>JAUIMM010000983.1:762500-1962500 GCA_031769625.1 Taudactylus pleione
CTCCTTAGTCAGGATCGGAAGTAGTCCTGCAGGCCATGTCACTGGCATGACTGACTCCTATCCGGGATTCCTCTGGCGGATCCTGCATTGCTATGCCTACTGCTGCTGTTGGGAGTCGTTCAACATTCTAGAGAGGAAGTAGGAACACCACTACTTTTACTAAACAATTGACCCTCCAACAGTCCTTAGCGAGGAGGATGAAGTACGACAGCAGTCATCCTGAAGCAAAACGTATAACTGAGGCCTTGACTGCTATGTTGGTGTTAGACGTGCATCCGGTATCCGCCATAGTGCAGTGGGATTTAGACAATTGATGGAGGTAGTGTGTCCCCGGTTCCAAATCCCGTCTAGATTCCACTTCACTAGGCAGGTGATACCGAGACTGTACAGAAACGTCAGAAAAAATGTCCTCAGTGTCCTGAAAAATGCGGTTGTACCCAATGTCCACTTAACCACGGACATGTGGACAAGTGGAACAGGGCAGACTAAGGACTATATGACTGTGACAGCCAACTGGGTAGATGTATCACCTTACGCAGCAACAACAGCAGCGTCACCAGTAGCAGCATCTCAGAAACGCCAGCTCTTTCCAAGGCAGGCTACGCTGTATGTCACCGGTTTCAGTAAGAGGTACACCGGCGACAACCTCTTAGAGAAAATGAGGGAAATCATCGCCCAGTGGCTTACCCCACTTAGACTCTCCTGGGGATTTGTGATATCTGACAACGCCACCAATATTGTGCGGGCATTACATCTAGGCAAATTCCAGCATGTCCCATGTTTTGCTCACACTATAAACTTGGTGGTGCAGAATTTTCTGAAAAGCGACAGGGGCGTGCAGGAGACGCTTTGGGTGGCCCGAAAAATTTCTGTCCACTTTCGCCATTCAGCGACTGCATGCCAAAGACTGGAGCGCCAGCAAACACTCTTGAACCTGCCCCGCCATCACCTGAAGCAAGAGGTTGTGACGCGTTGGAACTCAACCCTCTATATGCTTCAGAGCATGGAGGAGCAGCAAAAGGCCATTCAAGCCTATACATCCACCTATGACATAGGCAAAGGAGGGGGTTTGCACCTGACTCAAGCGCAGAGGAGAATGATTACCTTGTTGTGCAGGGTTCTTCAGCCCTTCGAACTTGCCACACGCGAAGTCAGTTCAGACACTGCCAGCTTGAGTCAGGTCATTCCCCTCATCAGGCTTTTGCAGAAGCAGCTGGAGAACGTGAAGGAGGAGCTAAGACAGAGCGATTCCGCTCGGCATGTGGGACTTGTGGATGAAACCCTTCATTCGCTTTGCCAGGATTCCAGGGTGGTCAAGCTGTTGAAATCAGACCACTACATTTTGGCCACCGTTCTCGATCCTAGATTTAAAGCCTATGTGGTGTCTCTCTTTCCGGCCGACACAAGCCTGCAGAGGTGCAAAGACCTGCTGGTGAAAACACTGTCAGCTGAAGCGGAACGTGACACGTCAACCGCTCCTTCTTCATTTTCTCCCGCAACTGGGGCTGCCAGGAAAAAACTTATCCTAAGCAACCCGCTGGCGGTGATGCAGGGCAGGCAGGACCAAGTTTCGACATCTGGTCCGGACTGAAGGACCTAGCAACAATTTCTGACATGTCTACTGTCACTGCATATGATACTGTCACCATTGACAGAATGGTGGAGGATTACAGTCGGTGACAGTATCCAAGTAGGCATGTCAGACAGTCCGTACCTGTACTGGCAGGAAAAAGAGGCAATTTGGAGGCCCCTATACAAACTGGCACTATTTTACCTGAGTTGCCCCCCCTCCAGTGTGTACTCCGAAAGAGTGTTTAGTGCAGCCAGGAACCTTGTCAGCGAAAGGCGTAGGAGGTTGCTTCCACAAAATGTGGAGAAGATGATGTTCATAAAAATGAATTATCAACTCTTTCAGGGAGAGAAGCCTCCAGAACATACAGAGGGACCTGTGGTGGTGGATTCCAGCGGGGATGAATTAATACTCTGTGAGGATGAGGATGTACACAACACTGAAGAGGGTGAGGAATCGGTGGATGAGGAGGATGAGGACGACATCTTGCCTCCGTAGAGCCAGTTTGTGCAGGGACAGATTAATTGCCAGCTTGTTTTGTGGGGGCCCAAATGAACCAATCATTTCAGCCACAGTCGTGTGGCAGACCCTGGCGCTGAAATGATTGGTTTGTTAAAGTGTGCATGTCCTGTTTATACAACATAAGGGTGGGTGGGAGGGCCCAAGGACAATTCCATCTTGCACCTCTTTTTTTTTCCTTTGCATTATGTACTGTTTGGGGCCTAGTTTTTCAAACTGCCATCCTGTCTGCCACTGCAGTGTCACTCCTAGATGGGCCACGTGTTTGTGCCGCCCACTCGTGTCGCTTAGCATAGTAAATCCAGCTACCTCGGTGCAACCTTTTGGACATAAAAACACTATTGTGAGGTGTTCAGAATAGACTGGAAATGAGTGGAAATTAAGGTTATTGAGGTTAATAATAGCATAGGAGCAGAAAAACCCACAAATTCTGTGATTTTAGCTGTTTTTATGCTTTTTTTTTTTTCAAAAAAATACAGATCCAAAACCCAGAACCCAAAATACGGAAGGGCAGTTTTGGCAAAACCAATCCAGATCGAAAACACGAAGAAAGATCCAAAACCAAAATACAAGACACGAAAAGTGGCCGGTGCACACCCCTAATCTGCATAGGCAATTTCAGTAATGTTATGAACTCAGCTTTAGACCGCTGGAGGGAATCCATTGCCCCAGTTTCTCCCTCGTCTACTCCTTTTGCTAAATTGATCTCTGAGCTTGATTTGTTGGATATTTCGAGGATCTGTCATCCCTTTGGAATCTCAGTATTCCTGTCACCCCACACCTTCCACACTTTTTTCTGTAAATATTTAATTTTAATCTCCCCAAGACAGTGGGTTGTCAGACGTCAAATATGTGTAGCCATATTGATATGTCTAGAGTTTGTTATACAGGGAGTATAGGAATATTGTGACAGATCTCTGAGGTATGATATATCACAATTTTTAGGGAATTTTGTTTTAGCATATAAGATTAAATATAGAGATGAATCTTTGTAAAATGTTATGTTTTGATTGTAAAAGGGTGGGACTGGCAGGGGTTAATGTTGGAATATAAGCATGCAGAGTAGGGGCAGAGTAATATAAGTGGGGGTGATTTGGTTTCTGTCACGAAAAGGGGGGCGGTTTAGAGAGTGGTAGCAGCAGCTGACAGTCTGGAGTTCCCCTCACCAGAAGCTGCCACTCATCACTCCACCGACGCTGTGTGAAGGGAGATCCTAGCAACGTCCGGGTGTGTGAGTTTGCGCAGGGCCAGAGTGAGGCTGCCGTGGCTGGACGGTTAGGGGCTTGGTCAGAGGTGACCACAGTTCCCAGTGGCTGTTCAAGAAGGCGTTCAAACAATTGATAGAGAACTTCATCAATTTATATGTTCATCAAGGAGACATTAGTGTTAGAGGAAAGTGTAACTTTGTTATTCCTGAACACAGTAATGTATATTGTAATATATGCATGTTCCCTAAATGTATGCTGAAAACTGTGATGAGTTGGTAATGTGTTTGCTCTCATTATTTCACATCTGTTCACCTAAAATAACAAAAGTCTATAAAAACACATGTGCTTACTTACCTGGAAGAGCATATAGAAAACGAACAAATAGATCCTGCACCAGTATGCAATAGACAATTCACAGACCAACAATTGACATATAATTAATCAAAAATAGAGAAATCCGCTGTGTTGGTGGTGCTCCCAGGGAAAAGTATAAATCATACTTAAGTACACAGAAAACCTCTAGATTGAGGCTAAACAAGAAATTCTCTACTTGGGGCACACTTATAAAACATGAATAATGAAATTATAGTATAGTTAAGACTTACCTTTAATATAGTTATATAAATAAAATCTATAGGGTATATTAGAGACTTAAATTATTGACCATATGTATCAGTCTCCCCTATTTAAATGTAACATTCAATAATTATGCTTAGTCAGGCGAGAAAATATATATTCTGACAGGTAGCACTCTATAGATAGAGAAATCTCAGGGGATTCAATCCTCCCTTTATTGAGTGCTATGGCAGCACACTCCTGCAATAATTTAATGTAGGTGGATATAGGCCACATGAAATTTAGAAAAATGAATTAATATTAGCCATAGTAAATCGAAATTAAGCCCATATTATCCACCTACCGTGTTTCCCCGATAATAAGACACTGTCTTATTTTTTTTTTGGTTCCAAAAAACACCATAGGGCTTATTTTCGGGGTAGGTCTTATTTTAACTAACATTGAAAGCAGTGCCCCTTATGCAGGCCCCCCCCTGTAGCAGTGCCCCTTATGCAGCCCCCCCTGTAGCAGTGCCCCTTATGCAGCCTCCCTTATGTAGCAGTGCCCCTTATGCAGACCCCCCCCCTGTAGCAGTGCCCCTTATGCAGCCTCCCTTGTGTAGCAGTGCTCCTTATGCAGGCCCCCCCCTGTAGCAGTGTCCTTTATGCAGGCCCCCTTATTGCAGTACAGTACGGTACTTACCTGAGTCACCGCCGTCCGGGATGACCCTCTCACTTGCGCGCTGACTGGATCTAATATGATCCAGCAGGCGCGGCCGCACAGGATCCTCAGTGCGCGCGGGTGACGTCATGACGTCACTCGCGCTCTGCATGACTGGGAACGCTGGTCTCTGCAGCGTTCCCAGCTCAAAAAGAAAAAAAGGTAGGTCTTATTTCTACTTCAGGGTCCATAGGGGGTCCACAGGGTTGACCTTGGGGTATAGGTTGGGAACCAAATCCGGGCACCACGCAGTTAAAGCTTTTAGCTCCCAGGATGCACTGGGTCCACTCTCCCTATAACCCCACCCCCAAGCCAGAGGCACCTCAGTTTAAGTTGGTGCCCGGCCGGAGTCGGGTCACCGTTAGCGCAGGGGGAGCTGATTAGCAGCCCCTAAGCTTATTTTATTTTTTTAGGGACAAAGTTTTTTCATAGACTTTGGACTCTTCAGAGCGGCAGCGTCGGACTGTCCATAGGACGTCTAAGCTGCCGCTCCGTCACCCCGCTGGCGCTGAGACGCCAGTACAGATCTGGGGATCTCAGCGGGACCCCAGAGTCTGTACTAGCCGGACTCTGCGGGCGCCCAGGACTGCTGCCGGATCCACGGGGAGCAGGTAAGGTCGCGGATCACCGCTTGCGGTGATCCGCGCATTTCAAATGCAGTCCTGTGCCTCCGGTCTCAGGGGACAGACCGGAGGCGCCGGCAGTGGCGGCGGGCCCCCCATACCCCGTGTGTCCACTAGACCACCAGGGACTTAACGATCGGTGCAGGGAGCCGGCGTCCCGGGGGTTAATAGCCGGCCAGGGGAGGCAGCCTTCCCTGTTACAGCGGCTCCTCCCCTCAGCTCAGCGCGCCTTTCAGTATCCATAGTCTGGCGTCGCTGAGCTGCTTCCTCCGCGGGCCACGCTTCTTCTGAGGTCTCCAGCGGCCATTTTATCTCTGTGGTGCAGCAGAAATCTCTGGAGATGGCAGTGAGTCCAGTCCCCCTGCGTACCTCACCATCAGGTCAGTGTACACAGCGCTGTAGCCTTCCCAGACACTGAATCTGGGCAGTTGAATGCAGTGTAATAGTGCAGTATATTATATGACATGTTTATGTATATATGTATATATCTGCATTGTATGTGACTTATGCTAGTGCTGACTGTACTTTATTCTCTCACCTGTCAGTGTATATCTATCCCTTTTCTTTATCTGCCCTAATACAGCTGTACTTAGGGTGGTTCTGAGACCTCACATTTATATACTTGTTAATATTTGTGTGGTTTGTCACATACTGTTGCGTGCTGCACGTTGCCATATTTTAGATGGAACTGTGTGTTGCATACGCTGAAAATGGGTCCCTGCAGCTATTTTTGGCATCAGTCAGGACCAGTATAGTGCTGCTTAATATTTCCGCCAAGATGGGTCAGATATGTCTGACCAGGAGATAGAGCGTTATACTGCACCCATTTTTACTATCCTGCAAGTCATGTGCTGCAGGTGTTAGTGCGGAGGATTTGACTCATAAAGGGTTCTGTATGTGGCGTCATCTGGTGCCGGCCTCTTTCACGACCCCCTTGGGCGGTTTGTTTTCTCGGGATCCTCTCAATTGCGGATCGCCGGGCGGGCCCCATTGTTGTACCTCACTTGGGGTTACTTCACCATACTGCCCTTTTCATCTCAGGGTATCTCGCAGCTTCTTGCACTCTTCCCCTGTGACACAGACTACCGCTCCCTGCAGGGGTTTTTTGCAGTATATGAATTCCCCCTGGTGCCACAATAGTCTGTCATTCCCCTTGCAGGAATTACCACAACAGCCACCCTGGGTGGATGTCGTTTTCTACGAAACGCTAATTGGCGTGGTTGACGCCCTGTGGTTACTTCCCAGTTGGCTCTGCCGTGAACTGGGTACTGTTCGGGGCTCTTTCCCTCTTACACGGGGGGAAGCCTATTTCAGGTATTATTATCCCTGCTTTAGGGCTGGTAGCAGGTCCATTCTGGTTAGAGTGAATGTTGACCTGCACCTGTATCATACACCCTCAGTATTGCGTGCCTTCGGGTTACCTGTTGCTGACTAGCGGGTGGATCGCATAGCGGGACTCTGCTGTTGCCAGATAGGAGGTGTTACAACAGTGTTTGGCCTCCTGTCCCAAATTCCCTGAGGGCATCACGAGCCCCTCCTGGGGGGGATGGGCGTGTTACTCGTCTGATTACAGACGTTACTACGCCTCCCATTCCTGCGTGGTCGGATTCTTCGGATCCGTAGGTGGTAACTCTGCCTGAAATCAGTATACTTGCTTTCGGGAGTTGTTACCCATCCTACCATGGCTATAGCATGGTTGGTTAATACTATTGCATATTGGGTTGATGCATTTGTAACGTTTTTTCCCCTCCAACACGTCGGGGGTTCAAATGTATTTGGTCGCTCATGTAATATATGCAGTTGTCATAGGTGGACATGCCTATATTGGATACCAGTCTCCTAACTTTCAGAGTTCCGGCTGCGACTGTATCCTCCGTAATACCCTATGGCTGCGCTCTGAGAATGCAGAGGTGCAGATACCATCTTTAGGGTTGATATTGTTTGGTCCTGACCTTGACAAGATTGTAGTAACATTGGCAGTATTACTAACGACAAGTTTACCGCTTTCAGCTATGCACACTACAAGGCCTCAGACTAAGTCTGTTAAGGTCTTTTTTGTCCTCTCGGTCAGCCTAAAGGTCTGTTTCTTCGTAGACTGTCGGCATCTACAAGGGCCGACATATCCAGTACCGAGCAGGCCTGGACTGCCAGCCGATCCTGCTTCTGAACCTACGGATATCTCTTCAGTCTGACGGGACAGGCCTACAACTGGGAGATACCGATTTTCTCAGTTCGCCCGGTATTAGTGTCAAGTTGCCGCGGCTACGTGGGTAGGAGGGTACGCCCTCTTTACAAGGGCCTTACAGATCCAGAAAGCTATGCAGTTGTTGCGGTAAGCGGAGCTAATTGGGCCATCCCCACTATCTCAGTGAGGGACTGGTTGTTCTGTTTTCTTTCTGGTGCGGTGGCTGAATGGTCCTCTTTGGCCTGTTCTCTGTCTCAATTCCCTGAACCAGTTCCTAAAGCTACCTGGGCTCAGGAGGAAATCCCTATGCTCCATCATACGATGTTTGGAACCTGGGGACTTTAGGGTATCACTGGATATACAGGACGCGTGCCTACGGGTACTTACAGAGACCTTTCCTCAGCATGGGCTGAGGTTTGCTGTATCACAGCAACACTTACAATTTTTCGGGCTCTGCCTGTTGGGACTGTCCTCAGCCCCACAGGGGTTTACCAGCGTTTTGGATTTTCTGACAGTTCTTCTGTTCAGTATATCCCAATGCTCCTGTACCTGGACGGCCTCCTGCTCTTAGCGGGATCACCGGGGTACTTTACGGCCAGGTCAGGATGACTGTGGCTTCTTCAGGGTGCAGACGTTTAATCAACGGGGAAAAAGTCCTCCCTGCATCCCTCTCTGGGTATTCTTCATCTAGGATCCCTGCTGGGTTCTCAGAATCTGAGAATTCTTCTGGCGTAAGACGGAATCTCCTCTCTTCCATTAGGAGTACATGGTTGTCTGCGCAGTCGACAGATGTCTTTACACTCTGGGATGCATGGTGGAATGGGCTCAGTTCCATTCCAGGCCTTTCCATAATTGGCTCATCTCCAGATGGAATGAGTTTTTTCTGTCGGATAACTGTTCAAACGATGATGCTCTCTCCGGAGGCAAGTCGGTCCCTGTCCGGGTGGCTATGGCCATCTCGTCCAGGGTTTTCTTTGCTAGGGACAGTGTCTGGACCGAATCCTTTTCAGTGCAGTTGGACGTCTGTCGATTCCACCCTGTCAATTAACTTACTCTGGCATAACTCTTGTTTCCCGGTGAACCTGAAAAGGTTCAGTCCGACAGGGTCAGGACAGTGGCTTCCTTTTTAGCAACACTGTTCGTTGGGTGGCAATGACAGGTATGTCACATATTCGGACATAGTCCGAGGGTCTCCTCCCGACCATCTCGGCAGCGTTCATTTCAGGAGCTCTCCATTGGGAAGCGGGAGTCCTCAGCCGTCACGACGTGCATCCCGGGGACTAGTCTCTTCCCCAAGAGAGGTTTCATCTCCTGGTGAGCAGGGGGGGCCCCCCTGAGGTGACCCTCATGGCCTTCTGACTTTATCACACTAGGGTGTTACAGTTCAGCTCTGGGGATTCTGAAGCAAACTTCAGCGACTCTTTGTCGGTGAAGTGGTCCTTCCACTTTGTGTACCTGTGTTCTCCGGTCTCCCTTCTTCCTCGAGGTCTTTGGAAGTGTTTTCAATCGAGACGGAGATGCTTTCCTGCTGGTGGTTCCTGCTTGCCCCAGATGTCAGGGGTACTTGGATCTTCGGAGTCTCTACATCGATACTCCATCCCTGATGCTTCACTGCCCGGACCTGTTGTCTCAGGGTCCTTGGTTTTGCCTTGGACCTGGGTCGTTTGTCTTTGACTGTGTCCTTACAGTGGTCTTACGGCTTCCCTGGCTTTGTCATCGTTGGAATGATTAGAGCACATGGATCAGCTTTTGCTGGGACCTACCACAAACTGTGGCAGCCATAAATCTTATGGTATTGTACCTGTCGATACAATCCTCCGGTGTCCAGGATTTCCAGATATTCTGGCATTCCTTCCGGCTGGCTTGGGTTTCACACTTGGCCTGGTCTTCCTGACAGTGCGGATCTCTACACTGTCAGTATGGTTAAGATATGGAATTGCTTCACTCTGGTATCCAGTTCATCCTTTGGAGTGTTTTCTTGATTATGCCTCCATTTGTCCTCCCTAGGGACTCCTTGGGAGTAAGTAGTGGTTCTTCGTTACCTCCGGGGACAGTCAATGGAACCGCTGGTTGTGATAGCCATTACATGGTCTATTGCTTAGGCTCTCTCTTTCTCTCAGGGTGTTTATATCAACCAGGAGAGTGTCTGAATTGGGAGCATTCTCATGTAGCTCCCTCTTCTGGAGGGCATCATGTCAGGGTGGGAGTTGCTCTCGCCCTGTGTTTCTTCTTAGTGGTTTTCAGGTTCCATATTATTCTGGAACTTATGGTACGGCCATTCTGTCCCCAGTCCTCTCGGCTGGTGTGGCCTCATTGACTGTGGTCTGGCCTCTTTGGATTTATGTGATCCGTTCAGGTTCCTTACGGAAATCGGACTCCTTATTGGTGGTCTGAGATTTCTGGTTTTCACAGGAAAGGATGGCCGGCCTATAACCAAATGTTGACTTGGATGGCCTCGTAGGTCTTCCTCAGGGGCCTACCCATGGGTAGGCCTTCCTGTTGTTGATGCTTGTTTTTTCTCGGGCCATGTGACCCTCGTGTGCGGCTCGCTGTGGCACCTCGGCTGTTTTGCCTTACTAGGTGGCCACGTGGTCTTCTGTCCACACCTTTTTAAGGTTCTAGGCATTGGTTTCCTTTGCCTCTCAGGATGCTTCCTTTTTGGCGACGGATTCTCCTCTCAGCACAGGAGCGTCCCCACCCTTGGTTGAACTGCTTTGGGACATCCCCAAGGTCAACCCTGTGGACCCCCTATGGACCCTGAAGTAGAAAACAAGAGATATGGTAAGAACTTACCTTTGTTATCTCTGTTTCTACGAAGTCCATAGGGTCCACAGGGCGCCCGCCCTGACGCACCTGGCTTCATATGGGCTGTGTGGCTGGTCACCGGTTTTCCGTCTCCCATTTCGGTGAGTATGGTTATTGAGTGTTCCAGTTTTCTCTCTCTTTTTCTCTCCTCCTCCGGCCTTTGGCTACTTACAAACTGAGGTGCCTCTGGCTTGGGGGTGGGGTTATAGGGAGAGTGGACCCAGTGCATCCTGGGAGCTAAAAGCTTTAACTGCGTGGTGCCCGGATTTGGTTCCCAACCTATACCCCAAGGTCAACCCTGTGGACCCTATGGACTTCGTAGAAACAGAGATAACAAAGGTAAGTTCTTACCATATCTCTTGTTTTTCGGGGTAGGGCTTATTTTAGACCGGGCTACAAAAGTAAGGCTAGGGCTTATTTTCAGGGTAGGTCTTATTATCGGGGGAACACGGTAGGTTAATTAGTTTAAATATTGCACTTAGCCCATTAGACTGCAATATATTTATGAAAAACTGCGTGCAGTCTTAATACCCAGGGTATCTCAACAATTAATTTCTAAATAGTCAAATAATTTATTGCACTTGGAGCAATACATATGTAATGAAATCATAAAACCTGGAACTAGTGCAAAAAAGAGGGAAAAGTACCTTAACAATAATCAGATAAATGATGGACCCATCAGTTAATATATAATAATTGCACTTCGCCCAGATACAGTTGTCATTAGATTATGTACACCTGTCGTGCAGATCTCATATCAAAGTGTGCACAGACAGGATAAATCCTGAAAACATGAAACTTGTACCTCACAATGAATTAAATACTATAGGTATCCAACAACTTTTAAATGAAACTAAATGATTTGCATTTAGCCCCAATGCATATTCCATACACGTGCTATGTGAGATTTCATATAGGAGTATACATAAACAGGATAAATCCTGAAAGCAACGTGCTAGGGCCTAAAAGGGCCACATATGTCTGCTTAAATTGCACCTTGCCCGGTATACAAATAGCAGAAGCAGATTTAAACAAGGCAAATCCTGAAAACCTGCAGTTAATGCAAAAGAATAAAGAACAATTTAATTCTCTCTAGATGAATTATTGCACAAATATCATAAACAGAAAAACATCACAGGCTGCACATATATGGTACAATACCCATCACTTATCTCTGTAGAAATGTGTAAGCTTAGAATCAGAATAAAATGGTAAATAGGGCAAAGTACGGCACTAATGCCCCGATCACCTTCTACTGTCTGAGGTCTTCCCTGAGCGGACCTCAAATGAGAGAGGGATCCTGGACAGCGCCGATAGAGAAAGAGAAAGGTAAGTGGGAGGACACTGTCTCGTGTGCGGTGTTAGGCTGTCCTTGTTGCCTTGGCAGTGCAAGGACAAGATTCGCTGCCGAGAAAGTCACTAACCACCGGAGAAATACCTGAGTATAGAGGATGTCAGACCAAGAAGCAGGAATGGGCTGCCACGTGTGGCTCCCCGCTGTGACGGGGAGTGAGTGCCAGACTCGGGTTTCGCCCTGCAGGCTTGTTCACCATAAGCCTGACGTGGCCTCCGGATGCTGTCATCTTAACATCATATACAGCCAATCATTGTGGCTTTTACATAACAGACAGGTCCACCGGCCAATGATCTTGCCAGTTTCTATTTCACCTCTTTATTCTAATAGTGCATAATACACTAATGGGTTATTTTAACCCCCACTTTGCTGGTATCATATTGTCTTAAAACTTCAGTGTTATAAGGAGATAATTCATATTGCCATATATCATATATTATTTAAAAAAAATTATATATATAAAAAAAGAAATAAAAATAGAAATAAATATTGAAAAAAATAATAAAAATAAATAGAAATGAAAAAAAATAATAAATAAGAATAAAAATAAGAATAAAAATAAGTGTCCATATAAAAATATATTGTATAGTACTCCTAAGAAAAAAATATTAAAAAAACCCCCAAGTGAGAATATATCAACAATTAACATGTGTTAGAAAATGATTATAAAACATGACTTATAAAAATAAATAAAATTAAATAAATTAAAGAAAAAGAGACCTTTGAAGAAAAAAGAAGGGCATTATAAGTGTATCATTAATAGTCAAATCCTTTGAGTGTTTTAAAATTGCTCTTGAGAATTATTTCTACCAAGAGAAATATATGATATATGTTAGCACTATAGTAAAATAGCCATAAAGACTAAGATAATGTGTCAGAGTGTCAATATAAATGAAATAACAATGAATAAAAAGTGTAATCAAATCATAATCAATATAGGAGTAAGCAATAAATATAACCATGATGGGAAAACTTGTGTGAGTGTGCAGTGTGAAAAAACATAACTAAAAATAAAAATATAACTAAAAATGTCGATATTGTCGATCAAATTACTTAAATTGCTACAAAAAAAAAATCAAAATTCATATAAAGGAGGGTCAAATAGACATAAAGAAAAGAGATTCAATAGATATCTCCATCATAACTTATCTTTTAAAAAAAACAAAGTAATTTATAAACTCATTGAGGCCTTTCGGAGCCAAAGCTCCCATTCTAAAGGCCCATTCACTTTCTTTCTTGAGTAATTCACGCATGGTATCTCCCCTTCTGATACTCATCTTGGCTTTATCCTAGCAAAATACCTTGAGTTCATGTTTGCTATCATGTCGGAGGGAGTGAAAGTGTTTGGCCACTGTAGTGAATTGTTTCAGATTGGTCATATCTCTAGAAGCATTTCTTATATTCCCTAGATGTTCGAGAATATGTTGCTTCAACATCCTGGTAGTGATTCCCATGTAAAATTTGTTGCAGGGACAAGTTATACAATAGACCATATTGGCGGTTCTACAATTGAAAAATTCCTTTATTTTGATAATGGCCCCAAATTTATCTTTAACCTCTGTTCTATTCTGGATGTGTTTGCATGTGCTGCATGCATATGTCCCATTGATCGTTTGTGTCTTCCGCTTGTTTCTACTGAAATGGCTCTTAACCAAGTGATCACGTAGGTTAGGGGATCTTCTCCAACTCATTGATACTTTTAGGTTGTAGATACTCAGCAAGGTCCGGATCTTTTAGTAGGATGGGCCAGTTCTTCTGTATTATTTTGGTTATTTCCCTCCATTCCCTGGAATAATGTCCAACAAAGCGTACAACCTTAGTATCTGACTCTGGTTTCTTCTCTTGATAAATCAGTTTATCCCTATTCAAGGAGATTACTGATGCTTTAGCTTTTTTCACAGATCGATGGCTGTACCCCCTTTCCCTTAATCGTTCTATCAATTCCGGGCATTTTTTGTTAAATGTTTCCACATCTGAGCAGTTCCGTTTCAGTCTCAGGAATTCATCCTTCGGTATGTTGCTTATTGTTTGAGGGAGATGCGAGCTTGTTCTATGGAGAACACTGTTAGTTGCTGTTTATTTTCGGTAGATTTCTGTAGCCAACATATTATCTTCATTTTTATAGATTTTCAAATCCAGGAACGATATACTGGTCCTGCTGAACTCATATGTGAATCTGAGATTCAGCTCATTCTTATTGAGATGCTCCATAAATTCAATCAATTGCTCTTCTGTGCCTTCCCATATAATAAGGAGGTCATCAGTGTAGCGCATCCATGAAACAATATGCTGCGTGTGTGGTTCATTGATTTCACTAAATACACACTCCCTCTCCCACCATCCCAGGAAGAGGTTAGCATATGTGGGGGCACAAGCTGCCCCCATTGCCATACCTCTTACCTGGAGATAGTGGCGATCATCAAAAACAAAATAGTTCCGAGTGAAGATAAATTTGAGGAGTCTTAAAATTAATCTCTGGAAATCACCCATGCCTTCCATCCTTAGAAAGAATTCCACTGCTCCTGGAAGAGCATTAAGAAGGTCCCATTGTATCTGTACTACAGGAAACAAAAGGGAGAAAGAAGTAGGTGATTTATTGTGAAGTTTAATCAGGCTTACCCAAGTGAGCCTAGGTATTATACACGCATATAATTAAGCTTGGGTGGAGGCACAATTTATTGACCCAGTAAGTTAAAGGGTTACATATTTGTCATGAGGTATTTCTGACCACTTTCCCATGATTTTATCTCCTAATATCTCCCATGTGCAAGGAGCCTGTTTCTGGAAACATAAGGTGCCTACACACTAGACGACTCGCAAAAGATGCAATGTCATCAACGATTTCCCTGGAACTCCCCCGGCATCTCCCCTGCACTCACAGATAAACTATATCTTGCATAAACTGTCCAATCTGACCAACGACCTTAATCTTGTTAATGAGATTGGCAGATCTTGACTGCAGTAGGCAAGATCTGAAGATGCGATGTACGACCCATGGAGAAGTGCATCGCCATTGTTATCATGAGTAGACACTCACGATTTGGATATATTTTACACGATTTGTTGTTCAATGCGTCAAAATCAGGCAAATCGCGCAAAATATCGGCTAGTGTGTACACACCTATAATACTTTCTGGTTAACACTACTGGGTGCGGGTTCTGGCTTAATTGCAGCATGGGAAAGATTCAAATCGGCCAACTCCTCTTGTTCAAATCCTGGTATTGTATGTGATGCTATTAAAGCTTTTATTAAGGGACCTACGGTATCTGAAATTAAGGCATTTGACAGGAGGGAGGAAGTGCGCCAGGAGCAAGTGTGATGTCAATTGTAAATTTGTTATATTTTGATTAAAGCTCTCTCTTATGGTCGGAAGCCCAAAAGGAGTGGTCGGATTACCTTTTTGACAAATCCAAACGTAGATTATTCCCTAAACGTGCAATATTTTTAGGCAGTGGTTGGTGGTAGCCACTTGGCTTTTTTTTGCTAGAAAATATTTTTTTAGTAGGTGTATTCCTATTATGCTTAATGCTCAAGGTATTCCATACTCTGGGAGGGCATCCAGTCAGAATATTGGTGCCGGAATCCCAACACCGGCATCCTGAAGGTAAATTGCGGAGAAAGGTGGAGAATTAGGGTTAGATTTAGGGTGTATAAGGAGGGGGTGGTTAGGTTTAGGCACAGGGGAGGGATGGGGGTTGTAAAAGGGTTAGGATATCTACCGACGGGTGTCTGAATCCTAACTCTGTCGGGATGCCGGCTTTGGGATTTTGACCGCCGGGATCCTGAGCGTTTTCATCCCGTACCCATCCCCTCTAGGACTGATATTGCAGGTGTTTTTTTCCATTATTCTATTTAAATGCCTCTAGGGCAGGGGTTCCCAACCACGGTCCTCAAGGCACATTAACAGTCCAGGTTTTAAGGATAGCCATACTTGAGCACAGGTGACTTAATTAGTACCTCAGTTATTTTGATTTAACCATAGATTTGATTTAAGCATGGATATCACTAAAACCAGGACTGTTAGTGGGTCTCATATACCTTTTCACAACTTTAGGATTACCTGGTGCAGGTAACTCTACCTCAAATGACACAGGAAGCTATTGATTTCCTTGAAGCTCCATTTACATTAGAAGTTGATGCAGCTGTTTCATCTTTCCCTGCTTCTAAAGCTCCTTGTTGCGATGGGATTTCAGTGGAGATATATAAAAAATGTAATGGCTTTTTGGGGCTCCATTCCCCCTTCAGTGTCCAAAGCTATTATCATAGTATTGGCCAAACTTGGCAAGGTTCCCAGGCCCTGCCTATATCCCTTTTATCAACAGGCCTGGGGTTGTGGATAATCTTATAGCATTGTATGCAGACAACATGCTCTTATTTCTAGAAGATACAAATGCCTCATTGAATATGGTCTTGCATATAGTAAATACCTTTGGGAGTTTTTCAGGTTTATTTATTAATTTGGGGAAAAATCCAATATTTTTCCCATTTCTGGCAGTCTCCCTACAACTACTCAACCCTCTAGCCCACTTCATTGGACTTTAAGGTTTAAGTACCTGGGAGTGTGGATTACGCCTCAAGCAGCAGCTCGTGTTTCTCAATAGATAGACCGCATTACATCTAACTTTAAGGTGAGGGCTCATATGTGGAAGAGACTGCCCCTTACCGTTCTTTCTAAAATACCAGATCATCCCAAATATTTGTACCTTCTGCAACACTCCCCAGTATATATTCCCCCCAAAAAAGTTTTTCCAGGTATTGAAAGTATTTTGTCCTCTTTTATATGGGGACACAGGCCAGCCCGTGTAGCTATGAAAACTTTGTATAGATCCAAGGCTTCAGGTGGCTTGGGTTTTCCCAATTTCCGTTTTGTGTTATATGGCCACTCAATTGGTTAATTTATCGAGCTGGGTTTCTGGTGCTGGGAATCATACTCTGATTGATTGGTTTTCTAGCCGAGCAATTTCTCCCTTGCAATTTCTACTTTCCGATCTGTCTGTGTTGCTATGCTCATACTTTGTTTGGTCTGACCATGATGGAGAGTCTCCCATATGGTTTAATAACTCTTATCCTGAACTACTAAAAATGTAATCTGAAAATGTCTGGATAGTGAAAGGGATTTCTTCACTGGGTCAGTTATATAGCGAGGGTTTTTTTTAAATCTATTTTTCAGCTGCACAGTGAAATTGGGTTCCTAAATACAGCTTTCATCAAATACTTATAGCTGAGATATGCAATACAAGCTCAATTTAGTAACTGCTCTCTTTCATTATCAAACTCTGCGATTAAATCATTGGTTAAGTGTTTTGGCTCCAGGGGTCAGATCTCTTGTGCTTATGCTAGTCTCAATGCCAGTTTTATGCCGAGCCTGTTAGACTCTCAAACTTATGGTGCATACACACGGTCAGATAAAAAGGACCATATAAACAATAACTAGATCATTTATATCGTCCAAACGACCATCGAGGTGTGGGCACAGATAGTCGATATCGACCATCGCCTGTGCAAGCAGGCCAACCTGGTTAGTCTGTTTACTATAGAGACCCGTCATTAAGTAGTTTGGGGGTTGGTGCATGATGCTGGATGTTCGATAGCGAAAAGTGGTGTTTGAATCAGGGAAATCCGCCTGAACCACCCAAAAAGATGCGGAAACATTGGGGACTTAAGTTTGCACAATTGCCACTAATTAGCGTTTTTTCACAAGTGGTGAAGAATGGCATAAAGCAGTAATTTTAGGAGAAAATAAATAGTCCTGTCAAATTTGGGGTACTTGAAAATGGGTGCAAGCATATTTAAAAGTTGCCAAAGTGAAGTTATAAGAAACGTAAAAAAAACCCCACCTTCAGCATAAACCTGCAATAAAAAAAACCACCTCACCCATACTTGCAGACCCCCCAAAAGTCTATTTTGCTAGTTTTTAAGTTTGTACCCCCACTTTGCACTTTTTCAAAATGCTTTTTTGGGGTGTTCCACACTTTTTTTTTTTTTTTTTTAGTGTTTTTTTTTTTTTTTATGGTTATCCTTTGGGGGCAGTCCCAAGGTTGCAGAGTGGTTTCCCCACCTTTGCACCCCCAAAATAGCGATTTTGCACTTTTTTTCTCCACCTATTCTTTTTTGCCTATTACATTGAATTGCGTTTTCGCGTACGCAAAAAGTGGATGGAATTTAATACAGAGATCTAAGTTTTTGCCTGGCAAATAGTTGGCGATACTTTTTTGCGGATCTTGGCTTTTCGCTTCTAATTGAATACGGGCCTTAAATGGGAAGTTGACTTATGGTGCATACACACGGTCAGATTTAGCAGGACGATATAAACTACCGTATATATATTCGAGTATAAGCCGAGTTTTTCAGCACATTTTTTGTGCTGAAAAAGCACCCCCTCGGCTTATACTCGAGTTATGCCCGCATGGTACGCAGCTGAGTAGCGTACCATGCGGGCCGCGGTGCAGACTGTGTCTCTGTGACACAGCTGCACCGTGTGTGTAGCGCTGACCGGACGGAGTTCGGTCAGCACTACACACTGCCAAACACACAGCCGCCGGAGCCGGCAGCTGTGTGTTTGTTGTAATCAGCAGCCGATGAGAGTCTGTCAGACTCTCATCGGCTGCTGCTGCTCCCACTGCGGGAGCCATCTTCCGGCTCCCGTAGTGGGTAATGGGAGCCGGAAGATGGGACTCTCTCTACTGGGGAGGATACTACTGGGGGCAGTACCAGGGGGGAGGATTACTACTGGGGGCAGTACCAGGGGGGGGATTACTACTGGGGGCAGTACCAGGGGGGATATTACTACTGGGGGCAGTACCAGGGGGGATATTACTACTGGGGGCACTACCAGGGGGGGGATTACTACTTGGGGCAGTACCAGGGGGGATATTGCTACTGGGGGCACTACCAGGGGGGGATATTGCTACTGGGGGCACTACCAGGGGGGGGATTACTACTGGGGGCAGTACCAGGGGGGGGGATTACTACTGGGGGCACTACCAGGGGGGGTATTACTACTGGGGGCACTACCAGGGAGGGGAATTACTACTGGGGGCACTACCAGGGGTGGTATTACTACTGGGGGGGACTACCAGAGGGGAAATATTACTACTGGGGGCAGTACCAGAGGGGGAATATTACTACTGGGGCAGTACCAGGGGGGGATTAATACTGGGGGCAGTAACAGGGGGGATTAATACTGGGGGCACTACCAGGGGGGGATATTACTACTGGGGGCACTACCGGGGGGGGATATTACTACTGGGGGCACTACCGGGGGGGGGGTATTACTACTGGGGGCACTACCAGGGGGGATATTACTACTGGGGGCACTACCAGAGGGGGAATATTACTACTGGGGGCAGTACCAGGGGAGGGATTACTACCAGTAGCTGCTGCATTTCCCATTATAGGCTTATACTCTCGTCAATAAGTTTTCCCAGTTTTTTGTGGTAAAATTAGGTACTTCGGGTCGACTTATACTCGAGTATATACGGTATATCGTTTTTGTTAGATCGTTTATATCGTCCATCTTTTAGCCCCTTCCAACCCCCAAAACGACGGATGATGCGCAGGCATGGATGAACGACCATCGCCTGTGCATGCAGTCCAATCTGGTCGATATCGACCAGGTTACTATAGGGACCCGCGATCGTTGATCGCGAGTCGCTTGGGGGTTGGTGCTGTGCTGGATTTTCGATAACGATCATCCAGCACATGCAGGACTATGCATTCTCATATGTCCTGCATAGGGTATATCGTACTATTATCTCCTTACAATGGGCTGGTTTACGGTCTGATGCTAATTGCCCAAAATGTAACACGGAGAACTCAGGATTTTGGCACTTGCTCTGGGATTGTCCGGTAGTATTTCCATATTGGTCCAAAGTATGGGTTGATATTCGGTAACCGCCGCCTCTCTTCCTCCACTGGACCCTAAGCTATGTTTGTTTGGTCTAGACTTAGAGGAAACACACTCGCTGATACTTTACTGATACACTCTATGCCTTACTACTATGGCGAAAGTCATAGTGGCTAAAACCTGGTTTGCATCAGACCCTCTTGATATTTTTAAATGGAGAGATTTGGTTAAAGATGTTGCTAACCAAAAACAATATCTATCCAAAAGTCGTAATGCTATGCCTAAGTATCATAAGATAGTCAATGATCGCGCTGAGACAAAAAAAAAGGGGGTCCCAGTGACCCCTCACTTTAAAAAATTAGGGTCCTACATGACACTTTCTGGGTCCCATCTAAATGACAGTTATCTGTAAATCTAACAATTTAGCAGCTACAGACCTTGAAACATGTAGCAGATGACATTACCCCAATAGGAAAAAAATTTAACAAATTGGCCCCCGCATGAAGAAAACCACACACATTGGCCCTGGTAGTAAAAAGCCAAATACATTAACCCCCACATGAAGAAAAACACACACAATGGCCCGGATAGGATAAAAAATAAACACGTTGGCCCCCATAGGAAAAAACAGAAGCACATTGGCCCCCACAGGAAAATAACAGAAACATATTGGCCCCCACAGGAAAATAACAGAAACACATTGCCCCCCACAGGAAAAAAAAAACAAGAACCTTTAATCCCCACATAAAGAAAGACACACACATTGACTTACCCAGTAGGAAAAAAACAAACACATTGGCCCCCGCATGAAGAAAAACACACATTGGCCCTGGTAGAAAAAAAACAAATACATTAACCCCTCACATGAAGGAAAACACACACATTGGCCCCGATAGGATATAAAAAACACATTTGCCCCCACAGGAAAACAAAAACAGAAACACAATGATTCAAATTCATTGCACTGCAGCCTGCCTTGCTGTGTCACGGACACATAGGGGATGGGTAGAGGCACGCATGATGCAAGGCAAAGGCACACATGGCGGGCAGGCAGAGATACATATAGGGGTTGGGGCAGAGGCACACATGGCGGGCAGGCAGAGATACATATAGGGGTTGGGGCAGAGGCACACATGGCGGGCAGGCAGTGATACATATAGGGGTTGGGGCAGAGGCACACATGTGGAAGGGGGGGAGAGAGAGACACACACACACAATATATATATGGTGGTAAGGATGGGGGGGTGTCAGTGATCTGCAGATTCATATTTTATACACAATTAGCGGGAGAGAGTGTTAGGATAGCGCTATATACTCACTAGAGCAACAATGCAGCAATAACATCAGATTGGCTGCCTGTCATTAAAATACGCCGGCTGCGGGTAGCTCTCAGTTGGCTTTGCAGCACTTTGTACATTGGTGTGGTGATACTGTCTTGGGCCGTTCCCTGCTCACCTCACTGAGCTCCACACAGCAGCCATACTGTAATGACAGGTCGCCAATCTGACTATCTGCTAGGCTGCCTGTCACACCTCACTCAATGCTGCCGGGGCAGCAAGTATAGACAGCTGCCCAGCAGCCAACGGGCGCCTCCCCCTCCCCTGATGCAGACATGAGCAGGCCTCCCAAATACTCTGGGCCCATTAAATATGTACTAGGTGCGGGTTCTGGCGCCCTCTATGTTATGGCACCCTTGTGCAGCTGGGACGTGGCCTGAATCACCAGTCACCCCGCTCGCAACCAAACCCCGCCCGCTACTCATTTATACTTACAGGAGCAGGGGGAAGTCGTCACGGATCCGCATGTCACTGTAGTGCGGTGCCGCTGCATGGTCCAGGTAAGACGCCAATGATGAGGTCTACCCTGACTCCACCCCTGCTTTTTATAGACTGCAGCCAGACCAGGTCATCAGAGAGCCAGGGATTGGCCGCAGCAAAGCGCGTCCCCGAGGACCCACCCATTTTGAAAAAGTGAGGCTCCGGTACTCAATACTGAGTAAAATATGTGCTATAGTGCGTATTTGCGATCACTGATGGTGTTCAATCTAGGTCCAGCACCGGGCAGGGTACAGAATCTAGAAAAAAGCATTTCTGCGGGTGCCAGAAAAGTGTGTGTGGCGAAAAGGAGGCGTGTATTAAGACGCGCTCCCTTTTCATCACTCTTGGGGGCGAGCTCGACACTTACGGACATGCAGGGCTGCCCCCAAGTTCTCCTGTCTCTGTGGGATACTGGTAGATGTTTATAGATGGTGCCTATCCAGATTGGGCATAAAAACTGAAGCACTATTGGTCCCGTAGGGCAGATGGACAATACTGATTACTCTGATAATGAGTCCATATTTTTCAATGCAGTTCCTGAGTTTTTTTCTACCTGTAAATACCACTTTTGTTCTTTATATTTTTCTGCATTTATTCCAGTATATTACACTACTGTTATGTTTAAATATTTATTAGTGTATTTGCTTATACTGTTACGTGTTAGTACTCTATTCTGTATTACTTTTTTGTCATGATTAATGTGCGAAATTCCAATGATGACGTATTTGTTTTGTCTAAAAATTTAAAATCCATAAAAATCACTTGATTCAAAAAAAAGAGTTAATTTCTAGAACACCTGGATTCCACTCCTGTTTTGCTAAATTTTTGTTTAAGAATCTCGCCTACAATTATCATTATCCTACATCAGTTACACTCTGCTTAGTGCTTCATTCTGACCTCCATTCCTGCTCAGTTTTGATGCTGAAAGATTAGCACCTGTGATATTCTGTATGAGGAAGAGTGTCCTAAAACCACCAAATTTTGTTCACTCCAGCCCAATCAGTAGTCCTAGACCAGAGCCCAAACAAAACACAGATTCCAGACATGTTGGTTTGTACACCATCAAGTACATTGTTAAAATGCATGTTTTTAATTTTTAGGTCAAACTGTCTGATGAAGAAATGAGGATGAAAGAGCAGAAGGATGCCGAGTTGGATAAAAAGATCAAAGCTTTAAGAAAAAAAAATGAAGCTATTTTGCAAAGGTACCAGGTAAGCAAGAAATAAAATGTACAACATTTTGTTTTCGTATGAAAAACATATAGGTAAATTATGTATCTCCATCTTAAAGAGTCAGACAATGGGACTGATTATTTTTGGGGGATAAAAGAACAGTAAGATAGAGCAAGTAACTGGAGAAACCTTGTTGCAATGCAAGGGGTGCAAATACATAAAAAAAAACTTGCATGCAGGGTAAATTGGCTGCTTCTGTATGTAGCCCACAAATGCTGGACAGCTTTATTTTTACACTGCAATTTAGATTTGAGTTACAGTAGGACACACCTCCCAAATCTCTCTGCACTTTTTAAATCTACCCCACCTGCAGTGCAGCATGGTTTTACCAATGTGCGCAGTTACTTGCTCTTTCTTACCTTGGGCCTGATTCAGACCCTGCCGTAAAGGAGATTACACATGCAAATAGAGCAATTGTTCGTCATCGCGCATGCGTATAAGCAGCACTACGAGTTCGCAGCAATCGCACTGCGATCTTGGGTGCACATAGGAATTCATTGAAGAGTGAGTGACAAGCTGTCAGCGTTTGGGGGTGGTGATGGGGGGGTGGTCTGAGAAACACATGCGTGTCTGCCTGTTTAAACGCTGTTACATGGGAGTGCATAAATTAGCTACTGAGAGTGCATACACATCTCTGCGTGTCTAAAGAGCTCCCAAGGCTGTGGCAGGTCAGACCAAGATGGCCGCGGATGTGCGGTGATGTTACCAATAGATAACGCAGGTATGCGTTTTAGCACGCAGGTTGGAAGACAGCAGTGGGCGTCCTTATGCTTGGGTGATCTTTTGCAGACATTAGCATATTTTCGCTGCTGCGTTGCATGCTAAATAAAACCTGTGATCGCATTAGCGTCCATCTCTGAATAAGGCTCTTTATTCCCATATCAAAATCAATCCCACTGTCACTAATCCACACTACGGGTCAAAAGATTTAGAACACACCCATTTTTCCAGTTTTGATTGAGACATTAAATTATTTCTGCTCTGAAATGAAAGCATACTAGGACATCGTAGGTGGCTCCAGGTGTCCCACTTGGATACGGACCGCCCCTTTTGGGTTCAGGATTGGGTTCTTCTCACCACCAACACAAGTCTGCACAGGTGAGGGGCAGTAACTTGCCAGCAGTCCTTTCAAGGTCGGTGGACGGTACAGGAGAGTCGCCTTCCGATTTACTTCCTGGAGCTCTGAGCAGTTTTCGGGTTCTGTGTCTAGCGCAACCGGTCCTCCAGCATCGCCCAGTCCAGGTTCAGTCTGACAACGCAACCGCCATTGCCTACAGCAACCATCAGGGAGGCATTCTGTTACGGTGCCATGGCGCAGGTGAGTCGCATGCTCAGCTAGGCAGAGCTTCATCTTCCAGCTCTGTCAGCAGTCTTCACTCCAGGAGTCCAGAGTTGGGAAGCGGACTTCCTAAGCCACAACCAAAACAATGGACCACGCTAGTGTCAAAAATTATATAATAATTACCATACTATGTGCTAGATCGATTTAATAATAAAGCAGACTTCTCTAAAATTGCTAAAAATGTTTTATTTAGACAGACATTTCACTATACAGATACGTGAATATCTTCAAAGTTGCAATATAATATTACATATAACTAGTGTTTTCACAATATATGCAGTTTGGCCGCTCTTAGACTGATTTAAAGTATTATAGATTAAAACCTCCGCTGTATGTCCAATTTGTGGGTATTTTGCTGACAGTAGTAGCACTACTTAATAGACACACTCTTTATAGTTCTCCTCTTATTTCATGAAGGACAATAGCTTGTGAGTTGAAGCTCAACAATGTTTGTAATCCAAAGCACGAGTATAAGAGCTTGTTATATATAAGCAGTTGCACTTACAATGCCAGCAGTGGTTCGGTGTAAGAAGTCCTGATGGCTTGTGGAAATTACAGCGTCCTGTAATGCTGCCTCGGTTCAATGCGATGGTAGTCGGTGCTCGTTCGGCTTGTCAGTAGAACCGCCGCTCTTGCTGGGGATTATACATCTTAATGTATTATCCTGTTTAAGCTGGATGCAGCTGTTCTCACGGCGCGTCTCAGATATAGTAGGTTCACCCACAAGCGGCATACACTGGAAAATTAACCCTTTGCAACGCTTTTTCGCTCCAATCCTGTAGCTTTTTCAAGTCAAGGGACTTCCTAAACCGCCAAGGCATTCACTTGGGCAAGTGGTTTCTTCATCCAGACAGCTTTCAGCTTTTGGTTCATCGATGGGGCCTTTCCGAACGTCAACTTGGTGTCTTGACACAACCACAAGCTGCCGAGGTACGGGCGGTTTTTCGTCTCAATTACATATTCCCTCCAATCTCGCTTATTACATGGGTTCTCTCATTAAAATTGGAAGGCGGCACCATGATCTTCATAGCCCTCGATTGGCCCTGGCGAGCTTAGTACACTGACCTTCGGGGCCTCTCCATCGATGCTCCTGTTTCTTCCTCTTCAGCTGGATCTACTGTCTCAGGATCTGTGCTTCCATGTGAATTTGGTCCTTCTCGCTTTCATGGGGTGGCTCTTGAGACAACTGTCGTGAGGACCAAGGGTTTTTCCAGGTCGGTCATTCATACCATCTTCCGTGCCTGCAAATACACTTCAGCTAGGATTTATCACTGGGTTTGGAGGATTTACTTCTCTTGATATTCGACGGACCTTAACCCTAGGTCCTTTCATCTCTCCCAGGTTCTCTCCTTCCTGCAGATGGGCTTGTATTTAGGTCTTCGCCTTTCTTCCCTCAAGATTCAGGTTTCAGCCCTCTCTGTACTCTTTCATAGACAGATTGCGTTGTTGCCTGACGTCAGAACTTTCTTTGGGCGTCCTCCATGTGCAGCCCCCCTTTGTTGCTCCAGTGGCTCCATGGGACTTGTCTTTAGTGCTTGGGGCTCTTCAGTCTTCTCCCTTCAAGCCTTTAGAGTTAGTGGACATTCGCTGGCTCTGTGTCTTCTGGCCATCGCATTGGACCGGAGAGTGGCAGACTTGAACGTGTGTTGTGTCGCTCTCCGTTTCTGGTCTTTCATTCGGACAGAGGCATTCTTCGGACATGGTTAGGCTACCTTCCGAAGGTAGTTTCTTGGTTCCACATCAACCAGGAGATTGTGGTTCCGTCTTTTCAGTCACCTGATTCTTCACCGAAGGAGGCCTCTTTGGATGTGGTGAGGGCCTTCCAGGTCTATGTAGACCGTGCTAGGGACATCCGTAAATCCGATTCCCTTTTTGTCCTCCTATGACGTTTACAAACTGGCTGGCCGGCTACGAAGCAGAACTTGGCCCGCTGGCTCCGTTTGACTAGCCACTACGTCGGCAAACCTCCCTGCAGCGGTGACTGCTCATTCCACCAGGTCGGTAAGTTCTTCTTGGGCAGCTCGCTGGGGTGCCTCGGAGAGGAGCAGCTTCGCTGGGTGGCTATTTGGTCTTCTGTCCACACGTTTTTCCGTTTTTATTCCCTTGACACGTTCGCCGGGCACTGCATGTGGGTGCAGGGTTTCCAGTGCCACTCAGGAGTGTCCCCTCCCTTAGGGGAATTGCTTTGGGATGTCCCAGTATTGTCTGTGTTCCCTATGACAGTGAAGAAGAAAAGGAGATTTATGTTCTCACCAGGTTAAATCCTTTTCTTCAAGCTCCATAGGGGACACAGGGTGCCCACCCTGACGCACCAGGCTAGCAGGGGTTTGTTCTGTTTCTGGTTCCCTTGTCCATTTATTTGACGTGTTTTGGATCTGTGTGTGTGCCAGTCTTCCTTCTCCTTTCTTGATACTTGGGCTTGCTAACTTAACTGGCCTGTCTGGGGCAGGGAGCGGGGTATAGGGAAGAAGGATGCTTGGCTGCCTGGGAAGTTAGAGAAGTTAACTGTTTGGTGCCCAGTCCTGCATAGCCTATACCCCAGCGTTGTCCTTGTCCCCCCTATGGATTTAACCAGGTAAGAACATAAATCTTCTTTTCTTCTGCTAGTCCTTTGTATTTTTATTCAGGAAGACCAAGTGGTTCTGAGTTCTTCTACTGCCAAAGGTAGTCTTATATAAATCCAGAAATTGTTCTAACTTTCTTTTGTCTAACCCTTTAAGTGAAGAAAGTGATCTTCTCCACCAAGAGTGACAGCTGACTGAGTAGGAGAAGTATCATCAATAGATAAGGGTCAAATGCCCTATATCAGTGCAATTTGACACAAAAAAAAAAGTGACAGGTCTACTGGCGCTTTGAGAAAATACACCATAATAATATATATAATATAGTACTCCCTTGCAAATACACTTGTCTTCCTTCCAGGGGGAATTGTAAAATCACATTAAAGACTAAAGACAGGAAAAAAAGAAACACAAACAATCGATTAATCCTTTTGCATAAAGTGTCTTATAAATAATAAATGATCAGGAATTAGATAAGTGTTTTCGTTTGTATACTCCTTGTAACCTCCACCCATATATACGGTAAAACATTTTTGGAGTTGCCCCCTCTACATCAAAATTGCAGCTTAACGCTGATTCACATGCACATCAAAGGTATCTTTTTTTGTTAAGTTCCAACCACCACCAAATTGTATGAATAAGAATTCAGGGTTGCCCCCCACACACACCACTCACTGATTCCTGTTGGTAATAATGCAGATCAAACGCTATCTTTGGTGAATAACTTTCAACTTTTCTCAGAGGTTTCAGTCCGATGTTTATTGTAATTTTAAAAAACAGAAAAAAAGGTCATAGTCTAAAACCTTTTTATTATTTGAAAACAGAAAAATAAAGCCGATGGAACTTCCTACAGAGGAATGGGGTATTTAGCTGTGCACCCCAGATGTTTTGGGGTCCCAAGGTGTTATCACCTACAAAAATCCTCCATTCCCCATCAGGTAGATTCTCCAGAAACTGCCAATTGTCCCACCCATCATTTTTCATTTATGTATGACCGCATTTATCGTACAGAAAATGACTTTCTCTATGGTCTGTGTATGCATCGCCATTGCCAGACTGTTGTATTGCGACTCTATTTTGGCAGCTCTTATGAAATAATCTCACTTTTGTGGTTTATAGTTTCTTCCACATATGGGTAATATGTATACTGTATCCAGTGGTGCCTTCCTGGAAGTCAGTCAGGACGCATGCGCCGTCTATCCTGCACCGTGCCAAATAAGATTTAGCTTTTTTTCTTTGCATGAACCTCGCCCTTGTGCATTGGGGCCATAAGCAATGATGTAAAGCATTAGCACTAGCCTGATGCGTTACAAGAGTTGCATAGATCGCGGGGGCAGGGGAGAGCTCTCTCCCCACTTCAGCATCCAAGATTCTAATACATCTCTGCGTTATTGCTGCCTGCTTTGTCTCAATGAGCAGTGAGGAGCAGCGAAGGTGGCATAATATGTGGCCTAATATTACATCTCCCCCTGAATGAGGGTGTTCTTCCTGGGCCTTGTGCCATTTACCTTCTTCCACACAGTTGAAAACGACTAGATCCTCTATACACACATTTATTGAGGTTTATTGAGTGCATATTTTTTAATTTGCTGTGACAAACCAGCTAAATGTATTGCTGAGCAACCATCCCATCCCCTGAATAGCTTGGACTGTGCCCCTTGTTTGCCTGTGCCCAATTTGCTAAAGGAAAAAATAGAATTTCTTTTTTATATATATCGGTAAATAATTTTCCCAGAGGTCAATTAGGGACGCTTTCCCTCTTGGGATGTTGATCCTCTCTGTACTCTTTGCAACTTTTATTGCTTCTCAATTAATCTATTTTTTTTTTCTCTTATGTATATTTCTACATCAGGGTCCATAGGGTATCCACAGGATACCTTGGGGGTATAGGTGATGACGTCAGGCATCGGGCACCATAGAGTTAAAGTTTTCAGCCTCCCAGGATGCACTAGGGACCCCCTCCTATACCCCGCCCCCGAGCCAAGGCATCTCAGTTTCGTTGGTGCCCGGCTCGGAGTCGGAGCACCTGTTTAGAGGGGGGCTAAGGATAGCCCCTGAAGTTTTCTTTGCGGCAGCTGTGGCTGCACATCCGGAAGTATAGCATGGACAGTCTCTACTGACGTCCATGCTGTCCTCCTTACACCCTGCCGGTACCAGAACGCCAGTACTGATCCGGGGGTTGCTGGTAAGCATCTGGGGTCACAGCTAGCGGTGACCCCAGATGTTTTGGACCATGGCCGGATTCAAGGGGACAGCAGGTAAGCAGCGGGGTCCCGCGGTGGATCTCTGCTGATACATGGTCCAGAGTCCCCAGGCAGGGGGCTGCCTGAGGACTGGCTGCAGCGTGGAGCCAGGTAACCAACCTGCGCTTCCACTACCCCTTGGGACAGTGGACCGCAGCTGAGCGGTAGCGCTGCGGCATCCCAGGGGTTAATTGCATGCCAGGGGAGCGCACCTTCCCTGTACACAGCCGGCACCTCCCCTGCTGCACACAGCCCTCTCTGCACCTGCCGATTGGCCCTGTGGCAGTGCTCGTCCCCCAGGCCGGCCTCCTCTCTGCTCCTCGGTGGCCATCTTTCAAGAAGCATGGTGAACGCTGCTGGAAGCTGTTGATCGGTGGCATCGCGGTCTGGGTCCCCCGGCATACCTCTCCTCCGTTCAAACAGGTCTGTGTATGCAGCGCTGTGTCCTACCAGGCTCTGTGTCTGCGTAGTTGAGAATCAGCGCTGATAGTGCAGGGATGAATTTCTTTGCATTGTATGTGACTTCTGCTAGCGTCTGCTGCCTGTACTTTCACTTTCTACTGTAAGCCATTTCACTGTCCCTGCTCTTCTGCTAAAGCCCTTGCGGTGCGGTGATTGCAGGGTGGTTCTCCCACTTTACTAACGAGTATTAGTGAGAGGGGTCACATACTTACCATCATGTCTGAGAGTGAATTTTCTCTCCAGCTTCTGTGTACTACGTGCAAAGTACCAATAGCGGAGGGGGGGGGTAACGCGGAGGGGCTATGTCGGCAGTGTTATTTATTGGCGCGGCCAATTACAGGAACCTGGGCTTGTTTCGCCAAAGCGCTTACAACCCTAGTGGGCTAGTTAGCTCCGCCACCTTTGTTTTCACAGATGGGATTGTCCCAGCAGTCAGTGGTGTCGTCACCCATGCAGGGTTTCCCGAGACAACTGATGGTACCCCACAGTCTCCCTATTTCCCCTTCCCAGGTCTCTCAGGAACCTGCGTGGGTTAATTCACTGACAAGTTCTGTACAGCATTTGTCGGACGTGTTACAATGGGAGTCTGTGTTGCGGCCACATAAGCGGCCGGTGGCGTCTGTCCGCTCCTTATGAGGATGATGACGTGACGACCGATGATGGGGAGATTCTGGATCTATCTGACCAAGAACCTCTCCGTACTAAAGAGTCGGACGCTAAGTCCAAGGTTTATATTCCTGGCCTTATTCGTGCAGTCCGCACAGATTTAGTTATTGAGGATGATGATCCTCCGAAGTCCAAATATGCCTTTTTTAGTGCAAATTGTATTTATTGTAGAAAAAAATCAATAGAATAACAATACAATTACTTACATACTGTATCCGGGTCGTTGCCGGAAGAGACAATATAGCAGAAATACGCCACTAGATCATGTCAAAGCTCAATCACAAAAAATGCCAGTGGCATCATGAAATATCACAACATAAGACCCATTTATATAGAAAAAAGAAACACAAAAAAAAGAAACACAAGCAGACAGACATAACTAGACAACAAGGAAAGAGGGGGGAGGAAGGAAGGGGACACGATATAGTAAATCAAAAAGTAGCAGTCACCTCATATCACATAGTATAGTCACAAATTTATCAATACGTATTGGGAGGAAATTAAGAGAAATTAATGAGAAGTATAGCTGTTAATAAATGTCTAAACCATATGCAGATGCACAAGAATTATCAGTATATGTTATTAATTAATATTTGATACTAATCTAGGACACTGGAGGGCGGGAAGCGAAAATAATACTTTTGAAGAACACTGAGTCCTTGAAATCCATCCAACGACACCAAGTATCTCTAAAGGACTCATAGTCCCCATCAACAGAGGACATTATGTCATCCATATCCATATCCATATATAGGTCCAGCCTAGTAAACCAGTCCATAACTTTTGGAGGAGAGGAGGAGCGCCATTTCACCGGAATAACTGCTTTAGCAGCATTATTCAAATGACATAATAAAGTTTTCTTGTACTGTGAAAGGGGCCTTGATGATAGGTGAAACAACCAAAATGTTGGCTCTGTAGGGACCGGTTCGTCTAAAATTTTAGCGGAAAGGCTGAGAACTTCAGTCCAGAAAGGCTGAAGGATAGGGCACTGCCACCATATATGGAATGGATTACCTGGAGCCCCAGAGCAGCGCCAGCATATATTCGGGACCCCAATTCCCATCTTAGAGAGAGTATCTGGGCATCTATACCAACGTGATAACAGCTTATATTGAGTTTCCCTAACACCAACACTAGGAGAGCACGCGTGAGCCAACTTAAATATTTTCTCCCACTCATCTTCAGTTAGGTCGACTCCGAGCTCTCGTTCCCACACCTTGGTGAAATTGGGGAGAGAGAGGCTAGCATCTGCTAAAAGAAAATTATAAATCAGCGAGATAGTGTGAATTGGAGGGACAGGGCTAATACATAATTGCTCAAATGGCGTACAGGGTAGGCATAAAGTTTTGGGAGCACCAAGAGACTGCAGAAAATGCCGTACCTGGAGGTAGCGCCAATATTCCCGAGAGGATAAATTCCACCTCCCACAAACCTCATCAAAGGGTACAAAGCTACCACCACTCATCAGCTGTCCGAACCTAAAGAGTCCTACCGCTAACCATGAATGAAAAATCCTAATGTCCAGGCCTGGGGGGAATTGTTCGTTAAACAGGAATGAGGCGAGGGGGGAGTGAGGCGATGATATCGAGGGGGATTTACGTAATATTTTCCAAGAGCTTAACGTAGGGCCAATGGTCGGGTGACAGATTTTGGGAAGGACAGGGAGCCAAGGGGCTATTGATAGAGGGATCTTCAGCATCTGATTCTCAATGTGCACCCATTGTTTAGAGGTGTCCGATCTGGACCAGGACACAATTCTTTGTAGGATGCAGGCCTAATAATAACCTTTAATATTTGGGAGGCGTAGGTCACCCCGCTCTTTATGGCGGGACATAACATCCAATTTCAAACGCGGCCTGCTGCCACCCCATACAAAATCTCTAATAACCATCGCGGAGGTAGTTGAATTGGGAGGGTTTGTAATAAGTAAAGGATCTTGGGTAGAGAATTCATTTTGAGAATACCCAGCCTCCCAAACCATGAGAAGGGACCTGATTTCCATAATCTCAAATCCGAGCGTATCTTACTCAGAAGGGGAGTGAAATTGGCCTCAAATAGACGAGAGAGATCTCTAGTAAGATTAACTCCTAGATATGTAAGTTGGGAAGGGTGCCAGGTGAAAGGGAACGCTGATTTAAGGCCTGAAACCATCTTTGGGGAAACCGTGATATTTAAGGCCACCGATTTAGAATAGTTAACTTTAAAGTTGGAGAGATCACCAAATATTCTAAATTCCTCCACCAAATTTGGTAGAGAAACAACAGGATTAGTAATCGTGGCCAATAAATCATCAGCAAATAAAGCTAATTTATATTCATTGTTATGTAATCTAAAGCCAGATACATCCGGATTCAGTCTGATCGACCTTGCCAGAGCCTCCATACATACAACAAAAATCAGGGGGGACAAAGGACAGCCCTGCCTAGGACCATTATTAATGAAAAAGGAGTTAGAGAGGGAGCCGTTAACCCTAATGCGGGCAGATGGCGAACGATAAAGAGCAAGAACGCGTTGAAGGCAAATAGGACCGAGTCCCAAGTGTCTCAATATTCCAGACATAAAGCTCCAATCTATCCTATCAAAAGCCTTCTCGGCGTCAGTAGACAGTAGGATTGCTGGAGTGTCAGAAGACGAGATATAATGAATAAGGGCTATAATTTTGGATGTATTGTCCCTAGCTTCCCGACCCAGTACAAACCCCACCTGGTCATTGTGAATCAGAGAAGGTAGAAAAAGTTTTAATCTGTTTGATAAAAGTTTCGCATATAGTTTAATATCTATGTTAAGGAGGGAGATTGGACGGTAACTGGGACAGAGGGAAGGGTCCTTGCCTTCCTTAGGGATGACCGTAATGTGGGATTCTAGGGATTGGCCTGAAAAGGGGGTCCTATCAGAAACTGAATTGAAAGCCTCCAACAATGGGGGAGCCAGTTTGTCCTTAAAGGCTTTATAGTAATTGATAGTAAAACCGTCAGGGCCAGGACTTTTCCCGGAAGGGGTGGATTTAATAGCTTCCAACAACTCAATTAAATTAAAAGGTCTCTCTAAGTCTTCACTGGCAAGGTCGTCCAGCCTGGGGAATCCAATTCTAGTAAGGTAGGCCTCTATGGCCTGTTGTTTCCCAAGAACATCAGGGAATGCAGAAGGGGCAGGCAAATTATATAACGCAGAATAATAGGAGCAGAAAGCTTCTGCAATCTTATGGGTATCATGTAAAACTGTTCCCCTCCCATCTTTGATAGAAGGGATAAAGGAACGAGCTCTCTGAGTTCGCAAGGCTCTTGCCAACATCTTTCCGGGTTTATTACCCCAACCATAGTATCGATTACGGCATTTTCGGAAAGAATGTTTGACCTTTTCGGTAGAAGTTTATTTAGGGCTGAACGAGCTTGGACTAAGTCCACATAAACAGCAGAGGAAAGGGAAGTTTTGTGAGTAGATTCCAAAACCTGTATTCTCTGCAATAGATGGTCTATCTGCCCCAACCTTTGTTTCTTTAAATAGGAGCCAAGTTGGATGCATTTTCCTCTGAGGACACATTTGTGGGCCTCCCATATAGTGAGGTTAGTTACATCCCGGGTGGTGGTACACTCTAGATATGTATCAATGGCCTCTTCTAACTAAGATCTACAGTAAGAGTCAGACTGAAGGGATTCATTAAAACGCCAAGATCTAGTGATTGGATCAGAAAATCCAAGGGAGAAGTCTACCCCTACCGGAGCATGATCAGACCAGGTTGTCAATCCTATAAAAGTGTCTTGTATCAAGTGTAAAAATCTATGGCCAACTAATATATAATCTATCCTGGAATAGGACTGGTGGGAACTAGAATAATATGAATAGTCTCTATCTGATGGATGTGAAATGCGCCAAACGTCAGACAGCTGATGAGTGTAAAGCAACCGTCTTACCTTCCTCGATGTTCGGCAGGGGACTGATGAGGAGCCCGACGAGGTGTCTAGTAGATGGTCCAGAACCCAATTAAAGTCTCCACCTACCATCAAGATCCCTTGTTGGAGAGTATCAATTTTATCCAGAACCCTCTCAAGAAAGGTTGGCTGGCCCTGGTTTGGTGCATAAATATTAACAAACGTGAAAGGTTGATTAAAAATAGAGCACTTAATCAGTAGGCATCTCCCCTCCTCCAAATCATGCACTTCAGCATTGGTAACAGGTAGGTGTTTAGCGAAAAGAATAGAAACACCCTTAGATTTTGATTGGGAATAATTACTATAATATGTTATGGGGTAAAATTGATTATTAAGTCGAGGAGCAGAGGAGGATTGACGGAAATGGGTTTCCTGTACAAAAACGACATCTGCTTTATCTGCATGAAAAGAACGAAGGGCTTGGGTTCTCTTTTCTGGGATATTCAGTCCCCTGGCATTAATAGAGACTATACGTAAAGAAGCAGCCATATGTGGAGAATAGGGCTAAGGCAACATGACCGAGAGGAATACATCAGATAAAACAAAAAATTTAGTAGAGGGACTAAGTAAGAGAGAAGGGAGGGAAAGGGAAAAAGGGAAAAAACACGAAGGAATGAAGGGGAGACAAAAAAAACAGAAATTGCGATATTATAGCAATACATTTATGAGATGAAAAAGAGAAAAAAAAAAAGAAAACCGCTGCCGGACAATAAGGGGACCGCCAGGGAACCCCTGTCGCGGGAAAAAATTAGCGGTAGGGAGCACACAGGGGCGGAGTGCCCACGCCATCCAATAAAAAAGCAAAACTCACAATCAAATAGAAACACACAACATTATCAGTATAAATTAAATAAGCATAATCACATAACTCCTCAAAAAAGAATTAAATGTGGTCAGAATATATATTTTTTCCTTTTTTCCTACTTTTCTCCCTCCCTTTTTTTTAAAACAGGTAAGTAGAGGAAAGGCATATACTAACATGTTAATTTGAAAAAAGGTACATAACTCAGTTAATCTGACATATCTGACTATAAACGAACCTTGGGAAGAAAGAGAAAGAATCAGATAAATGAAAGAGATCTACTAAGCCTCTAATAACAAAAGAGGCTCGGACGGCCCAACTCTAAACATTTCTGTAATAACAATTCTGCAAAAAATAATTAAAAGAAAGAGCCAAGAATGAATAACGTCTCAATGAAGGGGAGCCCTCTAATAAGCTGGACATAGATCAGGGAGGGTCCGATGCTGTAGGGGAGTCAGGACCTTTAGGTTTCTTTTTATGATGCTGTACTTGTTGCCAACGGTCTCTTCTCGGACGTCCAGTAGAAGCAAGTAGAGGAAGTGAAAAAGCCTGCCAATCGGGAAGTGTCATAAGCTCCACGCCCAAAGCAGAGCAGAAATCAGGTAAATCCTCAGGAGACTGAAGAACTAGATGTTTACCGGCATGAGTGACCTGTAGAGAGAACGGAAATCCCCATCTATATTTGATTTCTTGTTTACGTAGGGAATCTGTAAGAGGTTTCAATAACCGCCGTTGTTGGAGAGTCCTCCAAGAGAGGTCTTGAAAAATTTGTAGACGGGTACCATTAAATTCCACACCTTCCAGATTACGCACTTTACGTAGAATCTCTTTTTGTGAGAAGTAGTGGACACGGCAAATAACATCTCTCGGACGATCAGTTGCAAGACCCTTCGGACGCAGAGCTCTGTGAGCACGATCAAATTCCACAGGGTCATTGGGGTCAAGTTCCAGTATTTCTCCAAGAATTTTATTTAGGGCATCAATCAATCCAGATGGAAGGACATCCTCAGGAAGCCCTCGGACACGAATATTATTTCTGCGACCTCTGTTGTCCAGATCATCCAATCTGTTTTGCATTGTCCTCATGTCTGAGGCTTGTTGGGAGACTAAATCGTGAAGATGAGATAACTGGTTGTCAACTGACTCTTTCTCCTCTTCAAGAGTGACCATGCGGGATCCCAGATGTTTAACATCAGCTTGTACTAACGAGATCTGAGTTTGCATTGAGTCCTGGATTCTAGACTCCAGCGCCTGCATATCTTGTTTAGAGGGTAGGGAGCGGACATGGGTTAATACTTCTGTGATTTCACCTCGCAATTGAGACAATTGAGCATGAAGGTCACCGGATGCGGGAGAATGAGCCATGGTAGGGGAGGAAATCTGCACAGGTATGGAGTCAGCAACAGGTGAATCAGCAATATGTGAAATAGATAGATATGAGCGAATGTTAGGTTGAGAGGAATCGACCTTTGGTGTCCGAGGATCTTTTTTCTGCGAAACTCTCTTGGTCCTGCCCATCAGGAAAAGACTTGAGGAGGAATCATAAGGTCATGTAGTGTGTTAGATAGATGGATGGCGTGTAGCACATTCCCCTGTTAGTAGGACCACATAGCAAGCAGGAAACGATCACAATAGAGCCACCGGGCTCACACTATGGCTCCACTGAAAAAGGGGATAGAATACCTAGGAAGTGTTTGGTGAGCAGGTGAAGCTAGCCAAGATGGTAGTATAGCAGCCTTTAGGCAGAGTGGAGAAATGGATTATATAAAAGCCCCCGAGGCATTTACAGTAAAAGCAGTGCTAAGGGGACTGAGCTGGTAAAGGAGAGGTATGAGCTCACCACTTTCCGGAATGTTACCCCCAAAGTAAACACCTCGGTACTACTGGGGGCACAGCAAGACTCTGCAGGTCCACAGCCGGAACCAGGATCCAACAGATATCAGGATCCACAGGGCCCCATGAAGGCCACACCAGGCACAGCAGGGTAAGAGCGTAGCACAGGGTCCCCAGCGGGTATTATTGAGATAACCAGCCTTGCGAGGTTAGGGATGATGCAGCCGCTTAGTGACACCTATGCGGGATAGTATTAGTAATCCCCGAGTACAGCAGTGGGATCAGATGACGCGGACAAAAGACACCCCCGCTACACACCCGGAAATATAGTCACCGGCTTCAGGAGGTAGGGAAGGCCAAGATCCACACCAGGCTCCAGGGAAGATGCGCCGAGTGCGTCCGAGCGGAAGCGCAGCACGGGCCTTTCGGCGTTCGTCAGCAGCGACTCAGGCCAGCGGAGGTAAGGAGGAGACCACCCGATGTCACCCACGCGGATGGAGGGTCAGCCGGTCACAGGTGTAGCAGCGGGGACAGGCGCCGCGGACGCAGAGGCACCGCCGCAACAGGTTCGGAAATCCAGTCCCCGGCTTCAGGAGGGCGGGAAGGCCGCAACCCGCAAATGCATTTAAAAATGCCTTCCGATTCCGCTGACCTTCCCCCTCAATATGGGCAAGTTGAAAGCCGATGTGGGAGCAAGCAGGGGTGTCAGTAACCTCAGGAAAGGAGCTTTTAAAGGAGGCCAGGAAGGAGCTCTCCCAAAACACGTCTTCCCTCGGTGCTTGCTAGGCCACGCCCCAAATATGCCTTTTTTAAGGATATTAAGGGTGACGCCACAGTGTTTCCTCTTTCGGGTCAGTTAGTAGACCATTTGGAGGAGGCGTGGAAACACCCTGGTAAATGGTATCAACCTCAGAGGCACTTAGCGGTGGCTTATCCGTTTGCGGACAATTATTTTTCTAAGTGGGAATCCCCTCCACAGGTGGATTCTCATGTGACACGCCTAGTCCGAAGTGCCACATTGCCCATGCCCTTCATGTCCTCCTTGAAGGATGCTACGGACCGCAAGGTGGAGATCTGCCTAAAGTCCATTTATTCCCTCACGGGGGGGGGCATCCAGACCGGCTATGGCCGTATGTTGGGTAGCCAGAGCTATGGAGCGCTGGGCTGATAGTTTGGAGGCGTCTTTGGATTCCGACTGTTCGGCTGAACAGGCCGAATTGGTAGGCAATCTCCGGGATTCGGCCACTTACATCAATGAAGCGGCCTTGGATATCAGTACCCTCACATCTCGGATTTCTTCGGCAGCTGTGGCTGCTCGTCGCACTTTATGGTTGCGATCTTGGAAGGCGGACGATGCTTCCAAAAAGGGCTTGGAAGCTTTGCCTTTTAATGGACAAGTCCTATTTGGTCTGGATCTGGACAAAATTGTGGCCACGCTGGCGGCAGCTAAATCTGCATGTCTTTTGTCTGCTGCGGTCCCTTCCAGTTCAGGTACGTCGTCCTTTCGGCCTTACAGGGCCCAGGGTAGGCCTAAGGCACAGTCTTTTCCCCGACAGGCTGGCCCCAAAAAATCGGCCAAGCCCAGGAAACAGGCCTGGAGTACCAGACGTCCGGCCCCTAAGTCAGATGACAAACCTGCGGCCTGACGGTTCGGGCCTCCCTTTGGGTGATCCCAAAGTGGGAGGCCGCTGCTGCAGTTCGCCCAGTGTTGGTCGATAACCACGACAGACAATTGGGTTCACGAGGTGGTTTCTCACAGGTATGCCCTCCTTTCGGCACAGGCCCCCATCACGGTTCTTCACCACAGGCCTTCCATTAGACCGGAACAAAGCCTTGGACCTGTGGAAGGTTTTGCACACTATGCTCCAGGATGGAGTTATAGTGCCTGTTCCATTCTCCCAGAGGGGCCAGGGTTTCTATTCCAATCTATTTTTGGTGCAGAAACCCAATGGGTCGTACCATCCTATTCTCAACCTCAAGGCCCTCAACAAGTCCTTGCGGGTGCCACGGTTTCAGATGGAGACCTTACGGTCCATCATTCTGGCGCTGGAACCTGGGGATTACATGGTGTCGTTGGACATACAGGACGCTTACCTGCATGCCCCTATTCTTTTACGCCATCAACAGTTCCTCAGGTTTGCAATCCGCCACGATCACTTCCAGTTCCGGGCATTACCTTTTGGCCTGGCGACAGCACCACGTGTGTTCACCAAGGTTATGGCGGCTTCCCTGCGACTGCTGGGAGTCCGCATGTTGCCGTACCTAGACGACCTTTTGTTGGTAGCAGGATCTCCAGAGCTCCTTCTACGCCACTTGGACTTGACGATTGCAGTACTGCAACGTCACGGCTGGTTAATAAACTGGCAAAAGTCCACCCTGATCCTGTCTCAGAGGATTTTGCACCTTGGAGCCTTATTGGACTCCAGACAGCAGAGGATCTTTGCGACGGGGGAAAAGATCTCTGCCTTACAGTTGAGGGTGCGCAGTTGTCTGCAGAGTTGCCGAGTGTCTCTGCACTCGGCGATGAGGTTACTGGGCTCCATGGTGTCAGTATTCGACATGGTGGAATATGCCCAGTTTCACTCCAGACCTCTGCAGCAATTGATCCTGTCCAAATGGAATTGACTGCTTCAGAGTCTAAAGTCCCAGACAATGGTGCTCACTCCGGAGGTTCGCCTGTCCCTAGCCTGGTGGTTGCAGACGACCCACCTCAACAAGGGTCGTCCATTTTGGGTGGCGAACTGGGTCCTGTTAACAACGGACACCAGCCTTTGGGGGTGGGGAGCTGTCACGGGTCCACACTTGTTCCAGGGCAGATGGACTCTGGCGGAATAGGAGCTTCCAATAAACATCTTGGAACTCCGCGTGGTTTTCAATGCTCTCCAGCAGGCACATCTGGTTCTCCAAGGTCACCCCGTGCAGGTCCAGTCGGACAACGCCTCCACCGTGGCCTACATAAATCGGCAAGGAGGTACCCGAAGTTGGGCGGCACTCGTAGATGTGTCCCGCATCCTGGTCTGGGCAGAGCGCAATCTCCCGGCCATATCAGCAGTATTCATCCCGGGAATCCTCAACTTGGAGGCGGACTTTCTCAGTCGCCAGGACGTTCATGCGGGGGAGTGGTCTCTGCACCAGGACGTCTTTCAACTTCTGGTGGACAGGTGGGGTCTTCCAGAGATAGTCCTCATGGCGTCACGGCACAACAACAAGTTGCCGGTGTGCGGGTCTCGAACAAGAGACGAAAAGGCGTCTCTGGTGTATGCTCTGTCCGTCCAGTGGACGTTCCGGTTTGCTTATCTCTTTCCTCCATTTTCACTTATTCCACGGGTAATCCGGAAATTCAAACAGGAAGGAGGGACGCTCCTGTTGATAGCTCCCACGTGGCCCAGGCGGCACTGGTTCTCAGACCTTCAGAGTCTGTCCGTGGACAATCCTCTGCGGTTGCCGCTACGACCGGACCTGCTGTTACAGGGTCCTTGTCTTCACCCGGACCTGACTCGGCTGTCTTTGACGGCGTGGCTGTTGAGATGGCTATGTTAAGGTCCAGGGGGTTTTCCAGCTCTGTAGTACAAACTATGCTAAGGTCTCGGAAACCATCTTCTGTAAGGATATACCATCGTGTGTGGCATACATTCTTCCAGTGGTGTCGACCGAGAGGTTATGCCCCTCGGGAGTTCCGGCTGTCTAGAGTGTTAGCTTTCCTACAGGCGGGACTAGACCATGGGCTTCGCCTTGCTTCTCTGAAGGTGCAGGTGTCTGCCCTGTTTGTCTGGTTCCATCGTAGGATTGCTGCAATCCCTGATGTGTGCACCTTTATGCAAGGTGTTCTTTGGATTCAGCCGCCTTTTGTTCCACCGGTGGCGCCTTGGGATTTAGCTGTGGTCCTGAGGGCTCTCCAGGGACCGCCGTTTGAACCACTGGGCTCAGTGGACCTTAAATCGTTGACAGCTAAAACAATTTTCCTTCTGGCCATTGCTTCGGCCAGACGTGTTTCTGACTTAGGGGCTCTCTCCTGTAGACCCCTTTCCTGATTTTTCATAGAAACAGGGCAGTGCTGCGCACTCGTCCTGAATTTCTTCCCAAAGTTGTTTCACGTTTCCATATCAACGAGGAAATTGTTGTGCCGGCTTTTAATTCACCTGATCTTTCAGTGGGTGAGGCCACTTTGGACATTGTGCGGGCCTGAAGGATTTATGTTGACCGCACTTCTTCGTTTAGGAAGTCGGACGCCTTGTTTGTCCTCTATGGCTTCCGTAAAAAGGGTTGGCCTGCTTCAAAGCAAACTTTGACAGGTTGGATTCGTATAGCAATTTCAGAAGCTTATCTTCATGAAGGCCTTCCGGTTCCATCCTCTGTGAGGGCTCATTCCACTAGGTCTGTGGGTCCTTCGTGGGCAGCTCGAAGTGGTGCCTCTGCAGTCCAGATCTGCAAGGCTGCCACGTGGTCCTCTGTCCATACCTTTGTGAGGTATTACGCGTTTGACACCTTCGCCTCTCAGGATGCTTCCTTCGGGTGGCGGATTCTCCTTTCAGCACAGGAGCATCCCCACCCTTGAAGAATACTGCTTTGGGACATCCCCAAGGTATCCTGTGGATACCCTATGGACCCTGATGTAGAAAATATGAGATATGGTAAGAACTTACCTTTGTTATCTCTATTTCTATGAAGTCCATAGGGTTCCACAGGACTCCCGCCCTGTCGCACCTGTGCTGCAGATGGGCTTTACTCTGGTCACCGGTTTTTTCCATCTCCCTCTGGTGAGAATGTGATTCTTGTGTGTGTCCAGATCTTTTTTTCTCTCTCTTCCTTCTCCTCCTCCGGCCTATGGCTTGGTACGTAACTGAGATGCCTTGGCTCGGGGGCGGGGTATAGGAGGGGGACCCTAGTGCATCCTGGGAGGCTGAAAAGTTAACTCTATGGTGCCCGATGCCTGACGTCATCACCTATACCCCCAAGGTTTCCTGTGGAACCCTATGGACTTCGTAGAAATAGAGATAACAAAGGTAAGTTCTTACCATATCTCATATTTTTATTTTGTGATCTATTAATACTTTGTGGCAGAAGGAAGGTTATTTAGGGATCTTTTGGGACTCTTCAGATTGTCAAAGCACTATGGTAACAGTGGGAATATATTATCACTAGTGTTAGTCTGTGTCCACCAACTGACCTTGGAGAAAATATTTATTATCACTTAAATACTGTTCGTATAGTTTTGCTGCTATAATGAATGTTTTAATCTTTTCAGTCAGCTAATTTTTTTCTGTTGCATTTTGGAAAAAATAGTACCCAGCCAGGTTCACGTCATTGAAGTCTGAAATTTTCGGCTGTATCCGTCACTAGTTGAGTGGTTGGTTATGTCATGTGCTGCAATTTGTACTGGTGTGTAGATCTCCGCCACAGTGTATGGATTTGTGGGCCAAGATGTCCACTTTGGAGATGTGTCGAAATTTACACCAGTTGATGGGTGGAGGAGGACCTTCCTTGATAAGTGGTGCACTTAGCTTTTCCCACCTCTGCAAAAACCAGTTTTGCATAGCAATTATTAAAATGAAAAACACCCTTTCTACTTCAGGGTCCATAGGGTATCCACAGGATACCTTGGGGTATAGGTGTGACGTCAGTCGCAGGGCACCAAAGAGTTAAGCTTTCAGCCTCCCAGGATGCACTAGGTCCCCCTCCTATACCCCGCCCCCGGGCCAAGGCACCTCAGTTTAGTTTGGTGCCCGGCCGGCGTCGGGTGCACCTGTCGGAGTGGGGGCTAGAAGAGCCCCTGAAGCTTTCTTCAGTGCAGCTGTGGCTGCACATCTGGATGTACAGCATGGACAGTCAGTCCTGACGTCCATGCTGTCTTCCCTACACCCCCGCCGGTACCAGAACGCCGGTACCGATCCGGGGATGCTGGTGAGCATCTGGGGTCACAGCTAGCGGTGACCCCAGATGTTCCGGACCATGGCCGGATCCAAGGGGGACAAAGGTAAGCAGCGGGGTCCCGCGGTGGGTCCCCGCTGGTCACATGGTCCTGAGTCCCCAGGCAGGGGGCTCCCTGGGGACTGGCTGCAGCGTGGAGCCAGGTACTGAACCTGCGCTTTCCACTACCCCCTGGGACAGCGGACCGCAGCAGAGCGGTAGCGCTGCGGCGTCCCAGGGGTTAAATGCATGCCAGGGGAGTGCGCCTTCCCTGTCTCACAGCCGGCGCCTCCCCCGCTGCACACAGCCCACTCTGCACTGTGCTGACTGGTCCTGTGTCAGCGCTCCTCCCCCAGGCCAGCTTCTCTCTGCTCCTCGGCGGCCATCTTCTCTGCAACGCATGGTGAACGCTGCTGGAAGTCTGGAAGGAAGCATCGTGGTCTGGGTCCCCCCGCATACCTCTCCTCCGCTGTGGCTCAGGTCTGTGTATGCAGTGCTGTGTCCTACCAGGTCCTGTGTCTGTGTAGTTGAGTGATCAGCGCTGTTAGTGCAGGAATTGTTATTTCTCTGCATTGTATGTGACTGTGCTAGCGCTGCCTGTAACTTTTCTTCTCTAAACTGTCAGCTTTATTACTGTCCCTGTTCTTTCTGCTAAAGCCCTTGCGGTGCGGTGCTGCAGGGTGGTCTCTCGCCTATTTAATACTTAATTGGTGAGAGAGGTCACATACGTGGTGCCATCATGTCTGAAAGTGATTTTCCCCTCCGGCTACAGTGTACCACGTGCAAAGTACCGTTAGCGGAGGGGGAGGGTAGCGCGGAGGGCCTTTGCTGGCAGTGTTTGTCCATGGCGCGGCCTATTACGGTTACAGCACTGGTACAGGAGCCGCCCTGGGCTTGTTTCGCACAGGCGTTAACAGCTTTAGTGGGCCAGTTAGCTCCGCAGCCCGCGTTTACTCCGATGGGTTTGTCCCAGCAGTCTGTGGTGTCGTCACCCATGCAGGGGTTCCCACGACAATTGGTGGTACCCCACAGTCTCCCTATTTCCCCGCTCCCGGGTTCTCAGGAGCCAGCGTGGGTTAACTCCCTGACGAGTTCTGTACAGCACTTGTCGGATGTGTTGCAAGGGGAGTCTGTGATGCGGCCTCATAAAAGGCCGGTGGCGTCTCTGTCCGCTCCTTATGAGGATGACGAAGGGACGTCTGATGATGGGGAGATTCTGGATCCTTACGATCAGGAACCTCTCCATACTAAGGACGCTGATGCTAAGTCCAAAGTATATATTCCTGGACTTATTCGGGCGGTCCGCACAGCCTTGGTGATTGAGGACGAAGTTCCCCCAGCGGCTAAATCTAAGTATGCCTTTTTCAAAGATGTGAAGGGCGATGCCACAGTCTTTCCTCTTTCGGGTCAGTTGGTGGACCATTTAGAGGAGGCGTGGAAACAACCTGGCAAAAGATACCAGCCGCAGAGACGCCTGGCGGTGGCTTATCCGTTCGCGGATAATTATTTTGCTAAGTGGGAATCCCCTCCACAGGTGGATTCTCACGTGACCCGTCTTGTCCGTAGTGCCACATTGCCGATGCCATCCATGTCCTCCCTTAAGGATGCTACGAACCGCAAGGTAGAAATCTGCCTGAAGTCCGCTTATTCCCTTGCAGGGGGGGCAGCACGGCCGGCTATGGCCATTTGCTGGGTTGCCAGAGCGATGGAGCGCTGGGCGGATTCATTAGAGGCTTCTTTTGAATCCGACTGTCCGGCCGAACAGGCGGAGTTGATTGGCAATCTCCGTGATTCGGCCACCTACATCAACGAGGCGGCTCTAGACAATTAGTACTCTGGTGTCTATAATTTCTTCAGCAGCGGTAGCTGCTCGTCGCACCTTGTGGCTGCGATCCTGGAAGGCGGACGCAGATTCCAAGAAAGGTCTGGAAGCGTTACCGTTTACCTGAGAAGTTCTCTTCGGTCCGGATCTGGATAAGATTGTGGCCACGCTGGCGGCAGCCAAATCTGCTTGTCTCCCGTCGGCCGCTGCTCCTTCTGGTTCTGGACCATCGTCCTTTCGGTCATCTAGGGCCCAGGGCAGGCCCAAACCACAGTCGTTTCCTCGACAGGCTGGCCCTAAGAAATCGGTCAAGCCCCGGAAACAGGCATGGAGTACCAGACGTCCGGCCCCCAAGCCAGATGACAAGCCTGCGGCCTGACGGTCCGGGTCTCCCCTTGGGGGATCCCAGGGTGGGAGGCCGCCTGCTGCAGTTCTCCCGGTGTTGGTCGTTCACTACGACAGACACTTGGGTTCTGGAGGTGGTCTCCCACGGGTACGCCCTCTCCTTCCGGCACAGACCCCCGGCTCGGTTCTTCACCACGGGTCTACCATCAGACCGGAACAAGGCTACGGAGCTGCGGAAGGTATTGCACACTATGCTCCAGGCTGGAGTTATAGTGCCTGTTCCATTCTCCCAGAGGGGCCAGGGTTTCTATTCAAATCTATTTTTGGTACAGAAACCCAATGGGTCATATCGTCCGATTCTCAACCTCAAAGCACTCAACAAGTCTTTGCAGGTCCCGAAGTTTCGGATGGAGACCCTACGGTCCATCATTCTGGCGCTGGAACCTGGGGACTACATGGTGTCATTGGACATACAGGACGCTTACCTGCATGTCCCTATTCTTTTGCGCCATCAAGAGTTCCTTCGGTTTGCAATCCGCAGCGACCACTTCCAGTTTCGGGCGTTACCTTTTGGCCTGGCGACAGCATCACGTGTGTTCACCAAGGTGATGGCGGTCATGGCGGCTTCTCTGCGGCTGCAAGGAGTCCGCATGTTGCCGTACTTGGACGACCTGTTATTGGTGGCAGGATCTCCAGAGCTCCTGTTACACCACTTGGACCTGACCATTGCACTGCTGCAACGGCACGGCTGGCTAATCAACTGGCAGAAGTCCACTCTAATCCCGTCTCGGAGGATTCTGCATCTTGGAGCCTTATTGGACTCGGGACAGCAAAGGATCTTCGTGACGGAGGACAAGATCTCTGCTTTACAGTCAAGGGTGCGCAGTTGTCTGCACAGCCGCCGGGTGTCCTTACACTCGGCGATGAGGTTACTGGGCTCCATGGTGTCGGTGTTCGACATGGTGGAATACGCCCAGTTTCACTCCAGACCTCTGCAGCACCTGATCCTGTCCAAGTGGAACGGGCTGCCTCAGTCTCTGAAGTCCCAGACGATTGTGCTCACCCAGGAGGTTCGCCTGTTCCTTGCGTGGTGGTTACAGACGACCCACCTCAACAAGGGACGTCCGTTCTGGGTTCCAAATTGGGTCCTGTTGACAACGGACGCCAGTCTTCGGGGCTGGGGAGCAGTTTCGGGTCCACACTTGTTCCAGGGCAGGTGGTCGCCGACAGAAGCGGAGCTTCCAATAAATATCTTGGAACTCCGTGCGGTCTTCAATGCTCTCCAGCAGGCACAGCGGTTTCTCCAGGGTCGCCCGGTGCAGGTCCAGTCGGACAACGCTACCACGTGGCCTACATAAACAGGCAAGGAGGAACTCGCAGTCGGGCGGCTCTCGTAGAGGTCTCTCGGATCCTGGTTTGGGCGGAGCGCAATCTTCCGGCCATATCAGCGGTCTTCATCCCGGGAGTGCTAAATTGGGAGGCGGACTTTCTAAGTCGCCAGGACGTTCATCCGGGGGAATGGTCCCTGCACCCGGACGTTTTTCAACTACTGGTGGACAGGTGGGGTCTTCCAGAAATCGACCTCATGGCGTCCCGGCACAACAACAAGTTGCCGGTGTACGGGTCTCGCACAAGAGACGAAGGGGCGTCTCTGGTGGATGCTCTGTCCGTCCGGTGGACGTTCCGGTTCGCATACCTGTTCCCTCCGGTCTCCCTTCTTCCACGGGTAATCCGGAAATTCAAACAGGAAGGAGGGACGCTCCTGTTGATAGCTCCCGCGTGGCCCAGAAGGCACTGGTTCTCAGACCTTCAGGGTCTGTCCGTGGACAGTCCTCTGCGGTTGCCGCTACGACCGGACCTTCTGTCTCAGGGTCCTTGCCTTCACCCGGACCTGACTCGGCTGTCTTTGACGGCGTGGCTGTTGAGACGGCCATGCTGAGGTCCCGGGGGTTTTCCAGCTCTGTGGTGCGTACCATGTTACGAGCTCGGAAACCGTCTTCCGCGAGGATATACCATCGCGTGTGGCATACGTTCTTCCAGTGGTGTCGACCGAGAGGTTATGCACCGCGGGAGTTTCGTCTGTCTCGGATTCTCGCCTTCCTGCAAGCGGGACTAGATCATGGGCTTCGCCTTGCTTCTTTGAAGGTACAGGTTTCGGCCCTATCTGTCTGGTTTCACCGTAGGATTGCTACAATCCCGGATGTGCGCACCTTTATGCAGGGTGTTCTCCGCATTCAGCCGCCCTTTGTTCCACCTGTGGCGCCTTGGGATTTGGCTGTGGTCCTGAGGGCTCTCCAAGGACCGCCGTTTGAACCACTGGGCTCAGTGGATCTTAAATGGCTAACAGCTAAGACTGTTTTCCTTCTGGCCATTGCTTCGGCCAGACGTGTTTCTGAGTTAGGGGCTCTTTCTTGTAGACCCCCTTTCTTGGTTTTTCATGGGAACAGGGCAGTGCTCCGCACTCGGCCCGAGTTTCTTCCCAAAGTTGTTTCCCAGTTTCATGTTAACGAGGAAATAGTTGTTCCGGCCTTTAACTCACCGGGTCTTTCCGTGGGTGAGGCCTCTTTGGATGTTGTGCGGGCCTTAAGGACTTATGTTGACCGCACTTCTTCGTTTAGGAAGTCGGACGCTTTGTTTGTCCTCTATGGCTTCCGTAAAAAGGGTTGGCCTGCTTCAAAGCAAACTTTGGCAGCCTGGATCCGTATGGCTATTTCTGAAGCTTATCTTCATGAAGGCCTACCGGTCCGTCCTTCTCTGAAGGCTCATTCCACTAGGTCTGTGGGTCCTTCGTGGGCAGCTCGACGTGGTGCCTCGGCAGTTCAGATCTGCAAGGCTGCTACGTGGTCCTCTGTCCATACCTTCGTGAGGTATTACAGGTTTGACACCTTCGCCTCTCAGGATGCTTCCTTCGGGCGGCGGATTCTCCTTTCTGCACAGGAGCGTCCCCACCCTTAAAGGATACTGCTTTGGGACATCCCCAAGGTATCCTGTGGATACCCTATGGACCCTGAAGTAGAAAATATGAGATATGGTAAGAACTTACCCTTGTTATCTCTATTTCTACGAACTCCATAGGGTTCCACAGGACTCCCGCCCTGTCGCACCTGTGCTGCAGATGGGCTTTGCTCTGGTCACCGGTTTTCCGTCTCCCTCTGGTGAGAATGTGATTCTTGTATGTGTCCAGATCTTTGTTCTCTCTCTTCCTTCTCCTCCTCCGGCCTATGGCTTGGTAACTAACTGAGGTGCCTTGGCCCGGGGGCGGGGTATAGGAGGGGGACCTAGTGCATCCTGGGAGGCTGAAAGCTTAACTCTTTGGTGCCCTGCGACTGACGTCACACCTATACCCCAAGGTATCCTGTGGAACCCTATGGACTTCGTAGAAATAGAGATAACAAGGGTAAGTTCTTACCATATCTCATATTTTTTGCCCAATGTAATGAAGTCTCCAAATGCACACTAATGCCACATGTCATAAAGTTCCAATCTCTGTTTAGTTTGACCTAAATTAGGGTAAACAGAGCAGCATTTTTTATCGTATGGGTCTTACGTGGTATGAGAGTAGACTTTAGTGTAATGCGCTCTGTGCAAATGTGAGCACATCTTCCGTCTTTTCTACCTGCCTTCAAGCTTAATTCTTCTCATCGGCTGCATCTCCTGAGACTAGAACATAGCGTAGAACCCTTTGTAGTCCAGACCATCTACATTCGATGCACTAGTGCAAAATCAAAGCTGTTAATGCATTTATTGCACTTCATACATCAGATCCTTTGAATGCAGCCACTTTGCAAATATTGGTTCGCTAGGAAATAGTACCTCATGCAGATTTGGCCTGGAAGTGCACGAGTGATAGAAGTTGCTAGTAAATATTGCTTCAGCTTGCAAAATGGCTACAGAGTAGTTCACATTGTGATTGCCATTACTAATGTTATTTAGTCCTGTTAAAAAAGCAATGCTGCAACAAATCTGACATGTTTACTAGTATATAACATTTTAATGTATGCAAAATTGCTTGCTGAATAATAGTTTATCAGCCACAACTAGATCTAAAAGTCCAAAAAATAAATCAATTGGTTTGCAGCTATTTGGAATGTAGTTGGATGTTTTGTGGCATCACGTGACTGCTGAAATAACAGAATATTTTCTTGTTGCAGGAAATTGAAGAAGATCGTCGAAATGCAGAGAAAGAGATCATCGCAGCCACATCTCAGAGACCTAAACAAGACGGTCTCACTATTACAATTACAAAGTCTCCTAATGTAAGTCTACCTGTATATGCACAACAAAATCTGTACTGAATCAGAGGCCTGGGATTGTCATGCAATGAAGACACATGCTTCTGTCTGTCACTTTGTAACAAAAGCAAATCATAAATGTACTCTCTTTATTCCCTGATTTCAGTGTTTGACACCATTGTTTGAGCATGGTTAATCAGACTGTCATTGCTCTATGCCCTTCCCCTTGTAATGTATAATATACATCCAGGCCAGTCTGGTTTCCATGTTTAGGGGTGTTCTCCACCACATGGATGTTTTTTGACAGGTTTTCATTTATTGTGGTACTGTGCTAATATTAGTAGAATGGGTCCCGTTCATCTTTAGCAGCTGAGATGTTGAATATACATAGTTTGTGCTGTAAATATTTCCCTTTTCTTTTTCAACTCCATGGCAGCCATAGGGTGTGTAGAACTTATTAGTCTGCCGAGTAGGGACTGGAAAAAGAAACACATCTGGAAAGTAAATAATGTTGTGACTTTTCCTTCCCATGATCTCTAATTGTGGAACCTCATCTGAGTAAATAAGTGTGTGTAGGAGTGTATATTGTTCTAATTTAGTGCTTACCTGTTCCCGTGGGTCCAGAGTGCTGCAGGGACTCTTCTTCGGCAGCGAAAGCAGTTATAGGGCGACACCGTGGGGTTGTTAGTTGCTACTTCTATGTATAAAACGTAGGGTTGGAGATTCATCACACCTCCTCTGTTAGTGAGTGTGCCGGGATGTCACTGGTCCATATTTAAAGTCACCTTAATGGTGCAAACACATGGTCAGACTTTGTAGGATGATATGAACGATATCGTATTATCGTTCATATCATCCATTTCTTCTTCAGAGTCCATAGGCTCCACAGGGAGAGCTTGGGGTGTAGGTTGGATCTGGATCCCGGGCACCACGCAGTTAAAGCTTTTGCTCCTAGGGTGCACTGGTCCATCCTTCCTATACCCCGCCCCTGAGCCAGAGGCACCTCAGTTTGAGTTTCTGCCTGGCCGGAGTCGGATCACTTTTAACGCAGAGGGGCTACTTAGCAGCCACTAAAGCGATTTTATTTTATGATTTGGTAGTTTCTGAATTATCTTCAGAGCGCAGCAACAGACTGTCCATTGGATGTCTGTGCTGCCGCTCTGTCACCCCGCCGGCGCCGTGACGCCAGTACCGATCTGGGGATCTCGTGCTAGCCGGGCTCCGCGGATTTTCCAGACTGCGGCCGGACGTACGGGGACAGTTAAGGCGGCTCATTGTCTCCAGGCTCAGGGGACAGACCTGAGGGGCTGAGGTGGATGCAGGCCCCCCCATACCCTGCTCTTCCACTAGACCACCAGGGATAGTATCTGAGCGGGTAGCCAGCATCCCAGGGGTTAATATTCAGCCAGGGGAGTCAGCCTTCCCTGTTGTAGTGGCTCCTCCCCTCAGCTCAGCACGCCTTTCTACTGCGGTCTGGCTTTGCTGAGCTGCTCCCTCTTACAGCCACGCCCCCTCTGAGGTGTCCGGCGACCATTTTCTTAAAATGGTGAACTCGCAGATCTCCTGGGACAGCGTTTGGTCCAGTCCCCCTGCGTACCTCTCCTATGGGTCAGTGTACACAGCGCTATAGCCTTCCCAGACACTGAATCTGGGCAGTTGATTGTAGTGCCACGTTGCAGTATACTTTCTGCATTGTATGTGACTTATGCTAGCGCTGCCTGTCTATGTCTTTGTTTCCTAACTGTCAGCATATATCTATACCTTTCCTCTAATGCTACCCTAATACAGGTGTAGTTAAGGTGGGTCTTTTAACTCACATATATAAAAGATAATATTTGTGAGGTCTGAAACATACTATTATGTGCTGCACTGTGCCATATTTAGGCAAAGGGCTCCTGCAGCTTACCAAAGTGTCACACAGAACCAGTGTGTTGCATACTTAGGCAGTGGGCTCCTGCAGCTTATCCAAGTATCAGTCAGGACCAGTGTTCTTTCTCGGACTATTACCTTAACATACAGGTGTATTCGGGGTTTTTCCTGTGCCTCACATTTATAGAACTTACAGGGGTATTCAATATGGGTGCGATAACATCGTTTTTGCGTTAATATCGGAGGTATGATGTCATTATCGCAGGTTTTAGTTTTACACCGTATTCAATTTCAAAGACTTGTCGCAGTTTCGAAAAGTCTTTGATAAAAAACGGGGATAAGTTTTCACCATTGAATAGGTGTCGAAAAAAAGTGTAGAATTGGGGTTTAGGGGTGCAGGCTTAAAAAAATAGCCTGCACCCCTGGGAATGACATTTAAAAAAGAACTGTGTCAAAAAAAGTTTTAAAAAAAAAATAGGGACACTGCAAAAAATGAATTTAAAAATTGGGGTGAAAAACAATAGGGAAATAGGTTCAGGGCTATTCTGCAAGTATGCGGCAGATGTTTTCTAGAATAGAATTATAGAGGTGCACAAATGCAGAATTTAAAAAAAATTACTTTAGGGATATCAAAATATGCTAGTACCCATTTTCATGTACCCCAAATTTGATGGGACCACTTAAAAAAACAAAAAAAATAACCTAAGTGCTCTTCATCACTTCTTCAATGTCGGAAAAAAACACCTGCTGCGGCTATTTAAATCCCCGACTTTCAATTAAAGTCTAAAACGGGGTACCCATAGTGTTCCTCAATGTTTTTACAACTTTAGGGGGGTCTTACAATTTTTTTAAGGAAAAATTCGTAACTTTACGCAAATCCAACTTCGGAGTTTCCCGTTTTCGTTAATTTTATATTGAATACGGGTATAAGCGGGAGCGTGCCCGATACTTTAACGCAGGTAAAATCTCCGATATGAAACGTTAACTTCGACAGTGAAGTTAACGTTTCATATTGAATACCCCTCTAAGTGTTTGAGGTTTTGTCACATACATTCGTTGCACTGTACCATATGTGGGCTTTGTGCTCCTGCAGCTTACCGAGGTCTAAGACAGGACCAGTATATTGTTTCCTACTAGTATCCTACATACATGGTGGTTGCATTATACTCAGTGCCATATTGTGTGCCATTTAGTCTGCAGCTATGTCTAGCAAAGGCAGGAGTATTAACAGGCATCTGCTCCCATATTGCTATCAGGCATGTTATGGGTTTCAGGCTTAAGTGAGGAGGATTTGATAGGAGCTATATATATATCTATATCAGGCAAAAAGGAGCCAGCACATCCAAGGTTAAATATCTGACAATTTTTTATATATCCATGATGTGCATTCCAAAGTGCAAAACAATGAGGGGAGCCGATTATAACATAGCAGCAAAGCTCAAGCAAGGCATATCCTTTGTAAGGAAGCTGATACTTATCAGCAACATGTTCCCCTCAAAGAGACAGGATCAGCTCAACAGCTGTTTCGGTGTGAGTTCACCATCGTCAGGAGCACAACTGACCCAGCATCCCAGACCTCTATATGTACCAACCCCCATAAACAAACAATCAGCTCACCTACAAAGAATCAGATGTATAATCGGTCACATTTACTATGTACCAGCGTCTCATAGACACCAGCAGACACCAGAAATGACATTGCGCTTCTCCAGGCTAACCGCCTAAAAGGAGTGCATGGTAAGCAATAGTCATTTAGTAATCCAGTGTCACAAACACATTAATAAAAAAGTACCAATGATAATTCCTAATCAATGCAAAATATACAGCAATTCACCTGATACATTGTACAAATAAACGGAAGTGGTGTATCGTTTGCTATAGAATGAAGAAAACTGCGCTAGTATACAGACATTAACATATAAAAAAATAGTTTTATTACAATAGCGGTTAGGAATATCAATAAAAACATATAACAATACCAAGGAGATTATTGAGATGAATGGTGGATCAGAAGGATATATTAATGAGCGATGTACAATAAAAATACCAGCAAATACATGTAACAATACACAAAAAAGGAAAACAAAAAAAACTAAAATAAAAAAAATAAATAAATGTAAGCTGATGTACAATTAATGAATATGAAGACAAACAATAAAAATAGTGAATATCACAGGATAAAAAATAAATGTAATATAATGACTTAAGGTAGAGTAGCCCTGGATATACTGAGTCCTGAAAATCAATCAATCAAAAGTCTGTGGTTCGTGCACAGTCAAAATGCAACATTTGCAAAGATTAGTATCCACTGGTGCGATACATTAGTGCCTGTATTGGATAACATGTATCCACTTAGCGTATCAAGTCAGTAGTAATGATTAGTACAAGGCACAATGTAAGAGAAGCCACTGTATACAAATTCTGTATCAATTTGTCCTGATAGCCGTTATAGCATCCAACCGGTTTGCATGAATTGGGTGATGGTAACCGGTATAAACATCAAAGTAGGTAAAACTAATCCGGTGACCAGTACTCACGTCCGTGGGCGAGAGCTGCCTGAATGAGAGACCGGTTCTAGGAATTGCTCACGTATGTGTGAGAAAGAGGCCACCTGGATAGAGACTCTTGAATCAGTGCTGTGTGAAGTCCAATATACAAAAGGGGCGACCGCGCCTTATGGAGTGTAGAATTTCCTGTAGTGCAGAGGAAATCTCATCAACATCACCTCAGATGTGGAAGAGATATCCTCTGCACTACAGGAAATGGGAGAGAAGGGTTACCCTACAGTGGGGGAGATCTTGTTGGGCACAGACCTTGACAAGATTGTAACTACGTAGACAAACTAAGAAAAAGAAGGCTCTTTTGCTGGGGCACTCTTATGTAGATAATTATATAAAATATAACTTTTAATATTATCATTAAAATTTTTTGGGAAAATACCTTGGAAGACAAGTTCAGAATCAAAAGAAGTATATTTATCACATAGACATATTGACAAAACATATATAGAAAAGTTTGGTGAAAATATTGTAATTTACTTATTAGAGAACAAATTCTCATGCAGGGTACTCCTCACATGAAATAAATGACATAATGCTCTGTTTAAGCAATATTATAGGGTGTCTTAGTCCTGTGTATTTAGTCTGCAAAGTCTATGTGCAGGCAGACACCAGATAGGTATGAAGGGTATATGTGATAGCTATCAGGACAACTAAAAGTATGTCCTTGACACGGTGTCAAAAACAAGTCAGGTATGCATTGATATATTATATAAATACAGTTTTTAACCGCCAGGTTATTTGAGCACCCACACTACTACCCAGTTGGTACAAAAAAACGCTATCTCGCCAAATGTATACGCACAAATGTATCTGTGGTAGCAAAACTGAAAAAGTCTGTCACTCGTCATATAGCTCAGAAATCAGCTGTTTTTTGACATGCAGAGAAATTTAGCTACCAAGAATATTATACAGTTCTGCGGGACCACAGTCACTATTCACTTGTCTCAGCATAAAATATCGCAGTCAAACATACAGACCATAAGTTGTCAAACACCAGTGTAATTATAATATTCATTAGTGCAGTATAAAAGCATGGGGATACCTATCCAGTACATATCATCTGGGATCATAAAAACATATAACTGCCAGAAATCACAATAATTACTTCAACCCAAATGTTGCTGTCTTTCTATAATCATCTATACAGCATAATGGCAAAAAGACATGTTAAGTATATGTGTGTTTATGCAGGCAGATTCAAGATCCCACCAACATGATACTTATACCCTCTTTAGATAGACATGGAGGAAGAGCCGGTCGGCATGTGCACCCGCCAGACCAGATCCATCTGGTACCGCTGCTGTGTCACTCAGGACTCAGGGACGTGCGTTTCGCCTCTAGGGCTTGTTCACCCAAACATGCAGAGAGAGTCACTGCTCTCCATGTAAATGCGTGCTTCCGGGTTTTCTTCCCGGTCACGTGTCTTATCAGAGGCCGTTCTCTATTGGTCGATCGGGTCACAAGGTGTACTCAGTGAGAGACCATCGCCTATTGGTTGGCTTGGTCACATGTCACTCGTTTTGAGTCATCTATGTAAACAGTGATCCCAGTCAGCTCACATGTGTGCCAATGATTAATAGAGATATACTCCAGTTCCTACTTCCGCATAATCGCGCTAGGATTAAACCTTGCTTATCCCATCATGTAATGCTAGGAATTATATATTCTCAGCAAAGTCCTTCTAAATAATAGGATATAGAACCCTGGGATACCATTATATTTTAATAATCCATACAAGTGTTACTCTTGTGACGAAATCAGCCTCATAACAGATAGGATATTAACCCATATGGGTGCAAATAAACTCATCATATATGTTTATATATAGTATAATACAGCATCCTTTATTAATAATTATCTTGCAATTATTAATAAAGGATGCTGTATTATACCCGATTTTTCTTTGTCTACATGATTTTTTGGCTCTGGGGAGCACCACCAACCGATTAATTGATTACATTTGTATTGACTATCATTTAATGTTGGTTTAACATATACCCTACACTATAGTATTTTCTGTGCGGAGTCATCCCTACTTTCTCTAAGATTGTAACTACAACTACTAGGCCTAGTTACAAGGTCACTCTTTTCCTAGGCAGTTGGCTTCCACTAGAGCCGCCAAACCCAGGACCAAGCCGACCTGGACCACCAGACTCCCTGCTTCAAAGCCCGAGGATAAACTCTCAGCCTGACGGGACTGGCCTCCCTCTGGGATATCCCAGAGTGGGAGGCCGACTTCTTCAGTTCGCCCAGTACTGGTGTCAAAACACCACAGATACTTGGGTAAGAGAAGTGGTCTCAAATGGGTACGTCCTCTCATTTCGCAGATGTCTCCCCATCAGTTTTTCTACACAGGCCTTCATTCAGACCCGAACAAGGCCTTACAAATCCAGAAAGCCATGCAGTCATTGCTACCAGCAGGGGTAATTGTGCCAGTCCCACTATCTCAGTGTGGAACTGGTTATTATTATTATTCTTCTCTTTCCGGTTGAGAGGCCGAATGGGTCTCATCAGCCTATCCTCAACATCAGATCCTTGAATAAATTCCTAACAGGGCCAAAGTTCAGCATGGTAACTCTACGCTTCATCATCCTAACTATGGAGCCTGGAGACTTTATCGTATCTCTGGATATTCAGGACACGTACCTATAGCGCCCTCACATCAGTGATATCTCCGGTTTGCTATACTACGGTAACACTTCCAATTTCAGGCTCTGCCTTTTGGACTTTCTATAGCTCCATGGGTGTTTACCAAAATCAGGGCGGGCCACCTGTGTGGTCAGGGTGTCTGACTGTTTCCTTATATGGACGACCACCTGCTCCTAGCAGGATCCCCAGAAGTTCTTCACCGCCGTCTGTAGTTAACCATTGCTTTTCTGCACAAGCACGGATGGTTAATCAGCTAAAAAAGTCCTCCCTGAATCCCTCAGAGAGAAAGATTCATCTGGGCGCACTGCTGGATTCTCAGGATCAGAGAATCTTTCTGACATTGGACAAGATCTCCACACTTCAACTGCGAGTGCGCAGATGTCTCCACAGTCGCCGAGTGTCGATCCCCTCAGCAATGCAGGTTCTGGGATCCATCTCGTCCGCCTTCAAAATGGTGGAATATGCTCAGCATCGGATTAAAGCTCAGATGATGGTGCTCTCTCCAGAGGTGCATCTGTCTCTATCTTGGTGGCTACAGACTTCTCATCTATCCAAGGGTTGCCCCCTTTTGGTTCCCGAACTGGGTAATCCTAACATTGGACGCCAATCTCCCGGTTGGGGCGCAATGACCGTTCCGTTCTCCTTTCAGGACTGTTGGACATCGGTCGGCTCAACCCTGCCAATCAGCATATTGGAACTTCGAGCTATCCACAGGGCCCTCAACCTGGCCCAGCACATACTTCAAGGAAAACCTGTACAGGTTCAGCCTGACATTGCCACAAAAGTGGCTTACATCGACCAGCAAGAGGCACTTGAAGTCGTGCAGCAATGACAGAAGTGTCACGCATTCTGACATGGTCCGAGGGTCGCCTCCAAGCCATCTCTGCTGTTTTCCCTCAGGTAGTTTTCAATTGGGAAGCAGACTTCATCAGCAATCACGATGTGCATCCCGAGGAATGGTCGCTTCTCCAAGAGGTGTTTCAACTCCTAGTGCACACCTCTCAGAGGTGGACCTCATGGCCTCCTGACACAATCACAAACTGCTAGTGTACGGGTCCAGAACATGAGATGCCGAGGCAACCTTGGTAGACTCACCAGTGAAGTGGACCTTCCAGTTCCGTATCTGTTCCCTCCAGTCCCTCTTCTTCCTCGAGTTCTTCGGAAGTTCACACAAGACGGAGGTACTGTCCTGCTCGTGACTTCAGTTTGGCCCAAACGTCACTGGTACTCAGATCTTCTTCCTCGAGTTCTTTGGAAGTTCAAACAAGACGGAGGTACTGCCCTGCTGGTAGCTCCAGCTTGGCTCAGACGTCATTGGTACTCAGATCTTCGGAGGCTTTCCATCGACACTCCGTTCCTGCTGTCTCAACGTCCGGACCTGTTGTCTCAAGGTCCTTGCCTTTACCCAGACCTGGGTCGTCTGTCTTTGACGGCGTGGCTCTTGAGACATCCCTCCTGAGGTCAAAAGGATTCTCTAGCTCGGTAGCCAGCACTATGCTCAGAGAGCGTAAGCCAGCCTCTGCTTGGATCTGCCACAGAGTGTGGCATACATATTTCTAATGGCTTTGTACCAGAAGCTACGATCCTCAAGTATTTAGGATTTCCAGAGTCCTGGCCTTCCTTCAAGCTGGCTTGTACCTTGGACTTCGCCTTCCTTCACTGAAAGTGCATATCTCTGCTCTATCCATTTGGTTCCAGCGTAGACTTGCTCCACTACCGGATGTCAACACCTTCCTCCAGGGTGTCCTCCGGATTCAACCTCCCTTTGTCCCTCCAGTGGCTCCTTGGAATTTGTCAGTAGTTCTTCGTGCCCACTAGGGTCCTTCATTTGAACCCCTGGATTCTGTAGAACTCAAGTGGTTCACAGCAGAGACTTTCTTTTTCTTCTGGCTATTGCATCTGCCAGGAGGGTGTCAGAATTGGGGGCGCTCCCCTGTCGTCCCCCCTTTCTGATATTTCTCCAGGACAGGGCTGTGCTTCGCACTCGCCCTGAGTTTTTTCCTAAGGTGGTTTCTCGTTTCCATATAAAGAAGAAATTATAGTACCGGCCTTTCAGTCACCAGACCTCTCGGCTGGTGAGGCCTCATTGGATGTGGTCCGCGCTCTCAAGATTTCTGTGGACCGTACCAGTTCCCTTCGGAAATCTGGCTCCTTGTTTGTGCTCTATGGATATCACAAAAAGGGATGGCCAGCCAATAAACAAACATTGGCCAGATGGCGTCGTATGACTATCTCAGAGGTTTACACACAGGTAGGCCTGCCTGGACTGGCTTCTGTTACTGCTCATTATTATTATTATTATTATTTTTATTATTATTATTATTATCCTTTATTTATATGGCGCCACAAGGGTTCCACAGCACCTTACAAAGTGCATAAACAAATGAGCACACAACAAAAACAGTTAGTAATAGTACAAACAATGCAGGACAAATACACGATTTATACTTTGCTGCATAACACTTAAATAAGCAGCATGGCATCAGCAACCCAGGGTTAGGTGCTGTTGTAAATTAAAGTAGGAGTAAGTGAGGGAGAAGCACATGAGGCAAGAGGGCCCTGCTCGTGTGAGCTTAGATTCTAAAGCATTCTACTTGCTCTGTGGGCCCCTCGTGGGCGGCTTGCCGTGGCACCTCCGCTGTTCAGCTTTGTAAGGCGGCCACGTGGTCTTCCATTCAGACCTTTCTAAGGTTCTATGCATTTGATACCTTAGCCTCTCAGGATGCTTCCTTTGGGCGCCGGATTCTCCTCTCAGCGCAGGAGCATTCCCACCCTTAAAAGGACTGCTTTGGGACATCCCCAAGGTCTCCCTGTGGAGCCTATGGACCCTGAAGAAGAAAATGAGTTATGGTAAGAACTTACCTTTGTTAACTCTTTTTTCGAAGTCCCAGGGTCCACGCACCTGGCTTCATATGGGCTATATTTCTGGTCACCGGTTTCCAGTCTCCTTCTCTGTGAGAGTGTGATTCTTGTGTGTACCAGTCTTCCTTCTCTCTTATCCTCCTCCGGCCTTTGGCTATTTACCAACTGAGGTGCCTCTGGCTCGTGGGCGACGTATAGGAAGGATGTACCAGTGCATCCTGGGAGCAAAAGCTTTACCTATACCCCAAGGTATCCCTGTGGACCCTATGGACTTGGAAGAAAGAGAGTTAACAAAGGTAAGTTCTTACCATAGCACTCATTTTTTTGGCCCCTTTCAACCCCGAAACGACAGATGATGCGCGTTATAAGATAACGACCATCGCCCGTGCATGCAGTCCAAAATGGTTGATATCGACCAGGTTACTATCGCGGGTCATTTATAGTCGTTTGGGGGTTGGTGGTGTGCTGGATGATCGATATTGGTCATCCAGCACATGCAGGAGGATCAGACAACGATATTGTTATCGTTGTCTGATCTGACCGCGTGTATACATCATAAGATCGCACTCTGTGCTGACCAGCAGTGAAGCTGTATATAACTCTAGAAACTGCAGTTCCTACAGAGCAGTTCCTAAAGTTTTTTAAAGGTACGGAGCCTGTACCCACTCCCCAAAAACTGAAATGCAGATCACACAAGTGTAGACATAGATGATGTAAAGGCTAGTTTTTCTGCCTGTAGATCCTTTGATTCTTTTCATGATCTTGACTGGTCATATAGCAGAGTCAGGAGTCAGGGGAAGATCCCTGGTCATTGTGTATGTTCGACTTGGTCATGTTACCAAAACCATCGGGATAAACAATACCCCCACTCACAGCCTCTCTCCGGGATTGCCTCTTTGAGGTTTATCAATGGAGTGTCAGATTGCATGAGTTTATTAAATCTCTTGTTAATAAAGAGAGACTAACAGAAGGACAGACTTTAGCTCAATCGTAAGAGACTTGACCTTGTTTATTCTTTTCAGGATGAAGAAGCTTCTATTTCGGTGGTTCCCAAACTGTGCGCCGTGGCACCCTGGGGTGCCTCGGGACACTTGCAGGGGTGCCTCAGGTTGGTGGTCCAGCACCAAATCAAATTATTTATGTAATGTAAATATGTGGACAAACAGAAGCTCAAACTTGTCCACCACCACATAACTGACCCTAAGAATGACAGATGAGCACAATTTACTTCACTTTACTACTTCACTACATTTGTTTCTGAATTTCTTAATAACCAACTTTTGGATTGGGGGTGCCGTGAAAATAATTCTGATGCACTATTGCGCCGTGATTCAAAAAAGTTTGGGAACCTCTGTTCTAATTGGTGTTCAGTGCCCTAAAATGTATGCTGTTGCAGCCATGCTTTCTGCTAGGACCATTATTTCACTAGGCCTGCTGGAACGTCAGCTCCTCTGGAATAACACAAGTCTGTTGTGGCTTTTTCTTGTGGGCACTTAGAGTTGGAAGGATATCCTTTTTAAAGATGTGCAAAAAAAATAGAAAAAAATATTTTATATAATATTTTCTATCTGCTCTGCTGATTAAACACTTAACTGACTATGTCGCATGTGATGTGATTGCAGCCAGAAGTGCTTCAGTTGGCAAGTTTGCATTACATGCGACAGTGCCGTCCTGCTATGTGCCCTGGCTTTAGAAGAGGAGTGCAGAACGGATCTCCTCAGGCAGTGATGTGGTGGTCTGTGACTGCTGACATCACTGCCCGGAATCATGTCCCAGAATGCCGTGCGAACTTCATTCTGAAGCGTATGCGCCGGGGATCAAAATGTGAAGAAGGGAACTTGGTTCCCTTTCAAGCACTATTGGGCTGATCTCTGCAAGTGCAGAAATCAGCTGCAGCAGGGGGGACTGATCATCAATCCTCTCTGATACATGCTATGCTGCTCTCTGCATGTGAGGGAGGGATACAATAAAGCAATATGACTCAGAAGAGGGATAAAATAATAATAAAACGTTACACTGGTCACAGGGGAGGAGGGGGGTGTTTGTGTGTGCGGAAAAAAAGGGCTTTTTACGGGGAATGGGGGGGGGGAGGGAGAGTTTATAAAGATTTTTTTTTTTACACTACTACTAAAGGGATACTGTCACTTTTTTTGTTTACAGGAGAAAAGAATTGTAAGTGAGAGTCAGAGAATCTCTGACAATGATGATAAGCCGAAGTTAACCATGCTAATGGGAAAAGAAATGCCGAAAGCTGTTTTAAAGAATATTAAAATAGAGGTTAGTTTTTACCATTTGAATTTCTGAAACATTTTCTATATGTTACTTATTATTTTCTGCTATTTTAATATTATTTGGAAAATGGCCCTCATAACTATTGTCTGTTTGAATTGGATCTTTAGCATCTAATGACAGAGGTGTCCTACCTCTTATAAAAATACATGAAAAGGAGAGTACAGGTTGAGTCTCCCATATCCAAAGTGCTTGGGACCAGAGGGATTTTGGATAATGGAATATTCCGTAGTTTGGAATAATTGCATATCATAATGAAATATCTTAGGAATGGGACCCCAATATAAACACATAATGCATTTATGTGTTATATACACCTTATACACAGAGCCTGCAGGTAATTTTATACAACATTTTCAATAATTTTGTGGCTCAAACTAAGTTTATGTACAGAAATGAAATTCATTTGTTTCATATACACCTTATACACACAGCCTGAAGGTCATTTTATACATTATTTTTAATAATTTGTGCTTTAGACTAAATTTGTGTACATTGAACCATCAAAAAGCAAAGGTTCCATATTCTCAGTCATGCTAAAATAATTCCGTATTTCGGAATATTCCGTAATTCGGAATATTTGGATATGGGAGACTCAACCTGTACAGCACTTTAGGATGGCAGCAATGATGTTAATACCTTGTGTTAAGTCAGGGCTTGACAAATCCAGGTCACCATAGTGACCAAGATTTTAGTCCTGGTGACTAAGTTTTACAGTTACACTACAAATAAAGCTAATTGTAAAAACAAAAAAAGCTCCTCCGGAGGTGGTTACAGGAGTAGGCGAGGCATGCCTGACATATGAGGCGGTGTGTGTCAGATTCATTCAGTGTGGTTACGCCTCCTGCCCGTGTGTCTGGTAAAGGAGAAGCCTCCCCGCAGTGGCCTCAGCATGTTGGGTGAGGGGGGGACTGACTCACTCCTGGGCGACGCCACGTTGCTGCAAGTGCCCCCCAGAGGTAACTGATGCCACCCTGTCTGAGTTCTGCAGGGCTACAGGTCTGCCACCAGGGGCTGGAGGGCCTGGTGAAGTTCGCCGCTTGCAGGATAGCGGCAGGGTCGCCGCAGCTCTCTGGACTCACTCCCTCTGGATCAACTTTACGGGGAGCCCATGCAGGCCGAATCCAACGGGGAGGATGAGGATTGGTAAGTGGCTGATACCCCTCCAAGCTCCCACAGCGTGGAGTAGATAAGCCTGTAACCCCATCCTGGGACTCTTACAGTGCATGCTGGATCTTGTAGTTCTCATACTACTTTTCTCAGCCTGGTGTATTGACTATATAGGGAAAGTCGTGGTGGGGGAGCTTGCCATTAGTTCAGCTGAAGGACGCAGCTGTACATGCACTAGTCACCACTTTGCCTTGAATCTTGTCATCTGACAATGGTGCTATGAATGTGGAGGTCTGGCCTCATTCTGGAGGGGAATGTTACCTGGGCTATCTGCCACCCCCACTTTTGTATTGAGACCTGCCATCCAGCTAACACAAAGTGTAATCTCCATATATGTAAAAGACACTGCAATATTTATCTTTATTAAGGAGTTGTCTGAGATGTACCAGGGGTACACTACGTGTGGCACTTGAGCTGATATGGAACTATACTACCCAGCATGGCATAGTAGCCAAATTTTTTCAGGGCATGCTGGTATGTGTTGTTCCACAGCAGCCAGAGGCTTGCTTGTTTCCTACCCCTGTATCTAGTTTGTGCTAGATAGATAAAACATTGCTAATGCTCGTCTAGATGTAGGTGCTTTATTAATGGAACAGGTTTGCGTTGTGTGTAGTCTTAAATGGGTTTCACTATATATGGCGTTTGATGGCCATTAAAGAGGCATGTGGTCTATACAAGTTTTCATATATTTTGGTCTCGGACGATTTTCTGGCTCCCTAAACCTTTAAGCTGACTCCTAGGTTTTACACAAAAATGTAGAGCCCTGTATTAAGTAGTCTGTGGTACTGTAGATGGACAAGTTATTTGTCCATCTACAGTACAGTCAGAAAAATGCAAAAAAAATTATACAGGATGCTGCCGTTTTCAGACACTTTCATCAGTCCTGTCAACTTGGTGTAGGTATTCATGTTTGTCAAGTAAATGGATAATTCATTATATGAAATGTCAAATCCTGATCAAACAACAATTATAATATACCTAGACTGATGTGTTTTCTTTTTTAATTGAGTAATATTTATTTTTAGAAAACATAAGGGAAAAATTACACCTAAAAACAGAACAAAATGAAAAATCACAATACATACATCTCATGTTCCATTGTCACATCTAGAAAATTTCAGAGAAGGAAAATATGTAATATCACAATTTAGAGAATTGTATAAACCCGATATCACCCCGAGAGGTAGCAGACATAAAAAAAAGAAAAACAGTATATGGGTGTATGGAAGATAGACTAACCCGGGCATCTCAAGCAGCCACACATAAGATGCTTTGAATATGTAAGATAATAGTTGTCGATATTGGGAGCAGGGAGGCAGTTGGACGTCTGGTTACTAAGGAGATTCCACAGTTGGGCTGTGGTGTCTGCTATCCCTAACCAACCCTACATGTAGGTTGCTTGGTGTTCCTGCAGTGCTATTCTTCTCCTCTGCGCCTGCCGGTGATCTTCGGCAGGAACTTGAATGTAGTAAGCCGCAGTGGCTTCTGACGACGTAACACACCAGCTGCTCTTCCCACTTCTTTTCCCACTTCCTCCGGTTCGTGCCTGTTAAGGTGCTCTTTCTTCTACGTTTTGCGTCACTGCGGACGCTTTTTCAAGGATAGCCTATTTGTTCTGGAGTTGCTCCTTACATAGGGAAAACTTTATTGAAAATAGTAATGGCCGGAACAGGAAGCGTACTTTAATGAGCTGAAACCACATGTTCTAGTATGCTACTTAGATGTGGTTCTCAATAAAAATTTATTAAAAAAGTGTCACGACCAGAGTTGTTGTACCTGGTGAGTCGCGGTCTCTGCCTGTGCGGGTGCTTTGGCGCGGTCCTAGCGCTGCTGGTGTCTGGAGGTTGGCGCGAGGTGCGCGTGGATGTCTGAGGCGTACAAGCCATGTGATGACAGGTAAGAATGGCAGCGCTGCCACACTGGGAATTGCTGGGCGCCACCATCTTGGTTTTGGGCATGTGACCTGAATGGGCCAATCAGGTTGGAGCATCTTGTGTTTACTCTCAGCAGCCTATCATGCACTTTCCCATGGTACTTAAGGGTGTTCAGCATGCCCTCTTGTTGCCAGTGCAATGTATACACAGGGCAAGCTGTGTGAGAGTTCTCTGTGCTCCTTAGTTCGGTGTGATATTTGCAGTCCCAGCAGTCTCCTGCTCTGTCTCCATCACAGGCTGTTCCCGGATACCCGCATCTACCCTTGTTATACCTTGTTACTCACCCCACGGTTTGTCAACCCTCTTGCTCTCCAGACTCAGAACCTACTCCTGTACTTCAGACCTCTGTTCCTCTGTCACGCCTCCATTGGACTTTGTTTTCTCTGCCAGACATTTGTTTTCAGCCACACATCACTTGGACTTGTTTATTTCTGCCACTTTATATATCATCACCATTTCATGAATTACTGTATAATACTCCTATTAAACCTGCTGCATTTCAATACTGCAAACCCGTTCCAATTTCTTCTCCTGCATTCATCCCGGGTTCAAAAAAATATTCCAAACCTGGCAGCTTGCACTGGCCAAATGGATTCGGCCACTGGACAGGAGTCTAGAAGGGATTTGCTACAGGGTATTGCCAATCGATTGGAAGGCCTGGAGGCCTCGCAGCAGCACGTGGCACAATTCTTCCAGGAGATGTCTCGCAGACGAGATGCCTTGCAGGATTCCATTGTCACTGTTAGTATTCCAGCGACCACCAGTCAGCCCGCACCGATGGTTCCGGTTCCCAGTACTCCACCTCATCTGCACCTACGCCCAGTAAATTCGATGGCAATCCCAAGATGTATCGTGGTTTCCTTAACCAGTGTGATGTTCCCTTTACCCGTCAACCCTCCAACTTCCCAACTCCTAAGACCAAAGTGGCTTCTATTGTGTCCCTGCTGTCCGGACCCGCATTGGACTGGGTTTCCCCGTTATGGGAGCGATCAGGTCCTCTATTGGATAATTATTCACACTTTCTAGCATCATTCAGGAGAATCTTTGATGAACCTGAAAGGACATCTTCTGCATCCTCCGCAATTATGCGCCTCAGACAAGGGATTTGTCCTTCCAGACAGTATGTTATCCAGTTTCAAACGCTAGCATCAGAATTAAAGTGGAATGAGGAGGCATTAACATCTGCCTTCTGGAACAGCCTTTCGGATCGGCTAAATGATGACCTAGTTACTCGGGACCTTCTCACTAAACTAAACGGTATCCATGTACGACAGGCAGAGAAAAGCAGAAGTGATCGTTCCAGGGTTTGTCCTGTTGTCCCTCCCATCGCTTCATCCCTTGGATCCACAGATGACGAACCTATGCAGGTTAACCGGGCTCGCCTCACTAATGAAGAACAGCAGAAACGACGCAGAGAAAACCTCTGCATGTATTGTTGGGAGTCTGGCCGTCTTGTAGCTTCCTGCTGCCGCCATCCGGGAAAACTCTGCTCCTAGCCAGTCCCGGGGACACTCGGCTAGGAGTAGTGACTCCATCCCCAAAATATGCTGAGTTAGTTCTGCTCATAACCCTGGACTTGGAACAAGGTCCTGTGTTCATTTCCTCCCTTCTAGATTCTGGGGCAGCAGAATATTTTATTACCCTCGGACTTATCAAAAAATTCCAAGTATCCTGTATTACCCACGGTCATACTATCACTCTATCTGCAATCGATGCCAGCCCAATTGTCAATGGCATAATATTCAAACGGACTCATACTATGTTGATTCGTATAGGAGCCCTCCATTCAGAGCTCATCAGTTTTCTGATAATACAAAGGCATCTCGCAATGTTATTTTAGGATACCCATGGCTATGCAAGCACAATCCCAAAATCGATTGGAATTCCATGTAAGTCCTCTCCTGGAGGGATGCTTGTCGAGATTCTTGTCTACCACACATCAAACCTGTAAGAGAAATGTAGACGTCAGGAGATCTACAACTTCCCAATTCTTATAGGTCTTTCTCTGACGTGTTTTCTGAAAGTAAGGCTAATATCTTACCTCCCCATCGAGACTGGGACTGTCCAATCGATTTGATGTCGGATAAGACTCCTCCCCGAGGTCGTACATACCCTTTGTCCTTGCCCGAAACCATAGCCTAGTCGGAATAGATCCGGGAGAACCTGGAGAATGGCTTCATCAGACCATCCACTTCTCCTGCCGGAGCTGGGTTCTTTTTTGTGTACAAGAAGGATGGGGGTCTCCGACCGTATTGACTATTGGGGCCTAAACGATATCACTATAAAAAACCGATACCTATTGCCACTTATTATAGAATTATTTGATTGTGTCAAAGGAGCCACAGTCTTCTCAAAACTGGATTTACGAAGGCCTTATAATCTCATCAGAATTCGCTCTGGCCACGAATGGAAAACCACCTTCAATACTCAAGATAGGCAGATAGAATAGTTAGTGATGCCATTCAGACTCTGTAATGCAGTTTTCCAGAATTTTGTAAATTAAATATTCAGAGACTTACTTTATGTCTACGTAGTTGTGTATCTGGACGATATCTTGATTTTTTTTTTTCTTCTGACCTCAAAGAACATCGGTCATGTTAAAGAAGTCCTGACTCGCCTGAGGACAAATAATCTGTACTGCAAGCTTGGAAAATGTGTCTTCGAAGTTCCTTCCGTTTCATTCCTAGGGTACATTATCTCAGGCTCTGGGTTGGAGATGGATCCTAAAAAGGTTCAGTCGATTGTGGACTTGTCTCGTCCCACTTCTCTAAAGGCAGTACAAAGACTTGTCGGTTTTTCTAACTATTAAATGAAGTTTTATTAAAGGATTTTCGTTGTTAGTGGCTTCCATCACCGTTTTAACCTGTAAAGGGGCCATCCCTTCCCAGTGGCCTCCTGAGGAAGAGACGGCATTTCAAATGTTGAAGCAGGCCTTTTATATCGGCTCCAGTCCTAAGACAACCAGACACCAACAGGCCTTTCTTATTAAAGGTGGATGCTTCCTCTGAGGCTGTAGGAGCTGTTCTCTCACAGAGATTCGAGAATAAGATCCACCCATGTAGGTTCTTTTCTAGAAAAAAATCCCCAGCAGAGAGAAATTATGCCATCGGAGAGCAGGAACTGCTGGCGGTTAAGTTAGCCTTGGTGGAGTGACGTTACCTAATTGAAGGGACCACGTTTCCTTTTACTGTATACACCGACTATCGAAACCTGTTGTTCCTAAAAAAATATCCAGTGCATCAGTTCTAGGTTGGCCCGCTGGGCCATATTCTTTTCTCGTTTTAGTTTTACTCTGACTTATCGTCCTGGATCCCTCAATCAAAAGGCAGATGCTCTGTCATGCTCCTTTTCTTCAGATAACAATGTGGAAGTCTACAGAGAGACCCCGGTCCTTGACCCTAAGATCTTCGCTAACATTTAAACACAACCTCCTCTTGGGAAAACCTTTGTGGCTCCGGAGTTACAGGAACTACTTCTGTCTTGGGCTCACTCATCTCGCTTTGCTGGCCACACAGGTATCCGTAAAACGTTAGAGTTCCTGCAACGCTCCTATTGGTGGCCCGCCATGAAATCAGAGGTGGCTGAGTTCATTGCCTCTTGCACCCAATGTGCCCAACACAAAACATCTAGACAAATTCCTGCCGGAAATCTGGTGCATCTTGCTATTCCAACCTGTCCATGGACCCATCTGTCCTTGGATTTCGTGACGGACTTGCCGGTTTCCAATGGCTACACCACCATCTGGGTGGTGGGTGACCTTTTCTCTAAGATGGTCAACATTATGTTCCACTCAATAAACTACCCTCCACTTCTGAGCTGGCTCAGTTGTTCATACACCACATATTCCGCCTGCAAGAACTCCCAGCTGAAATTGTATCGGACAGTGGAGTACAGTTCGTGGACAGATTTTGGAGAGCTCTCTGTTCTACTCTACAAGTCAAACTAATTTTATCTACAGCCTATCACCCTCAAAATAACTGATCTACAGAAAGGGTGAACCAGGATATGGAGACCTTTTTAAGAATTTAAATGTCGTCCTCCCAAGATAATTGGTCTGACTGTCTTCTTTGGGCAGAATTTGCGCACAATTCCTCTTACCATTCTTCATCCGGTCAGTCACCTTTCTATGTGGTTTATGGTCTCCATCCTAGAGTTCCTGTATTTAAAGACGTGCCATTATATGATGATCCTGCAGTTGATTCTACTCTACGGAAATTTGCTCAGATTTGGGCATAAGTTCATGCTACTCTACTCAAGACCTCTCGGCGTTATAAAAAAGGGGCAGACAGGAAATGTAAAACTGTTACCAAGATGCAAGCAGGGGATCAGGTCTGGCTTTCCACCCGCAACCTACGACTCAGGGTTCCGTGCATGAAATTTGTACCCCGATTTATCGGTCCTTTCTCCATCATTGAGGTCATTAACCCTGTGGCTTACACACTAAAACTCCCTTCTTATCTCAAGACAATTAATTTCACATATCCCTATTAAAACCCCTTGTTCTCAATAAGTTCCTCAAAGTCCTACCTTCACCACCTAAAGTCCTCACTGAGAAGGGGGTAAAATTTTAAGTGAAACAAGTCCTGGGCTCCCGCTTTTGTTATGGACATTTACAGTACCTGCTGGACTGGAAGGGTTACGGCCCAGAACAACGTTGCTGTATTAAAGCAGACTATGTTCACGATCCTGACCTCATTCACAAGTTCCATGCCTCTAATCCAGAGAAACCTGGGAAGTGTCCGGAGGTTACTCGTAAAGGACTTTCATGCCCAGAGTTGCGGTCTCTGGTGATGCGTGTGCTTTGGCGCGGTCCTAACGATGGGAGTGTCGGAGTCTGGAGGTTGACGCGAGGTGCGCATAGATGTCTGAGGGGTACAAGCCATGTGGTGACGGGTAAGACTGGCAGCGCTGGGAATTGCTGGGCGCCACCATCTTGATGTTGGGCATGTGACCTGAATGGGCCAATCAGGTTAGAGCATCTTGTGTTTACTCTCAGCAGCCTATCATGCACTTTCCCATGGTACTTAAGGGTGTTCAGCACGCCCTCTAGTTTCCAGTGCAATGTATACACAGCGCAAGCTGTGTGAGAGTTCTCTGTGCTCCTTAGCTAGGTGTGATATATTTGCAGTCCCAGCAGTGCTCCGTTTCCTGCTCTGTCTCCAACACAGGCTGTTCCCGGATACCCGCATCTACCCTTGCTATACCCAGTGACCTCTGTTCCTCAGTCACACCTTCATTGGACTTTGTTTCCTCTGCCTGTCACCTGTTTCCTGCCTCACTAATTGGACTTTGTTTTTCCTGCCAGACATTTGTTTATATATCCATCACCATTTCATGAATTATAAACCTGCTGTATTTCAATACTGCAACCCCACTCCAGTTTCTTCTCCTGCATCCATCCCGGGTTCAAAAAATAATCCAAACCTGACAGAGGGAGTTGTTGTGCTTACTTAAAAATAATAAGATAGAACATAAAATATAGAAATATGAATAAATATAACAATGGGAGTGTTAAAAATATATATCTATGTAAAAAAAGAAGAATATAAAAGAATAAAAAAGGAATAAGACTGGATTTATGAAATAAATGTACTATTCTCAAAGAAATGGTTTTAACTCAATGTCTCAGTCTTGAGGTTTCAGGGTTTTCAATTGGTAGATCCCTTTTGTCTTATTTATTTTCAGGGTTGTTACAAAATCTTCTCTCCAATGTGGGGTTATCTTTTGGATTTTCTTTTTGTTTGGCCCACATACTGGATGCCACAGGGGCAGTAAGTAGATGGCTCCTTCATTGTCCCAAGATTGCATTTAATTTTGAACTCTTTATTTGTAATTTTTGACTGGAATGTTCATACAGGTTTTGGATTTGTTTTTTACCACCAGGGCAGTTCAAACAAAAGTAGAAACCTTTATTTGTTAGATTGGGTTTTTCTTGTAATTGGAGGCAGCTTCGTGTAAGATGTTTGAGGTTCTTTGCTTTCCGGTAAATTACTTTTGGTTTTGGTGGAATCTTCTTTTTTAATTCTTCGTCGAGTAACAGTACGTGCCAGTGGATATTCAGAATTCTCTCTTTCTCCTTCATCCACTAGGGGACACTGGAGAGCATAGACACTGAGGTATAGACGGTGCTAAGTGGAGCTATGGCACTTTAAATTTTTAATAAGTGTGACTAGCTCCTCCCCCTCTATACCTTCCTCCAAGCCCCAGTTTTAGCTTGTGCCCGAGTGGAGCTGGTTGTGTATACCAGATGCTCTGGGCTGTTAGGCTTTTTTTCAGTAGCGTTGTTGCGCTGAAGTGAGGACTGAGACAGGCAGCATCTGCCACTGCCTGTCTGCTCCGTGGGAGACTGCCGACAGGGACCCACTCGCAACTGCTTGCAGTTCGCCTGGAGTCCCTGATTACAGGAAGAGACCACTGTCTCCAGGAGACTGCATCCTGCTGCACGCAGTGTGCACTGAGTCCCCCGCTGGTCACACCGCTGCCGGCAGTCGGGAAGTCAGTGAGTATTCCCTGGCTACCTCAATTAGTGAGGTGGCCAGGTTAACAAGCAGGCGGTGATTTAGAGCAGTGAGTGACTCCGATTAACAAAGTCTCTCGGCAGCAGTAACGGCTGTGCGGGCTTTTCCCTCTCACAGCGCTCTCATGAATTATGCATGAGCGGAGGGCGGAGCTTAGCTCCGAAGTCCTGCTTAACAGCTGTGTGGGCTTTTCCCTCTTACAGCGCGCTCATGAATTATGCATGAGTGGGGGGCGGAGCTTAGCTCCGAAGTCCTGCTTAACGGCTGTGCAGGCTCTGAAGCTCTGCTTCTTCCTCCCAGTGGCCACAGCGCTTCCCAGAAGTGTGCTGTTGGCCATCTGCTGCACAGTGTAAAACAGTAACATCGCTGCTGCAGGAAATTGATAGCCTACCTGGACTGTAAGTAACACAGTGGAGTTTAAGGCAGATCAGGATAGCATTTTTGGCAGGATCAGGAACTACTTATTTATCAGTGGTTATTTCCTCCTATGCCTAGCGTTTTCTGGCACTGCTAGGAGCGCTATCAGGGCATGTGTGACTCTCCTGACACTATATTTCCGTTTCCCCTTTTTCACTACACTTATGTATTGTATGTGTGGGGTCTGTATGTATCATGACTGACTAAGGCGTCTCAAAAGCAATTACCTGTATAATTTGAGGTAGTGGTAGTGGGGGACTGCGTTCGCGCTTTCCCCTAATACAAAAAGTGTGCGGTAAGTTTACACTGTCATCTAACTCCTGATGGTGTGATAATTGCAATACTGAGCTACAATCTGCAGGGATGTCAGAACCACCGCCTTGGACGCGCAGGTTTGCATCTGTTATATGCTCTCTCTCTCTGCTGAGCGGGAGGCTTCTTGGAAAGAAAGAGAGAGGCTTACAGGTCACTCTAGAAGAGATCCTTGGCGACATCCAGGGAGGGTTTCAAATGCCGTGGCTATTTCCCGTACCACTAGGGGATCCTCTCCTCCGGTCTCCAACAAGAGACTGTTCCAATCGGAGGAGGAGGATATGCAGAATATGCTTCAGATTCGCCTAAAGAACTCCATGAGTCGTCTGAGCTGGTATCCGAGGGGATAGAGGCTTTAACTTCTGCAAATTGCCAGGTATTGCAGATTCAGGAGGCGGACTCTACTCCTGCACGGCAGTCTTTCCTTCTGAGGAAACAAAGACAGGCTGTTGCTTTTCCGGTATCGGAAGAGCTAGAAATTCAGATGTCCCTGCGGTCATTATCCTTTTCCGACAGATAGCAGGAAATCTTGTGAAACTCCCCCCTAATGTAGATCTATCAGTATCGCAGCTGTCTAAGAAGACACTACAAGTTCCTGGGGCCACGTCTTTAAAAGACACATCCGATAGGACATTGGATACTCTCAAGTCTATTTACACAGCTGCAGAGGTGACGAAAACCTGCGTCCCGCAATTTTAAGCTGCTGGACTAACAAAGCTATTGAGCTTTGGGCAAAGCAATTGGCTGACGGAATGAGAGAAGAGCTGCCGTGGGAGGATCTTATTCCGTTAGCAGAGCATATAGATGAAGCCGCGACTTACCTGAGTGAGAGGCGTCCAAGGGTTGGCAATATCGCATCCAGGACTTCAGCTCTGGTGTTTTCAGCACGTAGGGTGCTGTGGTTTAGACTATGCCAGGCGGATGCATCGAAGTAGAAGCACTTCCATTCACGGGAAATGTATTGTTTGGAAGAATAAATGGATTTCTCAAGCTACTGGAGTTAAATCCACTTGTCTTCCTTTTGCGGCTATCCCCCTCCCCTCCACCTGGAAGATCTTACTCGGGACCTTGTTTCGGTCCTTTCATCCTCTGGGACTTTCACATAGACACTTCAGAGAAGGACCATCAACTTCCCGTGGTTCCAGAGGTTGGATCAGAGCCGCAACTCCATTTCATCAACTAGTGCATGACTGGCCTCCCTCTCACCTGGGGGACCCCAGAGTGGGAGCACGTCTTAGGGACAAAATCTTGTATGAATGCTTGGGTATGGGATCTCATCACTCAGGGATACAAGCTTGACTTTCAGTTTCAACCTCCACCTCGGTTTTTTACAACAGGTTCCCAGATTCCAACGACAGGAGTGTCGTTTTACAGCAAGCTATAGACAAGCTTCTAGCCGCCAGAGTGGTGGCCACGTTCCCAGACATCACCAGCCTCCTCGTGGTTCCGTAGCCAGAAGGTTCAGTCAGACCTATTCTGAACTTGAAGGATCTCAATCCTTCCCTAAGGATTTTAAGTTCAAGATTGAGTCCCTTCAGTCAGTGATTGTGGGCCTAGAGGAAGGCGAATTCAGAGTATCTCTCGATATCAAGGACGCCTTCCTTCACTTTCTTATCTGGCCGCCTTTCCAGGCATCTGAGATTCGCTGTTCGGTACTCGCATTTCCAGTTTTAGGCCTTACCCTTCGGCTTATCAGCCCCCCGGATATTCACAAAGGTCAGGGCCTCCCTACGGAAATTGTGATGATCTGTATCCTTCGGAAACAAGGGATCACTATAATTCCTTACCTGGACAATCTTCTGCTGAAGGCCATTTCCAGGGACCAATTACTACAGAATATCACAGAACTTTCTCATTTGTCATGAGTGGATCCTGAATTTTCCCAAGTCTCTCCTACAACCGATGCATAGGCTACAGTTTCTGTGAATGATCTTAGACATCTTATGTCAGTGAGTGTTCCTCCCTCCAGAAAAGGGTAAATTCCATTCCGTAGAGGGTAAGGACGGTCTTTTGACATCGTCAAGTCTCGGTGCATGTCTGCATTAGATTTCTGGGGAAAACTGTTACGGCATTCGAGGCCGTTCCTTACGGACGTTTTCACTACAGGACGTTTTCATCAAGACCTCATCTCTCAGTGGACAGGATCCCATCTTTTCCTTCACCAACGGGTAAGGTTAAGACCCAGAACTCGGATTTCCCTCCTCTGGTGGTTGAACTCTGTACAGCTACTGTATGGAAAGAGATTCGTAGTGTGGAATTGGTCTCCTTTCACCACAGACGCGAGTTTGAGAGGATTGGGGACTGTGATTCAGGAACATCACTTCCAAGGCCGCTGGACATCACAGAATGCGACTGCCGAGAATCATATTTGAATTGCGGGCAGTGTTATACGCTGTTCACAGGTCACCTGTTGCGGGACCAAGCAGTTAGGGTCCAGTCCGACAACACCACGACAGTGGCGTACATAAACAGACAAGGCGGCACCAGAAGTCGAGCGGCTATGAAAGGTAAGCCGAATTCTAACCTGGAAAATTTCACGAAGGCACTCTCAGCAATCTTCATTTCAGGCGTAGAGAAGCGGGAGGCAGACTACCTCAGCTGGCAGGGCGTGCATCCAGGGGAATGGGCACTACATCCGCAAGTTTTTCAACAGCTGGTCCAACGGTGGGGTCTTCCATTGTTCGACCGCATGGCATCCAGACAAAATCATCAACTGCCTCTCAACTGCCCTCGGACGAGAGACCCAGTGGCAGTGGCAGTGGCAGTTCCATTTTGTCTATCGGTTCCCTCAGTTTCCTCTTCCTCCTTGAATTCTACAACGCACAAAAGGGAGAAGGCCAGGGTTCTATTGGTAGTTCTGGATTGCCCTCGCAGAGCCTGGTACTCCAACCTTCAACTTCTGCAGATCGACAGTCCGTGGCCTCTGCCTCTAAGAGAAAATCTCTTATTACAGTGTCCTTTAGTCTATCCAGACTTAAAGCGGCTTCGTTTGACGACTGTAGACGTAAAAGGATCCCATCCAGGGTAATCCCTACTATGCTTAGAGCTTGGAAGGTAGTTACTTTAAAACATTACTGACGGTTTTCTTCCAGAAGAAGCTGGCCTTCCTACCGGAGGTACAGTTTTTCTACAAGGTGGTGTTTGGTTACAGCCACCTTTTGCTCCTCCTCCATGGGATTTGGATCTCGTACTTTCCTCCTTACAGTCTCCTCTATTTGATCCTTTGGAGTCGGTGAAGTTAAGATGCCTTACGTGGACGGTAACACTTCCCCTCACAATGGCCTTTGCCAGGAGGGGGTAGAAATTAGAAGCTCTATCCTGTCGTCGTCCATACTTGGTATTTCACGAGGATAGAGCGGAACTTCGGACTAGAATGGACTTTCTTCCAAAGGTGTTTTCGGCTTTCCACATCAATCGACCTTTTGTGGTACCGGCTTTTCCACAAGATTCACCTTCGTCTAAATGCTTGGATGTTGTTAAGATTCTTCGTTTTTATGTGGCAAGGTCAGCAGCCATACGTACAACAGACACTATTTGTTGTATGATGCTGCTCGTCCTGGTTGGCCAGCTTCCAAACCGTCGCTGGCCCGCTGTATTCGTCTGACAATCAGACAGGCGTATATGGCCTCATCTGGGGAGCCTCTGCCTTCTATTACAGCGCATTCCACTCGCCTCATGGGTTCTTCGTGGGCGGTTGCTCGTAGGATTTTCCATGGATTCTTTTGAAGAGCGGCTATTTGGTCTGGCTGGCATACTTTTGTTCGTTTTATAGTTTTGACATGTTTGCGGCCTCTGCAGAGCAGTATGGCCAGCCTGTTTTGCAGGGTACTCAGGGCTCTCCCGCCCATGATGGGAGCTCTGGGACGTCTATGCTCTCCAGTGTCCCCTAGTGGATGAAGGAGAAAACAGGATTTTGGTACTTACCGATAAATCCCTTTCTCCGATTCCATAGGGGACACTGGACGCCCATCCTGCGCTGCTCCTTCCTGCCAGGGTTGGGGTCATATTATGTTATGACTGTTAGAGAATGGTTTGATGTCTCTGGTTGTGTTACTGTTTTTCAACCTTTTCATATGTTCTGTGTACTTGCTTCGCCTCCTCCTCTTCTGTTTGGATTTTCTCAGCTCCCCTCGGGCACAGTTTGCTAAGAGGGGGAGGAGCTAGTCACACTTATTAAAAATGTTAAGTGCCATAGCTCCACTTAGCACCGTCTATACCCCACTGTCTATGCTCTCTAGTGTCCCCTATGGAATCGGAGAAAGGGATTTATTGGTAAGTACCAAAATCCTGTTATGTCCTTGAAGTTGCCATTATATTGAGTGATAAAGGGGACTTGATCATCCAGTTGTGATTAATTTTTTGTTTTATAAGTGATTAGGTCTTTTCTGTTTAGTTGTGTGATTTTATTCAGCTGTTCTTGTAGGAATCATTCTTTATAGCCCTTCTGTATGTACCTTTTTCATTTCGTTACTTTGTTGTTTGAAAAGTGGGTCTTCTGTACAATTTCGTCTTGAACTGCGGAATTAGCCTTCAGGTATGTTCTCTATGCACTGTCTGGTGGTTGCTATTGTATGCCATGTTGTTCCCATTTACCCTCTTGATATAGGTTCTTGTGTTGATTTTTCTGTCTTTGATGTGTATCACGACCTCTAAGGGCCGTATTCAATTTGGAGCAAAAAGTCAGTTGCCGGACTTTTGGCCGTCATCGGAGGTTTTGCCATCGAAAACTTGTCACGCACGTCCCCGCGTATCCCCGTATTCAATTCCGGGTTGACGAAAACGGTACCCGGTGAAAAGGAAATCAACTGAAAATCCTGTTGTTTTTGGGGAAATCAACCTGACACCCCCCTAAAGAAGCTCTGACATGGGGCTTCACTGCAAAAGGTATTTGGGGTCTATGAATGGTCTCAATAGGTGCTATTTAGCGTCTTTGGGTGAGTGGTGAAGAATAGCATTTAGCAACATTTTTGGGCAAATTAAGTAGTCCCATCAAATTTGGGGTACATGAAAATGGGTGCAAGCATATGTAAAAATAGCTGAAGTCAAGCATTAAAAAGTGCCAAAAACGCACCTTCAGCAAGCACCTGTAATCAATAATATACCTCCCCCATACTTGCAGACCCCCCCCCAAAGGCTATTTCGCTAGTTTTTGAATTTGTACTCCCACCTTGAATTTTTTTGCCAACATTTTCAAAGTGCTCTTTTCTGGTGTCCTTTTGTGGGTGTTTTTGCTTTTTTGGATGCAGTTTGAGTCAAGGGTGGTGTACAATGGGTACAGAGTGGTTTCCGCATCTCTGCACCCCAAAATCCCAATTCTGCACTTTTTTCCGCCAGGTATTCATAGGTGAAACGTTTTCGTCTATTACAATGCATTGCGTTTTCGCACTGGTGAAAAGACGCTAAAATTGAATACGGGAATAAGTGAAATTGGTGAAAATGACGTCATCAGCGAAAAAGTTTAGCCGATAGCGGCTTTTCGCTCCAAATTTAATACTGCCCTAAGAATATTACAATTTCTGTTCTGTGGGAGGTTGTAAATTCTAAGTTTAAGTGATTCTTATTCATATGTGCAATAGTCTTTTAATTCTGCCTCTGAGCCGTTCCAGATAAGAGGTAGTCTATGTAACGATGCCAGCTGACGATTGTCATGCTGTACCTGTTACTCCAAATATTGCAATCTTCCCACCATGCCACAAATAAGTTGGCATAGCTGGGTGCGAAGGGCATACCCATTGCTATGCCGCATTTCTGCAAGTAAAATTCTCCTCCTTACCAAAAGCAGTTATGTTGTAAAATAAAGTCTATATTGTCCATTCTGAAGTTGATTTGACTGTTTGAAATGTTGGTTTCATTAGACAAATAGTGACGGGTTGCTTGACATCCTGCTTCATGATCAGTCACCGTATATAAGGATCTTATGTCGCTTGTGCAGAGAGTCCAGGTATCTTTCCATTCTACTGTATATTGTTCAGAACCTGTAGGATGCTCATTGTGTCTTTAAGAAAACTTTTTTGTTTACCCACCAAGTCCTGTAGAAAGTAATCAATGTATTTGGAAAGATTTGCTGTGATTGATCCAATCCCAGAGTCTATCGGTCTTCCTGGTGGGTTATTTATTTTTCTTTGTGGACCTTCGGCAAATGGTAGAAAGTTGGGATTCTTGGATGTCCTTTATGAATCAACTCATAATATATTTTTGTTAGAATCCCCATTTCCAGTCTTTCTTTTAATTGTAGAGTCAGCATAGTTTGGAATTCTTCTGTAGGGTCTTTCCTGAGTTTTACTTAAGTTTCTCTATCATTTAGAAGTTTCAACGCTTCTTGTTCATATTTCTCTTTGTCTTGAATGACCACTCCACCGACTTTGTCTGCAGGCTTAATAACTGTGGAGGGACCCCTCCATAGGCATCTTAGCATAACTGGATTGTCGCCACCGAAACCAGATAAGGTCTAATTTTGACTCGCTAGTCCAGGCATTATACAAATCTTTCTCATGAGATACAGTATGAATTAACGAAACTCACACATGAAACGCAGGATCTGAAGTAGCCATTTGTGCCCAGTCTATGCTCACCAATGATGTATGTGTTTTATTTCTGTAACACAATTTATTGATTTTTGATGTATGTGTTTTTTTTATAAAATACCAAATCCCAGTAGAATTTAAAAATGTCCACTTTATTAACCAAAAACAATAAGTCTTACCTCAAAATCAGCACCTCCACATTGCACGGTTTCAATTACTTATAAAGACACTATTAATGCAAACACTCAGGTGAGATGTTGATACCCACCATATCACTTTGGAATTGCTCAGGAAATACTAATGTTCCAGTGCCTGTAGTATCATTTGTGCAAGTGAGGAATTAAGGGATAAATGAGGAGACACTGCTAGCTGAAGCTAAAAATCAATGTACTTTTTATAGGTTGCTGTATATACTGTATAATCTTATTTACTGCTCTATACAGCGGCAGCAACGCTAAAAGCAATGTGAAACTGCTGTACCAGCCTTAAAAAAAAAATACTGGTCTTTATTTTACTATGAACATTCTAATGAGTGGTGTAATAGTGGGAGTGTCTCGGAAACATGACTTTCTCAGTCGTTTGGTGCGGCAGGATTAAGACACACCTTTGTAACAGGGGACTGCTCAGGCAGTCCTAAGCTTTTATTTTATGTTTTATTTTATTTCTATGTTTTTGGGTTGGTGGTACTAAGCATCTGAATTAAGACGCATGTACTGCGACTCCATCTACCTCCACCAGGCCGCAACACCAGTAACAGGGCTGGTGATTCCGGTGGGTCTCGGCTGAGCTTGCTAGAAGCGATGTTGGGACCTGGACTGCAATCAGACGCACGGAGATGTCAGGGAAGGCGATTCCTCGTTCCCGGCGCCGGAGATGCACTGGAAGCTGCTGCAGTCAGGGTCCAGGAGTGTCCGCGTCCTCACTAGACCGCCGGGGCCTTATTGTCTGACGCCGGGGATTGTGGCAGACGGATATCTGCTGCCATGAGGCCAGAGTACCTGGCTGGTTGATGCAGGTTAGGGGAGGTAGGCGCTTTCCCAGCAGCTCCTCTCCCGACCCAGACGCAGTCCCTACGAATGGTTTTGCGCGTCTGGGTGGCTCCTGCTACCCTCTACGTGTATTTGAGATGCTCTGTCCACTACCAGTGCGCTGCTGTAGCTGTTGGTCTCAGGAGGGTTTGGGTCAGTCACCCTGTATACCTCTCCCTTGGTTAAGGTATATGGTGCTCTATATCCTACCATTCCTGGTGTTTGTATAGTTGATTTAGAGTCGATTGTAATTATATTACATATGCATTGTATGTGACTGTTTGCTAACTGCTGTATTGACACTGTCTTTTATTTCTGTCTGTCAATTATAACTCACTGTTTTTTTTTCTCTCCATCCTTTTGGGGTGGAGGTTTTTCTTTGAGTACTTCACATTCATTAAGATTTTGTGAAGGCTGTCACATAACATTGCAATTATTACCTTTATGGAACATGTCAAAAGATAAAGGGAAGCAGGAGAGGGAGCCACCTTTACCAGTTTCATGTAAATCATGTATGGCGTGTTTGTCCCCTCAGGACTTAAAGGATGGTGTGTGTGTTGTCTGTTATAAAGAGCCACCTCACCAGTCAAGTTTACCTGTCCCTGGACAAGAGCTATTTGTCCCAGGTAATGAAGCAGTTTGTGGATCGTATGGCTGCTCCCACAATGCCTCCTTGGATGGGGTGTCAACAGCATGCTATGTTTGCACCTCCTATGCATCCTTCCTGGATGGATGCTTATGGCCATTCTAGTCAGAGTATGGCACCATCTAATGTTGAATGCAGACCGGTAGTTACTAAGGCACCTAAGCGCAAGTTATTTTTTTTCTTCTTCAGTGTCCATAGGGCTCCACAGGGAGACTTTGGGGTGTAAGTGGTCGTTGAGGACTGGGCACCACGCAGTTAAAGCTTTCAGCTCCTAGGATGCATCGGTCCATCCCCCTATACTCCGCTCCCGAGCCAGAGGTCACCATTATGCAGTGGGCTACTTAGGCAGCCCAAATAGCTTTTATTTTATGATTTGTTTATTTTATATTTTCCTGCTGAGCGTGCAGCAGCAGACTGTCCACAGGAAGTTTGCGCTGCTGCTCCATCACCCCTCTGGGCACCGCAATGCTAGCTTCACCTGGGGATTTCGGTGGGCATCCTGGGGTCCATGCTAGCCGGCTTTGTGGACGGACCCAGACTGCAGCCCGGACGCAAGGGGACAGGTAAGGTGGGTAATCGCTTGTGGTGACCCGCGGAATGGCAGTCATACCTCCGGTCTCAGGGAACAGACCGCAGGCGCTGAGAGTGAACACAGGCTTTGTCCAAAGTAATCCACTAGACCACCTGGAACTGGAATCCAGCGTCCCTGTGGTTAAAAATCAGCATGGGGAGGTCAGCTTTCCCAATTAAAGCGGCCCCTCCTCTCAGCTCAGGGCGCCATTCCTCTGAGGTCTCGCTTCCCTGAACTGTTCTCCTCCGACTACGCCCCCCTCAGAAGTCTCTGGTGGCCATTTTCTACAGGCTCAGCCACAGCTCTCTCAGGGAAACGCAGGGTCCAGTCCCCCTACATACCTCTCTCTGGAGTCAGGTTATGTAGCGCTATAACCTACCAGATGTTGAGTCACTGACCACAGAATTTGTGTATGTGACTGTAGTGCCCTTTTGCAGTTATATGGTAATTCTGCATTGTATGTGACTTATGCTAGAGCTGCCTGTCTGTTTATCTCTATACTGTCAGTATACTGTATATCTTTCCATTTTTTTCTTACTTTGCCCTAACATACAGGTGTATTCAGGGTTTTTCCAGTGTCTCACATCTCTACAACAAATGTATTGGTGAGGGTTGTCACATGCAGTTGGTTACTGCACTGTGCCATATTTCTGCTGTGCACTCCTGCAGCTTGCCCAAGCATAAGACAGAATCAGTATATCGCATTCCTACTTGTATCCTACATACCCAGTGGTTGCATTATACCCAGTGCATATTGTGTGCTATACTACTCTACAGCTATGTCTAGCAAAGGCAATAGTAGCAAGCAAGCATCTGCACCCATACTGCTATCATGCGCTGCAGGCTTAAGTGTGGAGGATTTGATACGAGACGGGTTATGTGTTAAGTGTTATACTCCACCAGGCCCATCAGACCCCCCAGCTCCTGCACAAGAGCCCCCCTGGGCTTCCTTTTCTCAGGTGCTGGCTGCTATTGCAGACTGCCTAGCGGTACCGGCTGTAATTCCCCCTATGGGGTTTCCACAACAGGCTATAATTCCTCCTATGGGGGCGCCACAACAGGTTCAGGCAATACAGGTACCTCCTGTGCCCCCTCCATGGATTGACCTACTCTCTAGCTCAGTACAGAGTCTGGTGGCTACCTCTACAGCTTTTCAAACTATGTTGCAAGGTAATAAGCACCTACCCAGTAAACCTTCTAAGCGTCCGGTGTAATCATCACAGTGCACGCAGCTCTCAGATTCTGAAGTGTCATCTGAGGAGGCAGAAGAGCTGATCTCTCCAACACTGACTCCCCTCTAAGGGAGGACGAGAGTCAGTCTAAAATTAATATTCTTGCCTTGATGTGAGCTGTTAGATCCATCTTACTCATAGAAGATGATGAGCCAGCCCCTAAATCTAAGCACCCACTGTTTAAACGACAGAAAGTGGCTTCAGCAGAGTTCCCTCTATCGGATCAACTAGCTGAACACATGGCTGCAGCCTGGCAGACGCCTGATAAGCAGCATCAGCCCCAAAAACGTCTGACCTCCTGTTATCCATTTCCTGTGGCTCATTGTTCAAAATGGGAGACTCCCCCTGCGGGTAGATTCACATGTCACATGTTTAATTAAAAGTGCTACGTTACCTATCCGTACAGTAACTCTTTGAAGGATCCTATGGATAGGAAGGTGGATCTTGCCTTAAATTGATATACTCTCTTTCATGAGCTGTTGCCCGTCCGACCATGGCTGTTGCATGGGTGGCTAAAGCTATAGAGAGCTGGGCTGACATACTTATAGACTCCTTTTTTTCCCTCAGATGCTTCTAGGGATCAGATGTCTTTTGTCGCTCACATACGAGATGCAGCTTCCTATATTGGAGAAGTGACATTGGATGCCAGTCTCCTAATCTCCAGATTCTAGGCCGCGGCAGTGTTTGCCCGCCTTACTCCGTGGCTATGCTCATGGAAGGCAGATGCGGATTCCAAGAAAGGCCTAGAAGTGTTACCCTACAATGGGGAGATCTTGTTTGGCCCAGACCTTGACAAGATTGTAACTACGTTGGTGGCATCAAAAACTGCATTTCTGCCTTCAGCAACTACTGCTACAAAGCCTTGGACTACATTTTTTTAAGTCCTTTTCGTCCTCACAGAAAGCCTAAAGGTCAGTCATTTCCTAGGCAGTCGGCTTCCACTAGGGCCGCCAAGCCCAGGACCAAGCAGGCCTGGACCACCAGACGCCCTGCTTAAAAACCCAAGGATAAGCCCTCAACCTGACTGGACAGGCCTCCCTCTGGGGGATCACAGAGTGGGAGGCCGACTTCTTCAGTTTGCTCAGTGCTGGTGTCAAACCACCACGGATGCTTGGGTAAGAGAAGTGGTCTCTCATGGGTACACCCTCTCATTTCTTTGACGCCCTCCCCACCAGTTTTTCTACACAGGCCTTCCTTCAGACCCCAAAAAATCCAGAAAGCCATACAGTCCTTGCTGCAGACAGGGGTAATTGTGCCAGTCCCACTATCTCAGCGGGACTGGTTGTTATTCTACTCTCTGGTTCAGAAGCCGAATGGGTCTCATCGGCCTATCCTCAACCTCAAATCCCTGAACAAATTCCTCAGGGTACCCAGGTTCAGGATGGAAACCCTACACTCTGTCATCCTAGCTATGGAGCCTGGGGACTTTATGGTATCTCTGGATATTCAGGACACTTACCTACATGTACCTATAGTGCCCTCACATCAGCGATATCTCCGGTTTGTTATACTACAGCAACACTTCCAATTTCAGGCTCTGCCCTTTGGACTATCCACCGCTCCACGGGTGTTTACCAACATTATGCCTATCATGGCGGCCCATCTGCGTGGTCAGGGTGTCCGACTGCTACCATATCTGAACGACCTCCTGCTCTTAGCAGGATCCTCAGAAGTGCTTCACCGCCATCTGCGCTAACCATTGCTTTCCTTCACAAGCATGGATGGTTAATCAACTGGAAAAAGTCCACCCTGAATCCCTCACAGAGAATGATTCATCTGGGAGCCCTGCTGGTTTCTCAGGATCAGAGAATCTTTCTGACTTCAGACAAGATCTCTACACTTCAGATACGAGTTGCGCAGATGTCTCCACAGTCGCCGGGTGTCGATCCCCTCAGCAATGCAGGTTCTTGGATCCATGGTGTGAACCTTCGACATGGTGGAGTATGCTCAGTTCCACTCCAGTCCTTTGCAAAAGCTGATCCTCTCCAGGTTGAACGGGTTACCCCATCGGATCAAAGCTCAGACAATGGTACAATCTCCGGAGGTGCATCTGTCCCTCTCCTTGTGGCTACAGACATCTCATCTAACCAAGGGTAGTCCCTTTTGGATCCCGGACTGTCTATTCCTAACAACGGAGGCCAGTCTCCGGGGTTGGGGCGCAGTGACCGATACACACTCCTTTTAGGGCCGTTGGACATCGGTCGAATCAACCCTGCCAATCAACATATTGGAACTTCGAGCTGTCTACAGGGCCCTTATACTGGCCCAAGATATACTTCATGGAAAACTGTCCAACAATGCCACAACAGTAGCTTACATCAAACAGGCACTCAAAGTCAGGCAGCAATGACAGAAGTGTCAAGCATTCTGACACCTCTGCGATGTTCATTCCGAGAGTTCTCAATTGGGAAGCAGACTTGCTCAGCCATCACAACGTGCATATCGGGGAATGGTCTCTTCACCAAGAGGTTTTTCAACTCCTAGTGAGCAGATGGGGCCTCCCAGAGGTGGACCTCATGGCCTCCAGACACAATCACAAACTGCCGGTGTACAGGTCCAGAACATGAGATACCGAGGCAACCTTTGTTGGCACATTCTCAGTGAAGTGGACCTTCCAGTTTGCATACCTACAGTGCATCCAGAAAGTGTTCACAGCGCTTCACTTTTTCCACATTTATGTTGCAAAAAGCCAAAATGGAATAATTCATTTTTGTCCTCAAAATTGTATACACAATACCCCATAATGACGTTTTTAAAATTTTTTTGCAAATTTAATAAAAAAAAAAAATTTAAAATCACATGTACATAAGTATTCAGAGCCTTTGCCATGAAGCTCAAAATTGAGCTCAGGTGCATCCTGTTTCCACTGATCATCCTTGAGATGTTCCTACAGCTTAATTGGAGTCTGCCTGTGGTAAATTCAGTTAATTGGACATGATTTTAAAAGGCATACATCTGTCTATATAAGGTCCCACACTTGACAGTGCTTGTCAAAGCACAAACCAAGCATGAAATCCAAGGAATTGTCTGTAGACCTCCGAGACAGGATTGTCCGAGGCACAAATCTGGGGAAGGGTACAGAAAAATATCTGCTGCTTTGAAGGTTCCAATGAGCACATTGGCCTCAATCATCCGTAAATGGAAGAAGACTCTTCCTAGAGTTGGCTGGCCGTCTAAACTGAGCGATCGTGTAAGAAGGGCCCTAGTCAGGGAGGCGACCAAGAACTTGATGGTCACTCTTTCAGAGCTACAGCATTCCTCTGTGGAGAGAGGAGAACCTTCCAGAAGGACAATCATCTCTGCAGCAATCCACCAATCAGGCCTGTATGGTAGAGTGGCCAGATGGAAGCCACTCCTTAGTAAAAAGCACATGGCAGCCTGCCTGGAGTTTTGCCAAAATGCACCTGAAGGACTTTAAGATCATGAGAAACAAAAGATTGAACTCTTAGGCGTGAATGCCAGGCGTTATGTTTGGAGGAAAGCAGGCACCGCTCATCTCCAATCCAATACCATCCCTACAGTGAAGCATGGTGGTGGCAGCATCATGCTGTGGGGATGTTTTTCAGTGGCAGGAACTGGGAGACTAGTCAGGATAGAGGGAAAGATGAATGCAGCAATTTACAGAGACATCCTGGATGAAAATCTGCTCCAGAGCGCTCTTGACCTTAGACTGGGGCGACGGTTCATCTTTCAGCAGGGCAATGACCCTAAGCACACAGCCAAAATATCAAAGGAGTGGCTTCAGGACAACTCTGTGAATGTCCTTGAGTGGCCCAGCCAGAGTCCAGACTTGAATCCGATTGAATATGTCTGGATAGATCTGAAAATGGCTGTACACCGACGCTTCCCATCCAACCTGATGGAGCTTGAGAGGTGCTGCAAAGAGGAATTGGTGAAACTGCCCAAAGATAGGTGTGCCAAGCTTGTGGCATCATATTCAAAAAGACTTGAGGCTGTATTTGCTGCCAAAGGTGCATCAACAAAGTATTGAGCAAAGGCTGTGAAAACTTATGTACATGTGATTTCTTAGTTTTTTTTAATTAAATTTGCAAAGATCTCAAAAAAACTTTTTACATGTTGTCATTATGGGGTATTGTGTGTCGAATTTTGAGGACAAAAATTAATTTATTCCATCTTGGAATAAGGCTGTAACATAACAAAATGTGGAAAAAGTGAAGCGCTGTGAATACTTTTCCGGATGCACTGTATTCCCTCCAGTCTCCCTTCTTCCTCGAGTTCTTTTGAAGTTCAAACAAGACGGAGGTACTGCCCTGCTGGTAGCTCCAGCTTGGCTCAGACGTCATTAGTACTCAGCTCTTCGGAGGCTTTCCATCGACACTCAGTTCCTGCTGCCTCAACGACCGCTGCTGTATTCAAAACTATGCTCAGAGCGCATAAGCCAGCCTCTGCTCGGATCTACCACAGAGTGTGGCATACATATTTCCAATGTGCTTCGGACTCACCTTGGTTTCCTTCCAAAAGTTTTCACTAGTTTCCACATTAATGAGTAAATTGTAGTCCCGGCCTTTCAATCACCAGACCTATCGGCAGGTGAGGCCTCCTTGGATGTGGATCGTACCAGTTCCCTGCAGAGATCAGACTCCTTACTTGTGCTCTATGGATTTCACAAGAAGGGATAGCCAGCCAACAAACAGACATTGGCTAAATGGCTGTGCATGACTATCTTAACAGGCTTACACGCAGGTAGGCCTTCCTGTACCAGTTACTGTTACTGCTCACTCTACTCACTCTTTGGGTCCTTCGTGGGCAGTCTCCGTGGTGCCTCAGTTGAACAGCTTTGTAAGGCGGCCACATGGTCCTCTGTTCTTTCCATGAGAGTGTGACTCTTGTGTGTACCAGTCTTCCTTCTCTCCTACTCTGGCCTTTGGCGTGTCACGAACTGAGGTGCCTCTGGCTTGGGGGCGGGGTATAGTGGGATGGACCGATGCATCCTTGGAGCTGAAAGCTTTAACTGCGTGGAGCCCGGTCCTCAACCACCACCTACACACCTAGGTCTCCCTGTGACCCTATGAACTTCGAAGAAAGAGTTAACAAAGGTAAGTTTTGCCATAACTCTCATTATCAATCTGCCCAACATATGGATTCAGACGCATCATCTGCGGAATCGGATGATGTGCAGGGTTTTTCTCCAGGGTCTAGCTCGGGGGAGGAGGACCATCCGTCCACAGTGGATGTTCCTTTGTTGAGGGCGGTTAAATCAATCCTAGATATTCAGGATGATGAACCAACTCATAGTAAGAAGGCTCCAGTGTTTAATCACCACCGGAAGGTGGCCAGAATTGAGTTTCCTGTATCTGAACAGCTGACTGAGCTTATGGATGAGGCATGGGGTAACCCGAACAAACGGTTTTATGTGAATAAAAGAATAACATTGTTGTATCCTTTCCCAGCCTCTGTATGTACTCAGTGGGCGGTAACTCCTATTGTGGATGCTCATGTGAGGCATTTAATCAGAAATGCTATATTGCCTATTCCGTCAGCATCTTCTCTGAAGGATTCCACAGACAGAAACATTTAAGCATGTCTTAAGGCAATATTTTCATCATCTGGAGCTGTTACTCGTTCACTTATGGCTGGAGCCTGGGTAGCCAAAAAAGAGTGCATGGGGGCATTGAAAGATTCTCTACCAGATGCTACTAGAGAACAGATGATGTATATCTCCATCATACAGGAAGCGGCTTCCTATCTGGGAGGAGCTGCAGTAGATGCTGCAATTTTAGCTTCTAAGGCATCATCAGCTTCAATAGTGGCACACAGGGCCCTTTGGCTAAGATCCTGGAAGGCTGATACAGGCTCAAAGAAGACACTGGAAGTCATACCTTTCTATGGAAAGGTACTTTTTGGAGCAGAGTTGGATAAAATAATAGCTACTCCGGTGGCTTCAAAGTCAACAGGTCTGCCATCTACGGCAACTATAAAGTCTAGGCAGGTTCTTTTCGGTCCTTCAGTCCTCAGGGACGAGCAAGGGAACAGTCTTCCTCAAAGCTGACTAGTTTTAGCAAGGCGACAAAGGTCTGGCAAAACGTCCATTTTCTAAACCGGACGACAAACCCTCGTCCTCATGGGGCGGACCTCCTTCTGGGGGATCCACAGCGTAGGCCAACTTCTTTAGTTTGCAAATTATTGGCGTCAAACAACAGATACCTGGGACTGAGAAGTGGTCTCTCTCAGGGGTATGCCCTCAATTTCAGGAGGCATCCTCCCCAGAAGTTTTTTTGCACAGATCCTGCATCAGATGCGGTCAAGGCGTTGGCCCTTCATAAAGCCATTCACTCCCTGGTGTAGGCTGGGGTAATAGTACCGGTTCCTGTTTCGCAACAGGGAAGAGGTTATTCCAATCTAATCCTGGTTCAGAAACCGAGTGGGGCTCATCGTCCTGTACTAAATCCAAAAACCCTCAACAGGTTTATCCTTGTACCCAAGTTTCGTATGGAAACTCTCCGGTCAATTATTTTGGCAATAGAGCCGGGGGATTACATGGTTTCCCTTGACATTCAGGATGCATCCTGTATCTGCATGTTCCTATTACACCATCCCACCAACAATTTTTACGGTTTGCTGTCCTTCAGCTACATTACTAATTTCAGGCTCTATCCTTTGGCCTTTCTATGGCTCCCTGGGTATTTACCAAAATAATGGCAGTCATGAAGGCCTACTGTATCTTAGGCGTCAGGGAGTCAGAATACTGACATATCTGGAAGACCTTCTGATATTGGCGCAGACTCCGGTTGTTTTACAACACCGTCTTCAACTGACTATAGCCTGCCTACAAAAGCATGGCTGGATCATCAATTGGAAGAAATCATAATTTTCTCCAACACAGCAGATGGTACATCTGGGAGCTCTTCTGGATTCTCGTGCACAAGCGGTGTTTCTGCTAGAGGACAAGATTGTGGCTTTATCATTGAGAATACGCAAGTTGCTACACAAGCGAAGGCTATCCACTCTATTAGCAATGCCAGTCCTGAGTTCAATGGTATCCATCTTCTACATGGTGGGGTATGCTCCATTTCATTCCAGGCCTCTGCAAAAATTGATTCTCTCAAAGTGGAACAGACAGTATCATCTAATTAGGTCCCAGAGGTTTGTCACCCCCTCCTGTGGTGGCTGAGAAAGGATCATCTGAACAAAGAGAGCCCATTCTGGACTCCAAATTGGGTGCTTCTCACCAGGGATGCCAGTCTTTGCGGATGGTGCGCAGTGACATGTCATCACACCTTTCAGGGAAGATGGACAAATCAGTATACAAAGCACTTGTCATGGCACAGGACCTGTTCCAGGGAATGCTGGTCCAGATCTAGTCGGATAACGCGACTACAGTGGCCTACCTCAATCATCAGGGAAGCACGAGAAGTTACGCAGCCATGAAAGAAGTGACAAAGGTTCTGATTTGGGCAGAACATAATTTTCCCGCCATCTCTGCAGTGTTCATTCCAGGAATACTCAATTGAGAAGCAGACTTCTTAAGTCGTCAGGATATACACGCCGGAGGGTGGGCTCTCCATCCAGGAGTGTTTCAGCTCCTGGTAAACAAATGGGTCTACCAGAAATAGATCTCATGGCGTCACATTAGAAGGTCCCCAGGTACGGGTCCCGGTCCAGAGACCCATCAGCAGACTTTGTGGACGCACTGGCAGTAAGATGGAACCAAGCTGTCTTATCTCTTTCCTCCGATTCCCTCCTCCCAAGAGTTCACAGGAAATTCAAGCAGGAAGGCGGAACAGTAATACTGGTGGCTTCGGCTTGGCACAGATGTCATTGGTTCCCCGACATACAGAATCTATCAATAGACAGTCGGTATCCTCTTTCTCTACGGTAGGATCTGCTAACGCAGGGTCCCTGCCGGCATCTGGACTTGCCTCGTCTGGCTTTGACGGCATGTCTCTTGAAGTTTTCATCGTAAGAGCGAAAGGTTTTTCCAGTTCTGTAATTCAAACGATTCTTTGTTCAGAGAGTTTGGCATTCTTTTGGTCAATGGTGTTTCTTTAGGAAGTATGATCCTATTCAGGATTTTCAGGTAACTGGCTTTTCTACAGGTGGGTTTAGACCGTGGTCTCCGCCTGGCCACTTTGAGAGTTAACTATCAGTCTGGTTCCAGAGGAAGATTGCCTCATTACCAGATGTCAGAATTTTTTTTCAAGGAGTTCTGCGAGTTCAGCCTCCTTTTATTCCACCAGTAGTACCGTGGGATTTGTCTTTGGTTCTTAAAGGGCTACAAGCTCCCCCATTTGAATCTTGGACTCTGTAGATTTGCAATGGTTGACAGCGAAGACCCTTTTTCTCCCCGTTATCTCTTCTGCACGCAGATTCTCTTATTTGGCAGTGCTCTCGTCGCTCCTAGTTTTTTATTTTTCACCAGGATAAAGCTGTTCTTCGTACAAGGGAGGGTTTTTCTTCCTTTCTTCATTCACATGTTCATGTGAATGAAGAAATTGTAGTTCCAGCTTTTCATGCTCCAGATCTTTCACTAGGTGAAGCCTCCCTGGATGTAGTTCGTGCTCTCCTTTTTTATGTGGAGCATACAAACTCTGTTAGAAAATCAGATGCTCTTTTTGTATTATATGGTTTTCACAAACTAGGATGGCCAGCTAATAAGCAGACTCTGGCGAGATGGCTACGCATGACTATCTCGCAGGAGTATACACAGGCGGATCTCCCTGTCCCAAGCATGGTGACAGCACATTTTACTCTGTCTGTAGGGCTGTTGTGGGCATTTATTCGTGGTGCCTCTGATGAACAATTGTGTAAGGCAGCCCCGTGGTTTTCTGTCCACTTTTCTTAGGTTCTATGCCTGATACTTTTACCTCTCATGATGCTTTCTTTGGGCGACTAGTTGTACTTTCTGCCTAGGAGCGTCCCCCACCCTAGGGGAACTGCTTTAGGGCATTCCCATGGTATCCCTGTGGACCCTGAAGAAGAATATTAGAGTCATGGTAGACTTACCTAGATAACTCCTTTTCTTCGAGGTCCATAGGGTCCACAGGGCACCCACCCTGATGCACCTGGCTGTATGGGTATTTTTTTCTTTCGGTAACGGATTCCCTCATCTTGTATAAGAGTGTTTCTGGTGTACGATTTGCTCTTCCTTTTTCTCCTGCCTTGTGGCTTGTTAACAAAACAGAAGGCCTGGGGGCGGGGTATATATGGAGAAGGACCGGGGCATCCTGGGAGCTGAAGCTTTAACTGTTTGGTGCCTGGATCTCTCCAACCATAATATCCCCCATGGCATCCCTGTGGACCCTATAGACCTCTATGAAAAGGAGTTATCTATGCAAGTCTACCATAACTTTAATTATTGAATGTTTTGCAGGACCATAGTATATAATAATCAGAAACATTAATCTTGCACAAATTTATGTTGGTACAATAATAGATTTATTACATTTTTTCCTTTTTTTATTTAGGACGAGAAGATGGTCTGTAAGACTGAACAAGAAAACTTTTCACTAAGAAGTAAAGTGTCAAATATGTCTATGGAGAACTTTGATAATCTGTTTACCTTTGGTCGAGGGCAGCGTAGGCAGGTTGACATGGAGAAAGTGAGTACATTCTATAGTTGTATTGAATACAGTTGGTCTTTACAGTTTACTTTATTTAGTAATATGAACGAGTCAGTCACTCTATGGCGCTTTACCTGAAGTCAATAGTAGTGGACTGCAGCTGTCAGGGAAAGAAAGTGGTGTATAATCCCCTCAAAACATAATTTAAAGGAATACGGACGGTGCATTCAATTCCAACACATGGAGTCTTGCATAGTAAAAGTGTAATATACTATAGAAAAGCGAAAATTTGTCCTTCTGTCTTTCTATTCAAATCCACAGTTTAGAAGCCACGATCGTGAAATTTAGCATACGAGTGTATTAAAACACGGTGGAGGCAACTGAAAAAATGTGAAATCGAAATTGATTACTGTTAATTTTTAATTAATGAAAACCACAATGTTTGCATAGCATTTGCCCTCTACAGGTCAGGTACGGAATTACAAAAGGATTTAGCTTATCTACTATTTTTTTATTTTCTATCTTCTCTACTAAATAAAAATTAATTACTGTTACTTTTTAATTAATTAAAAAACATTTTTTTTGCATAGCATTCGCCTTCTACAGGTCAGGTACGGAATTACAAAAGGATTTAGCTTATCTAAATTTTGTTTTCTATCTTCTCTATTATATCGAAGCGAAAATTTGTCCTTCTGTCTTTCTATAGAAATCCACAGTTTACAAGCGAAGATCGCGACATTTTACATACGAGCACATTAAAACACGGCGGACACAACTAAAGGAATTTTACATCGAAATTAATTATCGTTCATTTTTAATTAATTAAAAACCACAATTTTTGCTGGACGCTCATTGTGGGGCTTCACGGCATATGGGTAGGGCCTCGGAGAAAGTGTTTTGTGTTGTCATATTTTGTCATGATCTTAATGTTAATTATCGAAGAGAGCTTTAGCAGGCTTTGCCAGCATTCTCAGCTCTCTGACTATACCAAATTACGCAACAACATTTACTGCTTTCTTCCAAATGTGTCAAAATTATGACTTTGCAAGGACCCTGCTGTACTGTGAGCAGCAAAAATATTACACATGGAATGCTTCTCCCAAAGTATTTCTGCGCAGAAAACAGGGAGTCGCTGTAGATGGTGATCCTGGTATCAGAGCAACATAACCTCTTGGGCGAGTTTACACTGTACATCTTACAAATTTTGAATGCTTCTATCTCCGAAGTTTGCTTTACACCGTTACAGGTCCTACTTCCTTCGAAGACCTTAGGACTGTTGATGGGGAAGTTTGTCACACTTTTCGTGAGGCCTGCCTAAGGACAGGTTTGTTGGATGATGTGTAAACAAACATTCTTAAAATCCCGGGCAACGGCGGGTACTCCAGCTAGTTGTTTAATAAAAAGTACATACAGATGTGTGCACATACATCTTACCACCGTGTGCTACAAGTCGCGTTAAACATAACGCGTGAGCGCCGTGCATCGCGGTAGCGCCAACCGTTTCTTCGTGCAACTTTTTACCTTCAAATGCTAGCGTTCCTGCTAGGCTGTTTTAGCGGGGCGCTGCGCCCTGCCCTCCTTCTGGAGGCAAAAAGAGCCCTGCCCTCACCGTGCAGCGCCCTGCTAAGACAGCCTGCAGGTGCCGTCTTCATCCGTGTGTCGCAGTGTCCCACGAGTGGGGAATTGTGCGGTGACCCGGTCACCGCCGGTGAATAGACACTGGGCGCACACCCCAAAGAGTGACGAAAAGGGGACGCGTCTTATAGGCACGCCCCCTTTTCAATGACCGCGGCTTAGGTGCGCACGGAGATACCCTCTCTAGCACAGGCGCCCTGTCTGCTGCCGGAGCTACAGTGAACACTAAATGCTTCTTATTTGCAAAATGATGTGAATAGGGGACACAAACAGCTTCTGCTCATTAAAATGATATGCAACATGCCTATATTCTCTGTACAACCGCAGATGTTATCTGCATGCAAAATGCTATGTTACAGTGTCAGTGGCTGTAACATACAGATGACACTGTATGTTAGTGTGTGACACTGTAACATACAGATGTATCCACATATTCTATCCTACAAGTCGCGTTACACAACGTGTGAATCGGTAGTGCCGAACGTCTTTTCATGCAACTTTTTCCCTACAAATGTGTCTTAATCTCACACAGCCGCTGACACTGTAACATAGCATTTTGCATGCAAATACACTGACAGTTGCATATAGAATATAGGCATGCCATAAATAATTTTCATCAGCAGAAGCTGCTTGTGCGTCCTATTCACATAACCTTGCGAATAAGGAGCATTTGACAGGAGAAGTCGCACAAAAACACTCGGCATGACAGAGTTACGACATGGGGCGACTAGAAGGGCTGTTTAAGACGCAGGGAAGTAAGATGTATGTGGATACATCTGTATAAACAAAAAAATCTATAACATTAGATATTAGGAACTGAAATATAATGTGATTAGTGAGATGCATGTACATCCAGAGGTAAATACAGTCACATTAGCAAAAAGTCCTTTGAACCAGAAAGATTTTATTTCCTCTAATGTCTTCTAGTTTTGTATCATGGGAGTCTCATGAGATAGCAAAATCTGGATTATTGAAGATGTAACCAACCATTAGTGTAATTTGGCAATTAAGGATCTTATCAGCTAGGTCATCGGGAAGAGCACTACCAGCAAGGGAAGCAAAGGTTTACGGAAATTTGGTGGCACCACATCTGAGTGACCCATCTGTTTCTTTAGTAGTAAGTAAAAAACGTAAACTGTGGCCAAAGGTCTCTTAGTTACTCTTTTGTAGATCAACCTCCACTGAGTCCTGTAGGTGATAGGATTTCAAATGCCCATGTAAGGATGTTCTCACAACCTTATCAAAGAGTTTTACTCGTAACCCTGGGGGAATGTGTTTGAAAAGTGAGTTCTGTCCTCCCGAGTAGCACTGGAGGCATCACGGGACAGCTTATGGGTTTTGTTTTAAGAGAGGCTCTGGCTTCTATTTGTAGGATTTTATGGTAGAAATAACAGTAAGAAGTTTTCAAACTGTATTATTGACCTAAGGGGGAGATGTACTAAGCTCTGGAAAGTAGTACATTGGAAAATTATTAGCTACCAGCTACTCAGCTCCTAACTGTCATGTTACAGGTTGTGTTTGAAAAATGACAGGAGCTGATTGGCTGGTCGTTTATCACTCTCCAGTTTATCACTTTCCAGAGCACAGTACATCTGCCCCTGTATAACCTCATGTTAAGTTGCGCAGCAAGAAATAAAAATGCATAAAAAGGAATTAAAGTTCAAAATAATGCAGAACATAGGATACAAGCCATACAAGTATTACTGTAGAAGAGGCATCATCCCCACAAAAGCAGTGCTGACTGAAACTGAAGGTATAGTGCCACTTTTGTCTAAGAGATGAAATGATGGTATAAGGGAAATCACTTGAGGGAAGAGATCTTAGAACCTGTGAGGGTGGGACCAACAGACAATGGAGACAGAGTGGAGAGTCACTGTACGAGGAACACAGCGATCAATTTAATAAAGAAATGGGTTTTGAGGGTACCATAACGTCTCTTGGTTTGGATCAGTAGCACAATACTGTAAATCATCACTTACCTAGGAGCATTGTGACTCCATTTTTAAAGTTATTAAATACACATTACTTTACTCCCACTATTTGTGTGAGACCATTATATGTTACACCTGTAGAGTGATTGATCCACTGACACAACATCTTATATAAGGGGATACCACTCATGCTAAGCGCAGACACATTATAATCCAGTTTTGAGAGCCAGTTTAAAACTATGGAGGAAAATGGAGAGTTTAATGGGGATAGAGGGCCTGATTCACAGATGGATGGTATTGCACAGCCATAAGGAAGCTGCTGTGCAATACCATCCAACTCAAATGCAACAGGAGGTGCCTGTAGGAAATTGACACCTCCTTGCTGCATCTGCGATCAGAGTGCACAGTCAGTAGATGCTGCCTCAGATCACCGATGGTTGCTTCTTAGGCCAGGCTCCATAAGCTGAGACTTACTCAGCCTTGCCGGTTCCTGGCAACCTGCAAGGCCAGGAAATCTGTGTCCGCCGATGGAACACCCCCATGGGAACGCCTCCGTCTGGGCAGCCACGCCCCCGGCCCGCCCACCAAAGGGGGCGTGCTGTCAATCAACATCGACAGCTTGCCCTCTTTGGTACGAAACGCGGAGCGACGGTTTGCCTGTCGCTATCCGGGTCTCGCGCATGCGCACTGGGCCACCATTGACCCGCTTGCGAGCGCATAGCGCTTGTGAGCGGGTCTGAATCAGGCCCTGAGGTGCCTCTGGCTCGGGGTGGGACATAGGAAGAGGCCCAGTGCATCCTGGGAGTAAAAATTTAACTGCATGGTGCCCGGATGTCCTTGCCATCACCTAAACCCCAAGGTCTCCCTGTGGACCCTATGGACATCGAAGAAAGAGAGATAACAAAGGTAAGTTCTTATCATATCTCTCATTTTATCTGTATGACATTCTTGTGACAGGAAATATAGCATACGATGCCCAGGACTGATCAGCTGAAGGGATGATGTTCCACAGGAACGTGGTTGAATTATCAATTTAGCAAATGTCATCTTGTGCCTTCTGAATAGCTGCTGTTCTTATTACAGATATACTTACTGTACACAGTGTGCAACATAGTAACAGAATAATAATTTATCAGTAATCAAAATCTGCAAACTTCAGTCACAAAGTAAGCAGTGATCAAGCAAAAAGAATTATGGGTCCCAGGGACCCCTCACTAAAAAAATCAGGGTACTACTTCACTGTTTCTGGGTCCCATCACATATTATGGCACAATGCCGGGGGCAGGTAGCAGTTAGGGTAGAGGGGGTTAAGGGCAAGTAGTAGTTGGGGTAGAGCTGGAGGTAGAGGGAGGGGGAAGTGGGGTAAGGGGCAGACAGTGCTAGGGGGTAAGGGTAAAAATCAGCTGGGGCAACATTGGAGCAAGGAGGGATTATGGGTAGATAGTAGCTAGGGCAGTACTGGGGAGCAAGGATGGGGTTATGGGTAGTCAGTACTGGGGGGGTAGGGAGGGGACAAGAGTAGATAGCATCTGTGGCAGGACTGGGAGCAAGGTTAGGGGTAGGCAGTACTGGGGGTAGGGAGTAGATAGCAGCTGGGGCAGGACTGGGGGGCAAGGTTGGGGTTAGGGTAGGGAAGGGGTAACGGTAAATAGCAGCTGGAGCAGTACTGGAGAGGGAGGGGGTAAACAGGTGCTTAGGGACAGGCAGTACTGGGGAAAGGGAGGAGGTTAAGCACAGGACAGTGCAGTGCTGCACTGCAGGTACAGGGAACACACACTACTGCAGGGGAAGACACTTCTACACATCCCTACCACACAGCCTACATACGCCTAACCATCTCCCCGGGAAGTATAGGCAGGCATGGGCTCGCTGCCCATACACAGAGCACACATCATGGGGCAGTTACAGAGAGCAGCACTCACCTTTGCGGAGGAGGAGAGTGGCTGCAGTTCACTGGGTGAGTCGGACTAGGCTCTGGATAGACTTCTAAAACTGACGATGCTGTACAACGGGTTGTGTAGAGGATGCCTGTGCTCGGGATCCCAGCGGTCAAAATCTTGATGCCGGCATCACGACAAGGTTAGGATACCAACACCTGTCGGTAGGTATCCTAACCCTCACCCTTTCCTTACCCTTCCCGGAGCCTAAACCTAACCTCCCCCTCCCTATACCCAACCCTCCAACCTTAGTGCCTAACCCTCCCCACCCCCTGGCAGAAATCAGGAACGCTGCATCATTCAAAGACTGCAACAGAGAATGCAACCATGTGAGAAGGTTTCAAACGTTTGGTAGGTGAAAATCAACTGACCAACCTACTGTTAAGGTGCATACACACTAGACGATATGCTCCCTGAGCGATATCGTCTAGTGTGTCCCCGGCAGGCTGTGCTCAATGACGTTCATGACATTGAGCACAGCCGCTGAACGATATCATTAACGATATCGTTCAGCGCCGGGCTCTCTCCCCCATTCCCTGACATGCAGCAACCTGACGACATCGTCAGGTTGGCCTGCATGTCAGCCCGATGAACGATGACGACGAACAACCCGCGGGAACGCGCGTCGTCGTTATCGTTCATCTTTTTGGGCTTAAAAATGGACGTTAAAGTGGACGACTGAACAATAACGATATCGTTCAGTCGTCCACTTTATCGCCCAGTGTGTACGCACCTTTAGTCTGAAACATTTGTCCAAACATTATACACAATTATTAGGATTTATTTTGTTTTACTAGTCATGCATTACTTATTTTACATTACTTCTCTTATTGCTAAGTTCCAGACTTTAAGGTAACTGTGATCCTGTGGTCAAATCATTATGGCAAAAAGTACACTGCTCTCCTAGCATTAGCTGTCACCAAGTCCTAACACTTGGTAACCAAGAGAAACTCCTATCAGGCAGTAAAACGGGGCGATAAAAATAGATTTACAAAGGAGAAAGCTATGTTAAAATTATATATGTTCTGTCACACAGAGGGAGGGAAAAGCTGATCAAGCATCCAGGACTGCTGCAAACATTTTACAGTGTGCACCTGCTTAACAGAAAGTGATAAGACTACTGCGATTACTGTAAAATGGACAATGTTAATGAAGTGGTTGTATGTGTATTGAGATTTCACACACTAAACGTATTTACACTTTCCCTGCTATGTTAAGTGTTTAATCAAGAGAGTACAAGCCATTGTGCAATGTATATGGTAACACTGTATTCCCGTTATGCCTATGCATAGTTACATGGTGCTGGCGGTTGCTCCCGGGCTCGGTGCACCCTGTACAGCATGCAGAGGCACCACTGGAGACTGACCAGGAGGAAAGACCAGAGAACTTGGCAGATCAAAGCGCTGCGCTGGCAGGCTGGGAGAGAGGGAGACACTGCAGGCTGCAATTGGCTGAGGAGACTAAGGCAGTGATTGGCTGGGGAAACAGGTAGTGAGCGATTGGCTGAGGCTGGTGCACACTGCACAGAGCCTGATCATAGCGCGTCCTGTGGGACCCGATCATCTTTTAAAAGTGGGTCCTAGTCAGCCATTCTGTGGTAAAATACGCGCTATAGCGCGTATTTGCGATAACTGATCAATAAGAGCTTGACTGGTGTACATGTCCTTATCCACTATAGCCATTCCTTCTTGGGAAAGGTGGCATACGCAATACACCTTCAACTGGATCTGCTCACTCTTCTTCATTTACAGACTCAGGGGTCTATTTACTAAGCCTGTGTTAGGAGATAAAGTGAACGGTGATAAGGTACCAGCCAATCAGCCCCTAACTGCCATGTCACAGGCTGTGTTTGAAAAATAGCAGTTTGGTACCTTTATCACTATTCACTTGATCTCCTAACAGCTTAGTAAATGGACACCTCAGTCTCACACAGATATACAAGTGTCGCTCGCATATCACATTAATCAATACAATATCCTTGTGCATCTAAGATGCATTTTCAGCTGAAAAAGATGCAAGACAGCTACTGAGTCGCATGGGAGCTGGCAGCTCACACCAGGTGTCTTATGCCACGTGGCGTATTGAGGCTAGATGTCTGAAGACTCTATGAAGGTGGTAGCAGGGTGATCACCTCTTCATACCTTACCAGACATATGAAGGTGGTAGCAGGGTGATCACCTCTTCATACCTTACCAGACATATGAAGGTGGTAGCAGGGTGATCACCTCTTCATACCTTACCAGACATATGAAGGTGGTAGCAGGGTGATCACCTCTTCATACCTTTCACATACAGGTAAAGGATTCTGCTACTGATCAGTTTGGAAGAAGCTATTTTCTAAATTCTTTTGCCCGTTTTTCTTTTGGCACTGGGCATGACAAATTACAACTGCCATGGAATATGAAAAGGAATTGAGAGAATTCTTAAGGTTAATTTAATTTACTTGTAATGCTCCATGGCAGCCCAATATTTCCACATGTGTGATTTTTTTTCTATGACAGCTTGTTAAAATTCTCAATGACACCAAGGGAAGTCATATTATATACCACTCAAAGGCATATCTTTTTCCTGTCTCAGCTGGCTATATCCATACATATGGCTGCTATGTGATATTTCAAGGAACTTAATTTTAACAGTAATATTTCACTCTTTGTTTCTCAGAAATTAGAGAATGGTTTGTGCTTCTTCCCTCATCAGTTAGCATGAACATTGTTTAGTAGTCCTGTATAGTTCTTCCTAATCATGGGTGGTCTTCGTCAGTATGGTAAAAAAAAAAAAGAGCGCAGAGCAGAAAATGTGGATAGGGGTTACTTTCTCTATACAGGACTATAATAATAATAATGCTCTCTATAGTGTCAAGAATGACTACTCTTATTGCACCTAGCCCCTCTATTATTGGCGTTGCTGTATTCCCAATACATTTATGCATCTGATCTTCACGTTTTACAACTGCTGCATAGAGCTCCATTCTATTTGTATTTGATATTATTTGTGAGATAGACAAGGCTCTAGACCTAAAGCCTCTAATTACTGAGCACTGTTTTACATGTTGGATTTACAATTTATTTGGTTTACAGGAGAAGAGAATTGTGACTGAGAGTCTGAGCAAGCAATCTGTGCAAGTGGGTAAAGTAATGCAGAAGGCTATTACAATGGATAGTAAAGTAGAGGTCAGTATATTCCACTATTTTAAAATTCTTATTTAGTATGTTTCTCTATGCTAAGTGTCTCATGGGTTTCTACCGTTCATTCTTATGAGATTTCATTGTCCCTTTCATATAATGTTTAGGCTGCATAACTGTAACTACATATGCTCTGCACCACTACTTGTTTGCTTCATAATTTTGTTTGTTTGCCAGTTCCCTATGTTCCAGGGGCCCCCATTGGCTGGGTGACTATTACTGTTCATTGCCTCTCCTGTTCTGTCAGGTCTAGGTATATGATAGATGTCTAGGGTATTTGGTTGTTAGGTGATTTGTGTGTTGTTTTGGTTCAGGGATCCAAGCATGCCTTTGTTGGAAGAGATACATGGGGTGGTTGGGTTTCAGGGTTTTCTCTTATTAGTCTTGTTTTCATTATTTTCCTGAATGAGAAGTTTTCTGCACTTGTTTGTACTTTGATTAGCCACACTGGGAGCTATGTCATCTCTATTTGGGGGGCAGAGTTGGGGGGGTGGGCAGGGTTTTGGGGTTGGGAGAGGTCACGGATGAGCATAAATCACGCTGCTGTGGTTTAGTTATTTTCATCCTGCTGCAAATTATAATTCTGCTGTAGATTTACATTTCTAACGTGGAAAGTTAGGGGTATTAATGATGAGCTCAAGCGCTCACTGGTTGCTCAGCAATTTAGGCGATATAGTCCTTCTGTCACTTGTCTCACAGGAACACATCATGGGGGTAAACTCTGTTCTTTAAAATGGCCATGGATTAGTTGGGCCTATCATGCTCCTCATCCAGGGGGGTTCCCATTCTCATCAATAAGGCAGTCCCGTTTGTCTGCAACTCTGTCAACATTGACCCAGGAAGGAGATGTGTTTCTTGATTGCACAATTAGACTTCTGTCTTTCTCCAAACTCTGTACATGCCTCCTCTCTTTTCATATGATATACTCAGAAAAGCTGCTGAATATGTGGCACGATCATCCGCAACTCCAGTCATATGCTTAAGAGATTTTAACAATGTCCTGGACCCATCCTTGGACAGATGGTGGGCATCTATACTTCCTCCACTACAAGTGGGCTGGGGGTTTGTGGCATTTGTGGAAGATTTGGGCTGCGTTGATGCTTGGCATGCAAAGCACCCCAGAGTATCTCAATACTCTTTTTTTTCTCCTTCATCCACTAGGGGACACTATGGGGTATAGATGGGTGATAAGTGGAGCCTGGAACTTTAAATTTCCTCAGAAGAGTAGCTGGCTTCTCCCCCCTCTATACCCCACCCAAACTTAGGGATGGCCATCGGTATGGTTTCTATCGATGGTTCCCATCGATTGCAAAATATCAAGTAGACATCAATGGCAACTAACTATTGTTTTACCAACCAATGGTCATCCCTGTTTTTAGACTGACTGGCCTGTGGGCGGGGTTTAACTGGTGATTCGGGCGGAGCTATGTTCCAAGTACCTGCACCTTGTTAAAATTAAAAAACTATTTGGTTATGCTTAGGCATCGATGGAGGGAAACCATCTGGTTCTCCCCCATAGATGGCAAAAGCATTCGACATCGGCCATAAGCCGTTGATGATTATGGAATGATCGATGGCCAGACCTACCCGAACTTAGATGAAGTGCAGAGGGAGCCGGATGCTTTTCCAGGGCTGTCCTCAGCCACTTGTTTTCTTAAGTTATTTTTGCAGTTATTCTCTTCAACAGACAGACTGCTGGCTGCGCCAGTCTGCCTGCACCGTGGGAGCCGCCATAGCTGCTTGTGGTTCGCGTCCAGGTCTTGGGGCCACAGAGTCAACGGACTCTAGGGAGACCCACCGCAGCTGCATGCGGCTTGTGTCCGGGTCCCTACATACCCACCGCACAACCGTCCGGCAACGCAAGGGTGAGTGTTCCAAATTCCCCCTATAGAAGTAGCAAGGGGGGTGAGGACATTAAAGTCGCGGACCCCCGCAGCCCAACACAATGCGGGCAGCTTATTCACATAACAGCAGTATATGCTGCTGTGTGCTGCCCGCAGAGTCCTTCTGGCTTTGCATTGGTGCTCTTTTATTTAGCTTAATGGGGGCGGGGCTTAACAACAACGCGGTATCTCCCAGTTTCCCGCTCCAGGGGATCGGGGTGGAGGGCTTCACACTGAAGCAAGCCCGGACTGGCTGACAGCCTAGGTCACTAAGCTCCCCGGATTCCCAGCTTCTCAGTGAGTGTGGGAACGCTATCGATGTCGGCATCAGGCCCCCTATGTGAGCTATAGGGGGAAGGCCATGAAGAAGTTTTACAACGGGAGGCGGGCTGGATCCGGCTGCTTTGCGCCGCGGTCTCCCTGAGACAAGGGGCCTGATTCAGAGCCGTTCGCTATTTGTGGTCGCTCGTTTAAAAACAAGGGGTGGCTATTCAAATGATCCGTACGCACATTGCAGTCTGTTCACACCTCTAAGTCTGAACGAGCGAGCAAAACATACGCTCGTTTATTTGTTAAAAACGCCCCCTGGCCGCTCGCATCCTACGTCATGTCCGCTATTTATTAGATTAATCGAGTACATCGACCAGCGTATGAACTGCTCGCTATTCTTGTGGTTGGTGTTTGCTACCACAAATTTGCGAGCAGTTCTGGCTATAAAATAACCCAGTGACGTGGTCAATGACGCTGCTGTTTTAAATATGCACACCCATAAAACGCCCGTTTTGACCTTTAAGCACGCCTGCGTTCGGATGTCCACTCCCCATTTTCAAGCACCTTCCCCTGTTACCACCCACATACGCCTCATTCTGTCACTCAAAATAGCAGGCACTCGCAATATAGCGTACAAACGATTTTCGGCCGCACTGACTAGTTCGCGCATGCGTACTAAAAACCGTACGCATGCGCAGATGTGCAAACATCGCTCGGAACGAGCGTACTGCCGCTAACGAGCGGCTCTGAATGAGGGCCTAGGTGTCTTCTCTCCCCGCCTTTGCTCGCAGCACGCTCTGCATGCAGAACAAGGCTTGCCCCAGACAACGCTGTCCCGCTGATCAATATAGGGCGTGGTTTCCATGCTATTACAAATAAGTTATAGTGCTGTAACAGCGCTCCTAGGGCTCCTCACAGTGCAGCCTGTAATTACACAAGAGCCCTGCAGCACAGCCACATGAGAGAGCCTCTATGCTACAGTAGGCTGAGCATTGTAATCTTTATTATGTTGTATGGTATTCTACTGTTTGAATCCCCTTATCCAGTGGTGCTGCGTTGAGTGCTTGCTTCGGCAGCACATATACTAAAATTGGAATAAAAAATAGAAAGATGTCACCCAAAATGGTGATGTGTTCCATATTTTGAACTACGCGCCCCACAGCCCGCTCTAACGGAGCTCAGCCTATCTTAGCATCCATATTGCTCGTTCACTCATGACATTCTGGGAGTATATCTTATGGCACAGTGGGGTCATGCAGCATGGAGCACTCTTACATGGAGATAGGCGCATATGGGTACAAAGCTCCCTTAGTCTAATACTGTAAAGCAGTACATATGCACAGATAGTGTAATGGTTAGCATTACTGCCTCACAACGCTGAGGTCGTTTCTATTCCCGCTACGGCCCTGTGTTCTCCCTGCGCTTGAATGGGGTCTCTCCTGGGCAACATACATGCCTATAATTATGGGCTAGGAAGTTGGTGGCGTCATGTCTAGTTGAAAAATACAGACTGGTATATACAAACTTGTGGTTATCGTTCTGTGTGTTCTGATCAGTTCAATATCTGATATGCTCCCCATTTGGGGGCCATAATTTAAAGGAATTTCCTCAGGGTCCATAGGGGGTCCACAGAGTTGACCTTGGGGGTATAGCTGGATCTGGATCCACGGGCACCTCGCAGTTAAAGCTTTAGCTCCCAAGATGCACTGGGTCCATGTTCCTCTATACCCCTCCCCCGAGCCACAGGCCCGGCCAGAGTCGGGTCACTGTTAGCGCAGGGGGGCTGATTAGCAGCCCCTAAGCTTATTTATTTTTATGAGTTTTAATTTTATTTTATTTTTACAACTCATCATCGGACGTCCAAGCTGCCGCTCCTACACCCCGCCGGTGCTGCGACGCCAGCACAGATCTGGGGATCTCTGCAGGACCACCAGGGATAACATGCGGGAGCCGGCATCCCGGGGGTTAAATGCTAGCCAGGGGAGGCAGCCTTCCCTGTCTAGCGGCTCCTCAGCTCACCGCGCCTTTCTGCTCAGGTCTGGCGGCCCTTAGCTGCTTCCTCCTTCGGCCACTCCTCTAAGGTCTCCGGCGGCCATCTTCTCAGTGGCAGCGCAGATCTCTCAGGCAGCATGTGGTTCGGTCCCCCTGTGTACCTCTCCCCTGGCAGGACAGTGTACATAGCACTATAGCCCTCCCAGACACTGAATCTGGGCAGGCTGATTGTAGTGACAAGGTGCAGTGAGTATTACTTTCTGCATTGTATGTGACTTTTGATGTGCTTTATTTCTAAATACTGTCAGTCTATACCTATCCCTTTCCTTCTCCTTTGGCCCTGGAAGGTGTGTTGTGGGAAGGGCTTTTCTTGAATCTTATATAAACTCATGTATTTGTGAGGTCGGTCACATACAGTTGTGTTCTACACGGTACCATATCTATGGACCTTGTGGGTGCACCAGGAGTTAACCACTGGACTTCCTTGTAGTGTTAAAATATATATATATATCATCATGTCTGACGAGGAAGTTGAGCGCTCCTCGGCTCCCACTCTGTTCTCCTGCAGACGCTGCGTCACGGGGGTAAATAAGGTTTTATCACAGGATGGGCTGTGTGATGCCATCAGTTACCTGGTCCCTCTAACCCCCCAAATTCGGGACAGGACCCTCCTTGGGCAGTGTTTTCCCAGGTGCTGGCATCCATCGCGGACCGTCTGGCGGTCCCGACTACTCTCCCCCATATGGAGTTACCCCAGCCATCCTCCCTTCTCAGGGTATACCGCAATTATTGCAGTCTTCTCCTGGGTCTCAGACTGTTAGTCCATATACGGGGTTACCTACAGTATATATATTCAGTCTCCTAAAGTGACTCAGCAGTCCATCATTCCCTTTCAGGGACTCCTCAGGCGGGTCAACCACCTTGGGTGGATGTGTTCTCCAGTTCAGTCCAGAGTTTGGCTGCTTCATCTTCCGCCTTTCAAACCATGCTACGGAGTGACAAGCCTCAGAGGGCGTCTAAACGCCCTGTTATGTCTTCCCAGTCTACGTAACTGTCAGACTCTGGTGCGTCCTCAGATTATGGGGAATTGCCTGAGGACTCTTGATTCGGATTCACCTGTCCGCGAAGTGGGAACTAAATCTTCCATTAATGTGCCGGCATTGGTAAGGGTGGTGCGATCCATTCTAGATATAGAGGATGACGCACCGGCCCCTAAATCCAAATACCCAAATTTCAAACAGGCAAAAGTGATTTTGGCTGTTTTTCCTCTATCTCACCAATTAACTGATCATATGGCGAAGGCCTGGCAGTCACCTCGTAAAAGGTTCCAGCAGCAGAAACGTTTAGCGACTAGTTATCAGTTTCCTGCAAGTCATTGCAAAAAGTGAGAAACTCTGCATGCGGTGGATTCTCATGTTACTCGCTTAATCAAGAGTACTACCTTGCCTATGCCTTCTATTTCATCTCTAAAGGATCCCACAGACAGGAAGATGGAGACTTAATTGAAATCAATTTATATTCTCTCTTGGGCTGTGGCCCGACCGTCCGTCCATGGCCATCTCTTGGGGGGCTAAAGCCATTGAGAGCTGGGCCAATGTGCTGGAAGATACCTTGCCTGAGGAAGCTCCAGAGGTTCAGAGCGCTTTAGTGGGACAGGGCCACTGTATATATTATATAGTGGCTATGCCAAAAGTTCGTCAGGTGATTAATATGTTTGGCGATTACTCGGGCTGTACTATTAACTTGGAGAAATCCTTATTCTTCCCCTTAGAGCACCCTCTCCCACCTCTTCGCCTCTGTCTCTTCCATTACAGTGGGTAGTTTGCTTTAAATACCTGGGCATATGGATCGCCAATTCCCCTGTGGATTATAGTGCCCTGAATATATAACCAGACCTAATTTGAGAGATAAGTCACGTTCATGGCATAAACTCCCTCTTCCCATTACTGACAGGGTTAATTTAGGTAAAATGATAGACCAACCAAAATTCATATACTTTTTTCAGCAATCCCCTATTTTCCTTTCAGTTCCCCTGTTTAGAAAGCTGGATAGCACGCTCTCCTCTCTGGTCTGGATAAATGCCCCCTCCAAACTCAATTTAACTTGCTAGATCTGCGGATAGTTTAACTATGCTGCACTTCTGATTTTATTATTATGCGGTGCAATTGTCATATAATCTTTTGCTTTGGCTGCAGGATTATATGTATAATGCTCGTAAAGCAGAGTCTAAATTCGAGCAAATTTGGGGCCAGTAGCAACATTCTAAATACCCTGACTAGGCCTGATTTGACCTAATTTCCTAACTCTTATGTTGGTTCTCTGGCTGAAACTAAATCTGCTGTCATTGAGGCAATATAATGTTTGTTGCTTTGTTGGGGCAGAATCTCTCTATCTCATATGTCCCTCGAACTCCATGAATTTTTTTTTATACCCCAACATGTTTCACATTTAGTTCTAGTGTGATTCTTAGGGAAAAAATTATATATAGTATTTTTGTTATATTGTCTTCTCGTGGGAATCTTATTGGTTATGCTCAGATTTTATGCATTAATCATTGATGTTTCAGCATTTACTATAAGTATTGTATGCAGTGCTACTTCACTAGCAATGCTATTTCATCATAACTAGTGTTCACTATAGACCTAGAAAGGGGCACTTCTGGCGCACGCGTGTCTGAAAAGGGAGCATGGCCACGTTAAAGGGAGGCGTGTCTTTAAGACTCTTCCCCCCTTTTCATCATTCTTGGGGGCGTCCCCGGCACTTACGGGCATGCCGAGCTGCCCCCAATTCTCCCATCTCTGTGAATAGATGCCGGCTGCTGCACTACTATTTTTCCCGCCTGCTGGACACTGGTTTTAGCGGGCCACTGCCAAAAGGATGGGCACATTCTGCCCTTTTGAAATCGGGCAGGGGATGCCGCACTGCTAAAACAGCCTAAACACTAAAAACTGTGCTAATTGTCTTTTTATTATTTAGTGTATTTTCTTCTTCAGAATCCATAGGCTCCACAGGGAGACCTTGGGGTGTAGGTGATGGAACTGAATCCGGGCACCATGCAGTTAAAAGCTTTCAGCTCCCAGGATGCACTTGGTCCACTCTCCCTATACCCCGAGCCAGACGCACCTCAGTTTCTTTGGTGCCCTGCCGGAGTCTGATCATACACAGGGGGCTGCTTAGGCAGCCCTCAAGCCCATTTTTTTTATGATTTCTGTTAGTAATTTTTCTTCAAAGAGCGCACAGCAACAGACTGTCCATGGGACATCTGCGCTGCCGTCACCCCTCCGGGCGAATACTGACCTGGGGATTTCGGAGGGCATTCCGAGGGTCAGCGCTAGCCAAGGCCTCTGTGGAGGACCCAGACTGCAGCCGGACATAAGGGGACAGGTAAGGCGGGTCACCCGCGTGTTAAGGCAGTCATTACCTCCGGTCTCAGGGGACAGACCGGAGGTCGCTGGGTGTGGACACAGGCTCTAGCCACCGCGATCCACTAGACCACCAGGGACATTCAGTGCGGGAACCAGCGTCCCGGGGATTAATAATCAGCAAGGGGAGACAGCGTCCCCGTTTTAGCGGTTCCTCAGCTCTTTCCTCTGAGGTCTGGCTTCTCTGAGCTGCTCTCCTCCTCCGACCACGCCCCCTCTCACAGGGTCTGATGGGCGTGTTTTTTTTTTCTCTGGCTGCTTGCTAAGCTGTGGGAGATGTCCCACAGCTTGTGTGAGCGGCCAGGAGGCCGTCGCGATTATCGCGACCATTGACCTTGCAACGAGACCCTGTGGTAGGGTCTCGGGTACAGCAAGGCCGAGTGGACTTCCTGCTCTAATAGAGCAGGAAGTCCGCTACTGACACCAGTAATGATGTCAGTAGGGCCTCCCACAAACGCATTTCCAGTGGTGTCGTCCCAGGAATTACGACCCCCACGTGTTTCGCATCTCCAGTCCTTCAAGCTGGATTGGACCTCTGACCCAGCCTGGCCTCGCTGAAAGTGCCTATCTCTGCGTAGAACGTAGAATTGCTCCACTTCCGGATATCCACACCTTCCTCCAGGGTGTCCTGTGGTTTCAACCTCCCTTTGTCCCCCCAGTGGCTCCTTGGGATTTGGCAGTAGTTCTTTGGACCCTCCATTGTCCTCCATTTGAACCACTAGATTTGATAGAACTTAAGTGGTTAACAGCTGACACTTTCTTCTGGCTATTTGCATCTGCCAGGAGAGTGTCTGAATTGGGAGTGCTCTCCTATCGCTCCCCCTTCCTGATATTTCACAGGAACAGAGCTGTGCTTCGCACTCGCCGTGAGTTCCTTCCTAAAGTTGTTTCTAATTTCCACATTAATGAGGAAATTATAGTCCCGGCCTTTCAATCATCGGACCTCTTGGCAGGTGAGGCGTCCTTGGATGTGGTCCGCACCCTCAGGATTTATGTGGACCATACCAGTTCCCTTTGTAAATCAGACTCCTTATTTGTGCTCTATGGATTTCACAAGTAGGGATCCCCAGCCAATAAGCAGACATTGGCTAGATGGCTTCGTATGACGATCTCAGAGGCTTACACACAGGCTGGCCTTCCTGTTCCGGCTTCTGTTAATGCTCATTCTACTCTGTCTGTGGGTCCCTCATGGGCAGCTCGCCGTTGTGCTTCGGCTGTTCAGCTGTGTAAGGCGGCCACATGATCTTCTGTCCAGACCTTTCTAAGGTTCTATGCCTTTGATACCTTTGCTTCTCAGGATGCTTTCTTTGGGCGCTGGATTCTCCTCTCAGCGCAGGAGTGTCCCCACCCTTAAAATAATTGCTTTGGGACATTCCCAAGGTCTCCCTGTGGAGCCTATGGACCCTGAATAAGAAAATGACAGTTATGGTAAGAACTTACCTTTGTTAACTCTTTCTTCGACGTCCATAGGGAACACAGGGCACCCGCCCTGACGCACCTGGCTTCATATAGGCTATATTGCTGGTCTCTGGGTCTCCCGTCTCCTTCTCTGTGAGAGTATGATTCTTGAGTGTACCAGTCTTCCTTCTCTCTTATCCTCCGGCCTTTGGCTTATTATGAACTGAGGTGCCTCTGGCTCGGGGGCGCGGGGTATATGGAGAGTGGACCAAGTGCATCCTGGGAGCTGAAAGCTTTTAACTGCATGGTACCCGGATTCAGTTCCATCACCTACACCCCAAGATCTCCCTGTGGACCCTATGGACTTCGAAGAAAGAGAGTTAACAAAGGTAAGTTCTTACCATAACACTCATATTTTTCTTTTATGTTTGTATTGTTTAAACAAAAAATAAAGATTTATTTAAAAAGAAAATAAAAATTTATAAATATTGACTTTTACTTTGAAAGAAATTTGTGCACTGTCAGTGTTACAATAAAATGTGGTATCCCCATGACACTTCTACTTTGAACTTCAATAGATTTTAGAGGATTTTTATTCAAGACACTTGCATAAATCCCACAAAATAAAAAATTATTTCGCCAGTAAAGTAGGACCATCCCTTTATGGATAGTGGGTCATAAATGGCTGGAGTAAGAGTTTTTACTAGTGCCTTTAACAGAGAAGTATTATCAGAATGTGTGTTAATTTAATTGAACCTTGTCATATGTACAATTGTTTACCAAAGATGAAAATGAAATTATAGTTAGATAAGAAAATATTTATGGAGGGCCTTACTCCATGCACAATTTTAAGGAAAGAATAAAGTTTTCTTTTAGTTTTTGAATGTCACTTGTTCTCGTTCCTGCTAAAATATTTATTCTGTTTTTCTAATAAATATAGTGCAGTAAGTTTGTTCAATATTTCCTTATTTTATATAGGGCAAGAGGTTGGTCAGTCAGAAGATTGACCCAGAATGCTTATCGCTAATAAATAAAGTGTCAAGTATGTCTATGGAAGACATTGATGATCTGTATACCTTTGGTCGAGGACGGCGTAGGCAGATGTTAATTGAAATGGAGAAAGTGAGTACATTCTTTGGTTGTATTGAATAGATCATTTTTATAGTTAGCTTAATTTAGTGTCTGTGATTCCTCATAATGTAAATAATGGACTTAATTAAAATGCGGCAATATGTATAATAGGATGAAAACACCCGTGGAGCCTATGGTTACGCCACTGCCTATAGGGTACTTTCCCTTATATAGAAACTCTAATTTGCTTGTGCGCTTTTGACTTCATCCCTTTTGTGTGCATGCTTTACCCATTCTGGTTCTTTCTGGGGGTTTTTGCCCCAGATTTGTACTGCAATATATGATTGCTAATAGTAATACTACTAATAATCTCTCTAAGGGTGTTTCTACTTCAGGTTCCATAGGGTATCCACAGGATACCTTGGGGTATAGGCGACGGCGGCAAACATCCAGGCACCACAGAGTTAAAAACTTCTCCATCCTCCCAGGATGCACTGGGGTCCCTCTCCTATACCCCGCCCCCGAGCCTCAGGCACTCCGTTTTCGTCGGTGCCTGGCCGAAGTCGGATGCACCGTACAGAGTGGGAGTCTGCACGACCCCTGAAGTTCTTCAATGCAGCTGTGGCTGCACATCTAACGAGCAGACAACATGGACAGTCTGTACTGATATCCATGTCGTCGCTCCTACACCCCGCTGGTACCAGAACGCCGGTACTGATCCGGGGATGCTTGTGGGTGACTGGGGTTACAGCTTGCAGTGGCCTCGGTTCCCCGGACTGTGGCCGGATTTACGAGGGATTCAGGTAAGCGGCAAGGTCCCGCGCTGGGTCCCAGCCGAATAGCACAGTCCTTAGTCCCCAGGCAGGGGGCTCCCTGGGGACTGGCTGCAGTGTGGAACCAGGCTACCGATCCCTGTGCTTTCCACTACCCCCTGGGACTGAGGACTGGACAGAAACAGTAAATGTCCAGTGTCCCAGGGGTTAAATGCATGCCAGGGGAGCGCGCTTTCCCTGCTAAGCAGCCGGCGCCTCCCCCGCTGCACACGGCCTCTCCACAAGGTGTTTAGGCATCTGCATGCGCTCCGCCCCCGGACCAGCCCTCCCTCTGCTCCTCGGTGGCCATTTTAATACATGTGGCAAACGCTGCTGGAAGCTGTTAACGCGGGCATCGTGGTCTGGGTCCCCCTGCATACCTCTCCTCCGGTGCTAGGTTAGTGTATGCAGCGCTGTTTCCTACCAGGCTGAGGTCTGGTTAGTTGATGAAGCGCAGATACTGCAGGGTTTTCAATATTCTGCATTGTATGTGACTTTGGGCTAGCGCTGCTGTCTGTTACTTTCACATACTGCTATTTTCCCTATCCCTGTTTTTCTTCTCTGCTAACAAGCCCTTGTGGTGCGGTGTTGCAAGGGGATTTATACCTCACTATACAACTTGTTGTGCAGTGTGGTGGTCACATACAGCTCCGGTTAACACACACTCAGTATGTCGGACAGTGAGCACTATTTCCCCATTCCGCCTAAGTGTACTGTATGCAAGGTACCATTGGCAGAGGATGATGGTAACTCTGATGGATTATGTAAGGCTTGCCTGCGGTTGGCACGGCCGATTTCTGTCACTACACCTGTGCAGGAGCTACCATGGGCTTGTTTTGCTACGGCACTTACTAACCTGGTGGGCCAGTTAACGACAACCCCTGCGTGTCCCCAGATGTGGGTCTCACAGCAGTCTATGGTGTCGTCCCCTATGCAGGGGTTTTTTAAACAGTCAATAGTACCTCAGAGTTTCCAGTTGTCGCCCCCTCAGGTCATCCATGAACCTGCGTGGGCTAATTCACTGTCTACCTCAGTACAACAGCTATCAGAGGTGTTACAGGGCGAGTCGTCTGTGCGGGCGCAGAAGCATCAGCTGCAACCTCATCAAGATCAGGATGCTGTGACGACAGATGATGGCTCATACGTGCGGTGCGCACGGCCTTGGTTATTGAGGATGATGCTCCTCCTGTAGCTAAATCAAAATATGCCTGTTTCAAGGATATTAAAAGTGATGCTACGGTGTTTCCCCTATCTGATCAGCTAGTGGATCATTTAGAGGAGGCGTGGAAAACCCTGGGTAAGCGTTACCAGCCCCCTAGACGGTTGCTTTGGCATACCCTTTTGCAGATAATTATTTTTGCAAAATGGGATAACCCGCCACAAGTGGATTCACACGTCTAGTAAAGAGTGCTACGTTGCCTATGCCCTCTATGTCCTCCTTAAAGGATCCAACGGATCGCAGGGTAGAAATATGTTTGAAAATGATTTATTCCCTTGCAGGAGGCGTGTCCAGACGGGCTTTGGCCATCTGCTGGGTGGCAAGAGCTATGGAGCACTGGGCTGATACCTTGGAGGCATCCCTGGACCCAGACTCGTCACCTGAAAAGGTGGAGTTGGTGGGTAATTTAAGGGACTCAGCTACCTACATTAATGAGGCAGCTTTAGATATGGGCCTCATGGCGTCCAAGATCTCCTCGGCAGCAGTGACGGCTTGTGGTATCCTGTGGCTGCGTTCTTGGAAGGCAGATGCTGATTCCAAAAAGGGTTTGGAGGGGTTACCCGTCAATGGAGAAGTGCTGTTTGGCCCTGATCTAGACAAAATTGTGGGTACTTCGGCAGCAACTAAGTCTGCATGTCTGTCTTTCACTACTGTCCCATCAGGAGCGGGTTCTTCGTCCTTTCGGCCCTACAGAACGCAGAACAGACTCAGGGTACAGTCCTTTCCTAGGAGGACTGCCGCCAAGAAACCTGCAAAGCCCAGGAAGCAGGCCTGGAGTACCAGACGTCCCACTCCCAAGTCCGATGACAAACCTTCGGTTTGACGGGACGGGCCTCTCTTTGTGGGACCTCAAAGTGGGAGGCCGACTTCTGAAATTCGCCCAAAGTTGGTGTCTGACCACTTCAGACACATGCATCAGAGAAGTGGTCTCTCAGGGGTACGCCCTCTCCTTCCACAGGAGGCCTCCCAGCCGGTTTTTCACCACGGGCCTTCCGTCCAATCAGGACAAGGCCCAGGAACTCAAGAAGGTAATGCACTCGATGCTCCAGAATGGAGTTATAGTGCCAGTTCCTTTGTCTCAGAAGGGATTGGGGTATTACTCCAATCTTTTTCTGGTGCAGAAACCCAATGGGTCCTACCGGCCAATACTCAACCTCAAATCCCTCAACAAATTTCTGAGGGTTCCTCAGTTCAGGATGGAGACCCTGCGTTCCATTATTCTAGCAATGGAACCTGGGGATTTCATGGTGTCGCTGGATATTCAGGATGCTTACCTGCGTATCCCTCTTGTCCCAGCACACCAGTTCTTCCTCAGTTTGCAGTGGTCAAGGGCCACTTCCAGTTTCAGGCTCTGCCCTTCGGTCTGGCTACAGCACCTCGGGTGTTCACCAAAGTTATGGCCATCATGGCAGCCCACCTGCAGTTGCAGGGAGTCCGCCTGTTACCTTATCTGGACGATCTCCTGTTACTGGTGGAGTCCTCAGAGAAACTTCAGCGCCATCTGCAACTAACAGTCTCTGTATTGCAGTCTCTCGGCTGGCTGATAAATTGGTCCTCCCTGGTACCATCACAGAGGATGCTCCATCTAGGAGCTCTGTTGGATTCCCAAGATCAGAGGATCTTGGTGGCGGGAGAAAAGATCTCTACGTTACAGGCAAAGGTCCGTCTTTGCCTGCAGAGTCGCCGGGTGTCTATTCACTCGGCAATGAGGTTACTGGGATCCATGGTATCCATGTTCAACATGGTGGAGTTTGCCCAGTTTCACTCAAGACCTCTGCAGAAGCTGATCCTATCCGGATGGAGTGGGTCACCCCAAAGGATAAAGACACAGACTATGGTGCTTTCCCCGGAGGTGCGTTTTTCTCTGGCCTGGTGGCTACAGAGGGCTCACCTGAACAAGGGGCGCCCCTTTTGGAATGCAGACGACGGATGCCAGTCTCCAGTCTTCTGACGACGGATGTCAGTCTCCGAGGCTGGGTAGCGGTGATGGGTCCACACTTCTTTCAGGGAAGGTGGACATCGATAGAAGCTGCTCTTACAATAAACATATTGGAACTGCGGGCAGTATTCAAGGCTCTCCAGCAAGCAAGACAGGTCCTGCAGGGAAAACCTGTGCAGGTACAGTCTGACAACGCCACCACGGTGGTATACATAAACCGCCAAGGAGGGACTCGCAGTCAGGCAGCTCTGACAGAGGTGTCCCGCATTAAAGTATGGGCGGAAGAGCATCTCACCGCAATATCAGCAGTGTTCATACGAGGAGTTCTCAACTGGGAAGCAGACTTTATCAGCCGTCAAGACGTGCATCCAGGAGAGTGGTCTCTTCACCAGGAGGTGCGTCAGCTACTGGTGAACAAGTGGGGCCTTCCAGAGATAGATCTCATGGCCTCACGACACAACAACAAACTGCCATTGTTCAGGTCAAGAACAAGAGACGCAAAGGCTTGTCTAGTGGACGCTCTGGCGGTCAAGTGGACCTTCCAGTATGCGTACCTCTTCCCTCCTTTCTCCCTTCTTCCTCGAGTGATACGCAAATTCAAGCAAGAAGGCGGCACTCCGCTGTTGCCTCAACGTCAGGACCTGCTATCTCAGGGTCCTTGCCTTCATCCGGACCTGAGTCGGCTGTCTTTGACGGCGTGGCTATTGAGACTGCCCTATTGAGACTGCCCTATTGAGGTCCAGAGGTTTCTCCAGCTCGGTGGTCAACACCATGCTGAGAGCTAGGAAGCCTTCATCTGCCATTATGTACCATAGAGTGTGGCAGGCTTTCTTCCAGTGGTGTCGCACTAGAGATTATGCTCCTCAGGTGTTCAGATTGTCCAGGGTTCTGGCCTTCCTACAGGCGGGTTTAGACCAGGGTCTTCGCCTAGCTTCCCTGAAGGTACAGGTGTCTGCACTTTCAGTGTTTCATCTTAGGATTGCTATGCTTCCTGATGTCCACACCTTTATGCAAAGGGTGCTTCTTATTCAGCCTCCCTTTGTTCCACCTGTGGCACCATGGGATTTGGCTGTGGTCTTGAAGACTCTTCAAGGACCGCCATTTGAACCACTGGGCTCAGTGGATTTGAAATGGCTAACCATTAAGACTGTATTCCTTCTGGCTATTGCTTCGGCCAGAAGGGTTTCGGAATTGGGAGCTCTCTCATGGAGACCTCCATTTTTAATTTTTCATAGAAACAGGGCTGTGCTGCGCACTTGTCTTCGGTTTCTACCAAAGGTGGTATCTAGTTTCCATATCAACGAGGAAATTATTGTACTTTCGTTTACTTCACCGGACCTTTCGGTTGGTGAGGCCACCTTGGATGTGGTGCGGGCCTTGAAAATCTATGTGGACCGCACTTCTGTCTATTGGAAGTCAGACTCTTTGTTTGTCCTTTATGGCTTCCATAAAAGAGGTTGGCCTGCCACTAAAGAAATATTGGCAGGATGGATTCGACTGGCTATCTCTGAGGCTTTTGCTCACGAGGGCCTTCCTGTTCCATCTTCTGTTAAGGCTCATTCCACTAGGTCTGTGGGACCTTCGTAGGCAGCTCGATGTGGCGCCTCAGCTGTTTAGCTTTGCAAGGCGGCCACGTGGTCATCTGTCCATACTTTCGCACGGTATTATGCTTTTGATAGTTACGCCTCTCAGGATGCTTCCTTCAGGCGACGGATTTTCCTCTCAGCACAGGAGCGTCCCCACCCTTGAAGGATACTGCTTTGGGACATCCCCAAGGTATCCTGTGGATACCCTATGGAACCTGAAGTAGAAAATAAGAGATATGGTAAGAACTTACCCTTGTTATCTTTATTTCTACGAGGTCCATAGGGTTCCACAGGACTCCTGCCCTGTCGCACCTGTACTGCAGATAGGCTGTGGTTCTGGTCACCGGTTTTTCCGTCTCCCTCTGGTGAGACTGTGATTCTTGTGTGTTCCAGACTTTCTTCTCTCTCTCTTTATCCTCCTATGGCTTGTGACGACACTGAGTGCCTGAGGCTCGGGGGCGGGGTATAGGAGAGGGACCCCAGTGCATCCTGGGAGGATGGAGAAGTTTTTAACTCTGTGGTGCCTGGATGTCTGCCGCCATCGCTTATACCCCAAGGTATCCTGTGGAACCCTATGGACCTTGTAGAAATAGAGATAACAAGGGTAAGTTCTTACCATATCTCTTATTTTCATTGTGACTGGCAATATCTGGAAGCTCTAGCTAATTTATTTAAAAAAAATAAAATACAAAATTTTCAGTATTTTTAAGTTTCTCTTCATTTCGGCATCACAAAAGAACTACGGGATGAATTTTGGATTGCGTTTTCAATATTGTATCCAGTAGCTTAGTCACCTAGAAAGAAACTGAGGTATATTATCTCAGTGTGGCATCAGGGAGAGGAGCAATAAAGGAAAACCCAGACTCTTGACAAAATGACTAGATGTATATAAATATAATTATTTTTTTGGAGTATAAATATATTGAATGAACTCCGCTAAATGGAAGTATGTGTTTTAAAAAGCTGCTCAATTATAGAGATGTATACTTTAAAAGAAAACAGCGCTAATACTAATGGTTAAATGAGAAAAAGGTGTAATGAAAGACTGAAAAAACTATACAATGAAGAGAAAAAAAAAATGAATATTAAGTTATAAAACAAAAATAAAAAAGTAAGACCAGAAGAAATAAATAAGTAAAAAAACAGCTAAGATATATAAATTCACATATGCATCACTGAAACCATTAAATGTTTAAGCGCTTTTGAAAAAACATGTAAGGCAGGTCCGGGTACTCTTATGATAACGTTCTTAGTCCAACGCAAAGTGCCCTAACTGTCCCTACCCTAACTGTCCCTACCTTAATCTTCAGTTTCAAGTGCTGGCGGTGTGTCCACATTCTGCAGGGGAACTTTCCCAGAATGTTGGAGTGGTAACTGCGACTGTGCACGGTCGCCGAGAGTGACGTCAGAGGTCTGCATAGATCGAGGCGGCTGGTCCGCTGGTAATTAGCTTATTTCTCCACTTGGTTATTTATACGCTTAACATGTTTCGCACCTGCCTGGTTATGTATACGCTCAACGCGTTTCGTACCTGCCTAGGTACTATACTTTGGACGTATATATGACCAAATGGAGGAACATGTTTTTTCAAAAGAGCTTAAACATTTAATGGTTTCAGTAATGCATATGTGATTTTAAATATCTTTTATTGCTTTATTATTTCTTCTGGTCTTACTTTTTTATTTTTATTTTATTACTTAATATTCTTTTTTTTTTCTCTTTGCCATAGATAGTTTTTTCAGTCTTTCCTTATACCTTTTTCTTATTTAACCTTTAGTATTAACGCTCGTTTCTTTTAAAGTATATTTTTTTGGGGGGAAAAATCTACTTTTAGGGACTGTTTATGAACTATGGAAAGAAAAACTTTGGGAGCCTCATGAGAAGTTGTGCTGTGTTGCTATTCATGAAACTCTACATCTATAATTTGCAATTGTGCAAAATTGTGAATGGATGACTAAGGTGTTGCCTTACACAGCTGTTCAGCTGAGGTACCATGTCACGATGGCAAAATGAACGAGTAAAGTAACCTGTTACATGCTCAGGGACAGGCTGATCTTCTGCAATGGATGACCTGTCTTACTTGCTTGGATGCAGGTTATCCTATTTTGTGAGTCGAGAAGTACAAACAGACTGTCTTACAGAGATCCATGATGCATTTAAAATGGATATGGAGTGCTCTATTTCTTGATTTATATGGAATTTAGAACCATCTGCGGTTGAAAGGATGGCTTTGTTTGCAACATTGTCATATTCTAATAGAAAATCAAGCAAGGAGAATGAGTTCCTATACCCTCCTTGCCGAGGCAATAACGCGAAGGGAAACTATCTTTTAGGTTAAACACTTAGGACCTGATTCAGTAAAGATCGCTATTGCGTACGCAGCTGCGATTTCACACGGAATTCAGCAGTGAAAATATAAAGGTGCCCACTGCTGCCTCCTGATATCCATCCTCACTCTTCTGTGTAAACATCTGTATTATTGGCACACATTGGCCGGTCACGCAGCAGTTACACCTGGTCTGACTAGCCGCAGATATTGCAAGTCCCATTGCACGCAGTGGACTCTAAAGCTGTGTATGCAATTGCTATGGCTAATTTATGCATGCCCAAGCAATGGCTTTCAAACGGACATGTTTTTCCGACCATTCCCCAATCAACGCCCCCAAAGGCTCACAGCCGGTCACTCACTTTGCCATGTCTTTGTGCGTGCGTGATCACAGTGCACGCATAGTACGGCTTATATGCAAGCGCAGTGGCTAAAAATCGCCGATCTGCATACGTAGTTGCATTTGCAAATGCTTTTACATCAAGCCCTTAGGGCGGAATTCAATTCAACCCGCTAAGTTTTCATATGAACCTCTTTTCATTGAGTGTTAAAAAGGGAGTTAAGTGCAGTTAATGGGTAATGACTCATAAACTCAGTGAAAAGTTCACTGACTTATGCGTCAATGGGTGTTTTCACTCGTTAACTGAATACTTATTGGGGATTTCTGTTCTGGTCTAATGAGACCCGAAAAGAGATCCACGTAAAGTCAAGCTAATTGATTAGCTGCTGGTGATCAATTAGCACCCGTTAACGTAACAGTGTTAATTGAATTCCGTCCTTAATTTCAACTTCCACAATGGTCCAAATTGTTTTTCTTGTAAAAATTTTGTACAAGACTAAATGTTGCCAGAGGAACAATATAGGGGGGCTGAACATGGAGCACTCCCTGTAGAAAAAAAGAAAAGGCTGAAACTTTTTTAAAGACCGAAGATGGAAACCACACTCCAGACCTTCCTGAGGAAACCATAGAGGCCGCGCAAGTTGAATTGTTGATGTGGGGAACAGTTTTAACTAGAACCAAGATACAAAAACTTTACAAATATGGTGATCATTCTTTCAAGCATCTACTAGGCTAGCCCCTGAATCTCGTGAAGTAAAGGACCCTAAAGCTGGCCATACACCTGCACGATTTTGGGCCGATTGCCCGATTTTCAACGAGTCTTAGGGTGCATCCTGTGGAAATCGTGTATTTTTGGAGTAAGATACGATCCAATGCGCTCTCCCGCAGCTCCTATAAAATTATCGTATGATCAGATGTCCAGCACATATGTTCCATCCTATCGTGTGCAGATCGTACCAATTATTTTGTGCATGCGATGCATCGTGCGTCCATTCAAGTCATTTCAATGGCTTTTTCCCTGATGAGCGCGTGAGGCACACGATCGATCATACGACAGATCGTGTGCTAAGACAAAACAACAAATATGCCAGCGGGACTGCCAGGGAGCTTCGGGGAGTCGAATGGTGAATCTGATCTGATGCTGGTCGCGCAGGTGTATTGCCAGCATTAGGCGCTGAGGAAATAGATCTTTGCTCTTGTTGCAAATGCAATCATTTTATCTAATTCTGCACCAAAGAGAACCTCTTTATCAAAGGGCAGGGCCTCTAAGGACCTTTAAGGATCAGAATCCAGTTTGCCTGGCATACAATATGTTTAACAAGTTGTAAGATGTCACCGGTTGGAGAATCGAAAGAAAGTCCCGCATATCAACCCATTTTTCTACTGCAGGGTCCATAGGGCTCCACAGGAGAACTTGGGGCATAGGCTGATGACGTCAGTCGTCTAGCACCTCAACAGTTAAATTTGTGCTCCTAGGATGCACTGGGTGCCTTTCTTATACCCCGCCCCCATGCCAAGGCACCTCAGTTTCGTAGGTGCTCGGCACGAGGTCGGGTTACTTCAAGGGGGGCTGCGTGAACAAACCCCTGAAAATAGTTTTCTTCAGAGTAGTCAGCATGGGCTGTCTGGAGGACGCCCATGCTGCCACTCCGACACCCCGCCAGCGCCAAGACGCTGGCATGGCGCCAGGGATCGCGGTGGGTGTCAGGGGGTTTTGGCTTGCAAAAGCCCCCAGACACCCAGAACTGTGGCCGGACAGCACCGGGGACATTTCAGGTAAGCAGCGGGCGTCTGCTGATACACAGTTCCTGTTACCTCCCACTAGCGCACGCAGGGGGGGTTTCCGAGTACCCAGAACCCCCCCTGACCAACCCAATTTTTTTTTTTATAGACGGAGACAGTCTTGGGTGGCCGTACAGAGGGGGAAATGCTCTGTGGGAGTTCTCTGGAGAGAGGTCTGCCCGGCAGCTGCTGCAATGTGTGTTTGCCGGGCGCCCGCTGTGGTGTATATCAGCGGCGCACCCGGCTGTCCTGACTACTGTGAAGGTTGATGCTAGATCCCCTTTCCATAGGTACATCTACGGAAGGGGATCTATCCACAACCCTTCTGCGAGCTCCGCCTCCCCCGACTCCAGCTTGGCGCACTGGCTTTAAGGAGAGTCATGACGTCTCTCCAGAGAACTCCCACAGTGCTGACAAGGGATGGAGGAGCTGTTGGGCGCGGCGCGGGAAGGCGGCAAGTCACTGAGAGGCTCAAACCCTGAAGAGTCAGGTCAGTTCACTCTTGTTACTAGTGTTGGCCTGGGTAGGTGGAATGTGTGTTGTATGTGTTTGTGTGATGTATGTATGTATGTGTGTGTGTGTGTGTGACATTGAAGTCCTGGAGGGGGAAGGGTGTTTGGGATGTATGTGTGTGAGACATAGGAGTCCCAGGGGAAAGGGAGGATCAGTACGGCCACCCGAGCAGCAGCCTGGCAACTAGGGTGTGTGTAAGTCTGCTATGTGCATGTATGCAAGTATGTTGTGTGTGTATGTTATGTATGCATGTTTGCTGAGTGTGTCACACACATACATATATATATATATATATATATTGGAAACCCCCCCTAATATTCCTGCGTTTGTCCCTGCCTCCCAGGGTGGGGGTCCCTGGGATGGGCTACGCGTGTCAGCAGGCACTGCACCTGCTCTGACACTAGACCACCAGGGAAAGGGAGCCACAGCGTGCGGACGTTGTGGCATCCCTGGGGTTAACAGCATGCCAGAGGAGCGGGCCTTCCCTGTAAGGCACAGCCGGCCCCTCCCCCGCTACTCTGCGCGCCTTTTCACAGCAGTCTAGCGGTTGCAGGCAGCTCTCCTCCCTCAGGCACGCCCCTTATGAGTCATCTTGCGGCATTTTATGTGCTAAAACGCTGGTCTCACCGGGAGCTGCGAAGAGCCTGGGTCCCCCTGCATACCTCTCCTCCAAGCAGGTCAGTGTATGTAGCACTATTCCTAAAGGTCTAGTTAGTTGATGATAGTGCAGTATAGTGCAGGTTTCCCTGGCATTGAATGTGTCTGTTGGTAGCGCTGTCTGACTGTATTCTTTTCTCTGTCAGCCATTTTAACTAAACTTCTATTTCACTAGCCCTTGCGGTGACAGTGCTTCTCAGGGGTTAGTTTACTTCACAGTTTGGTTGGTTTTGAGCTGAGGAGTTGACACATACATTCATCATGTCTGGCAGTGATTCTGGACAAGCTGATATTCCCCTCACACAGTCCTGCAACAGGTGTTTGACTGGAATAAAGAAGGTAGAGATTATTGTGGGAGGATTGTTTACCCTGTGTACAGAAATGCAGGACTCCCCTGCTGGGCCCAGCCGCCCTGGGCTTTTTTTTCACAAGCATTAGCTACCCTGATGGGTCGGCTTGCTGCACCTCATGTGGCCCCACAATTGGTGTACACCCCACAGGTAGCTATGCCATCTACGTAACAGGGAATTCCCCGACAGTTGGTTGTGGCTCATAATATGCCTTTACAACCTTCTCCCTACTAGGAGTCACCTGAACCTGTATGGGTTAATACTCTCTCCAATACAGTGCAAAACCTGACGGAGGTGTTACAGGGGGAGTCCTTCCAGCATACCGCTAGGAAGGAGGCACTGTCATCCCAGTCCACTTACTGTCATGATAACATGTCTACTGATGATGGGGATATTCAGGACTTATCTGTTAAAGAGCCCCCTCAAAAAGAGGCGGAGCCAAAGTCCAAAATTTATGTACATGGCCTCATTCGGGCAATCCGTGTGGCAATGGATATTGGGGACGATGATACCCCAGCAGCCAAATCCAAGCATGCTTTCTTTAAGGAAGTTAAAAGCTCAGCGACAGCTTTTCCTCTGTCGGATCAGCTAGTTGAGCATCTGGAGGAAGCATAGAAAACTCCAAGCAGGAGATTTCAACCACAGAGACAGCTGGAGGCCACTTATCCGTTTGAGGAAAGGTATTTCTCTAAACTGGAAACTCCTCTTCAGGTGGATTCCCATACTACACGCCTTGTCAAAATTGCGACACTTCCCATGCCGTCGATGTCATCATTAATGGATGTTACGGAAAAGTGGAAGTATGTCTAAAGTCCATCTATTCCCTCTTGGGGGGGGGGGGGGGGTTGGGTCATGGAACAGACCTCCTCATCAATTCTTTCCAACGGTGCTTCAGAGGGATCAGGAAAAGGCATTGGAACTGCAGAAGGTTATACGATCTATGCTCCTGCAGGGAGTTATAGTCTTGGTACCTACCCCCCAGAGGGGAATGGGGTATTATTCCACCCTCTTTTTGGTTCCGAAACCGAATGGTACATAAAGGCCTATCCTTAACCTCAAGTCCCTGAACAAGTTTCTCCGAGTACCTTGGTTCAAAATGGAAACCCTGCGGTCAATTATACTGGCTATGGAACCTGGGGATTTTATGGTGTCCCTGGACATTCAGGATGCATACCTGCATGTCCCGATATCCTTGGTTCACCAGAGGTGCCTCAGGTTCGCGGTGTTACAACAACACTTCCAGTTTCAGGCCTTGCCGTTCGGACTGTCTACGGCACCCAGGGTATTCACCAAACTTATGGCAGTAATGGCGGCCCAACTGCGGCTGCAGGGGATCCGTCTGTTGCCCTGCCAGGCTACACACAGGTCACCTCACCAGGGGCCGCCCTTTTTGGATCCCGGAGTGAGTCCTGTTGACAACGGACGCCTGTCCCCGGGGTTGGGGTGCAGTGACAGGTTCACACCTCTTCCAAGGAAGGTGGACAATAGAGGAGTCCGTGCTTCCAATAAACATATTGGAACTTAGGGCCTGATTCAGAGCCACTCGTAAGCAGCCTCTCATTCGCTCCGAGCGATGTTCGCACATCTGCGCATGCGTATGGATCGTAATGCGCATGCGACAACCAGTCAGTGCGGTCGGAAATCGAGCGCTCGCAAAATAACGAGTGCTTGCTAATTTGAGTGACAGGATGAGGCGTTTGTGGGTGGTAACAGGAGAAGGTGCTCTAAAACGGGGAGTTGAGATCCGAACGCAGGCGTGCCAAACGGTCAAAACGGGCGTTTTAAGGGTGTGCATAATTAACAAAGCAGCGTCATCGACCACGTCACTTGGTTGTTTCTTAGCCTGTATTGTTCGCATGATTGCAGTAGGAAAATCCTACCACAAGCACTGCGAGCAGTTCAGACGCCGTTCGATGTACTCGATTAATCAAATAAATACCGGAGTTGACGTAGGATGCGAGCGGCCAGGGAGCGTCTTTACAAAATAGCGAGCGCATGTTTAGTTCGCTTGCTCAGACATAGAGGCGTCAACAGACCGCAAAGAGCGAGCGCTCAATTTAAATAGTCGGCCCCTTTTTCTGAACGAGCGAGCGCAAATAGCGTCCGGCTCTGAATCAGCCCTCAGGGCAGTTCTAAGAGCTCTGCAGCAAGCAAGGCTCATACTTCACGAAAAACCCGTGCAAGTCCAGTCAGACAACGCCACCACAGTGGCCTACATAAACCACCAAGGAGGCACTCGAAGTCAGGCGGCACTAAGGGAACTGTCCCGCATTCTGACCTGGGCGGAGGAAAATGTCCCATCCATATCAGCGGTGTTTATCCCAGGAGTCCTGAACTGGGAAGCGGACTTCCTAAGCCGTCACGACGTACATCCAGGAAATGGTCACTTCACCAGGAAGTATTTAAGATTCTGGTGGACAAAAATGGGGCCTTCCCAAAGTAGATCTGATGGCATCTCTGCACAATCACAAGTTGGCAAGGTACGGCTCAAGGAGACAAGACGTGGGGGCTCTGTTGGTAGACGCTCTGGCGGTCAAATGGACCTTCCAGTTCGCGTATTTGTTCCCTCCGTTCTCACTTCTGCCTCGGGTGATTCGGAAGTTCAAGCAGGAAGGAGGTACGCTGCTGCTGGTGGCTCCAGCGTGGCCCAGATGTCACTGGTATGCAGACCTTCTAGGTCTATCCATAGACACTCCGATGCTGTTTGCTCAATGTCCGGACCTGTTGTCCCAAGGTCCTTGCATCTACGCCGGACCTGAGTCGTCTGTCTTTTGACGACGTGGCTGTTGAGGCTGCCCTCTTGAGTTCTGGTGGTAAACACCATGCTCAGAGCTCGCAAGCCTGCTTCTGCGAAGATTTATCACAGAGTGTGGCACACATTCTTTGAATGGTGTCGACCCAGAGATTAGAATCCTCAGACATTTGGATTATCCAGGATTTTAGCATTTCTACAGGCGGGCTCAGAACACGGTCTTCACCTTGCTTCTCTGAAGGTGCAGCTTTCTGCCCTGTCAGTTCTGTTTCACCGTAGGATTGCTACCCTTCCAGATGTACACACCTTTATGCAAGGGGTGCTTCGCATTCAACCTCCTTTTATCCCACCGGTGGCTCTGTGGGATTTAACTGTGGTCCTTAGGGCTCTACAAGGACCGCCATTTGAACCACTGGGCTCTGTGGATTTAAAATGGCTTACTATTAAAACTGTGTTACTTCGGCCAGAAGTGTATCAGATTTGGGGGCTCTTTCATGTCGTCCTCCCTTTCTGATTTTTCATAGGGACAGGGTGGTTCTTCGTACTCGCCCTGGTTTCCTACCTAAGGTGGTATCCAACTTCCACATTAATGATGAAATTGTAGTGCCAGCCTTTAACTCCCCAGACCTCTCAGCTGGTGAGGCCTCCTTGGATGTGGTACGGGCTCTCAAGACCTATGTGGACCGTACCACCTCAATTCGGCAGTCGGACTCATTGTTTGTCCTTTTTGGTTTCTGAAAGAAGGGATGGCCTGCCACTAAACAGACGTTGGCACGCTGGATTCGCATCGCAAAATCAGGCGCTTACATTCATGAGGGCCTTCCTGTTCCGTACTCTATCAAAGCTCACTCTACTCGGTCTGTGGGTCCCTCGTGGGCAGCTCGTCGTGGCGCCTCAGCTGTGTAAGGCAGCCACTTGGTCTACTGTCCATATATTACTAAGGTATTATGCATTCGATACCTTTGCCTTTCAGGATGCTTCCTTCGGGCAGCGGATTCTCCTCTCTTCACAGGAGCGTCCCCACCCTTAAAGACACTGCTTTGGGACATCCTGAAGGTCTCCTGTGGGGCCTTATGGACCCTGCAGTAGAAAATAAGAGATATGGTAAGACCTTACCTTTGTTATCTCTATTTCTACGAAGTCCATAGGGATCCACAAGACTCCCACCCTGTCGCACCTGTGCTGCAGATGGGCTATGTTCTGGTCACCGTCTTTTCCATCTCCTTCTGTATGTGAGAATGTGATACTTGTGTGTTCCAGAAGTTCTTTCTTCTTTCTTCTCCTCCGGCCATTGGCTTGTTACGAAACTGAGGTGCCTTGGCATGGGGGAGGGGTATAGGAGAGGGACCCGGTGCATCCTGGGAGCACAAATTTAACTGTTGAGGTGCTCGACGACTGACGTCATTAGCCTATACCCCAAGGTCTCCTGTGGATCCCTATGGACTTCGTAGAAATAGAGATAACAAAGGTAAGGTCTTACCATATCTCTTATTTTCAAACACTTTTTATTGCTAAGCAAAGTAGAACTATATAGGTCTAGGACATCGTTTCCCAAACTCATTCCCCAGGGAGTATTAACAGTGCATGGTTTCCATTTTTCCTAGTTAGTGCACAGGTGTATTCATTACTAGCTGGAAAATGTCTGTATAGTAATCTTTGTGTTTTTATACAAGTAGTAAATACAGCTTGTAAAAAAGAAACAAGTTGGCATAAACACTTTTAGCTCTCATCTGCAAGTTCTAAAACCCATCTTCCATCAAAAAAGCACACCCACATACTTGTCCCACATCATTTACACCTCCACATACCGGTCTCCCATCATTTACAGCTCCACATACCAGTCTGCCATAATTTACACCTACACGTACCTGTCCCCCATTATTTCTACTTCCACATACCTGTCCCCATCATTGGCACCTCCACGTACCTGTCCCCCATCATTTGCACCTCCACTTACCTGTCTCCAATCATTTGCACCTCCACATACCTGTCCCCCATCATTTGCACCTCCACGTACCTGTCCCCCATCATTTGCACCTCCACGTACCTGTCCCCCATCATTTGCACCTTCACGTACCTGTCCCCCATCATTTGCACCTCCACTTACCTGTCCCCCATCTTTTGCACCTGCACAATTATTGAGCTTTTCAGAGAAATTCACCTGAATACTGACATGTATTATGCTAGTTAAACCCCTGATTGCATGATTACTCATTTGGAGGGGTGTACCAGAGGTTCTGCACTGTGGCCCTGATTTAGAGCCGGACGCTCTGAAAGAGCGCTCGCTCTGAATCAGGGCGTCTTTTTTTTTTTAATGGAGCGGCCTCCTGGCCGCTCGCATTGCTGTGGGTTGCCACCCACAGCTAATGCGAGCGGCCATGATGGTTGCGATGGTCAAGACCATCGCGCCATCGGGCTTGCGACGAGACCCTTGTTCTAGGGTCTCGTGGCCGTAAGCCCCAGAGAGCTTTTGGCTCAAACAGAGCCGAAAGCTCTCCCACTGACATCAGTGATGTCAGTGGGGGCCGCCCCCAAATGATAGGCGTTCGGATGGGAACGCCTCCGTCTGGGCAGCCACCCCCCGACCCGCCCACCAAAGGGGGCGTGCTGTCACTCAACATCGACAGCACGCCCCCTTTGGTGCGAGACCCGGAGCGACGGATTGCCCCTCGTTATCTGGGTCTCGCGCATGCGCACGACAGCCAGCTCCGTCATGCGCTCTGGGTTACCATCGACCCGGTTGCGAGCGCTCAGTGCTTGCGACTGGGTCTGAATCAGGCCCTGTGTCCCAACATTTATATCTTAAAAAAAGTGTTCCTCCTTTTCTCCTGCTATGTGGGGTGCGAACAAAAAAAGTGCATATTTCCTCTGAAAAATCAATGCAAGTTCGGAATTGAATTGCAAATGGAATTCACGGTGCGAGTTCGCAAGATATAAAAAAAAGTATCAGAGCAGGATATATGTAAAGGTTGATATGACAAATTGGATAAAATTCATGTAGATATGCACTACAGTTACATGATACACTAAAATCAGTATGTGGAATTGATATTAAAATAATATGCTAAATAGATATAATTATATCAATTCCACATACTCTGACACTTTTTTTCATATCTTATCTGACATTTGATATCTACCCACACCATATTCCCATAGAAGTAAATACATTTTTCTCCAATAAAGTGTTTTTTAACCCTGTTCGATTCACGAGATATATGTTGCGCCATCTACAGACACATTCGGGCAACCACTATTCAGCTCAGTTTATTTGGTGTGAACGGGGAGCAAGGGGTTAATTCCTAGTTTGCACTCGGACCCCTCCTTTTTCTTCTAACATCCCTGGACTACTCTGGCCTGGGTTATAAATAGTCAAGTTATTCATCATACTGTACACCAGGGATTCCCAAACTATGTCCTCTGCACAATCTTATTTCCTTTTATATTTAACTATCATATGAGGAAGACAGACTGCAAGCTGTGGTAGGAGCCACCGGAGTTACACGCTACGGATTACTGCGGCCAGTGTCCGGGTCTCGAACCACTGGGTCAACCGTAACCTGGGGAGGCCACCCCCGCGCATCGGTTGGCAAGCAGCTGTAGGTATACCCACCACCCTTGACTAGCAGGGGCGGTGGGCAGTTAGTCTCAGGTCCTCCAGCCTTTAGGAATAACCCATAGCCGACTTTCAGGAGCAGGTGTTATGTCCCCAATGCACTAGGTGCGGGGCCCTTAATTGGTCACTCTGTCAGAGCTACAGCATTCCTCTGTGGAGAGAGGAGAACCTTCCAGAAGGACAACCATCTCTGCAGAAATCCACCAATCAGGCCTGTATGGTAGAGTGACCAGACGGAAGCCACTCCTTCGTAAAAAGCACATGGCAGTCCGCCTGGAGTTTGCCAAAATTCTCTGGTCTGATGAGACAAAGATTGAACTCTTTGGCATCAATGCCAGGCATTATGTTTGGAGGAAACCAGGCACCGCTCATGACCAGGCCAATACCATCCCTATACTTAAACATGGTGGTGACAGCATCATGCTGTGGGGATGTTTTTCAGTGGGAGGAACTGGGAGACTAGTCTCGATAGAGGGAAAGCTGAATGCAGCAATGTACACAGACATCCTGGATGGAAACCTGCTCTGGAGTGCTCTTGACCTCGGACTGGGGCGACAGTTAATCTTTCAGCAGGACAACGACCCTAAGCACACAGCCAAGATATCCAAGGAGTGGCTTCAGGACAACTCTGTGAATGTCCTTGAGTGGCCCAGCCAGAGCCCAGACTTGAATCCGATTAAACATCTCTGGAGAGATCTGAAAATGGCTGTGCACCGTCGCTTCCCATCCAGCCTGATGAAGCTTGAGAGGTGCTGCAAAGAGGAATGAGCGAAACTGCCCAAAGATAGGTGTGCCAAGCTTGCGACATCATATTCAAAAAGACTTGAGGCTGTAATTGCTGCCAAAGGTGCATCAACAAAGTATTGAGCAAAGGCTGTGAATACTTATGTACATGTGATTTCTTATTTTTTTTTTATTTATTTTTTTTATTATTAAATTTGCTAAAATTTCAAAATAACTTTACACATTGTCATTATGGGGTATTGTGTGTAGAATTTTGATGACAAAAATGAATTTATTCCATTTTGGAGTAAAATAATAGGGTACTTCGCGCTCACTGCCAGGTGGCAGCAAAAACCTAGTATTGAGGTCCCCACCTCTTTCCAATGCTAAACAAAAAAACAACAGAATTTGCGCCTGAAGTGGAAAGCAGTGTTGTTGCTTATGTTTTGAAATGATGGGAAACAAATAGTCAAATCAATAATATGGTGCGTAAATCTTTTATTGATTTGGTAGTCACAATGCTCCAAATATCTGGGTGGTTGTGTTTAAGGATGTGGGGTATTGGGGGGCGCAGATGTACTCTTCCCTAGTGGGGGAAGGTGTCAGAATATGCTTGACACTAATTCCCCTTTGTGGTCACAGTCAGGCAGGGGGGGAGTTTCTATGTTTTCGTTCATAGTTGTCTCTTAGGCCTTGTTTCCACGTCAAAGATATGGCTTTTTGGCCGCAATTCTTCCATGAACACCGCTTCTTGCCAGACTTCTCCGAACAGTAGATGGGTGTACCTGGGTCCCACTAGTTTCTGCCAGTTCTGAGCTGATGGCACTTGTAGGCATCTTTTTACTATTTTAAAAGGGAAGTAAGCATGATGTGTCTTACATCTGATGCGCTAAGTTTCCTTGGCCAACCACTGCGTCTACAGTCATCAACGTTGCCCGTTTCTTTGTGCTTCTTCAAAAAAGCTTGAACAGGACATCTTGAAACCGCAGTCTGCTTTGAAATCTTTGCCTAGCAGAGACCTGCTAATGCAGTATAACTACCGTGTGTCTTGTTGCTGTGCTCAGTCTTGCCATGGTGTATGACCTGTGACATGAAACTGTCATCCACAACCTCACCTTTGTAGCAGAGTTTGGCCGTTCCTCACCCTCCTACACAGCTGTTTCTATTTCAGTTAATGGGTTGGGTGAAATTCTGGAACCCGGAAGCCCGAAATACCAGAATATTAGTGTGCATGTAAGTATACTGACCCTGCCCTTCTTCCCCCCTCCCCCCCACCTATCCAAACCCTCCCTTGGTCGTGGCTAAACCTAAAACTCCCGGTGTAATGCCTAACCCTAAGATCCCCCCGGGGGTGCCTATCCCCCCCTTCCCGCAACCTAAACCTCCCACTTGTGGTGCCTAACCCCCCTTCCCCTAGCATAACCTTCCTCGGGGGGTGTCTAACCCTAAATCCCCCCGGGGGTGCCTAAACCTAATTCCCCCCCTAACATCTAACCCTCCCCGCTTACTTTCGTTCAGGAAGCCATCTGTCGGCATTCCGTAGTCGGGCTAAAGATAGGCGTCGGTATTTAGACACCTATCTTTAGTACTAAGTCGGGATTTCAATGCCGGGATTTTGTCCGACAGCTTCCCTTGCTTCGGTATTCTAACTACATCCCCAGTTAATGACTGTGTTTCAACTTAAGGCCCCCGTACATCAGCAATCTGAAAACCACAATTGAACAATTTGAAGATTTATTGCTCGATTTTAGGATTTCCCAATATAGCAATCTGCACCCATACATCACAGATCTTTTTCAGTGATTTGCAGAACGATTGCAGCAAACACAGATCTGCCATCTTGAAAGGCCCATCATTTTTCTAGTAACAGTCTGCATATCTGCTGATCATGTCCATACACTAGCAATTTAAAGCCCCAATCCATCTGTGAAATCCAACATGTTTGACAATCTGATTTAACAATTCCAATCACTCTTTGGTTGTAATCTTCGATCTGTGAAGCCCATACATTGCAGATGTTTGGGGGCCTTTACATATGAAATGATGATCATTATCACCTGTTTGGTATAATTGGTTAATCATACACCTGACTATAATCCTACAAAATCCCTGACTTTGTGCAAGTGTACCTAGAAGAATTGATTGGTGTTTTGAAGGCAAGGGGTGGACACACCAAATATTGATTTGATTTAGATTTATCTTCTGTTCATTCACTTTGCTTTTTGTTAATTGATAAAAATAAACTATTAAAACATTCTTATCAATTTCAGGCCTTGATGGAGCAAAATAGTTTTACATTATCAACGTGCCCAGACTAATCAACCAGGTAGAAGAGCAGAAGTACACTCTCTTCTGAGCGTGAAGTGAGCTCGCAGTGCTGCTCCTGGGTGGCTGCTGTTGGCTTTGATGCTGTTGTTCTTTTGTCTAAAGGTGCCCATCCACTAGCAGACATGAAGCCCATAGCAACCAATCAGATTATAGCTATCATCTTCTAGAAGGTGCTATTTAAATGCTAAGTAGAATCTGATTGGTTGCTATGGGCAACATGACTTTTCCACAGTTCATATTTTGTTTTGTTCTACCGTCTGTTCTCTGGCGACCCCTGTTTAATGTTGGTGTTCTGCAAGTTTCTCAGCGCCTTCCTACCCAGGAGGTCAGCTTTGGGATGTCGCCATTGTATATACTCCAGTGTCCTCTAGCGGATGAAGGATAAAATAGGATCTTGGTACTTTCTGATAAATCCCTTTGTACGATTCCATAGGTGACACTGGAGGCCTTCCCAGCGCTGTTCTTTTCTGCAGTGTTTGGCAAGTTTTCAGCTGCATCTTAGTTGTCTGCAGGATACAGTTTTATTGTCTTTTATTGGCTGTACTTGGTCTTGGACCTTCTTAGTTTGTTCCTCCTTCTCCTGGTCTCTTTCCTCTGTTGTCCATGCTCTCCATCTCCTCTCGGGCTTGGTTAATCTTAACTGAGGTTGGGCGGGGTATAGAGGGTGCGGAACCAACTACACTTCTAAAGAAATATAAAGTGCCAGGCTCCACTCATCACCCGTCTATACCCCACTGTTTATAGTTCAGTGTCCCCTATGGAATCTGAGAAAGGGATTTATCGTTAAGTACCAAAATCCTATTTTTTATCAGAATTGGCAAATCGGGGAAATCCAACATGTTGGATTTCACAAATGCCCTGGCGTCTGAGGATCGGGGAAATGCCCCAATCCCCCCTGAGGGTGCGAGCAGAGATGCCGGATCAGCGCCTATCGCACTCAGACGGAGCAACACTTGAATTACTCTGTCGGGTGACTTAAAAAAATAGCCACCGGCTAAATCATTGAATCACCCAGCATGACTCTTGAGAACCTGGAGAACATCTCCAGCACTTGGCACAGAGGTAATCGTACACAGCATAAAATTCCTTGATTGGGATACTCACTAGTCAGATTACAACCTCGTGAATATTTAGAGGCACTAAGCCTTGTCGGAGAAATAAAGTACAAACCAATAGGCTTCTAACTATTACTTTACAGGCTGTGTTTGAAAAATGGCAGAAGCTGATTGGTTGGTACTTTATCTCCGTTCCACTTTCTCTTTCTCTCCAAGGTTTAGTACATTGGTCCGTTAATCTGATAAAAATGCAAGCACTGAGGTTAATTTCATACTGCACTGTATACACTTTGCAACAACTTACATTTACTGGGTTCTAATAACCATAACTGACCCTTACTTACTAACCAGACTTTCTGCAGTTGCAGCTGCTACTATTTAATAGAGGAACAATCCTATATACTGTTCAAATATTTGAGTTTATTCACACCTTGTTTTATATGTAGAAGCTCATTTAAACTGATATCCTATCTAAGTTTTGGTTCTTTTTACACATACATAATCCTTATACAGATCTCAGTATCTATTTGTGACTTATAATTGAATACTGTTTGTATTAATTTGATTATATGGAATTATTTTACATGATTATTTTTCTTTTGAGTTTTTATCGAACAATTTTATAAAGCTTTAATAAATTTGTTAGTATTTATTTTTACTGGTCTTTATTGAGGCATCCTAAGGTTTTATCAATGAAGTGATGTTTATTAAAACTGTTGCTCAGTATGTCAGACAGCATTTACTATTGAATTAGAGAAGGCTCCTGTCTGTGTAACTGCAATAAAGTGGTACCTGCAAAATATATATTATCACACACAAAATCAACGAGACAAATTTTTATTTTTTAGACTTTATTATGATAAATATCAGGTGTTGCTCACTGACTCTGCTGCCTGCCAGGATGGGGGTTAGACTGCGCTGGTCTTGCTCTGGTCAGATTACCCCACACAAGTCCACTTCTTAGACAATGCCATCTTTGCTCTGCTGGCCACTTTTTGGATGGATGGGCATGGATGGGACTCCGCTTTCTGCAGATCTTCTCCTAGTGTATTGATGTCCGACTCTGTCAAACTAGACGATGGTATGATGTCTGTCAGGCTGTTTATGAGCCGGACCAACTGCTCTGACTGCAGAAAGATTTTCATACCTTTAATGGCCTGAAACAACAATGGCTTTATTAGGCGTTTCCTGGCCAGCTTTTTAAATATCATGGCATGATACATTGGCTGAATGCATTGCAGAGGTGTTCTTCTCAGGTGGAGGCAGCTGTGCAGGGCTATGGCTGCGGCATCAGATAACTGCTGGTTGTTGCTATGCAGCGTCACAAGCAATGATAGCAGGTGCTCCTTTATGAAACTTTTTATGTGGCTGCCCGGGAACATATAATATTTCTTTACCAGCTCCCCGTAAAGCCTGATGGTGGCTAGCTGGACCTGTTCATCTGGATGGTTGATGAACCTGATGATGTAATACAAAATATTATCATGTTTGTGGCATGTTTTTGTTGTGTCCATGCTTACAACCTGATAGAGACAACTCAGCACATCCGTCAGCAATTGGGGCGTTGCCTCTCGCAGCTTTTGCAGAAGAGTGCCAATGGCTTCCTCAGCGTATCTGCGGCACCTAAACATCTTCAGTCCAAAAATTCAATGTAAAATAGGGCGAAGAAAACAATTTAAATTTAAATCTCAATTCCAGTCACTGTGACCAACTGTCACCAAATATGGCTGCTCCTGGCTATCTCTCCTATATATAGGGCTGTGAGCTTTTATGACATCACAGGTCTGCATCACTGTAGTACACAACCATATATGGTCTTTCTGCCTCAGAGAGGGTGACACTATAATATATGGTCATACACTACTACAGTATGTTTTTTTATGCCTTTAGAGATTGTGAGACACTACCATACTGTATTTGGTTGCACTAATAAAACAGCATAGCTGGTACATACATTATTGTAAGTCTTGAAGCTTGTATACACTAGACCACAGGTTCTCAAACTCTGTCCTCAGGACCCCAAACAGTGCATGTTTTTCAGGTCTCCTCACGGGATCACAAGTGATTATTTAGCTCCACCTGTGAATCTTTTAAAATGTGTCAGTGAGTAATGACTACACATGTGCACCTGCTGGGTGACCTGGGAAACGTGACCTGTGTGGGGTCCTGAGGACCAATTGAGAACCACTGCATTAGACGATATGCTCCATGAGTGTTTGGCCTTGAACTCCCGGGCTGTCCAGGGCAAACAATTTCAGCATACACACTGACCGATATTGTTGATGATATTGTTCAGTGACGTCATGCTGCCACATCCCCAAACTTGCAGAATCTGACAATATCGGCAGATTGGCCCACAAGTTCAGGCGATGGAAGATATCATTAACGATCCGCAATATTGTGCATACACACTGGACGATCTTGAACAATATGAATGATAACTATATTGTTATCGTTCAATTTATAATCTAGTGTGTATGAGCCTTAACCATTAATTATTATACCACCATCAGGGGGATACAGGCAGTAAAGCTGTAAGGGGCCCAGACAATGATCATTTGCTGGGCTGCCCCTGGTCGCTCACAGCCAGGAATCAGTACTGTTGCCAAATTTTGTGACTTGCTCAGCGGTGCAGCTTATGTCGTCAGCGGTAAGATGGTGGGGGCACAGCTTACCGGCTTCTAATTTCTTAATGGTATGCTCTACCAGCTCATACCATGCACCACGGGGTGGGACAGAAGGGAGGGGGCTTGTCGGTTTCATGTTTACTGTGCCTCACAATTTCTGGTGGCAGCCCTGATTATACCATAATATTCCAATACAACTGTCAGTGAAGAAACAGTAGGGTTAAAAAGTACATTGATCCCAGTCCTTATATTTGTGACAATTGAGGTGGTAGAGGTGCGTGTGCCAAAATTTGGGGTATTTGTTTTTAGCTAAAATAATACTGCACTTGTTTCTTCTTAACATTTTGTTTTGCAACAGCTTCCAGCATTTCACAGGGTCAAATATCTACATAAAATTTTATCCAAACAGTACTTGTGTTACAAAAGAAAAGAAATAGCCTTCTCTAATTCCCTTATTGTGTGTGGATAGCAGCTACGGGAAATGATAGAGGTGAATTCCTAACCTATGATGTAGTAGTATAATAACAAAATGTTTCCACAGCACTAAATGTCAGTGTGTCTAGGGATTGTAACATATGTACCAAATGGTCTTTATAGCCAAAAAAATAATTTGCAACAATTATATAAAAATGAAAATTACTATGTTGCCCCAATTTAGCATAAGACAATACCGTAATTGCATCATGAAAAAATTAGACTATAAAAAACAATACATTTATTAGTATCTGGAGAGATATGACTAGTCTGGCTAATATAAAAATGTAAGTAAAATTAAAATGAACCGCCTCCCTGACTGACCGTTATAAACAGGATCCTAATCTATAAGGATGACATGCTTAACAGAACACAATATTGTAAATGTCTACTATCAAAATCAGAAACAGCAACCGTATCATCCTTCTACCCATTTTAGATAGCAACTCAAGCCCAATGATTCATTGAGTCCTCTAGATTGTACTGTATCTAACACGTATATCCATTTTTATTCCCTTTGTAGCCGCTTTCTGGCCTGGTCACCTCCCCTCACTGCACTGAGAACATGGACAGTAATGCGATACTGCAACGTTGCCATGCTATGTTTAGCCAGAGCAAAGTGGCGAGCCATCAGATATTCACTGGAGCCTGTATTTAGCGCCGCCCGTATAGCCAAACAGTGTTGAGCCATTCGTTCTTTGAATTGTCTTTCTGTCTTGCCCACATAGTGTTTACCACATGGGCAAGACAGAAGATACACCACAAACTTTGGGCTGTATGTTAACGGAAAATTGATTTTGGAAGTTTTTCCCATATATGGCTGATTAAATCTATCTCCAGGGATTAAATACGTGCATGTTTGGCAGCCTATGCATCAGAAACAGCCGTTTCTACATTGTAGAAATGTGCATTAGAGGGACCTCTGTCTGTCACATCAGTTTCAACGACAATATCCCCTATGCTCCTGCCATTCTAGTAGCTAGGCATCTATTTAACATATTTTAACATATATATATGTTAACACAGTATATATGTTTCCTATTCAACCAGTGGAACAGAGAAGGAAGGAGGAGCGGGTACTAACGGACTTTCGTACAAAAGCTCCCCTTGCAGGGCACAGTATTTTTATTTACTGGAGGGGACGTGGCCATGCCTCCCGGATTGGGCTTTGTACCCTCAGTATAACCCATGCCCACCTTATGTCTTTACGGTCTTGTGTTCAACAACTCCATCCAGGGCACTGGGAATCTCCCTGTATCATCTGATCATCAGGTAATTATCGATCATTAGCATAACAGAAAACTGCGCTCGTGTTAACCAAATCTACTATCTCTAATAGTTGTATCAAAATAGAATTTAATATATAAAAAAACACAGTAACACTAAATAAACACAAGCGCAGTCTTCTGTTATGCTCTATTGTATATTTGGTTTTGGGAATTACTGCATTATTCCCTTCAATTAGACGGCTGCAATGTTGGAACCACAGTTAGTGCCCAGTCTGTTTATGCCCTTCCATTAGCATTCTTTATTGGCAAAACACTAGCAGATGCCACAGTTAATGTTCAGTGGCATTACACACATGCTTATTCATAGATCCTATACAGTAGTCAGACAGAGTAAAAAGGGTCCACCATAAGATCTAGTTTCAGCTCTTTGTTGAGACTGAAATTATATATTGCATTTAGCACACACACCATTTTCTACAAGTGAATTAGTTAATTATAAAGATTTAGAGGTAGTTCTTGAAACTGGGAGCCAAGGGAAACGAGAAGTCTTAAATTAATTAAACTTTATTGAAAATTATGTATTCTTGTCCATTATACTGTCACCACTGATATGAGCTGCTCCATAAGAGTGGCACTTAGCTTTCTGATATCACTGTCAAATAAAATTACATAGCTAGTTGCTTCAGACCATGTATTGTACAGCCCAGACAGCCTTTCATGCTTGAAACAGCCATTTGCTCCTAAAGTTTTACAGGTGGTTTCCAGGCTGGATTAGAATTTGGAGGGCCTAATTAAAATAATTTGTAGGCTAGTTGGTCTAACACCCTTATCAAAATGCACCTTGGCCTTAAGATACTTTTTCCGGGAAGAAGGACAGGATTTAAATCCCGAAAAGAAGCTGTAAGATCAGCTTGGGCCTGTACTTATAAATGGGCACATTCTTTTATTATATTTAGATATATAAGCGATTATTTCACCACTGAGGACAGATTTGGCAGCTTGCCAGAAGAGTAAAGGAGAATGTACATGTTGCGCATTACTTATTTCTACTTCAGGGTCCATAGGGTATCCACAGGATACCTTGGGGTATAGGTGTGACGTCAGTCGCTGGGCACCATAGAGTTAAGCTTTTCAGCCTCCCAGGATGCACTAGGGTCCCCCTCCTATACCCCGCCCCCGAGCCAAGGCACCCCAGTTTAGTTTGGTGCCCGGCCGGCGTCGGGTGCACCTGTCGGAGTGGGGGGCTAGAAGAGCCCCTGAAGCTTTCTTCAGTGCAGCTGTGGCTGCACATCTGGATGTACAGCATGGACAGTCAGTCCTGACGTCCATGCTGTCTTCCCTACACCCCCGCCGGTACCAGAACGCCGGTACCGATCCGGGGATGCTGGTGAGCATCTGAGGTCACAGCTAGCGGTGACCCCAGATGTTCCGGACCATGGCCGGATCCAAGGGGGACAAAGGTAAGCAGCGGGGTCCCGCGGTGGGTCCCCGCTGGTCACATGGTCCTAAGTCCCCAGGCAGGGGGCTCCCTGGGGACTGGCTGCAGCGTGGAGCCAGGCGACCAACCTGCGCTTTCCACTACCCCCTGGGACAGCGGACCGCAGCAGAGCGGTAGCGCTGCGGCGTCCCAGGGGTTAAATGCATGCCAGGGGAGCGCGCCTTCCCTGTCTCACAGCCGGCGCCTCCCCCGCTGCACACAGCCCTCTCTGCATGCTGCCGACTGGTCCTGTGGCAGCGCTCCTCCCCCAGGCCAGCCTCCTCTCTGCTCCTCGGCGGCCATCTTCTCCAGGCATGGTGAACGCTGCTGGAAGCGCTGGACGGAAGCATCGTGGTCTGGGTCCCCCCGCATACCTCTCCTCCGCTGTGGCTCAGGTCTGTGTATGCAGCGCTGTGTCCTACCAGGCCCTGTGTCTGTGTAGTTGAGTGATCAGCGCTGTTAGTGCAGGAATTGTTATTTCTCTGCATTGTATGTGACTGTGCTAGCGCTGCCTGTAACTTTTCTTCTCTAAACTGTCAGCTTTATTACTGTCCCTGTTCTTCTGCTAAAGCCCTTGCGGTGCGGTGCTGCAGGGTGGTCTCTCGCCTATTTAATACTTAATTGGTGAGAGAGGTCACATACGTGGTGCCATCATGTCTGAAAGTGATTTTCCCCTCCGGCTACAGTGTACCACGTGCAAAGTACCGTTAGCGGAGGGGGAGGGTAGCGCGGAGGGCCTTTGCCGGCAGTGTTTGTCCATGGCGCGGCCTATTACGGTTACAGCACCGGTACAGGAGCCGCCCTGGGCTTGTTTCGCACAGGCGTTAACAGCTTTAGTGGGCCAGTTAGCTCCGCAGCCCGCGTTTACTCCGATGGGTTTGTCCCAGCAGTCTGTGGTGTCGTCACCCATGCAGGGGTTCCCACGACAATTGGTGGTACCCCACAGTCTCCCTATTTCCCCGCTCCCGGGTTCTCAGGAGCCAGCGTGGGTTAACTCCCTGACGAGTTCTGTACAGCACTTGTCGGATGTGTTGCAAGGGGAGTCTGTGATGCGGCCTCATAAAAGGCCGGTGGCGTCTCTGTCCGCTCCTTATGAGGATGACGAAGGGACGTCTGATGATGGGGAGATTCTGGATCCTTACGATCAGGAACCTCTCCATACTAAGGACGCTGATGCTAAGTCCAAAGTATATATTCCTGGACTTATTCGGGCGGTCCGCACAGCCTTGGTGATTGAGGACGAAGTTCCCCCAGCGGCTAAATCTAAGTATGCCTTTTTCAAAGATGTGAAGGGCGATGCCACAGTCTTTCCTCTTTCGGGTCAGTTGGTGGACCATTTAGAGGAGGCGTGGAAACAACCTGGCAAAAGATACCAGCCGCAGAGACGCCTGGCTGTGGCTTATCCGTTCGCGGATAATTATTTTGCTAAGTGGGAATCCCCTCCACAGGTGGATTCTCACGTGACCCGTCTTGTCCGTAGTGCCACATTGCCGATGCCATCCATGTCCTCCCTTAAGGATGCTACGGACCGCAAGGTAGAAATCTGCCTGAAGTCCGCTTATTCCCTTGCAGGGGGGGCAGCACGGCCGGCTATGGCCATTTGCTGGGTTGCCAGAGCGATGGAGCGCTGGGCGGATTCATTAGAGGCTTCTTTTGAATCCGACTGTCCGGCCGAACAGGCGGAGTTGATTGGCAATCTCCGTGATTCGGCCACCTACATCAACGAGGCGGCTCTAGACATTAGTTCTCTGGTGTCTAGAATTTCTTCAGCAGCGGTAGCTGCTCGTCGCACCTTGTGGCTGCGATCCTGGAAGGCGGACGCAGATTCCAAGAAAGGTCTGGAAGCGTTGCCGTTTACCGGAGAAGTTCTCTTCGGTCCGGATCTGGATAAGATTGTGGCCACGCTGGCGGCAGCCAAATATGCTTGTCTCCCGTCGGCCGCTGCTCCTTCTGGTTCGGGACCATCGTCCTTTCGGTCATCTAGGGCCCAGGGCAGGCCCAAACCACAGTCGTTTCCTCGACAGGCTGGCCCTAAGAAATCGGTCAAGCCCCGGAAGCAGGCATGGAGTACCAGACGTCCGGCCCCCAAGCCAGATGACAAGCCTGCGGCCTGACGGTCCGGGCCTCCCTTTGGGGGATCCCAGGGTGGGAGGCCGCCTGCTACAGTTCGCCCAGTGTTGGTCGACCACTACGACAGACACTTGGGTTCTGGAGGTGGTTTCCCACGGATACGCCCTCTCCTTCCGGCACAGACCCCCGGCTCGCTTCTTCACCACGGGTCTCCCATCAGACCGGAACAAGGCTACGGAGCTGCGGAAGGTATTGCACACTATGCTCCAGGCTGGAGTTATAGTGCCTGTTCCATTCTCCCAGAGGGGCCAGGGTTTCTATTCAAATCTATTTTTGGTACAGAAACCCAATGGGTCATATCGTCCGATTCTCAACCTCAAAGCACTCAACAAGTCTTTGCGGGTCCCGAAGTTTCGGATGGAGACCCTACGGTCCATCATTCTGGCGCTGGAACCTGGGGACTACTTGGTGTCATTGGACATACAGGACGCTTACCTGCATGTCCCTATTCTTTTGCGCCATCAACAGTTCCTCAGGTTTGCAATCCGCAGCGACCACTTCCAGTTTCGGGCGTTACCTTTTGGCCTGGCGACAGCACCACGTGTTTTCACCAAGGTGATGGCGGTCATGGCGGCTTCTCTGCGGCTGCAGGGAGTCCGCATGTTGCCGGATTTGGACGACCTGTTATTGGTGGCAGGATCTCCAGAGCTCCTGTTACGCCACTTGGACCTGACCATTGCACTGCTGCAACGGCACGGCTGGCTAATCAACGCCGACAGAAGCGGAGCTTCCAATAAATATCTTGGAACTCCGTGCGGTCTTCAATGCTCTCCAGCAGGCACAGCGGTTTCTCCAGGGTCGCCCGGTGCAGGTCCAGTCGGACAACGCTACCACCGTGGCCTACATAAACAGGCAAGGAGGAACTCGCAGTCGGGCGGCTCTCGTAGAGGTCTCTCGGATCCTGGTTTGGGCGGAGCGCAATCTTCCGGCCATATCAGCGGTCTTCATCCCGGGAGTGCTAAATTGGGAGGCGGACTTTCTAAGTCGCCAGGACGTTCATCCGGGGGAATGGTCCCTGCACCCGGACGTTTTTCAACTACTGGTGGACAGGTGGGGTCTTCCAGAAATCGACCTCATGGCGTCCCGGCACAACAACAAGTTGCCGGTGTACGGGTCTCGCACAAGAGACGAAGGGGCGTCTCTGGTGGATGCTCTGTCCGTCCGGTGGACGTTCCGGTTCGCATACCTGTTCCCTCCGGTCTCCCTTCTTCCACGGGTAATCCGGAAATTCAAACAGGAAGGAGGGACGCTCCTGTTGATAGCTCCCGCGTGGCACAGACGGCACTGGTTCTCAGACCTTCAGGGTCTGTCCGTGGACAGTCCTCTGCGGTTGCCGCTACGACCGGACCTTCTGTCTCAGGGTCCTTGCCTTCACCCGGACCTGACTCGGCTGTCTTTGACGGCGTGGCTGTTGAGACGGCCATGCTGAGGTCCCGGGGGTTTTCCAGCTCTGTGGTGCGTACCATGTTACGAGCTCGGAAACCGTCTTCCGCGAGGATATACCATCGCGTGTGGCATACGTTCTTCCAGTGGTGTCGACCGAGAGGTTATGCACCGCGGGAGTTTCGTCTGTCTCGGATTCTCGCCTTCCTGCAAGCGGGACTAGATCATGGGCTTCGCCTTGCTTCTTTGAAGGTACAGGTTTCGGCCCTATCTGTCTGGTTTCACCGTAGGATTGCTACAATCCCGGATGTGCGCACCTTTATGCAGGGTGTTCTCCGCATTCAGCCGCCCTTTGTTCCACCTGTGGCGCCTTGGGATTTGGCTGTGGTCCTGAGGGCTCTCCAAGGACCGCCGTTTGAACCACTGGGCTCAGTGGATCTTAAATGGCTAACAGCTAAGACTGTTTTCCTTCTGGCCATTGCTTCGGCCAGACGTGTTTCTGAGTTAGGGGCTCTTTCTTGTAGACCCCCTTTCTTGGTTTTTTATGGGAACAGGGCAGTGCTCCGCACTCGGCCCGAGTTTCTTCCCAAAGTTGTTTCCCAGTTTCATGTTAACGAGGAAATAGTTGTTCCGGCCTTTAACTCACCGGGTCTTTCCGTGGGTGAGGCCTCTTTGGATGTTGTGCGGGCCTTAAGGACTTATGTTGACCGCACTTCTTCGTTTAGGAAGTCGGACGCTTTGTTTGTCCTCTATGGCTTCCGTAAAAAGGGTTGGCCTGCTTCAAAGCAAACTTTGGCAGCCTGGATCCGTATGGCTATTTCTGAAGCTTATCTTCATGAAGGCCTACCGGTCCGTCCTTCTCTGAAGGCTCATTCCACTAGGTCTGTGGGTCCTTCGTGGGCAGCTCGACGTGGTGCCTCGGCAGTTCAGATCTGCAAGGCTGCTACGTGGTCCTCTGTCCATACCTTTGTGAGGTATTACAGGTTTGACACCTTCGCCTCTCAGGATGCTTCCTTCGGGCGGCGGATTCTCCTTTCTGCACAGGAGCGTCCCCACCCTTAAAGGATACTGCTTTGGGACATCCCCAAGGTATCCTGTGGATACCCTATGGACCCTGAAGTAGAAAATATGAGATATTGTAAGAACTTACCCTTGTTATCTCTATTTCTACGAAGTCCATAGGGTTCCACAGGACTCCCGCCCTGTCGCACCTGTGCTGCAGATGGGCTTTGCTCTGGTCACCGGTTTTCCGTCTCCCTCTGGTGAGAATGTGATTCTTGTATGTGTCCAGATCTTTTTTCTCTCTCTTCCTTTTCCTCCTCAGGCCTATGGCTTGATAACTGAGGTGCCTTGGCTCGGGGGCGGGGTATAGGAGGGGGACCCTAGTGCATCCTGGGAGGCTGAAAAGCTTAACTCTATGGTGCCCAGCGACTGACGTCACACCTATACCCCAAGGTATCCTGTGGAACCCTATGGACTTCGTAGAAATAGAGATAACAAGGGTAAGTTCTTACCATATCTCATATTTTTTAGTCCCACCATTTTGCCACGAACATATTCAGAAACTTAATAGAATTTGCTAAATATGAAGGAAACCTCCATGGTCTGTAGTAACCACTATCATCCACAGGAGTAAGTGAAATCCAAATGAATAGGTTCTGTATTAGAATTATCAATCCTGGATATCAATTTATCTGACATTAAGATGTAATCTATACGGGACAAAGTAGCATGAGCTGCAGATAAACAGCGTGGGGTGAAATGTCCTCCATACATCTACCAGTTGTAGATCAGAAGTCAGAGGAATACCTATCGATGGGACATTGTGGGGCCTAGCAGCCGGATGTTGACTTGTGTAATTGGAAGCTACTATATTAAAATCACCCCCCACAATCAGGGTAGAATCTAAGTTTAGCTAATGAAATCTGGAAAAAAACACTTAGGGGTAAATTTACTATAGTGAGAGTTTTTAGAAGTGAGTTTTAAAAGTGATGTTGCCCATAGCAACCAATCAGATTCTAGATATCATCTTCTAGAAGGTGCTATTTATATGCTAAGTAGAATCTGATTGGTTGCTATGGGCAACATCACTTTTAAAACTCACTTATAAAAACTCTCACTTTAGTAAATTTACCCCTTAGAGTATGCATTAGATGCATATAAGTTACAAAACGTAAATCTGTCCCCTAAAATGGTAATCTCAGAAATAACAAACCGACCTGAAGAGTTAGCTAAAGATGTATGTATTTGAGGGGCCAGTTGCTTTTTGACCAATGTGACCACTCCACGTTTCTTACAAGAGTAAGCTGCATGAGATAATACAGACTAGCCTATCATGTTGAATTTCATGTTGTAAAAGTTGTGTTTCTTGCAGCATTACCACGTCCGTTCCCAATTTAGGTATATACCTAAAGACCTTTTTCCTCTTCATAGGGAAATTAATCCCTCCAACATTCCAAGAGCAGATTTTTAAAGGGGCCATTTCAAGTCAGTATTAACAATGAATGAGGCATAATTAACAAACGTAAAGGACTTACGGATGTGCAATAAAATCCCTACAGTAAGCATATAATATAGAAAACCCAACAAACCATACTTAAATATATAATATAACATTGGGTAGTGCAGTTCTGACATTATCAAACAACCACCAGTAATGGGGTAAAAGTAGAGCCCTAGTCATGCCAGTGTCATACAGGGAATGGGAGAAATTTTGAAAAAGGGGGGAGGTACATAACAAAGGGTAACAAGAAAAGCAGCGAAAGAAAAAGGGAACAAACTGAACTAAAAAACAAACCCAAGCAGGGAGAATATTCTCCTGCAGGCCATTAGGCCGCAATTCGGACTTCCGGACTTATACCAAACAATACAAGTAAAGGAGTGAGCGCATGGATTATGCAATTAGGCACCCCAAATATAACTGAGAGAAAGGGCTCCAAAGACCCGCAACATTCAAGGATCAATTCACATAACAAAACAATGTAGCGTGAGCAATAGACAAATATAATAACTATGTGAAATGACTTAAAGTATGATATGGACGGACTGTCACCACCACTAGCGACAACAGAGAAATGACAAAACATCAACAAATATACATATGAAGCCGCAATAATAAAATATAGCAAAGACACAACCCACTATGTAGTACAATTATTAATAAAGCATACAATACCACAAGACATGTTAGGGGCTATAATAAGCCCATATGAAACAACAGGAACGAAATGGAAGCACGAACTTGACGATTAATCTTGTCCATACGCGAAGGGGAGGCAGAGGCCATCCGGTCTTCAGCTTCCTCACGAAGATACGCGGTGGCGTCTTCTGGGTTAGAAAAGTCCAAAACCCCTCCTGTAAAAAGACGTAGACTGTCAGGAAACCTAAGAGCGATTCTCTTTGACCAGTTCCACACAAATTGAAGAAAAAGCTATCCTGGCTCTGGTTACTTCCGCCGAATAATCTTGGAAAATGAACAGTTTATGTCCTTCCCATACGAGTGAGCGATTACATCTGGATGCCTGTCAAAGCGCTTCCTGGTGAAGAAAGTTGAGACACTTAAATATCGTTTCTCTGGGATGAGTGCCAGAATTGTCATGGGTTGGACCAATACCATGGGCTCGCTCCACAACCATGCCCTCGCAAGCTTCACGAACCTTCAACAATTCCGGAAGAGAATGGTAATAAAGCGTATTAGAGCGTCTCCTTTAACAGATTCTGGAATGCCCGCAATTCCGCGAACGGTTCTCAAGATCATCCACTTTGTTAAGACTCAGCAATGCTGCTTATAAAGCGACTCGTATTGTTGCTTTAAAGTCCAAAACGTCATGAAAAGTCTCGCCAAGCTTGATCTCATTTTCCTGGACTCTGGGCCTGATTCAGACCCACTCGCAAGCGGGTTGATGGCCGGGCACTGCTCACGCGTGAGCCACGGAGCGAGTGAGGAATTCACTCGCTCCTGGGCTCACTACAAACGGGGCGGCTGTCAATGTTAATCGACAGCTCACTCTGTTTTGTAGGCGGGTCGGAGGGGTGGCTTGCCAAACGGAGGTGTTCCAGAATGAACGCCTGCCGTTTGGGGGCGGTCCTACTGACATCACGAGTGATGTCAGTAGTGAGTTTCCGGCTCTATTAGAGCCGGAAGCTCACTGGGGCTTGCGGGAGACGAAACCCTACCACAAGGGTCTCGTCGCAAACCCCGATCGTCGCGACCATCACCTGGCCACTCGCAAAAGCTGTGGGTGGTCATCCACAGCTTAGCGTGCGGCCAGAAGACCGTTCTCAAAAAAAAAAATACGCCCATTAGACCTGCGATCGGGTCTGAATCAGGGCCTCTGTGTGTTAGTTGTACAATATCATCATTAACCTCCTGCAGCTTCTGCTTAAAGGAATCAGCCTTCTCCTGGATGAGGGGAGCCATGGTGTCTTTAATAGCCCTCACAATGTCGGCATAAGAAGCCAGAATGCCTGGCTGTATCTCTACATTGACTTGTATAGAGGGTGAGGAAGGGACTGAGGAGGAGGCTAGAGAGTGCTGAGGCAGCGGGAGATGGAGCCACGGGTGCCATGGCCGCCATCTTGGATCGGCGCCTGTCTCTTTCCAGGTGCTGGCACTGCGATGTGCTGGGCATGAGATGGGGAAAATACTTATCCATACACTGAGGAGGTATTCCCCTATGAGGTGATGTATTCGGTCCTTCCGAGAAGGCCCGAAAACAGGAGGTATAGTATGCTGCGGCTAAGCTGGAGCTGTATCAGGCTAAAGCCATTTCCGTTGGGGGCGGGGCCGTAAGTCGGGTTGCAACTATTACAGGTATCGATATAACTCAACTCAAGTGTTTGGGGCATTACTGGTAATACTGTAGATTATTTTATTTCAGCTGGCTACAGAAACCAGCATACGTAATTTATAAAACTGTCACATGGAGTGTCCTGATTCCATGTTTTCTATGAGTCATTTGCCTATTTAATATTTGTTTTATATTACTCAGATCTTTAAACAATTGTATTTTTGCATCAGTAACTGAAGCTTACCTGTAACTTTTATTGCTTTGAATATTTTATTCTCGTGTGGGTATTGGATACTGTTAAATGTAGACTATTGTAAGAAAAAATATATCTAATTTGTTAAAATATCCTAAGAATACTACAATCACTAGGTATTCGGGACACTGGGGGTCATTCAGACCCGTTCGCGAGCAAAGGACGCTCGCAAATGGGTCGATGTTGCTCCACTGCGCTTGCGCACTACGGAGGGAGCTCCGTCGTGCGCATGCGCGAGACCCGGACTGCAACAGCCAAGCTGTCGCTCCGGGTCTCGCACCAAAGGGGGTGTGCTGTCGATGTTGATTGACAGCACGCCCCCTTTGGGGGGCGGGCCTGCCAGACGGAGGCGTTCCCATGGGAACACCTACCGTCTGAAGCCGGCCCCACTGACATCACTAGTGATGTCAGTGGGAGTGATTTGGGCTCTGATAGAGCCAAAATCACTCCAGGGCTTGCGGCAGCGAGACCCTACCGCAGGGTCTCCGTCGCAAGCCCGATGGTCGCGATGGTTAAGACCATCGCGACCATCATGGACGCTCGCTATAGCTGTGGGTGGTAACCCACAGCTATGCGAGCGTCCATGAGGATGCTCCAGAAAAAGGTAGGGGGGCCCTGATTCAGCGAGCGCTCTGGTCAGAGCGTTCAGCTCTGAATCAGGCACACTGTCCTATCCTGGTCCTCTTCCTAATTATGAATTTGCACTTTCAGTGTTTGTTTCTCTGGAGTCTTTGAGAGAGAATGTGGGTCAGGATTTATTATTTTAAAATAGGAGTCATCACTGAATGATTGAATAATGATGGAGAGATACCAGTAGAAAGAAAGATTAGTTAAGGTTGGGATAAGCACAAGAAACAGGAATTTCACTGATTTGTGAGGGTATATAATCAAGAGGAGTGGTATTAGAGTAGGAAGGTAAAGAGAAGGTAGATATTCTTTATTTGTTGGATAAAATTATGAGAAGTTGCCAGGAGGTTCCATAAAGGAATTAAGCAGGTATCTGGCTGTGGAAAATTACCAATGACCTACTCTGCCAAATCCAGGAGCCACTTCTCCATGCTCATCCTCCTGGACCTCACACCGTGGATCTCCCTCTCCTGCTGCGCACCCTCCAGACCAATTACCTCTTTGATATTCGTCTCTACTGGTTTACCTCCTACCTCGCCGACCGCTCATTCTCTCTTTGCCTCTGATTCCATCTCCCTCCATTCATCCTTCAGGTGGTCGTCCTGCAGGGCTCTCTTCTTTGTATACCTCCTTCCTGGGTGAACCAGTTCCTTCGGCCTCCAGTATCAACTCTGTGCCGATGACACTCAATCCTACCTTTCCTCTACTAATCTCTCCCTCCAATTGCTTCTCTGCTATTTCCTCCTGGATCTCTGTGTGCTATCTCAAACTCAGCATGGCCAAAACTGAACTCTTTGTCTTCCCTTCCTTTAGAGTCCCCACCCACCAACATCTCTTTCACTGTTGACAACACCACTATCTCCTCTCATTCCCATTTCCGCTGCCTGGGGGTCATTCTTGCCTGCGCACTCTTTCACCCCCCACATTCGTCCTATAATTTCCAGCTCCGCAACATTGCTCGCATCAGACTATCGTCCGCTTACTGATCATTTCTCGTCGCGACTACTGCAACCTTCTCCTTACTGGCCCCACTCCCATCTTGCTCCTCTCCCATCTTTACTTAATGCTGCAGCTAGACATGTCTTCCTCTCCTGCCGATCCACAATCACCTCCCCTCTCTGCCAAGCCCTACACTTTCTCCTCTCCCCTACAGAACCTTCTTCAAATTCTTCCCTCATGTTTAAGGCCAGTGTTCTTCCTAGAATTTTACAAAGACGGGCGGTATGAGGCAGCCGCAGAAGGAAGGGGGGGGCACCGTCCATCCTCATCCCCTCCCACCCACGGCAAGGCGGCCCTTGGGCAGGAAAGGGGGAGACTGTGAGTCCACAATGCCTGCAGCATGCCTTTGGGGCAGGATGGACCCTACTCATTGAGCACTTCTGCCCACAATGCCCTCTGCTGGCCGATGCCAACGCACTCTGGGAGCCGGACGGTGTTAGAAAATTGCCGGGCTGAGCGGCAATCAAAAAGGTCCTGAGAAAAAAAACTGAAGGCCCTCTCCAACTCCTCTGCTCCTTACATCTCTAACCTCCTCTCCCTACATACTCCCACCAGAACCACTCCGGTCAGCCAATGACCCTCTCCTTTCCTTCACTCTGGTTAATACCTCTCATACCTGAATCCAAGATTACTTGCGTGCTACCCCGTTTTACGGAATGTTCTCCCTTGTTCATCAGACTGTCCCATAGCCTGCATAGCTTCAAACTGGCGCTGAAAGCCCACCTGTTCATAAAAGCATACCCGCCCACTGCTTAACCATGTTGCCATAAAGTTTACCTCATCCTCTTTCATTCTCCAACTCCCAAACTGTTGCTACCTGCCCTCAGCCCCCCTGTATCATCTGTCCTTCTCCCCGACCTTTTAGTTTGTAAGCTCCTATTAACTGCGTCCTCCTGTCTCATCTATTAATCTTGCTCACCAGCTGCACTTGTTTAACTCCTCTTCCTTGGACTTTGCCTGGCATTCCACCTTTTTCTTTTGTTCGTATCATCTTGCAGTGGTTCTAAACCTGATGGTTATGCCTCAGCATATGGGTACAGGTTTCAGCTTGTAATAACTATTCCCCTTGCCCCACTGCCATCAGTAACCATATTGAGAGTTGTAGTGTTATTTGTTAATTGTATACTGTATTGCTTATTGCACTGTACTGTTACTGTGTACTGTCATATTTGCCATCTGTATCATGCTGCGGATCATATGTGGTACCCTATAAATAAAGCTTAATAATAATATATTTCATGTCAGTTTTGTCTTTAAAGTAGGAAGCAAGATCTTGAGCACTAGTGTTGGTTGGTGGGTTTGCAGTGGGAGGGGTGAGTAGAGATTTAAATGTATTAAGATGTTTGGGGTTACAAGTTTGGGCAGAGATTGGACGCATGCTTGTTTAGCAGTGTCCAGAGCATTTCTATAGGAGTTGTAGATAGCTTTATATGTCAGAGAGCCATGAGAAGTACAAAATGTATGCCAATTACTTTTTGCTTTGCAGCAATGATTTAAAGAGCTGATAACCAAGATAGATGTTAGAGAAAACAAGGGGTTATAGCGCTTAGTGCCAAATTACATAGATAAAATAAGCTATAGTGAGGCTGCCACCTTAGTATTATGCTTGTTCAAACAAACAAAATATAAATACAGAGTAAAATGAAAATAATTGATGCATACCATATCAGATTGCGAATATGTTCAGGGGAAAGGAAGAACAAACTTCCCATCGAAATATTCCAGAAAAATCAAATGTCAGAAGTAAACTAGTCATAGTGTAATACAGCACAATAACATTAAATTATTTGCGATCAGGGCTATTAGTATTAATCGTACTAGAAAACCGAATATATCTGGCACATAAAAATATATTTTAATTGCATCAGGGATAGGGGATCTCCTCCAAATGATCAGATCTTCTGTTGCGGCTTCTACTGCAAAATAATGATGCTGCAGTCGATGGGCTGTTTACAGCTGCAGCTCTAATTCATTGTGGTGTGCACAACTCTATGGTTTCTCAGAATGCACAAAGGTATTTGGATGCCTGAGTCAGTGAAACTGCGTCTTGCGATGCAGTCACTGACACGTCCACTTCCTCGAGCCACCCTTCCCTGTCACCGCCAAAACGCCTATTGGAACTGGATGGATTTCCATGCAGTTCCGATCTGCGGGCAACGGCAGTAACTATTGGGACGCATGCCCAGAAGTAAACATCTGCCACTTCCACCTCTGAATCAGGCCCATAGTGTAGTATGATGGAGAGTGACCACCCCACTTCAAAGAATGAAAAGCCTTGTACCTGAGCTTATTAATTATGGAGGATATCTTAAGGCAGTGGTTCCCAAACATGATCCTCAAGGCACTCTAACAGTCCAGGTTTTAAGGATATCCATTTCAGAATACAGATGGTTAAATCAAAATGACTGGGGTACTAATTAATCTTCTGTGCTCAGTTATGGATATCCTTAAAACCTTGACCATTAGGATGATTTAAGGACCAAGTTTGGGAACTTCTGTCATAACCATCTTGGAATCTTTAGTCATCTTCCAATAAAGGCAACAGGTATAGTACCAGATATATATTCTTATAATGGTGAAGAAAATGATCCGTACCACTAAAGGAACTAGGTGAATCTAATGCTAGTGGTTGCTACCTTCTTTTAAGAATTGAGAAGGTTCCAATACCTCTCGTGGTGACTTTGGAATAGGAAAGGTCTTTTTAGGTGCAACGATTAAGAGTCAATACCACTTCTTATAAATCTCTTCAAATTTATTTTAAAGTTCTTTGCAGTTGGTTCAAACCCCCACAGGTGGCAGGCAAAACAACGCCTTGCATATGGATGAAGAATAGCATAAACTGGTTACGCATTTCACAGGTATGCTGCCCACTTCTTCAGACTTGTTTATGCCAATGTTTCCCAAGTAATGTCCTTTATGTGCAATAGATGGAGAACTGTGAGATCAGTGCGGCAGCTTTCCGTTCTCTTAATGTCAGTGTCTAAATCACAAGCCAAAATACTTTTATTTGGCTTGTGATTTGAACACTAAAGGACCGGATTCAATTAGCCACCACGTGAGGAAAAGAGTGGTTTACTTTTTGGGCAGTCATCAACATTAAAGTCAATACAGAGATTACCTTTACTCTTACATGGAGAACAATAGCAGAAATAAATCAAAATAACAATAGAGCATGGGTACTGGCTATTTATATAGCATAAATATTTGTTTTTCTGCATTCCCAAAAATGAAAAGTGTCATTATCCCCCCTGCACTTTCCCAAAATGACAACTTTTAACGAGCAGCCTAAGTGTTTCCTTTCTGATTAGGGTTTATACTACAAATTAATTTCATATGTACTTCTTGTAAAGTAGCATAGGTTAGATTGTCTGTGTTTTATCATAGTATTTTAGCAATTTATCAGTGTTCCTTATTAGAAAGTAACAATCCCCAGGCCACGTATTAAAATACAGCAATATCAGGAAAGCCAGTGTGCCTTACTTGTAAACCATAAAAGTCTAGATAAGAATTTTTGCTCTGAGGCAGATTTTCTGCGATGTTCCTCCAGCTAATTCTACACTTGTTATCTAGGCAAATCTTAATTGTTTTTGTTCACGTCCCATAGGTGTGAGCGAGAAAACAAGCAAGGTTTTTCTCCTGTAATTAATTTGGAACATTCATTATCTGAATGAATGCACTTCCATCCAAGTTCTGAAGGTGGTGCCAAACCTAAAGAAATGCCTAATACATTCTTCATACATATAGCATACATTGGTGGATCATAAGGGCTGACTGAGAGTGCATGGTGTCACTGTGTAAGATTTGTTTTGGTGGGTTGTGGATAATTCAAATTGTTTGTGTAGCCGGAAGGAAGATAGATGCACCTAGTGATAATTTATAAAACCCATAATTAATGCTTGCCAGGTAACACCATATATATGTGCAGATATTTATATTTTTATTTATAATAGATGCAATGAAAAGGAACAGCACTCCAGAAATAAGGTGCATAAACACAGTGGTGTATTTGCAAATTCTGCAACGTTTTGGTCCCTTTCATTATTTGTTTGCATAGCTTGAAAAAGAACCTGTGTCCTTTTCGTTCCATCTATTCTAAAATCTATTTTTTCTGTGGAGTGCCCACCTCTAAAAATCTATCATCTGTGTAGGGTGTGTAGACATAATTTGAGAAATGATAGTAGAGCCATGGTCAAAAGTTTTGAGAAGGACACAAGTATTGGTTTTCACAAAGTTTGCTGCTTCAGTATTTTTAGATCTTTTTGTCAGATGTTACTATGGTATACTGAAGTGAAATTACAAGCATTTCTTGTAAGTGTCAAAGGATTTTATTGACAATTATGTAAAGTTTATGCAAAGAGTCAATATTTGCAGTGTTGACCCTTCTTTTTCAAGACCTCTGCAATTCGTCCTGGCATGCTGTCAATCAACTTCTGGGCCACATACTGACCGATGGCCGCCCATTCTTGCCTAATCAATGCTTGGAGTTTGTCAGAATTTCTGGGTTTTTGTTTGTCCACCCGGCTCTTGGGGAACGCCCACAAGTTCTCAATGGGATTAAGGTCTGGGGTATTTCCTGGCCATGGACTCAAAATGTCGATGTTTTGTTCTCGAGCCACTTAGTTATCACTTTTGCCTTATGACAAGGTGCTCCATCATGATGGAAAAGGCATTGTTCGTCACCAAACTGTTCTTGGATGGTTGGGAGAAGTTGCTCTTGGAGGATGTTTTTGAACCATTCTTTATTCATGGCTGTGTTCTTAGGCAAAACTGTGAGTGAGCCCACACATGAATGGTCTCAGGATGCTTTACAGTTGCCATGCCACTGGACAAAGACTTTTGGAGGATGGCCTGTTGTCAAGAAGGGCAGCAAAGAAGCCACCTCTACAGGAAAAACATCAGGGACAGACTGATATTCTGCAAAGGTACAGGGATTGGACTGCTGAGGATTGGGGTAAAGTTATTTTCTTTGCTGAATCCCCTTTCAGATTGTTTGGGGCATCTGGAAAAACGCTTGTCCGGAGAAGGAAAGTTGAGCGCTACCATCTGTCCCGTGTCATGCCAACAGTAAAGCAGTTTTGCCTAAGAACACAGCCATGAATAAAGAATGGTACCAAAACATTCTCCAAGAGCAACTTCTCCCAACCGTTCAAGAACAGTTTGGTGATGAACAATGAATGCCTTTTCCATCATGATGGAGCACCTTGTCATAAGGCAAAAGTGATAACTAAGTGGAACAAAACATCGACATTTTGAGTCCACGGCCAGGAAACTCCCCAGTACTTAATCCCATTGAGAACTTGTGGTCAATCCTCAAGAGCCGGGTGGGCAAACAAAAACCCACAAATTCTGACAAACTCCAAGCATTGATTAGGCAAGAATGGGCGACCATCGGTCAGTATGTGGCCCAGAAGTTGAGTGACAGCATGCCAGGGCGAATTGCAGAGGTCTTGAAAAAGAAGGGTCAGCCCTGCAAATATTGACTCTTTGCATAAACTTAATGTAATTGTCAAAAGTTTTTGACTTTTATGAAATGCTTGTAATTTTACTTCAGTATACCATAGTAACATCTGACAAAAAGGTCTTAAAACACTGAAGCAGTGAACTTTGGGGGTCATCCAGACCCACTCGCGAGCGGCAGTACGCTCGCAAGTGGGTCGATGGTCCCCACTGCGCATGCGCACGACGGAGGGAGCTCCGTCGTGCGCATGCGCGAGACCTGGCGAGCAAAGGACTTTCCATCGCTCCGGGTCTCGCACCAAAGGGGGCGTGCTGTCGATGTTGATTGACAGCACGCCCCCTTTGGTGGGCGTGCCTGCCAGACTGAGGCGTTCCCATGGGAACGCCTACCGTCTGAAGCCGGCCCCACTGACATCACTAGTGATGTCAGTGGGAGTGATTTTGGCTCTGATAGAGCCAAAATCACTCCTGGCCTTGCGGCTGGGAAACCCGACCGCAGGGTTTCCCTCGCAATTCCGATGGTCAAGACCATCGCGACCATCTTTTTGCACGCTCGTATATGCTGTGGGTGGTGACCCACAGCTATACAAGCGTCCAGGAGGACGCTCCATATTAATGGAGGAGGGCCCTGATTCAGAGCGAGCGCTCTGGTCAGAGCATCCGGCTCTGAATCAGGGCCTTTGTGAAAACCAATACTTGTATCACTCTCAAAACTTTTGGCCATGGCTGGAAATGTGGAGAGTGTAATATTTTTTTTATACAGAACTAAGGGCCTGATTCAGAGCCGCTATTAAGCGGCTGCTCGTTCGCTCCGAGCGATGTTTGCACATCTGTGCATGCGTATGGGTCATAATGCGCATGCGCCAACCAGTCAGTGTGGTCGGAAAACGTGTGTTCGCAAAATTGTGAGTGCCTGCTAATTTGAGTGACAGGATGAGGCGTTTGTGGGTGGTAACAGGGGAAGGTGCTTGAAAACAGGGAGTGGAGATCCGAACGCAGGCGTGCCAAACGGTCAAAACGGGCGTTTTAAGGGTGGGCATAATTAACAAAGCAGCGTCATCGACCACGTCACTTGGTTGTTTCTTAGCCTGAACTGTTAGCATGATTGCGATAGGAAAATCCAACCACAAGCACTGCGAGCAGTTCAGACGCCTTTCGATGTACTCGATTAATCTAATAAATAGCGGAGATGACGTATGATGCGAGCGGCCAGGGAGCGTCTTTACAAAATAGCGAGCGCATGTTTCGTTCGCTCGCTCAGACATAGTGGCGTCAACAGACCGCAAAGAGCGTCCGCTCAATTTAAATAGCCGGCCCCTTTTTCTGAACGAGCGAGCGCAAATAGCGTCCGGCTCTGAATCAGGCCCTAAGTGTTTTTTCTCTTTTTTTTTTTTTTTTATTAACTGTTGGCACTATTAGCTGGCAGCACTAATGTGGTTAGCTTTACTGCGTCACAGCACAAATTCCGGTCATGGTGCATTGGTGTGGAGTTTGTATGTTCTCCTGTGCTTGTGTGTGTTTCCTCCAGGTCTCTGGTTACCTCCTACACTCCAAAACCATACTGATGGGTCAATTAGCTTCGATAAAAATGACCCCTAGTATGTATGTGTGTACATGTGATAGTGAACATTGTAAGATAATCTCGGGCAGGGGATGATGTGAATGACTGAAATATTCTCTGTAATCAGTACAATGGATTTAGGTTCTGTTGTAGGTCTTGTTCTTTGCACTATTTATTTGGCTTCCACCATTTCATATGTTGAATGTCAGATTACAGTGTCAGAGCTGCACTGTTTCCTTTTATGGCTAGAAGCAGACATAAAGAATGCGATGTCAGTTGGCAGGAGCTTTTCACAATAACACTGAACAAGAAGCTTTACAGTAGTTAGCACACTGAAATGCAAGCCTGGCATAAACAATGCTTGCTGACCTACAGAATGGTAATCCTTAATACAGACTGCAAAAACAAGACAAACATTATTTTAAATTGTGAATAATTGAAATCTAACTAGTAAAGGGATTATGATGTGTAAAAACAAATTTTGTTTTTAGTGTAAATGCAATGATTGTTCTATGAACAGAATATTTATATATTGTTTCAACATCCTTTACATTATATGTTGTATTGCAAAGAGAGCAAATGAAGTAGAAGGGAGTATGCCAATAGAAAACCATCAATTTAGACAAATTACATATTTCAAATAACTATCCAATGTAGGGCTAGTGGGTGTTACAGGTGTACTATAGTTTATAAAGGACAATGGAAGGTGTGCCAAAGTATCATAATATGAATGCAAAGAGCATTGTTTTAGCGAACAATAGCATTGCCTATTTTCCCTTATTACTCATGAGTAATATATAAATTGTTGAATGTTATGCCAGTAATGGCCAGCAGGTGGCCCTCTGAGCCATCACCAGTGGCCACCAGCTCATTCCTACTTTATTATCAGATTTGATTTTTATGGCTTGTAACGCTTGTTTAAAATACCTTCTGATATGTCATTACCTCTCTCTTTGATTAAATGCATTGTTTTAATTGGTTACTGAAATAATGGGTGATTTGTGTCTCTTTTGAAGGTTAGTGTCTCCCATGCAGCCCTGAAGTTCATCAGGTTGTCTATCAGTATGAAGCACTTTCTGTAGACTAAAGTTTGAATATCCAGAACATAGAGAATTCACACAGAGTCATTCACTGTGGTGTAGAGAAAAGGAAGACAGCTGAATAAGTGGAATGTGACTATGCCTAGCAGACTTTTTTTTTTCAGAAGTCCTTAAATTAAATGCTTCCAGTATAATTTAATAATTTCTTAGATCTATTTCATATTTGCTAGAGACATCTGTTGCTCAGGAGTGCATATTGGCAAGGTTAAGGGGCACATCGCCTAGCAGACTGAAATGACTGCACGATTACGACATTGTAATCCTACCTATATATCTGTGTGTTATTACCCAGTGTTGTTCTATTTATGTTTCCAATTGTAAAGCGCTATATAAGAAACTGTTAATAAATAAATAATTGTGCAGTCATTTCACAGTCTGTGCTGTGCCTACACTGAGCGATCAGTCATTTAGTGTAGGCACCCTCCCTCATCCCCGAACATGGCCATTCTGTTGTTATTGACCAGCATGTTTGGGCGATGATAGGAGCAAGCATCGCTGGTTGTTTTTGACATTAAGCTGCTTGATTAACAAACGATTTAACAATGTCGTAATCGTTCAATCGCTCTGATTAATCGGGTAGTGGATACTCGCCTTTACTCCCCGAAATGTAGTCCTCAGAGGTGAATGCAAGTCTTATGCAGTGGATGGATCCCCCGCTGCATTCATGGATCGAAATGTGTTTATTCAAATCGTATACTGAGTTGTATGCATCTTTGTGGTCTGACCACCCCTTTCCTTTTTCTATTGTAGTCCTCATCGTTATCAGTGCGTACTTTCACTAGCCCTGTTCTTTGTGCTTAAGCCTGAAAAACAGCGTAATTACATATATACACAGCTTTGCATAGCCCTCATTACCGTTACTATGCCCTCTCTGAACTTCAGGGCTCGATTCGAAACGAACGACCGCAAATAGCGAGCGGCTCTGAATGAGGGCCTTTGGCTGTGTGCAAACGCATCTAGCAAGCGGGTCTGAATCGGGCCCTTAGACTCTGTGAACACTGTTACACCTACTCAGTCACAAGTGGAGATGCTGATGATTGCGCACTTCAAATGAGTCAGTGCAGAAATACCCCTCTGCGTCTGCCGCTTATGCCTCCAGCTGCTTAGAAAATACACACACAAATATTATATTAAAAAAAATAGCTGCTATTGCTACAACTGAAGGACCCAGACACCTGTATCATATCTGATAAACTAAAGAGTGTCTAGGAATGTCTTTTTCCCCTATGTGCATGTTGTGTGGTTTTACTATGCTGCATACGGAAAATACAGTAACAGATGGGATTATTGATTTCTATGTCATAGCAACTTTATAAGAGTACTGTACCTGGAATGTTGCCTGTATTGTGCTGTAGGGGCATATTTATTTATTATTGGTTATTACATTCGCTAATTACAATTTCTTATTGCGGGAATACGAAATGAAGTATCACTGGCATTTATTAAAAAACACATGCAGGACAGGTTCCCTGTCATGTGTAATAGTAAAGTGATCACTAATACAAACACTTTTCTGGTTCAGACACGCTACTGCGCATGTGCGGTCATCAGACTACTCGTGTGAGCGGCTATTGCTGGGGAAGAGATCCTGCAAATCCTTCTCCCGATAAATTGTGCAGAAAAGGGGGGGTTGGCCTGGGCAAGCATGAAATAGGACACAAGCTACAGTGCTCTCCAGCCCCAAAATCTTGCATTGTGTCTTGTAGCCACCTTTGGTCTCTCCATCCTAGCTTCTGTCTGCAACAGTCTCTCCCAACCTGCTAGTACTTCTAACGTCCTCCTCAGCCATGTCGCCATTGCGCTTACCCAGCGGGGCATTGGACTCCTATGGCATGGACTTGCTGTGCGTAAAAATATGGTACTGCTGTTTCCTGCCACTTGCTGCTTCTGACTCATTTCTTTAGGTGCTGTGTGTGCAGGCTGCTCCTGTCTCTCTTACTTCCATCCGCCTGCCTCTAAAATACTCACATGTCAGACGCTGACGGCCCTGAAGGCTCCAGAGTTTTATTCAACAGCCATCTTGCTTGCCTGTTGTTCGTGTACTGCACTCACCTGTTCATGTGTTGGGGTGTCCTGCTTCGTCTCCTCTCCTCACATCCTTCTGCAGGGCGTCCTCTGGACTGTGGATCCTGCCTGTTAAGTTTAGGAGTCCTCTGCTGCAGTGTTTTTGTTTTCCTTTCCTGGTTCCTGTGGGCCCCTGCCGGTTGCCAGTTTTTTGGGCTCTGCTCTCCTACCCTCCACTGTGGGTAACATTTAATACCATATTTGACTGGGTGCTGTGTTATTTGCTCTCTGTCTGTTGTCATCGAGCAGAAAATACCTGGCTTCAGCATCCACCAAGCTGGAGTAGTTTGCAAGATCCACTACTTTGCAGGACCCTGGTCTGTCCCATGCTGATTCTCAATCCTCTACTGCAGGGGTCTTCAAACTTGGCCCTCCAGCTGCTGTGGAAATACACATCCCAGCATGCACTGCCACCTTTTTGATATAACAGCATGCTAAAACTATGTGCAGTGCATGCTGGGATGTGTAGTTCCACAGCATCTGGAGGGCCAAATTTGAAGACCCCTGCTCTACTGTATCATTATCTACTCCCACAGTCTGAGACTCCTGGTTTTAAAATGGAACAGCTGTTGCGTGCTGTTACAGATTCTGAAAAAAAAGTATCTGATCGCATAGCTGAGGTCCATATTGATTATCATTGATATGCAAAAAGTGAGGAATCGTATGGGAGAGACTGAAAACCATGTATCTACGTTGGAGGACAACATTTCTACTGTTACTGGACATTTGACTTCTTTGGAGACTCAAATGGCAACCTGCCAACAAAAATTTGTGGCTATTGAGAGGCAACTCCACTGCAACAATATTAGCTTGATTGATCTACCTTAAAAAAGACAGATGGCTCAGACCCAGGACATTATCCTGGTTACTTTTTACCTTTTGGATGAGCGGAATTCACTCCGCAGTTCGCTGTGGAGAGGGCCCATCAGATTCCCACTCTGGCTCTTCCTCTGGGAGCGACACAGAGAACTTCTGTTGCAAAACTCTTACATTATAAAGTTTGGGATACTATTCTACATCTTGCCAGGGCTAAGAGTCCTTTGGAGTATAATACAGCGGAACGCTAGTGTTCAAGATTTCTCTGTGGAGGTATGAAAATCTAGAGGCAAATTTATCCAAGCCAAGTTTACAGGACTTACAACTACTGTGCATTGTTTTTCCTGCCCGTCTGAGTCGTTTCGGGTGGTAGATCTCATTTCATCGACTCTCCTTTGGACGCTGTTACTTGGCTCAATTTGTAAGTACCCAGATGTGGAGGTTCTCCACTTTTCTGTATTGTACATGTGGGGGGTGTTTATTTAATCTCCCCACTTGCCATTAATTCTCTGGACCTATGGTGATGTGTTCCTATTTTTCTGATATTTAGAGCCACTTCTTGGTTTAAGTTTTGTCCAAATTTGCACTTAGGGCCTGATTCAGACCCGCTCGCAAGCGGGTCGATGGGGCACTGCGCACGCAAGCCCCGTAGCGAGTGAGAAATTCACTCGCTCTGGGGCTCGCTACAAACGGGGCGGCTGTCGATGTTGATCTACAGCTCGTCCCATTTTGTAGCGGGGAGTGGGGGTGGCTTGCCAAACGGAGGCGTTGCTGAAGGAACGCCTGCCGTTTGTGGGCGGCCCAACTGTTGTCACTCGTGATGTTACTAGTGAGCTTCCTGCTGTATTAGAGCAGGAAGCTCACTGGGGATTGTGGGAACGAGACCCTACCACAAGGGTCTCGTCGCAAGCCCGATGGTCACGACCGTCACCTGCCCGCCCGCTAAAGCTTTGGGTGGTCACCCACAGCTTAGCAAGCGGCTTGGAGGCCGGGCAAAGAAAAAAAAAGGCCGCCCTGATTCAGAGCGAGCGCTCAAAAAGAGCGTCCAGCTCTGAATCAGGGCCTTAATCTGTTTCTTCAAACTCGCTAATTCTGCAGGCTGGGATGTTTGCTGTTTAGATCTGCTCCTAGGCTGTAACTGTACCATAACCTCAAGGCACACCACAGTGGCTCATGCCCTCTATAGTTCCTTTTATTGTTAGCTACAGTACGTAGTGTGTCATGGTGTTTTGTTCGCAATTTACTGATTATGCGTACCTTTTTGGGCTGGTATGCAGACGTGGGGTTTTTTTTGGGGGGGGGGGAATTGTTTGTCTTTCTGTTGGCTGTTGTACACAAAAAATAAAAAATATGGTAGTTGCTCTAATCAGATTAATGACATACCACAGGTGCTTGTAAAGGGCGGGGTTTACACTGGACACAGAAAAAAAGGATTTGCCCCCCAGCACACTGTAGCAAAATCAAAAATACTTAAATCCTAAATGATAATAGAAATTCAGAGGTATTAGTTACGTACATTTGCAAATATATGAATAAGCGCCAGGCCAATCGTCAAGGCTCCTCTTTACTGGCGTCCCTAACATTAAGGGGTTCACGTCCGAGAAGCAAGGCACCCCAAAAAAATTGCACCCAAGGACCATCCCCAGGGCATCACACAAAAAGGGGAAAAAAGGTGATAGTGAAGTATAAAGAATAGATGTGTAAGGATAAATTAATAAGTGTTAATGAAATGTGAAAGAATTAAAATGACATAAATAATATACAAACAATTAGAGAAGTGATGAAAATATTCTATGTGAATTAAGTGGTGATGCCATGAGAAAGGTCCAGCCAGAACAACCCCGGGGGCCCCACTCCCAAACGCTCACCCCAAAACAATTATTGCTACATAATAGTAGCACCCACTCTGGGTCATATAATTACAAATTGGTGTACTGCATGATAACAGCACATGTATGTTCAAATATGTATGTATGATTGGCTGTTGTACACAAGTTTTCTGTTGTATTTGAATGGATGGCAGGACACGTACAGGCACACTTTTTTTTGTTTTACTTTTTTTTTGTTTAAGTGGGGATATGTTATCCTGATTTGTTTAATCCTCTTAGTGTTCGCTCTATGTTAAGGTTCTTCTCGTGAAACATCCGTGGACCTAATAATAAAGTAAAAAATTCCTTGGTTCTATGTCACATTAAGACCCAGACACCCAATGTAGCAGTCTCTTAGAAACTCATCTGACGGGGAGTAGAATATTGTCCCGTAAAAAGCCATGGGTGGACAATCCACATTCCATAGCCACTCTCAAGGAATGTCTATTCTTATTAGTAAATCAATGTGCTATATTTTCCTCTGCCTTTAGCACAATACACCAAACCCCCCCTCCTGATTTTGGCTGACACAGATGGGAGTGGCATCTGAATTGGTTGCTTGGGATGGTTTATTGGTGGAGTGGCTATCCACCACACTATTATGGGATGCCTTTGAGGCTTTTCTCCAGGGCACCTTGATTTCTAGGTGGCTCAGATTTTGGCTTTTCAGAAACAACGTGCGGTGGATCTGGAACAGAGCAGCCAGGACTTGGTGCAAATATGTTTTGAACCGGCTTGCTGCTGATAGTCGAATATCTTCTTGTTCATAGAGATTGGACTTATTTCCTTATTGATAAATCCAAGTGTAGGCTCCTCTTTTCTCCCCATTTTCACTACAGATGTGTCCTCACTCGTCTTTGCTGCAGTCGTGCCAAACAGTGCCTCTGGGGGCGCCTTGTCCCGTGAGACTCTGCTAGTGTCAGGCCTTTTTTTTGCCAAAAATGCTGTGCTGATTACTTGTATATGTGTGTGTGACTAGATATCAGGCTCGGTCGCACACAGATATACAAGTGTTGCATATCAAATTAATGAGTACAATCACGCAAAGTGGTTTTGTTGAATCCGATTGTGAATAAGGTGCACATTCGAGCAAAAAAGATGCTACGTCGCTCAGCGTGGTTCACAAGCGCTAGGTGGCTTGACTCGATATTTTATTTAGGCTTAATGTATCAGGACACATCTGTACTTATCTCTTTCTACATCAGGGTCCATAGGGTATCCACAGGATACTTTGGGGGTATAGGTGATGACGTCAGGCATCGGGCACCATAGAGTTAAGTTTTTAGCCTCCCAGGATGCACTAGGGTCCCCCTCCTATACCCCGCCCCCGAGCCAAGGCATCTCAGTTTTCGTTGGTGCCCGGCTCGGAGTCGGAGCACCTGTTTAGAGGGGGGTTAAGGATAGCCCCTGAAGTTTTCTTCAAGGCAGCTGTGGCTGCCCATCTGGAAGTACAACATGGGCAGTCATTATTGACGTCCATGCTGTCTTCCCTACACCCCCGCCGGTTCCAGAATGCCGGTACTGATCTGGGGATGCTGGTTGACATCTGGGGTCACAGCTAGCGGTGACCCCAGATGTTTGGGACCATGGCTGGATTTAAGGGGGACAGCAGGTAAGCAGCGGGGTCGAACGGGGGGGCTCCGCTTACACATGGTCCGGAGGCAGGGGGCTCCCTGGGGACTGGCTGCAGCGTTGAGCCAGGTAACAGATCTGCGCTTCCACTACCCCCCTGGGACAGCGGACCGCAGCTGAGCGGCTGCGGCGTCCCAGGGGTTAATTGCATGCCAGGGGAGCGCGCCTTCCCTGTACACAGCCGGCGCCTCCCCCGTTGCACACAGCTTCTCTGCACTAGCCGATTGGCCCTGTGGCAGCGCTCCTCCCCCAGGCCGGCCTCCTCTCTGCTCCTCGGTGGCCATCTTTACAGAAAGCATGGTGGACGCTGCTGATCGGTGGCATCGTGGTCTGGGTCCCCCGGCATACCTCTCCTCCGTTGGAACAGGTCTGTGTATGCAGCGCTGTGTCCTACCAGACTCTGTCTGTGTAGTTGAGGATCAGCGCTCATAGTGCAGGGATTAATTTCTTTGCAGTGTATGTGACTGCTGCTAGCGTCTGCTGCCTGTACTTTCACTTTCTACTGTCAGCCTTTTCACTGTCCCTGCTCTTCTTCTGCTAAAGCCCTTGCGGTGCGGTGATTGCAGGGTGGTTCTCCCACTATATTAACGTGTATCAGAGAGGGGTCACATACTTGCCATTATGTCTGAGAGTGATTTTCCTCTCCAGCTTCTGTGTACTACGTGTAAGGTACCTATAGCGGAGGGGGAGGGTAGCGCGGAGGGGCTATGTCGGCAGTGTTTTTTATTGGTGCGGCCAATTACTGTCACGGCTCCGGTACAGGAACCGCAATGGACTTATTTCGCTAAAGCGCATACAACCCTAGTGGGCCAGTTAGCTCCGCAACCTGCGTTCTCTCAGATGGGATTGTCCCAGCAGTCAGTGGTGTCGTCACCCATGCAGGGGTTCCCGAGACAACTGATGGTGCCCCACAGTCTCCCTATTTCCCCTCTCAGGTCTCTCAGGAGCCTGCGTGGGTTAATTCTCTGACAAGTTCTGTACAGCATTTGTCGGACGTGTTATAAGAGGAGTCTGTGTTGCGGCCTCACAAGCGGCCGGTGGCGTCTCTGTCCACTCCATATGAGGATGACGACGGGACGACCGATGATGGGGAGATTCTGGATCTTTCGGACCAAGAACCTCTCTGTACTGAAGAGTCGGACGCTAAGTCTAAGGTTTATATTCTGGCCTTATTCGTGCAGTCCGCACAGCTTTAGTTATTGAGGATGATGAACCTCCGGTAACAAAATCCAAATATGCCTTTTTCAAGGATAATAAGGGTGACGCCACAGTGTTTCCTCTTTCGGGTCAATTGGTGGAGCACTTAGAGGAGGCGTGGAAACATCCTGGCAAACGGTATCAACCTCAAAGACGTTTAGCAGTGGCTTATCCGTTTGCGGACAATTATTTTTCTGAATGGGAATCCCCGCCACAGGTGGATTCCCATGTGACACGCCTGGTCCGAAGTGCCACATTGCCCATGCCCTCCATGTCCTCCTTGAAGAATGCCACGGACCGTAAGGTGGAGATCTGCCTAAAGTCTGTTTATTCTCTCGCGGGGGGGGGGGGGGGCAGCCAGGCCGGCTATGGCCATTTGTTGGGTAGCCAGAGCTATGGAGCGCTGGGCAGATAGTTTGGAGGCGTCTTTCGATTACGACTGTTCGGCTGAACAGATCGAGTTGATAGGCAATCTCCGGGATTCGGCCACTTACATTAATGAAGTGGCTTTAGATATCAGTACCCTGACTTCTCGGATTTCTTCGGCAGCTGTTGCTGCTCGTCGCACCTTATGGGTGCGATCTTGGAAGGCGGACGCTGATTCCTAAAAGGGCTTGGAAGCTTTGCCTTTTAACGGAGAAGTCCTATTTGGTCTGGATCTGGACAAAATTGTAGCCACGCTGGCGGCAGCCAAATCGGCATGTCTCCCGTCTGCTGCAGTTCCTTCCAGTTCAGGTACATCGTCCTTTCGGCCTTACAGGGCCCAGGGTAAGCCTAAAGCACAGTCTTTTCCCCGACAGGCTGGCCCCAAGAAATCGGCCAAGCCCCTGAAGCAGGCCTGGAGTACCAGACGTCCGGCCCCTAAGTCCAATGACAAGCCTGCGGCCTGACGGTCCGGGCCTCCCTTTGGGGGATCCCAAAGTGGGAGGCCACCTGCTACGGTTCGCCCAGTGTTGGTCGGTGACCACGACAGACAGTTGGGTTCACGAGGTGGTTTCTCACGGGTATGCCCTCTCCTTTCGGCACAGGCCCCCATCCCGATTTCTTCACCACGGGTCTTCCATCAGACCGGAACAAAGCCACGGAACTGCAGAAGGTTTTGCACACTATGCTTCAGGCTGGAGTTATAGTGCCTGTTCCTTTCTCCCAGAGGGGCCTGGGTTTCTATTCCAATCTGTTTTTGGTGCAGAAACCCAATGGGTTGTACCGTCCGATCCTCAACCTCAAAGCACTCAACAAGTCCTTGCGGGTGCCGAGGTTTCGGGTTGGAGACCCTACGGTCCATTATTCTGGCGCTGGAACCTGGGGATTACATGGTGTCGTTGGACATACAGGACGCTTACCTGCATGTCCCTATTCTTTCGCGCCATCAACAGTTCCTCAGGTTTGCAATCCGCAACGATCACTTCCAGTTCCAGGCGTTACCTTTTGGCCTAGCGATAGCACCACGTGTGTTCACCAAGGTTATGGCGGCTTCCCTGCGACTGCAGGGAGTCCACATGTTGCCGTACCTAGACGACCTTCTGTTGGTAGCAGGATCTCCGGAGCTCCTTCTACACCATTTGGATCTGACGATTGCAGTATTGCAATGGCACGACTGGGTGATAAACTGGCAGAAGTCCACCCTGGTCCCGTCTCAGAGGATTCTGCACCTCGGAGCCTTATTGGACTCCAGTCAGCAGAGGATCTTTGTGACGGGGGAAAAGATCTCTGCCTTACAGTTGAGGGTGCGCAGTTGTCTGCAGAGTCGCCGTGTGTCTCTTCACTCGGTAATGAGGTTACTGGGCTCCATGGTGTCGGTATTCGACATGGTGGAATATGCCCAGTTTCACTCCAGACCTCTGCAGCAATTGAACCTGTCCAAATGGAATGGACTGCCTCAGAGTCTCAAATCCCTTGCCTGGTGGTTGCAGACGACCCATCTCAGCAAGGGTCGTCCGTTTTGGGTGGCGAACTGGGTCCTATTGACAACGGACGCCAGTCTTCGGGGCTGGGGAGCGGTCACGGGTCCGCACTTGTTCCAGGGCAGGTGGACTTAGGCGGAAAAGGAGCTTCCAATAAACATCTTGGAACTCCGCGCCGTTTCCAATGCTCTCCAGCAGGCACATCGGGTTCTCCAGGGTCATCCAGTGCAGGTCCAGTCGGACAACGCCACCACCGTGGCCTACATAAATCGGCAAGGAGGAAACCGAAGTCGGGCGGCACTCGTAGAGGTGTCCCGCATCCTGATCTGGGCGGAGCGCAATCTCCTGGCCATATCAGCAGTATTCATCCCGGGAGTCCTCAACTGGGAGGCGGACTTTCTCAGTCGCCAGGACGTTCATCCGGGGGAGTGGTCTCTGCACCAGGACGTCTTTCAACTTGTGGTGGACAGGTGGGGTCTTCCAGAGATAGTCCTCATGGCGTCACGCCATAACAACAAGTTGCCGGTGTATGGGTCTTGCACAAGAGACGAAAAGGCGTCTCTGGTGGACGCTCTGTCCATCCAGTGGACGTTCCGGTTTGCTTATCTCTTTCCTCCGTTTTCCCTTCTTCCACGGATAATCCGGAAATTCAAACAGGAAGGAGGGACGCTCCTGTTGATAGCTCCCGCGTGGCCCAGACGGCACTGGTTCTCAGACCTTCAGGGTCTGTCCGTGAACATTCCTCTGCGGTTGCCGCTACGACCGGACCTACTGTCACAGGGTCCTTGTCTTCACCCGGACCTGATTCGGCTGTCTTTGACGGCGTGGCTGTGGAGACGGCCATGTTAAGGTCCAGGGGGTTTTCCAGCTCTGTAGTACGAACTATGCTAAGAGCTCGGAAACCGTCTTCTGCAAGAATATACCATCGTCTGTGGCATACGTTCTTCCAGTGGTGTCGACCGAGAGGTTATGCACCTCGGGAGTTCCGTCTGTCTAGAGTGCTAGCCTTCCTACAGGCGGGACTAGACCATGGGCTTCGCCTTGCTTCTTTGAAGGTGCAGGTATCTGCCCTGTCTGTCTGGTTCCATCGTAGGATTGCTACAATCCCGGATGTGCGCACCTTTATGCAAGGTGTTCTTCGAATTCAGCCGCCATTTGTTCCACCGGTGGCGCCTTGGGTTTTAGCTGTGGTCCTGGGGGCTCTCCAGGGACCTCCGTTTGAACCACTGGGCTCAGTGGACCTTAAATGGCTGACAGCTAAAACTATTTTCCTTCTGGCCATTGCTTCGGCCAGACATGTTTCTGACTTAGGGGCTCTCTCCTGTCGACCCCCTTTTCTGATTTTTCATAGGAACAGGGCGGTGCTGCGCACTCGTCCTGGATTCCTCCCTAAAGTTGTTTCAAGTTTCCACATCAACGAGGAAATCGTTGTGCCGGCTTTCAACTCACCTGACCTGTCAGTAGGTGAGGCCACTTTGGACGTTGTGCGGGCCTTAAGGATTTATGTTGACCGCACTTCTTCGTTTAGGAAATCGGACGCCTTGTTTGTCCTCTATGGCTTCCGTAAAAAGGGTTGGCCTGCTTCAAAGCAAACTTTGGCAGGTTGAATCCGTATGGCAATTTCAGAAGCTTATCTTCATGAGGGCCTTCAGGTTCCATCCTCTGAGGGCTCATTCCACTAGGTCTGTGGGTCCTTCGTGGGCAGCTGGACGTGGTGCCTCTGCAGTCCAGATCTGCAAGGCTGCCACGTGGTCCTCTGCCCATACCTTTGTGAGGTATTATGCGTTTGACACCTTTGCCTCTCAGGATGCTTCCTTCGGGCGGCGGATTCTCCTTTCAGCACAGGAGCGTCCCCACCCTTGAAGGATACTGCTTTGGGACATTCCCAAGGTATCCTGTGGATACCCTATGGACCCTGATGTAGAAAATGAGATATGGTAAAAACTTACCTTTGTTATCTCTATTTCTACAAAGTCCATAGGGTTCCACAGGACTCCCGCCCTGTTGCACCTGTGCTGCAGATGGGCTTTACTTTGGTCACCGGTTTTTCCGTCTCCCTCTGGTGAGAATGTGATTCTTGTGTGTGTCCAGATCTTTCTTCTTTCTCTTCCTTCTTCTCCTCCGGCCTATGGCTTGGTACGTAACTGAGATGCCTTGGCTCTGGGGCCGGGTATAGTGCATCCGGGGAGGCTGAAAAGTTAACTCTATGGTGCCCGATGCCTGACGTCATCGCCTATACCCCAAGGTATCCAGTGGAACCCTATGGACTTCGTAGAAATAGAGATAACAAAGGTAAGTTCTTACCATATCTCATATTTTTGTATTTGAAAAATCAATAAAAAATACTTGACTAAAACAAATTGTGCGAATGTAGCCCATAGGCTGCAGCGGCTGACACAATGTAAAGCTGGTGCTTGGTAAATTCAACATTTTAGCAGCCCTCATAGAAACCAATGCTTTTGCTGTTGAAAATAGTGGACCGCAGCAGATATCTCCAACTCACATAAAGGGACATATCTCCAATATCTGTTTCAGTTCTCCATAGATGGATCACAGGGATACTTAATATTTGTGGGTACACACCCAAAATTGGCGTTTTCAGGAGATATCCTGCAAATGTTTTTTATAAATATGCCCCTTTATGTGAGACTGTCCAATCAATACCTCAATGTGTGTTTTATGTTCTGAATACTGTGCATGTCTTGTTTCTAAACTTAAGCTAAATGTTAAGGTACTAACACACATGGCAAAGAGAGCAGTTGACTGAACAGATTTGTGGCCATTTTAGCCACAGGCATGGAGAGAGAGTGCTAAATCGTATACATTGTTCCATTGTTACTCTAGGAAGCTTCCATGAGGAAGGCAGGAAGGAAACAAGTGAAAGTAGAACTAGAGGAAAGTTGTGTGAGAGAGCAAAACAAGCAGGTGAGATTTCACATTCTGGGGCAGATGTATTAAGCTCTGGAAAGTGATAAAGTGGAGAGTGATAAACGACCAGCCAATCAGCTCCTAACTATCATGTTACAGGCTGTGTTTGAAAAATTACAGTTAGGAGCTGATTGGCTGGCCGTTTATCACTCTCCACTTTATCAATGTCGTGGACACATTAGACGATATCGCTCATGGAGCGAATCATCTAGTGATGATTGATCTAGTTTGATTAACTGTTATGTTAGCACACTTTTAGGGGTATTCAATATGAAACGTAAACTTCACCATCGAAGTTTTCGCCGCACATCGGAGCTTTTTCCGGCAAAAAAGTATCGCGCGCGCTCCCGCTTATCCCCGTATTCAATATGAAATCATCGAAAACGGGACCCGGCGATACTTGGATCGGCGAAAACGGGAATTTTTTGGAAATAATTGTAGGAACACCCCTAAAGATGTCCAGAGCTCGGGGATCACTATGGGTACCCCCGTTTTTGCTTGCATAAGATAGTCGGGATTTTTAAAATAGCCGCGGAAGGTGTTTTTTTCCCGACTTTGAAGAAGCGATGCAGAAGAACATTTTGCTTTTTTTTTTAATTTTTAATAGTGGTCCCATCAAATTTGGGGTACATGAAAATGGGTACTAGCATTTTTTTAAGTCCCTAAAGTTATTTTTTAAAAATTCTGCAAAAATGCACCTCCTGCTACTTTGCGCAATGAAAAAAACACCTGCCACATACTTGGGAACCCCACCAGAAATAATTTTATTAGTTTGGCATTGTTTTTACATAATTTTTTTTTTTATTAAACCCTAATTTTTTTTTTAGGGTTTCCCGATTTTTCTTTTTCTTTTTACATTTTTTTTTTTGAACATTTCATTTTAAGGGGACCTTCCCCAAAGTACAGGCTATTTTTTTTATATGCCTACACCTCCAAACCCCTATTCTGCATTTTTTTTTCACTTGCTATAGTGATTTGAAAAATTATCCCTATTTTTTTTAAAAATGACCCTTGACCCCATTTAAGGAACAAACCGGGAATTTTCGGGAAATATGCCTGGGACCCCCCTAAAGATGTCCAGACATGGGGATCACTATGGGTACCCCCGTTTTTGCCTGCAAAAGAAAGTCTGGTTTTTAAATAGCTTTGCCAGGTATTTTTTTTTGCCGCGGTTATTACAAACCCCGACTTCCTTCAGTAGTTAAAAATGGGGGTACCCATAGTGATCCCCCATATCTACACATCTTTAGGGGGGTCCCTAGAATATTTCCCGAAAATTCCCGTTTTTGTTGAACCTGTAAAAAAAAGTAGCAAAAATTTACAAAAAAAATGACATAAGGTCCCCCCCCCAAAAGCCAAACCAGCCCCAGGCTTGCCAGCCAGTGGTGGTTTCTAAAAATACGGGGAACAAAATGTGTAGGGTTCCACCGTATTTTAGAAACCAACACCATTCTGCAGGGACTAGTGCTGGTTTTAAATATAGGGGGCAAAAAAGATGTGGGGTACCCCCTATATTTAAGACCAGCACCAGACCCAACCGACCGGGGTGTAATGCCACAGCCCGGAGACCCAATCACCGGGGCTCCAGGTCCAAAGCATCACACCCCAAGTCGGTCAACGCAAGTCAGTGATCTCGGTGGAGTCGGGGACCCCCCCAAAAAAGGGTCTCCCCTCTCCTGAGCACCACAGGCTTGCGCTGAAGCCTGGGGCTCATCCCCATACCCCTGGAGCGGTGGGTATGGGGATAATAGGAGGGCCAAATAATGTAACACTATTGTACTTTACAGTGGTACTACAAGTGCCAGCATGCCTGCCATTTTGCACTTGTGGAACTACAAGTGCCAGCAGACATGGGGCACCTGTAATTTCACTGTAAAATAAATAGTTAAAAAAAGCCAAAACACACACACCGTGACAGTATAACTTTATTACACACACCTACCCATTCACACATACTTACCTGTACCAGATGTTTGGTCCCGCATGTCTGCTGGCACTTGTATTTCCACAAGTGCAAAATGGCAGCCATGCTGGCACTTGTAATTCCACTGTAAACTACAATAGTGTTAAATTTTTTGGCCCCCCCCTATTACCCCCATACCCACCGCTCCAGGGGTATGGGGATGTGCCCCAGGCTTCAGCGTAAGCTTGTGGTGCTCGGGAGAGGGGGGACCCTTTTTTGGGGGGTCCCCGACTCCCCCGAGATCACCGGCTTGCGCTGACCGACTTGGGGTGTAATGCTTTGGACCTGGAGCCCCGGTGATTGGGTCTCCGGGCTGTGGCATTACACCCCGGTCGGTTGGGTCTGGTGCTGGTCTTAAATATAGGGGGTACCCCACGTCTTTTTTGCCCTCTATATTTAAAACCAGCACTAGTCTCTGCAGCCTGGTGCTGGTTTCTAAAATACGGTGGAACCCTACACATTTTGTTCCCCGTATATTTAGAAACCACCACTGGCTGGCAAGCCTGGGGCTGGTTTGGCTTTTGGGGGGGGACCTAATGTAATTTTTTTTTGTAAATTTTTGCTACTTTTTTTTACAGGTTCAACAAAAACGGGAATTTTCGGGAAATATTCTAGGGACCCCCTAAAGATGTGTAAACATGGGGATCACTATGGGTACCCCCATTTTTAACTACTGAAGGAAGTTGGGGTTTCTAATAACCGTGGCAAGTGCATAAATGCAACTTTGAATAAAGTGATGCAGAAGAGCATTTAGAATTTTTTTTGGGGAAAAATAACTATGCCCAGCAAATTTGGGGTACTTGAAAATGGGGGTCAGCATATTTTAAAGTTGCTGAAGTGACTTGAAAAAATCGTGAAAAACCCACCTGCCGCAAGCAGCTGCAATGAAAAAAACACCTGGGGCATACTTGGGGACCCCCCCAGAGTCAAGTTCGCTATTTTTTAACTTTGTCTCCCAACATTTTTTTTTTGGCCCCCAAATTCAAAGTGCTTTTTTTGGGGTGTCCCGATTTTTTTTCTTTTTTCTTTTTGACAGATCGTTTCAAGGGGTCATTCTGAAGGGTGCTGGCTATTTTTTTTTAAGCCTGCACCCCTAAACCCCAATTCTGCACTTTTTTTCGCCACCTATTCAGTGGTGAAAAGTTATCACCGTGTTTTTTCAAAGACTTTTCGAACCTGCGAAAAGTCTTTGAAATTGAGGCCCTGATTCAGAGCCGGACGCTCTGACAGAGCGCTCGCTCTGAATCAGGGCCGTCCCGGCTCATGTTTGGAGCGGCCTCCTTGCCGCTCGCATAGCTGTGGGTTACCACCCACAGCTTTAGCGAGCGGCCAAAATGATGATCGCGATAGTCAAGACCATCGGACTTGCGACGAGACCCTGCGGTAGGGTCTCGCTGCTGCCGCAAGCCCAGGAGTGCTTTGGCTCTATCAGAGCCAAAAGCACTCCCACTGACATCACTAGTGATGTCAGTGGGGCCGGACACAGACGGTAGGCGTACCCGTGGGAATGCCTCCGACTGGGCAGCCACGTCCCCGGCACCCCCACCAAAGGGGGCGTGCTGTCAGTTACCATCGACAGCACGTCCCCTTTGGTGCGAGACCCTTAATGACGGCTTGGCCGTCGTTATTCGGGTCTCACGCATGCGCACGACGGAGGCATCTCCGTCATGCGCACTTGGGCACCATCGAACAGCTTGCGTACGGTCAGCGCTCGCGAGCGGGTCTGAGTAAGGCCCTGAATACGGTGTAAAACCAAAACCAGCGAAAATGACGTCATCGCATAAACAGACTTTTCGCTCCAAATTGAATACCCCTGTAAGTGATGTTACACTTTGTGCATTTAACCACAGCTGCCAAACAGCCACAACTGCCCCTAGACTGAATCTAAAGGAATGGTATCCTTGATTAAGATAGGCTACATCTGAGTCAAATGGTCTGCAGATCAAAGGAGATAACTTGCTCTGAGTTGGAGCAAAAACCCGGCCATTTATCTACCATAAACTATGCTTCACTGAACAATATATCTTATACGGGTAATAACAAATATATGCAAAAGATGAAATCACATACATTTAAAACCACACATGATTGCATGAAGTTCTATGCAGAGTGTAGATGCAGTGAGCAGGATGAGAGATGAAATCACATATTTTTAAAACCGCACATGATATTTATATTTGCATATTATGATTTTAGTAACATCATTGGTTCCATGTTGTATGATTGGCTGTATTCTTATTGATATTTGCATAATATAATTTCAGTGACACCACTGGTTCCATGTAAGCTGAGGGCTGGATTTATTTATTTATTTATTTTGTTCTATTAATTTTTAGTCCAATAAATTTGTATTACATTTTTTATACATATAAAAGAAATAACATAATAAAAAACAATACTAGTAGTTAAAACACTTGTACAGTACAGCTTACAATGGTATATAATATAGAGAAATACAAATATAATGATACATGTGTGGTCTCAATTCTTACCAAATTAGACCGCACAGTAAAAAATAAATATATATTTTTATAGACACAACAATCAATTTAAACACTTGGTTGCCACACAATACATTAATAATATAAAGAAACTCAGCATTATAAATATTAATTTAAATCTTGTTGCATACATATAGAAACATATTCATCCTATTGCACCAGAAATAGGCATAAGAAATCTGGACAAGTCTGCCCTTGTACGGTTATATGGAGAATCTAGCTATCTAGCCCATACATCATAATGCTCCAGCACAGTATTTCTAGCAGTATAAACATATTTTTCATGTGCGGTAACAACACTAACCAGGGAATGCCAAGTCTCCAGGTTCGGCCCACTAATCGCCATCCATTCCCTTGCTATGCATACCTTAGCAAGCCAGCAGAGTTTGGTAGTGTAATTTATAGCGTGTTTGTCAATTGTGTCTTCATCTATAACAGCCAAAATACATGCTATAGGGGTAAGAATATCTTCAGGTATACCCGTGGAAACAATAACACATATTACATCTTGCCAAAAAGAATTAACTACAGAACACAACCATAAAAGTTGCCAAAAATTCCCCTCAAATGAATTGCATTTGGGGCATTTTGAATCGGTCCTTCCCCCTATTCTGAGTAAACGGGCGGGTGTCATGTATACCCTATGAATTAAATAAAATTGTATCTGCTGATATCATAGACATAGTGGCTAGATGGGAACTAGCAAGAGCTGCTTTCCAAACTTCTTCCGCAAGTGCCCCAATATCAGTTTCCCATTGTTGTTTAATAGATAATAAATCAAAATTATGATGGTTGTTTAATAAAGTAGAGTAAATCACAGATATTAAACGACTAGAACTAGCAGATTGTAATAGAGTTTTAATAGGAGATTCCTGTATAGACAGAGAAACCTCAGAAAATTGGGCATTAATAGCATGTCTGAGTTGAAGATAACGAAAAAAAAAAAATATTTGGGTACGTTAAACTCTAGCTGTAATTGATGGAAGGACTCCAGAATTCCCGCGTGAAATAACTGTCCAAAAGATACTACATCCCATCGTCCCCAGGCCTCACTGATCTGTAGAGCAGAAAGTTCCCTGAGACTACTGGCGTGAGCAAGCGGAGTATCTGGATCTATGCCCTCTGCCTGCACAACATGCGAGACAAGTCTCCAAATAATAATGGCTTGCCTAACTAACAACAGCATGTTAACGATGTGTATATTGTCACTTAAGAGTAACTGTAACGGCGACAAACCTGATTTGGACTGAGTCAAAACAAGGGCAGGTAAAGAGTCAGCAGCTTTATCATTAATCCATTCCCATCTATGTGCTAATTGTGTAGCGTAGTAGTAATATTTGAAAAGGGTTAACGCCAGACCACCAAAATCACGAGGTCTAGTCAAAGTATCTAATTTAATTCTAACCCTCTTGTTAACCCAAAGTAATGAAGACCGTAATCCATCAATTTGTTTAAAAATCTTCTGAGGGATATACACCGGGGAGTGATGCAAAATATACAAGATTTTAGGCTGCAAATTCATTTTAACAAGATTAACTCTACCTGTTATCTACCCCATATTGGAACACGGGTTTTGAGGTAAGTAATCTGCGGCATAATATTCAATGGCACATATTGTTGAGGAACGTTAGAGATCCAAATTCCTAAATATTTAAACGAGTCCACCCATTTCAGTGGAAGGTTTATAATGGGATTACAGGGACAAGCTCCTTTGAAGGGAAGAATACACAATTTATCCCAGTTAATCAATAGACCTGAGTATTTACCAAACAAATCAATAACATCTAGGACATTAGGCATAGAAATATCAGTTGTCTGCGTACAGTGCAATTTTATCTACCCTGGAACCCATAAATAGCAGAGCTGGCTGTAATCATACATGCTTAAGGCTCAATGGCCATAGCAAATAGAATGGGCGACAAAGGACACCCCTGCCTTTTTCCTCTAAAAAGTGAAAACGAAGCTGAATATAGTAACTTTACCCACTTAATGTATCCTGGGCCAATGCCAAATCGTTCCATGGTTTCCCATAGAAATGCCTTCTCGACCGAATCGAACGCCTCAGCGGCATCTAGCGACACAAAGATAGAAGGAGGCCAGTATTTTTGCTAGGATTTTCACATCTGTGGGAAGAAATGATAGGGGCCGATATGAGTCAGTCCGAGTAGGGTCTTTGCCTGGTTTAGGTAAAACAGTTATTAGTGCCTCAGATATAGAACTTGGTAAGGTGTTGTTTTCGTAAATTTGGTTAAAAAGATCAAACAATTGTGGTGCAAATTTTTTTTTGTTTTTTATATAGCTCCAGGGGAATCCCGTCTATCCCTGGAGCATTACCATTAGGAAAGGAATTTAAGGCCACCTCAAATTTCTCTAACGTCAAAGGAGAGTCAAGAAAGTCCCTAGCCGGAGAAAGTGTTGGAAGGGATATAGTAGATGAAAAATCGCGCAATTCCTGTTGAGTATAAACTGATTTAGACTTATATATGTTATAATATCCAATGCCTACACCATGTGAAAAGTCTAGATCCAGGCTAGCGAGATCTTCTGCTAATAACAACCGCCTGTTGTTCCCTTAGAACTGGCATACGTTCACCGGTACTTAGGCGGCCGCCTGGACTTATAGCTCAAGGTAGTAGTTATTCACATTACTACTTATTCAATGGTGAGAGCAACAGTAGGAATGGTGACTAAATCGTGGATAGTAGATATGATTATAGATCCAGAACAGGATGCTGTTGGTAGTAAATGTGGTATGGTTGTAAGAATAGAAAAGGCAGCCTGAGGCCCGTACTGAAGGGGAAGATATTTGAGTTGGCTTTGAGAGCCGGTGGTGCGGCTTGGAGCCGATGCTGAAGAGTTTGACAATTGATTTGGCTATGAGAGCCGATCTTGTGACTTAGAATCCGTACTGAAGAGTTTGACAGTTGAGTTGGCTTAGAATCCGTGCTGAAGAGTTTGACAATTGATTTGGCTTGGAGAGCCGATATAGCTTGAGCACTTAACTAGATACAATGTCTTGATAAACAGTACATAGATTAGAGTACGAGTTAGTGTACAAATTAGCGTCCAAAGTCCTGACGGACAGTTCATAGATTTGAGTGCAAGTTTGTTTACTGGTTTGTGTACAAATTAGCATCAGTCCTGACAGAAAATACATAGGTTTGAGTTCAAGTTTGTGTACAGGTTGGTACAAACTAGCATCCAAAGCTGATTCGGCTTGGAGGGCCGTCACTGCCGATGCAACTAGGAAGCCGCAGGTTGAATAAGGAAGCCGGAGCACAGTGCGGGAGTTGATGGTGTGGCTAGGGAGCCATTGGAGAGGTGGAAGTAGCTGGGAGACAACACCGAGGAGACTGAGATCCTTCCAGCAGAATCGACAGGATATTGCTCGTGCCGCTGAGCCAAGTAAACCCACAGGAACGCTATAGTCGGCGAGGCGGCAAAAGTCCAGTGTGTACAAATTGGAGGACTGACCAATCATGCTGCACTGAGGATGATACATCACTTCCTGAGGCGTGCCGATCGCCTAGCAACAGAAGAAACTGGAGTAACCCCGTCCTGACTGGGTAATCTTCTTGAAGGAGACAAGTCGTGACCGCGACTTGTTACACTATAATTGATGATACCTGACAAATTCCTCTGCGATATCTGGAGTTCGCACATAAGCAACATCATCAGAACCAATTATTTTAACCACTGTATTGGAATGCTCGATTCTTGCCAGGTTAGCTAAGTAAGACCCAGGCCTATCGCCAGATGCATATTGCAAATGCGAGTTAAAAAGTAATTTGTAGTGCGCCTTATCCAGCAAACAATCTTTCCATGATTTTTGGGCAGCCATCCATGCTTCTTTAGTTGAATCTGACCATCGGAAATATAAGCTATTTCTAAAGACCTACAGGAAGCCTCCAACTCCAATTCAGTTTTTTTATAGAAAGACTTTAAACCAGCTACTCTTTTGATTAAACCCTCTCAGAAATTATTTAAAAACATCCCAAAGAATTGAAATAGATGTAGTGCCACTATTGAACTCAATAAATTATTTCCAAGCAGCCTCTAATTCTGCCCCAGAGCCCATGTGCTATAACAAGAACTGGTTGAACTTCCAGAAGGAGTGACCCCGCTGACCCTCCAGGTCAAGACTGATTGTTAATGGGGAATGATCGGATATACCCCTAGTCTCGTATTGGACGTTGTGAACTCTCTGCAGTAATTCCGGTGTGACTAATGCCAGGTCAGTCCTAGAAAACGAGAGATGAGTATATGAAAAACAAGAAAACTGCTTCCTCCAGGCATCGACCAATCCCATTCCCTCCACCATACCTGAAAATCCAGAGCCCCTCGCTCGTGTATCAGTAACAGATATTCTATGCCTATCTAGTATTGGGTCCAGTATATTGTTAAAATCCCCCACACATATGGCGAGCGTTCCCGGGAATAAGGCCAAAAATTCAGCCGCCTTTTTATTATTAAATATTTTTTTTATTGAAACATGACATATCGATATAATAGTCATGTCATATCACATATCAGACATGAATATAAGGTTGATAGTACAAGCGTTATGTAAACAATATTATATAGAAAAAGAGAGGTACATTCATACTGGACAAAAGCAACACTAAGCAAAATATATACTTTTTTTTAAATGAACAGGTAATAACCAGAGCCACAGTGTTAACATGCCTCTATGCCTCAACCAATTTTCTTAATTTTCCTATCCAAACAAATGAGTGTAAAGTTAAAACTTTACAGTGAAGGAGTACTAGCCCAGATATAATATTATAAATAAAAAGGTTGTTAAAGAAAAACAATATGGGAGAAACTAAACATAAGCGGGAGGGAAAACAAAACAGTGAGAGGGAAACATAAACACATATATATAATACAGTATAGCAGACCACAGTAGTAAAAAAGGAGGGTTAAAGAAAGTTCCTTTTGTATTTAGCTCAGAGTCAGCTTAAACTGATATCAACAGCAGCTTACAGGCAGGGTATAGTAAGCACAGGCTCCTCATGCAGGTCTGTACAGGAGTGGAGGAGTGCAGCAATGCAGCAGCAGCATGTACAGGAGCCCTGCACACGACTACCACGGCCAGCAGGGAAGAACTCACCAGCAGCCCCGTATAGGAGTCAGCGCTCCCCCTGATCACCGGAGAAGAGCTGAGACAACGTACAGGCAGCGCTACGGAGGTGCCACTCAGACACAGAAGATGGCGCTGGCGTCTCATGTGGACAGGCCTCACAGCAGCGATTTCAATCTATCCGTGTAAGACAGTCTCCACAGCCACAACAGGATGGGACAGCGCGGTCTGTGCACCAACTACCACCAGGTCGCCGAATAATAACACGGGGGAGCAGGCAGGATGTGGATAGCGGATATTTGGGTCCACAGAGCGCACGAGAAAGCGTGCTACTCCATGCTCTCCGTGGCCACGCCCCCAGGGCTGGATTTATTTCAGTAGATTCTGTTGGCAGCGGCATAACTCCAGGGCCCGTCTCACATTTTGCTTTGCTGCTCTTCTATAGGAACAGTCGGTGTGTAAATAAGCCCTGGTATCATGTTCTGTACATGTGAATTGGACAGTGCCATAGACATGGGTGTTTCTAGCTGCACAGGAGACCCAAGCCACTTGTCTGCTATGAAATACCCCAGGCCAGCATTTCTCACCACTGTGATGAGTTGGTAGTCGCTGCTAAGCCATTAGTAGTAGTGATATGCCCTGAAGTAGTAATTTGTCATTTGTAGTAAATCACATTAATATGATAACTGTTCAAATTCCGCGATGCTGCAACCCGGGATCTCAGAAATCTAACATGTTGGATTTCACAGTTATGACAGTCACGATCAAAAAATTATTGTGATTGTCAAATCGGTGAAATTTAGCATGTAAAATTTCAGCAATCCTGCGACGAACATCGATGGTCGGCATTTCCAACCGGCGGATTGGCGTTTCCCATCTGATCGCAGGATCACGAGATCCTTGATCAGATGGCCTTTAGACACAGTTGTTGTTTTATGCAGGACACAGGAGTGGAAACCAGCTATAGTTTAGCAGCACAATGTAGTCTGTACGCAGAATTGGATAAAAGCGGTAGTGCAGTACACAGGAATGCAGACTAGTTGTAACATGCGTCTATACACAGGCATGTAAAACAGTCAAATAGAGGCCAACGCTGCTGAGGCAAAACAAAACAATCTGGCATAAAGGGCAGAAGCAGGCAAGGCTAAATAGGTCATGATAGTAGATTCCAACCTCAAAAGAGATTTTTGCCACTATTTTACAGAATCTGTATAGGAAGTGCTACTATGCAGTGTCTTTTTTCCGACTCCAAGTTCCATTTTGCTTCATTTACAGACTCCGTCGCACACAAATATACAAGTGTCACATGTCAAATTGATCAGCGCAGTGTCCTGGTACCTCCCGGTCACGTTGCATGTCAACTAAGACACATTTGCAGGTGAAAAAGACGCTCAGGCAGAGTCACACAGGACCTAGCGTCTCACGCCACATGGCGTATTGAGGCTAGATGTATGAGGACACATCTGTACAGACCAAATACCAAATGTGTTAAATATCTGGAACTGCTCTTTGCTTTGCACTGACTCATTGTCAGATCACACAATTCATAAGTTGCAAAACCATATGAGTAAAGCAGTAACGCAAATTGGGGCAAAGTGTGGACAGATGGCAAAAGTAGGCACCATAGCATCAAACGTGGTATACAACTGTTACGGGAAGCAATCGGGAAGCCGACTGCCTATATACCGGCAGCCGGCTTCCCGACTGTCTTATCCCGGCAAGTGTGAAATGCCGGGCGTCTAGATGTAGACGCCCGCATTTCCCCGACGCCGGGAGACCGGCACCCGGCATCACGATTGTAGTGATGCCGGGCGCCGCGGACAGAGGGTTAGGTTTAGGGCTCCCGGGGGGGACTTAGGGTTAGGCGCCCCCCCGGGAGGGTTAGGCTAGGGGGAGAGAGGGTTAGGCACCCCCCCCCCCCGGGGGACAGGTTTAGGCAGTGGGGAAGGGGGTGGTTAGGGTTAGGCACTTAAAGGGGGGATTAGGGTTAGGCACTTGGGGGGGAAGTTAGGGTTAGGCACCCCTTAGGGGGGTTAGGTTAGTGGATACTTACCTATCCACGATCGGGATTTCCAGCGCTGTCGGGCTTCCGCTGCGCCGCACTCTATCATACCCATTCCCCTGTTACAACCTTGTTGCTCTGTATACAACCCTGTGACTCCCTACTTTCTTTTCAATGTTAGTTTTTTTGTTTGTTTTATGGGGAGTATTTTCAGATATTCTGTCTTTGTTTGTCTTGCAAGCTAAGTGAAAAATGTCAGGTGAGCTGCTCAGAGCAACCAGTGACGATGCCGACATCAGAGCAAACGGAGTATCTAAAGTGGAAAAAGGAACGTGAACAAATTGACCTTGAACGGCTAGTGCGACATAAGAATTCAAGAGGAGAATGGCGACGTCCCTGGGATTTTGGGAAGACTGAAGATATGTAAGATCAACATTATTACTATTATCCTCTCTTTATAAGACACCACAAGGGTTCTGTAGCGTGGGGAAAGGAAAATACAAGGGGCAACAAATTACATACATAGTCTAAAATATGTTAACAAAATCACAACTGCATAATTACAGTGTGCAATTAGCATAACTATGTAGAGAAAACAAAGTGTAGAGGGCCCTGCTTGTACTAACTTAACGTCTATAATGGATAAGGGTGGAAATGAGGGCAGAGTAGACGAGTCACGTTGGTAGGCTGGGTGAAAGTCTACTGGAGTAAGGGAGGTCATTGAAGTGGAAGGGGGTAGTCTGGGAAGTAGTGATCAGGGAGGAGGGGGGACGGAAATTATTAGCAGAGTATGAGGGGGAGTGTAGGAGGAAATGAAGCTGGAGATTTAACGGGAAATGTATTGAACCTTCCAAACAGTGGAGACGTTGCCCATAGCAACCTGCCAACATCTAGCTAGCATTTATCATTTGCATTCTATAAAATTAAAGGTAGAAGCTGTATGGTTGCTATGGGGAACTTCACCACTTGTTCTCTTCCGCACCAGTGGCGTAACTAGGGTATTTGGAGCCCAGGGCAAATCAACATGACACACCCCTTTATTTTCACGCTGAACATTCCTATCCATATGCACCTTAACCCCAGTAGTACCCCTTATACAGTACCCCCAGTATGCAGTTGTGGTCCCTCTTATGCAGGCCCATAGTAGTGCCCCTTATACAGTATCCCCAGTAGTGGTCCCCCTTATACAGCCCCCAATTAGTTCCCCTTACTCAGTGCCCCCAGTAGTGGTCCCCCCAAATGCAGTGCCCTATGTAGTGTTCCCCCTTATGCAGTGCCCCCAGTAGCAGTCCCCACAATGCAGTGCACCCAGTACTGGTATCCCCTTATGCAGTGCCCTTTATATAGTGCCCCCAGCAGTAGTCCCCCCCCATGCAGTGCCCTTTATATAGTGCCCCCAGCAGTAGTCCCGTCCCCCCCCCCCATGCAGGTTTCCCAGTAGTGGTCCCCCTTATGCAGGCACCCAGTAGTGATCCCCCCTATCTAGTGCCCCTAGCAGTAAGCCCCTTATATAGTGCCCCCAGCAGTAGTCCCCCCCCCCCTCCCATGCAGTGCCCCCAGTAGTGGTCCCCCTGATGCAGGCTCCCAGTAGTGACCCCCCCTATCCAGTGGTCCTTCCTGTTATTGCCCCCAATTGTGGTCCCCCCAGTGCAGTGCCCCTAGTAGTAGGCCCCTTTTAAAATGCCCCCAGTACTAGTTCCCCCTCCCCCCCACAAGTAGTGGTCCCCAGTTGAGGTTCCCCCTCCCGATTAAGTGCCACCTGTAATAGCCCCCCCCCCAGTAGAGGTCCTCCCAATAATGGTGCCCCCAGTAATAGTCTCCCCCCAGTAGAGGTCCTCCTAATAATGGTGCCCTCAGTAATAGCCCCCCCCAGTAGAGGTCCTCCTAATAATGGTGCCCCCAGTAGTAGCACCCCCCCCCCACCCCCGTTGTGCCCCCACCCCAGTAGAGGTCCCCCCAGTGGTAGCCACCCCGTTGTGCCCCCAGTAGTGCTGACAGGTTTTTAAAAATATATATATAAAAATATACTTACCTGAATCCACGCTGCTGCTGCTCCTCCAGTCCGCGACGCCGCCACCCGCCAGTCCTCCCGGGCTGGCGCGCTGAGCATAATGGGACAGACGTCATGACGTCTGTCCCATTTACCCACTGCAGGAGCCGGACAGAAGTCCGGCTCTTGCAGTGGGTGCTGCAGCAGTCAATGAGAGTTTATCTGACTCATTGGCTGCTGTTTAACACACGCATCGCCGCCAGCGCTGGTGGCGATGCGTGTGTTATGCACAGCCTGAGCCCGCCTCCTAGCGCTATTGGGCAAGCGCTCAGGGGGAGGGAACGGGCTCAGGTGTGAAGCACAGGACCGACGCTGGAAGCCTAGCGCCGGTCCTGTGTAAATGTGTAGCGCTGCCCCCGGCCCCCCCCCCCCCCCCCCCCCCCGTGCCGCCGGTCCAACGGCGCCCAGGGCACACACCCTGCCCGACCCCCCTAGTTACGCCACTGTTCCCCACTCTTAAGGTTTGCTACATCTCCTCCATAGAGAGGAGAGATCTGATCGGGAGCTTTGTAGATGATGGAGATTCTGGTCCATCCGTAAAATTAAACCCTCTTAAGTAGATTATTAGGCTATGTATTTGGTTATTTTACCTGATGTTCTAAAGCATGACTGTATGGCATGTACCATTGTTTTGCTAGGTTTGAAGACAGTGATGTCTGTGCTGATACAGTCCCAAGTAGATTCTGCGGCAGGAGAGGTGAGCAACATAAGCAGGCCAAAAGGAATCCATCTAGAAACTGAGCAACTGAGCATATCTTCACCTGGCAAAATAATAAATGCATTAATACTGTTGGAAAAAGTTAATATAGTAAAGATTATATGTTACATCAATAAAAGTTTTTCCTAATTTACTCAAGTGGTCACTAATACCTTTTTTATTTAGTATATTATATTTTATTCATATTTTTAACAATAACATTTAAAAAGGGGAAAGTGATTACACAAGTTGCTTACAGATGGGGGTGGTTTTCATAGTTGAAGATCATTCCCAATCGCATTTAATAACCTGTTACTCTGGTGCAAATAATGGACCTGTCCCGCAGGTCAAAGTGAATTACTCTGTTCAAAAGTAAATATCCATACCATCCAAAAGGAGCAGTCCTGGGAGTGGAATGTATCCCTGCAGCTACGTGCCGTCCCATTGAAGGGGTGATGTTATGACAAGGAGATGAAATTCCAGCAGCTTCGTGCCGTCTCACTTAAAGTACAATTTGGAATCCTTTGTTGGAATATTCGATCAGGACGCCAGATGGAATGGTGACATATGAGGTCAAATGGACCAGAGAAACCCACAATCTCTTTAGAGGGTAGGGGGTCCATTATTTGTCCCTGCGTGACAGGTCCATTATTTGCACCAGAGACATAATCTCATGGGACACAAATATACTTCCCATGTGCATATACATATTTTTTGTTTTAATTTTATTGTGCATTTATAGAATTTTCTATTTTTATGTTTTAAATAAACTATGTTTATATTTTTTCAAATAAATTTACAAATCTGAACTATTACGTGCAGTAGTATATTCACTCACAATATCCTTGCGCTGTTCCTTTATATGTCTATATAGTTTTTGTCTATGCTATCAGATAACCACTGGTATTTTAGACAGCTGCAGTGGTACTGTGTGTAGATATTTGTTTTATTATCAATATATTGTTACTGCATATTCACTTCTGCTGGATTGGCTAGCGCAATCTTTTATTTTTGGGTATTTTCTATAGTTTCACCTGTTTACTGGAGATTGATGCTACCTATCACATTCACTTGTTACTTCGTTCTGCATAAGCTCCATTCACGTAAACATGCTCTTAACACTCAGTGGGCCTGATTCAGAGCCGCTCGTAAGCGGGCGCTCGTTCGGTCCGAGCGATGTTCGCACATCTGCGCATACGCCAACCATGGGTCGTAATGCGCATGCGCCAACCAGTCAGTGCGGTCGGAAATCGAGCGCTCGCAAAATAGCGAGTGCCTGCTAATTTGAGTGACAGGGTGAGGCATTTGTGGGTGGTAACAGGGGAAGGTGCTTGAAAACGGGGAGTGGAGATCTGAACGCAGGCGTGCCAAACAGTCAAAACGGGCGTTTTAAGGCTGTGCATAATTAACAAAGCAGCGTCATCGACCACGGCACTTGGTTGTTTCTTAGCCTGAACTGTTCACATGATTGCGGTAGGAAAATCCAACCACAAGCACTGCGAGCAGTTCAGACGCCTTTTGATGTACTCGATTAATCAAATAAATAGCGGAGATGACGTAGGATGCGAGCGGCCTGGGGGCGTCTTTACAAAATAGCGAGCGCATGTTTCGTTCGCTCGCTCAGACATAGAGGCGTCAACAGACCGCAAAGAGCGAGCGCTCAATTTAAATAGCCGGCCCCTTTTTCTGAACGAGCGAGCGCAAATAGCGTCCGGCTCTGAATCAGGCCCAGTGTTCACTAGCTTTTACATTTTCGATGTACACAACTAATGGCCCTGACTTTCAGCAATCACAGGCTGTGATTTGTCAGTCAAATGTTGCTACATAAGCCAACACTTCAGACAATCTTTTCATGCAGCCAGAGGAAGTGGACAGTCTGTCCGAGAAATGCGGTGTGCAGCTCAGAGAGAAGGAAGTTCCTATTTTTTCTTTCTTGCACAACATTAATCTGTCTATCTTTTTATACTTGTAAACTTATTTTGCTAATAATTACACATATACAGTGTGTGTGTGTATATATATATATATATATATATATAAATATATATATATATAGATTACAGGTGAGTAGGCGGCACACAGACGACTTGTCGTCTGAGTGCCGCCTACTCACCTGTAATCTGTTGCATTGTGGCCCTGGATGCGGTGTCACATTTAAGGAGGGCACCGGACGCAGTTGTTGTGTACAGCATTTGGAGTGCCGACCTACAAAGCAAGTGTGTGTGTGTATGTATATATATATATATATATATATATATATATATATATATAGATTATAGGTGAGTAGGCGGCACACAGACGACTTGTCGTCTGAGTGCCGCCTACTCACCTGTAATCTGTTACATTGTGGCCCTGGATGCGGTGTCACATTTAAGGAGGGCACCGGACGCAGTTGTTGTGTACAGCATTTGGAGTGCCGACCTACAAAGCAAGTGTGTGTGTGTGTGTGTATGTATATATATATATATATATATATATATAATGTACAGTACTTTTTTTTAATTTTTTTGAGAATCCTAAAATTAGTCTCTATGTTGTCATTATTTGTTTTAAGTCCTGCAAACTATCTCAGGGGTATGTGATGTGTGGCACTCCAGCTGTTGTGGAACTACAAACCCTAGCATGATTTGCCACAGTTTTGTGGTTAGGACATGCTAAAGCTGTACCAGGGCAGGCTGGGATGGATTTTTCCACAGCTGCTGGACCTGCCTACTCCTGTTCTATCTAATATTTAGAGATCCAATACTTATCAACACTATTTGTTCCGATCTATTTCACTGTGAATGAGTTTTTATCAATTCCACTTTTTACTGGTGTTTTTTTTTAATCCTATTTTGCAAAAGACATAAGCCTGTTATTCTGGAACAAGAATATTAAATGGGGACAAGACTTTCCGCTCTATCAATATACGAAATGACCCAGGCAGCGCAACTAGTTAATACCATAATTAATCACTGGTTAGAGACTCCCAATCTGCACATGCATGTACAGTGCCATAGAAGCAGATTTCATCACATACATTTGCTTCTCATTATGCTGTATCATAAACCTGACCAATCAGAAACTACATGAATCAAAAACACTTAACGTCTTAAATAATCATGAATGTGAGTCCCAATGTAGCCTAGCTTCACAGTTATTTTCTCACTACAGCACTATTTCATTTGCAATTTTTAACAATACAAGCAAAGTATTACCTGGAAATCAATTATCCTTTAAGTTCCAAAACACAGAAAGAAGAGTAATACATTATTGTGCTAATGCCTCACTCCTCACCTTCCAACACTACACTTTACCTCTAGACTGGAAGAAAGACGGACAGGAACCACTGTCAATTGTGCAAGGCTGGAAGGAGGAGTTCCAATAGAACATCAGTTTAGGTTTTCTGGTCCTTTTAATCAGCTAGTTAAAGTATCCAATCATAACAAGTTGCTTCTAGTTGCATTTCTGTGGAAAACTGCACCGTACCTTCCAATATGGGAAGGGAAATCTACCAGGGAAAGGCGGGCTCCTTGTGATCTTTTTTGGGGTCACGCGCTAATGCCTTTTGTGCATCACTGTGTTCAATTCACAGGAGAGTGACAGGGCTCTGAAATGTGTAGTCCACAGGAAAGAATACGGTTTAACCCCCTTGAGATCAGTTATTTATACCTAAATCAGAAATAGTGCAATATATTATTACATACGTACACGGGGGCATGTGGCAGCAGCACTACACAGCAAGAGACTATTCAAATAAGTGTCCCATTCAAGGGCACAGCCCATCTCAAAATAAGCTTCATCATTTTATGTACCTCTAGTATGAAAGGTCATACATTGAACTTGTGTAAGGTGAACACAGACCTCCAATATATGCTTGTAATACACATTTTGGGTTCACTACATCTTGTTACATTTACTTCAAGAAAGAACAAAAATCAGTATATCTCATTTACACTTAGGGCCGTATTCAATTAAACGCGAAAAGCCGTTTTCGGCAAAAAAAAGTTTCACCGATGACGTCATTTCGCCAGGTGGAAAAGTATCGCCGTATTCAATTCCACATGCTTTTCGTGTACGCGAAAACGCAATGCAATGTAATAGGCGAAAAAGATTCGCCTTTGAATAGGTGGTGAAAAAAAGTGCAGAATTGCGGTTTTGGGGTGCAAATGTCGGGAAACCCCTCAGCACCCTTGGGACAGCCCCCCAAACCAAAAAAATCCTTAAAAAAAATTAACACACCAAAAAATTACTTTGAAAAAGGGGGCGAAAAAAACAAAGTCGGGGTACAAAATTAAAACTAGCGAAATAAGTTTTTGGGGGGGTCTGCAAGTATGGGGGAGATGTTTTTTTGAATGCAGGTGCTTGCTGAAGGTGTATTTTTTAAAACGTCACTTTTGCTGGTTTTTTTCCATGCTTGCACCCATTTTCATGTACCCGAAATTTGCTGGGACTTGCTATTTTCTCCCCAAAAAACTGCTAAATGCTATTCTTCAGCACTTGTGCAAAGACGTTAATTAGCAGCTATTGAGAGCATTTAAGTACCCCAAATACCTTCAGCAGGGCTATTCAGGGGCATCTACATTGATCCCCAATGATAGTGCATCTTTTGGGGGGTGTCCGGCTGATTTCCCCAAATCTGACAGCACTTTTTGCCGGTTTGCATTACGCAGGGTCACGTTTTCACGTCCTTTGGAATTGAATAGGGCGAAAAGCAGGGCCGCGCACGAAAAGTTTTCAAACCAAAACACGCAAAGTCGGCAGAAAGTAGATTCAGCTGATGGCGCCGAAATTATCGCAGCCAATTGAATACGGCCCCTAGTCTTGCAAAAACAAAATCTTGTGTTCATTTGTGTCCATGTAAAAAAATCCAGTGTTAATTTTGACAACGATTTTAAATTTAGTCTTAGTCGCTTATTTCAAATAATTTAGTTGGTTTAAAGTCACATTTTAGTCTTTTTGTAGTGTCTTAGTCAATTGACCTCAGTTTTCATTGTAGTCTAATTTTAGTCATAATTTTTGCAAACCGTTTTATGATACTGTAATGGATTTTACTGAAGAATTTTTCTTTAAAATCCCTTGAGAATTTGAAGTCAGCATACCTATTACTATGTGTTTGGTAATCTAGTCTCAGTAGGCTGAGAATGTGGTACATAGTGGCTTACCATAGTACTCCTCCCATACAGATGTGTCCTCTTACATCCTTGCCGATCGCGCTACAAACGTGCGCACGCATCGTGCCATCTGATTACCCGCAGCAGCGTACTCTATGGCGTGCACTGCAATCATACTATGCAATCCTATGGAGTGGCGGGTGTGAACGCAGTGCGCTTATCCGCTCACGGGCGTACCCTTGCGCCATAAGTGGTACAATGTACCATATACATACTGACTTACCACTCCCCCATATATCCTATTCAAATGAATGCCTTAAGTTTGTTAGAACAAGTACAATACACAATCATATTTCCTTCACATAGGTCATTTTTATTTTCTTCAAATATCCAGAACACTTGTTCTTCAAATATGTAAAATAACTCTACTTCAGAAATAGAAAGTAGTGTATGTATTATATACACATGATAAAACTGTGTAAAAGACCATATTAAAAAAATACAAACTGATTACAGCCAACTTGCTGAAACTGCAAATAAGGGACATCATGTAATAAAATGTAGCTAATCTGTGATTTCTACTACAGGGTCCTTAGTTATCCACAGGGATACCTTGGGGTATTGGCATGGGCTTGTCTCTGGGCACCACACAGTTAAAGCTGTCATCCCAGGATGCATTGGGGCCCCCCCTATACCCCGCCTCCAGGCCAAGGCACCTCAGTTTTGAGTTGGTGCCCTGCCGGACACAGGTCACCGCACAGGGGGGCTTGTATTTCACAGCCCCTGAAGAGCTTGAAGAATTTGAGTGGCAGCGCGGACGTCCGTGCTACCGATCCGGCGCCGGTCACCGGTAGCGATCCGGGGAGCTCAGCGGGCTCTTCGGGGATAGTGGAGCCAGGTACTGATCCTGCGCTCACACTAGGCCCCCTTGGATGCAGGGCTGGAGCGTTATGGAAGTAGTCCAGCATCCCGGGGGTTAACTGACTGCCAGGGGAGGGCGCCTTCCCTGTAAAGCACAGGAGGCCCTTGCCCCCCGCTGCTCTCAGCGCCTTTTCCTCAGATTTGGCAGGCTGAGGCAGCGTTCCTCCCCCAGGCCCATCTCTCTGGCTGTCTCCGGCGCCCGTCTTGGATGGGCAGAAAGGCTGGTGCAGGGTGCGGAGCCTGGTTCTCCCAGTACATACCTCTCCTCCATTGTCCAGTTCAGCGTATGTACCGCTATCACTGCCAGGCTGTTGGTCTGTGTAAGTGAGGTGCAATTATTGCAGGATTTCTGCATTGTATGTGACTTTTATGTTAGCGCTGTCTGTCTGACACTCTCCTGTCAGCCATTTTAACTATCCCTGTTACTTCCTGTTCAGCCCTCTCAGTGCCAGTACTGTCAGGGTGGGAATTTACCTCATATTACTGTGGGGGTCACGTACCACTATGTCCAGTGAGGATTCTCTGTCTATGGGTGCACCTCTCCAGTTTTCCTGCTCTAGGTGTAGAGCGGGTGTGGGTGAGAGGATGGTACTTCAGGATGGTATATGTTGTACATGTTTAACCCTTCCTGGTATACCTGCTGAACCCAGCACCTCGCAGGGCTTCCTTTGCACAAGCCTCTGCAACTGACAATATCAGTGTTGCAGACTCACGATTGGCTAGTGAACTGGAAGAAATCCTCTCTAATTCAGAGGATGGTCCATCTCGGAGCATTGTTGGACTCTCAGCAGCAGAGGATCTTCTTGACGGAAGAAAAGATAGCCCTGTTGCAGTCCAGGATACGCAATTATCTACAAAGCCGCTGAGTGTCTCTTCACTCGGCAGTGAGGTTACTGGGTCCCATGGTGTCGACGTTTGACATGGTGGAATATGCCCAGTTCCATTCCAGGCCTCTGCAGATGTTGATCCTCTCCAGATGGGACGGAATTCCCCGTCGGATAAAGACACAATTGATCGTGCTCTCTTCGGAGGTACGCCTGTCTCTGACTTGGTGGTTACAGACGTCTCATCTCAACAAGGGACGTCAGTTTTGGATTTCGGATTGGGTCCGTCTAACAATGGATGCCTGCCTGCGGGGCTGGGGCGCTGTGACAGGCCCACATGTCTTCCAGGGACGGAGGTCGTCGGAGGAATCTGTCCTGCCAATCAATATATTGGAGCTTCGGGCAGTGTTCAGAGCTCTGCAAGACTCTTCCTGCAGGGAAAACCCGTGCAAATTCAGTCAGACAACGCCACCATGGTGGCTTACATAAACCGTCAGGGAGGAACTCGAAGTCAGGCAGCTCTAAAGGAGGTATCTCGCATTCTGACTTGGGCGGAAGGCAATCTCCCAGCCAATTCGGCAGTGTTCATCCGGGAGTACTCAACTTGGAAGCGGACTTCCTCAGCTGTCACGATGTACATCCAGGGGAATGGTCTCTTCACCAGGAGGTATTTCAACTCCTGGTGGACAAGTGGGGCCTTCCCGAAATAGACCTCATGGTTTCCAGACAAAACCGCAAGCTGTGGGTGTACGGATCCCAAGAGACGCAGAGGCTTTCCTGGTGGATGCTCTGTCGGTATGGTGGACATTCCAGTTCGCGTACCTGTTTCCTCCGTTCTCCCTTCTGCCTCGAGTACTTCGAAAGTTCAGGCAAGAAGGAGGCAAGATCCTGCTGGTGGCTCCTGCGTGGCCAAGACGGCATTGGTACTCGGATCTTCAGAGTCTGTCTATCGACACTCCATTGCTGTTGCCTCAACGCCCAGACCTGTTGTCTTAGGGTCCTTGTCTCTACTCGGACCTGAGTCGTCTGTCTTTGATAGCGTGGCTCTTGAGACTTCCGTCTTGAGGTTTAAGGGTTTCTCCAGATCGGTGGTGAATACCATGCTCCGAGCTCGGAGACCTGATTCGGCGAGAATTTAGCACAGGGTGTGGCATACTTATTTTGAGTGGTGTCGCCCTAGACTGTATGATCCTCAGGAATTTTGGATATCCAGGCTGCTGGCTTTCCTACAGGCAGGTTTAGATCTAGGTCTGCACCTCGCTTCTCTGAAGGTGCATGTCTCTGCCCTGTCAGTTTGGTTTCAACGTAGGATTGCTACGCTGCCTGATATCCGCACATTTATGCAGGGTGTCCTTCGCATCCAGCCTCCCTTTGTTCCTCCAGTGGCTCCTTAGGATTTGGCTGTGGTTCTGAGGGCGCTCCAAGATTCTCCATTTGAGCCTTTGGGTTCCGTGGAGTTGAAATGGCTTACAACAAAGACAGTGTTCCTTCTGGCTATTGCTTCGGCCAGAAGTGTGTCGGATTTGGGGGCTCTTTCTTGTCGCCCCCCCCTTTCTGTTTTTTCGCTCGGATAGGGTGATACTTCGGACCCGCCCTTCCTAAAGTGGTGTCTAGTTTCCACATTAACGAGGAAATTGTGGTCTCAGCCTTTAATTCATTGGATCTCTTGGCTGGTGAGGCCTCTTCGGACGTGGTATGGGCTCTGCGGATCTATGTGGACCGTACCAGTTCTTTTAAGAAAATCGGACTTTGTCCTGTATGGCTTTCACAGGAGGGGTTGGACTGCCAATAAACAGACTTTGGCACGTGGATTTGCATGGCAATCTCTGAGGCTTACGCTCATGAGGGTCTTCTGGTGCCACCCTCTGTGAAGGCTCATTCTACGAGGTCTGCAGGTCCTTTGTGGGCTGCTCTCCGTGGCGCCTCAGCTGTGTAAGGTGGCCACGTGGTCCTCTGCCCATACTTTTGTCAGGCATTACGCCTTTGACACATTTGCTTCTCAGGATGCTTCCTTCGGGCGGTGGGTTCTCCTTTCTGCATAGGAGCGTTCCCACCCTTGAAGGATACTGCTTTGGGACATCCCCAATATCTCTTGTTTTTCCTGATAGACTATGTAACGGTTCACTTTTCTTCAGGGTCCATAGGGGTCCACAGGGATACCATATTGGGGGGGGGGTGGAAATGATGTTGGAGTGATCCAGGCACCAAACAGTTAAGCTTTCAGCTCCCAGGATGCCTCAGGTTCACATATACCTCGGCCGCAGGCATTCAGTTATTTGTTTGGTGCGGCAGGATTCAGATGCACCTTTATAACGGGGACTGCTCAGGCAGTCCCAAGCTGTTTTACTTTATTTATTTTTACTTCAAACCAAGCAGCACTAGGCGTCCTAAAGGACGCCTGTGCTGCTGCTCCACCTACCTCCGCTGATGCTGCAACACCAGTAAGCGGACTGGTGATTTTGGCGGGCACCAGCGGAGTTTGGCTAACAGCGATACTGAGACCTGGGACTACAGTCGGAAGCACATCGATGCAGGTAAGGTGGTTCCCCGCTCGCAGGGAACCACGTGGCAGTCCGTACCTCCGGCAGCTGGAGATCTGCCGGAGGTTGAATGCTGTGTTCACTCCCCCACTAGACCACTGGGGCAAGTCAGTCTGGCATCCGGGACAGTGGCGGTGGCCATGTTATAAGGCCAGGGCACCCAGGGGGTTGTAGGCTCTCCCAGGCAGCCCCTCCCCCAGCCCAGACGTCGATCCAGCTGATGTTTTCCCGCATCTGGATTGCTCCTCCCCCCCTCTGTATATGAGACGTCCAGCGACCACTATCATTGTTGTGTTGAAGCTGCTGGTCTCAGGAGGTTTTGGGTCTAGTTTCCCTGTATACCTCTCCCCATAGGCCAGGTTATACTGTACTCAAAATCCTACCAAGCCTTGTGTTTTGAGTACAGTAGTTGATTGAGGGTCCATTGCAAGTATATTGTATTTGCATTGTATGTGACTTTTGCTGGCTCTGCTGTGTGGTTACTGCCTTTATTTTCATGTACTGTCAGGTATAACTAACTGCTATTTCTCCTCAACACTGTGCTACAGGCTTGTGGGGAATATATATATATATTTTTTCTCTTAAACTGTACTTCACATTTATTATTGTTTGGAAGGCTGTCACATTTGCACTTATTTATTATGTCTAAGAATAAAGGTAAACCAGAAACTGAGGCCCTAGTGCTGGTTTCATGTAAAAGCTGTCTGCCGGGCTTGGCCCCTCAGGACTTTATACAGGTTTGTGTGCTGTTTGTTATAAAGAGCCACCTCACCAGTCCAGTCCACCAGTCCCTGTACAGAAGCCATCTTGGGTGTGCTCCTTGTCTCAGGTTATGACGCAGCTAGTGGACTGTTTGGCTACTCCCACAATGGTATACACACAACAGTTCTAGCCTGCCAAGTTGTCCCCCCTATACATCTTTCCTGGATGGTTGTTTATGCCCACTCAAAGTACGGCTCAGTAAGCTTCTGCGTCTCAACAAATGTTGCAGGTGAACAGACCAGTAGCCAATTTAGCGCCTAAGCGGACAATGTAATTTTATCAGTCTGCTCAGCATGTAGATTCAGACGCATCATCGGAGGAGTCAGATGATGTGCTGGGTTCTTCTCTAGGGTCTATCTCTGGAGAGGAGGACCATCCTTTTACATCGTATGTCCCTTCTTTGGTGAGGGTGGTCAAATCAATCCTTAATATAGAGGATGATGAGCCAGCTCCTAGACCTAAGGCTCCAGTGTTAAGCACCAGAAGGTGGTAAAAGCTGAATTCCTAAGTCTGAGCAGCTTACTGAACTTATGGAAGAAGCATGGAATACCCCTGATTAACGGTTCCATGTTACAAAAAGATTAGCATCTTTTGTATTTTTTCTCACCTACTGAATGTACTAAATGGGAAGTCCCTCCTACTGTGGATGCTCATGTGACACAATCAGGAGTGCTACGTTGCCTATACCATCAGCATCTTCTCTTAAAGATCCTATAGATAGAAAACTTGAAACATGTCTTAAATCAGTGTTTTCATTATCTGGAGCTGTTACTCTGCCGGCTATGGCTGCGGCCTGGGTATTCAAGGCTGTTGAAGAATGATGGGGGTATTGGAAGATACTCTATCAAATGCTACCAGAGAACAGCTGACATATATCTCCCACACATGGTAAGAGGCTTCCTATTTGGGAGAAGCTGCAATAGATGCTGTGATCCTGGCTTCTAAAGCATCGGCAGTTTCGGTTGTTGCTCGTAGAGCCCTTTGGTTAAGGTCCTGGAAAGCAGATGCGTGATCTAAGGCGGCTCTGGAATCCTTACCTTTTTATGGAAACATACTTTTCGGAGCAGAATTGGATAAGTTAGTGGCTTCTCCGGCAGCATCAAAATCTGCAGGTCTGCCATCAACAGTTACATCAAAGTCTAGGCAGTCTTCTTTTCGGTCCTTTCGTCCTCAGGGAAGAGCAAAAGGACAGGCTTCCTCTCGACCGTCTAGTTCTCGCAGGACCACCAAGCAGCAAACTAAGAGGTCCTGGCCAGTCAGACATCCAGCTTCTAAGCCGGACGACAAACCCTTTGCCTGATGGGACGGGCCTCCTCCTGTGATAATCCCAAGATGGGAGGCCGACTTCTTCATTTTGCGGACTACTGGCATCAAACAACAACAGACGCCTGGGTCCGAGAAGTGGTTTCTCAGGGGTATGCCCTCACCTTCCGGAGGCATCCTCCCCAGAAGTTCTTTTTAAACAACTCTGTCAAGGAAGCAGCGCTAAAATTTGTAACCATCCAAGATCCAAGATGTGCATTGTGTATAAATAATAACAATTTATTAAAAGGCACAATTGATCAATGGTACATGTAGCATGAAACAATGTCATTACAAAAAATGTCCATATACCTTGGACATCTGAGGGCTCCGAGTGCAGCGTACGGGACTGTATGCAAATATGATCATCCCTCTACCTGGTGTCAGGATCTGGTAATATACACTGGACATAATACCTTTCTTGCATTTGAGACTGTTAACAGCATATTTATCCGGAAGTATATATAGGAACAGGCTATATCCACCTATGACATTGTTGGAAGAGGCTATATGTTTTTACTCATTGCTCATTTTAGTATAATAATTTCTGTATGACATTGTTTCATGCTACATGAACCATTGATCATTTGTGCCTTTTAATAAATTGTTATTATTTATTCACAATACACATCTTGGATGGTTACAGATTTTAGCGCTGCTTTCTTGTATATATCTTTGTCATTGGGTCTGACAAACCCTATCTACAGCAGCTGCTTAGATTAACAGTTCAAACCAGCACCTGTATACTCTCCCCTCTTTTTTTGAACAGATTCTATCAAGGCCTTGGCCCTTCAAGAGGCCATTTATTCCCTGCTGCAGGCAGGGGTGATAATCCCAGTTCCTGTGGTTCAACAAGGAATGGGTTATTATTCCAATCTGTTTTTGATTCACAAAACCAAATGGGTCTCATCGCCCTATTCTAAATCTGAAAACCCTAAACAAGTTTATCTGTGTACCCAAGTTCCGTATGGAGACTCTTAAGGTAAATTATTTTGGCAATGAAACCTGGGGATTTTATGGCTTCCCTGAACATTCAGGATGCGTATCTGCACGTGCCTATTACGCCATCCCACTAACAATTTCTATGGTTTGCTGTCCTGCAACATCATTATCAATTTCATGAACTGCCCTTTTGTCTATCAACGGCCCCTCAGGTCTTCACCAAAATAATGGCAGTTATGACAGCCTACCTCAGGCGTCAGGGAGTCAGAATACTGCCATACTTGGACAACCTTCTGATATTAGCACAGACTCCAGCTGTTTTACAACACTATCTCCAACTGACTATTGCCTGCCTACAGACACAGTTCGCCCAATGCTGGTGTGTCACAACCGTGGACACTTTGGTAAGAAAAGTGGTGTCTCAGGGGTACACCCTCTCCTTCCGGCGGAGGCCTCCCAGCCGGTTTTTCACTATAGGCCTTCAGTCGGATCAAGACAATGCCCTGGAATTCCGGAAGGTGATCCACTCTATGCTCCAGGCTGGAGTTATAGTGCCGGTTCCGTTGTCCCAGAGGGGATCGGGGTATTACTCCAATATCTTTCTGGTACAGAAACCCAATGGGTCTTACAAGGCCCATCCTCAACCTCAAATCACTCAACAAATTCTTGAGGGTTCCTCGGTTCAGAATGGAGACCCTGCGTTCCATCAATTTGGCGATGGAGCCTGGGGATTTTATGGTGTCGCTAGATATTCAGGATGCCTACCTGCATATCCTCATTGTCTCAGCACACCAGCGTTTCCTCGGGTTTGCAGTAGTCGACCAACACTTAAAATTTAAGGCACTGCCCTTTGGTCTGGCCACAGCGCCTCGAGTGTTTACCAAAGTCATGGCAGTTATGGCAGCCCACCTGCGGATGCAGGGGGTCCGCTTGTTGCCCTATCTGGACAACCTCCTGTTGTTGGCAGGGTCTCCAGAGATCCTTCAGCACCATCTGCTACTGACATTGCAGGCTCACGACTGGCTGATAAACTGGAAGAAGTCCTCCCTGGTTCCCTCGCAGAGAATGCTCCATCTCGGAGCCCTGTTGGACTCCCAACATTAGAGGATCTTTGTGACAGAGGAAAAGATCTCTGCATTACAGACAAAGGTACGCAGTTGCCTGCAGGGTCGCCGGGTGTCTATTCATTTGGCGATGATGTTACTGGGATCCATGGCGTCGATGTTCGACATGATGGAGTACGCCCAGTTTCACTCCAGACCTCTGCAGAAGTTGGATCCTCTCCAGATGGAATGAGTTGCCCCATCGGATAAAGACACAGACAATGGTGCTTTCACCGGAGGTACGTATGTCTCTGGCCTGGTGGCTGCAGACGGCCCATCTGAACAGGGGGCGCCCCTTTTGCATTGCGGACTGGGTCCTTCTGACGACGGACGCCAATCTCCGAGGCTGGGGAGCAATTCCAGGGAAGGTGGACTCCAGTAGAAGCTGCACTTCCAATAAACATTGAAACTAAGAGCAGTATTCAAAGCTCTCCAACAAGCAAGACATGTCCTCCACGGAAAACCAGTGCAGGTACAGTCAGATAACACCACCACGGTGGCTTACATAAACCGCCAAGGAGGAACCCGCAGTCAGGCGGCCCTGACAGAGGTGTCCTGCATTCTGACTTGGGCAGAAGGAAATCTCCCTGCCATCTCGGCAGTGTTCATACCAGGAATCCTCAACTGGGAAGCAGACTTTCTCAGCCATCAAGACGTGCATCCAGGAGAGTGGTCTTTCAGCTTCTGGTGAACAAGTGGGGCCTTCCAGAGATAGACCTCATTTCCTCCCAACACAACAACAAGCTTCCTGTGTACGGTCAAGAACAAGAGACACAGGCACTTCTGGTAGACGCTCTGTCGGTCCTGGTGGACCTTCCATTTTGCGTACCTCTTCCCTCCGTTCTCCCTTCTTCCTCGAGTGATTCGCAAATACAAGCAAGAAGGCGGCACACTCCTGCCGATAGCTCCAGCGTGGCCCAGACGGCACTGGTACTCAGATTTTCGGAGTCTATCCGTAGACACTCCGATACTTTTTGCCTCTACATCCGGACCTGTTGTCTCAAGGTCCTTGCCATTACCCGGACCTGGGTATTCTGTCTTTGATGGCGTGGCTGTTGAGACTGCCCTCTTAAGGTCCAGGGGTTTTTCCAGCTCTGTAGTGAACACCATGCTCAGAGCTTGGAAGCCGGCTTCTGCAAGAATTTACCATGGAGTGTGGCATACTTTCTTTGAATGGTGTCGCCCTAGAGGCTATGATGCTCAGGTCTTTAGGATATCCAGGGTTTTGGCATTCCTACAAGCGGGCTTAGATCATGGTCTTCGCCTTGCTTCCCTGAAGGTGCATGTTTCTGCCTTCTCAGTGTAGTTTCAGCATAGGATTGCTACACTTCCTGATGTCCGCACCTTTATGCAAGGTGTGCTTCGTATTCAGCCTCCCTTTGTTTCACCAGTGGCTCCTTGGGATTTGGCTGTGGTCCTGGGACCGCCATTTGAACCACTGTGTTTCTTCTGGCCATTGCTTCGGCCAGAAGGGTGTCAGATTTGGGGGCTCTCTCATGTAGAGTTTCTGATTTTTCTTACTGATAAAGTGATGCTTCGCACTCGGCCTGGTTTTCTACCTAAGGTGGTATCTAGTTTCCACATTAATGAGGAAATCATAGTACCAGCCTTTAATTCCCCAGACCTCTCAGCTGGTGAGGCCTCCTTGGATGTGGTACGGGCTCTAAGGATTTATGTTGACCGTACCAGTTCATTTAGGAAATCTCTGTTTGTCCTCTATGGTTTCCATAAGAAGGGTTGGCCTGTTACTAAGCAAACTTTGGCAGGATGGATTCGCATGGCGATTTCTGAGGCTTACATTCATGAGGGCCTTCCTGTACCATCCTCTATTAAAGCTCACTCTACACGGTCTATGGGTCCTTCGTGGGCAGCTCGCCATGGTGCCTCTGCTGTTCCTGTGGAAGTAGAAAATATGAGATGGTAAGAACTTACCATTGTTATCTCTATTTCTACGAAGTCCATAGGGTTCCACAGGACTCCCGCCCTGTCGCACCTGTACTGCAGATGGGCTTTGATCTGGTCACCGGTTTTCCGTCTCCTTCTGGTGAGATTGTATTTCTTGTGTGTTCCAGACTTCCTTCTCTCTCTTTATGCTCCTCCTCCGGCCTATAGCTTGTTACGTAACTGATTGCCTTGGCTCGGGGGCGGGGTATAGGAGAGGATACCCCACCCCCGAGTGCATACTGGAAGGCGGAAAATTTTACTCTGTGGTGCCCGATGACTTCCGCCATCGCCTATACCCCAAGGTATCCTGTGGAACCCTATGGACTTTGTAGAAATAGAGATAACAAGGGTAAGTTCTTACCATATCTCATATTATATACAATTTTCTAGCCATCTGTCAAAATGAAGACAGCCATTGTACTTAAAGAATTATGAATATATGTATTACTAATCTCATCTATGTCTCAATATGTTACACTGACCATCATCATTGTTGAGTACACATTCGGTGGATGGACAAGTGTCAAACTCCACCTAATACTTTTCTGACCATATCGGTGTATAAATGACATTTGGGCATATCAATATACAAACGTCAGCTGAATATAGTGATTCACTGTATTCACATATGTGTTTTTTCTATTTGTGTGTGTTTATTGTCAGTAACAATACAGATTACTTTTTAATACCTCAATTTTTATATTCTACAATTATGAATTTAAGATACCTATGATAAAAAGTTCTTTCTTACTAGCTGTTTTTTGTAAGTGTGCCCCCAAATAGAGTCCTTTTTCTTTTTTCTCTTGGATATTTCTAGATCATTGAATTTATGACTCTGGGGTGCACCCCTGGTAGACTAGGATTCTACCCATTATCTGAGGATTCCACATAGGGACTTTCCTAGTTTACACAGTATTGATACTTAGTTTACAATCACTACCAGTCTATAGAAAACAGTAAACATTAATCAATTCTCTATTGCTATACACTAATATTCTTATACTAACATCTGTGCAACCTGTGCGGTTAGGGCCCCTCCTCTTTTTCACGACTGTCTCAGAAATTGTAGTCTTGTCCCATGCAGGGCGTACACAAGCTACGTATGCCGTTGCAGTGGCTAATTTATGCATGCCCTTATAATAGCGTTCAAATTGACAGGCACGCCTGTGTTTCTTCGACTACACCCCCGTCACCACTCCCAAATGCTGATGTCCCATCACTCACTCTGCGATGGTTTTCTATCTGTGTGCGTGATCGCAACGCTATTCTGCGCACACAGACTGCAGTGCATACACATGCGCAGTACGCACCATTGGCCGATCTGCGTATGCGGCTGAAATTGCGATCCATGCTGACTCAGACCCATAGTCGTAGTATGGGGGAGAAGAAGAAAACTCTCTTGTTGGGGGCACTCGAATGTAAAGGTTATAATAAGAATAATATATAAAAAATAACTTTTATTAGATATATTTTAAAATACCAAAAACAAGTCTGAGCCTGTTACTTATTGGCATTACTGTTGGAATAACAGCTATAAATGATCACAAGCAGAACACGAACATACATAGCACATAAGACAACATATAATACAATACTTATCACAATTATGTGAAGCTAAGTGAAATATTACAAATAGGTCTATAATTCTCTGTCTCATACAATATTGAGACCTATATAAAACATATACTAGTTCAATGACCTCATAATGTCGTCATAGCACAATGGCTAATCAGAATTACGGCAGAAGCATACAAGGAAATCTTCTAGAAAAGAATGTGATAATAACCATACAATATTCAATATAGGTTACGTGAGATATCACAGCACAATAACACTGAACAGTAATCAGAGAAATACAATGATAAGGGGGTCAGATGAAATAATAGCTGACCCTGCAAATATCAAAATGAATATAAGTAAATCACAGGTTGTAATGAGAGGCAGATCACACGTAGGTCGCCTGTGATGCCACCCAGGTACTTGTAGACAGTAAGGTTATAGGAAAAGTAAAGCTACTCCTTTATGTGGAGTTTACAAAATAGCAGCTGCTGCATGCCATTGTATAACCATTGAATGGCATGTGAGCGTACTATAAAGGTACTCCCAGGGTAGGGAATAAGTACAATGAGTATCTGCTGTTGGACTGCGTTAAAAAGAAGGTCCTGGTGTAAACATTGCAGGAACCTCTAATAGGCGCACCCCAATGAGAGTACTCATAGAGACAATAGTTATCGTAATGAAATAACACAGCATAGGTTTGCGATCTGTGCTGCTGCCAGTCATATACCAAAGGTAGTGGTGAATGGTGGGAAACCCAGATCGCATATGCAGTGATAGGAAGAAAGAGTATGAGTGTAGCTGCACTATGGCTAGTACAGGACAAGTGGAGCTCTGTTGCCCTAAAGGTATTGCAGGGTCACAAACTTGTCTCTGTTAAATAAAGCCACTCAGTGCGCTAAAGAAAGTGTAGTATGAAAAGTACCTGAGCGCTCACCTCCAGGGAGCCGGTGTGTAGTATAGAAAATCTGCCACTAGAAGAGCCTGTCAGTATGCTGCCATGACGAATCCCGCCTGTACACAGCCGGATTCGCGGGTCTGAGTGTTCTTGTTTGGTAATGACGCCTTTTGTGAAAACATCATTGACAAGTTTATGATATAGTAAATTATATAGTTCTGTGGGATTGAAAATCATTTGTTTATAGCAGGTTTTATCATATAATTGCCTATATGCTTCCTTTAAATACATATCCTTTGGCCAAAGGACTATGTTACCCCCTTTATCTGAGGGTTTGATAATTACATCGTCCCATTGATTTATCACCTTAAGTGCTTGTCTTTCATCCTGATTAAGATTGTCGCTCGAATGAGAGGTATCTTTGTTACTGTGTGCTTTGTCCATGTCGCGGGAGATTAGGTCCAAAAAGATCTTAACTTCAGGACATATCATCTCTGATGGTGTGAACGTGCTCTTTTACAGATGTTTCTGCGTGTAGATAACACTTCTGGAGGGCTATTGGTAGATTCATTTACTTCCATAAGTTCCTCTAAGTCTTTCAAAGCTTGTACTTCTTCCTCTGTATGAAAGGGTGGGAGAGTATCTCCAGAAAATAGCCCTTGAGTTTGTGTATCAATAACCGTCAAATCACTTTTGTCTTTATTTGAAAAAAAATTTTTTAAAAGTAATTTGCGTCCGAAGAGACGTAAGTCCTTTTCCCATGTAAATCTGTTAAATGTTTTGCTGGGAGAGAACGACAGTCCCTTACTTAGTACCTCCATCTCAGTAGTCGTAAGGCACCTAGGTGACAGATTGATAACCTTCAAATTGGATGTCACCTCTAATTCTTGTTGCGGATTCTGGACGATGTTCTCTGGGGTATGGGAGAGTCCCAAGTCCTTGGGTCTCTTCCCCTTCTTGATACTTCTCATCGTCCTCCTCTTTTTGTACGGAAACCTCGCGTACTCCTGCTTTCTTCTAAAAAAAGTGAGTGTGTTCCTGCGAGGTGGTGATACAAGATCTTCCGTACCAGAGGACTCTGTTTCGGAGGAGCTATAACCAGCGGGATATTTGTATTCTTTAGTGGTGGTGTTGTGTTTCCACTTGAATATGTTGCCTTGAGAGAAATCCCTCTTGTCTCTGATAAATTTATTCCTTTTTCTTTCTATCAGAGTTTCTTCATAGGTATTGAGATCCTCTTCAATTTTTTCAAAGGCTGTTTGAAATCTAGCGTCTTTTTCCCACTGTTCAAGTGTTTTGCCCAGGGTATCAACTTCTTTATCTAGTTCTTCTAATACAAGGAGATTGTGTTTGAGTAGAATATTCATCAATTCTTGAGAGCACTTGAGGAGGCAGGCTTCCCAGTCAGTTTTGAGAGAGTTGGTGGCAAGTTCAAAGGTGGGAAAGTTCTTTGGTCTCAAACCACGGGGAACAATTTTTTGCTTCAAATAGTTTTCTATTGTAGTTAACTCCCAATTAGATCTTGTTTGTTTTTGGAGTAAAAATTTGAGTTTTCTTATGTCATCGTCCCAATTGGATTCGTGTGGTAAACCTGCTAGTTCACTGGGAAATATGTTATTTAGTTCCTCGATGGTTTTCCGTATGGAACTTAATTCATTTTTAAGGCTGAATGCCATATTATTCTCTCCGTATAGAGAGTAATAATTCAGAGCCAATGATGAGTCAGATCGTGTTATAAGGTTGTTAAATGTTACTTGCGTAGTATATCGCTAAGATTTAGATAAACATCCGTGCATCAAAAACTGAAGGCTGGGATAACCCAGAAAAAGTTTAAACATAAATGACCAGGGAAGGGGGGAATAGGGGGATATAGTTTGAGCACAGGATATAATATATTGGATATAATTAGTCAAAAGAATAATGAAAATCCACAATTATAAATATCAAACCCTAGTATAGGTGTCAAGCAAAAATATTGTAAAGTGTGGAGGTGCTCCCCATGAGAGTATAGATAAACGTAGTATGGGGGAGAAGAAGAAAACTCTCTTGTTGGGGGCACTCGAATGTAAAGGTTATAATAAGAATAATATATAAAAAATAACTTTTATTAGATATATTTTAAAATACCAAAAACAAGTCTGAGCCTGTTACTTATTGGCATTACTGTTGGAATAACAGCTATAAATTATCACAAGCAGAACACGAACATACATAGCACATAAGACAACATATAATACAATACTTATCACAATTATGTGAAGCTAAGTGAAATATTACAAATAGGTCTATAATTCTCTGTCTCATACAATATTGAGACCTATATAAAACATATACTAGTTCAATGACCTCATAATGTCGTCATAGCACAATGGCTAATCAGAATTACGGCAGAAGCATACAAGGAAATCTTCTAAAAAAGAATGTGATAATAACCATACAATATTCAATATAGGTTACGTGAGATATCACAGCACAGCTCTATGAGTACTCTCATTGGGGTGCGCCTATTAGAGGTTCCTGCAATGTTTACACCAGGACCTTCTTTTTAACGCAGTCCAACAGCAGATACTCATTGTACTTATTCCCTAGCCTGGGAGTACCTTTATAGTACGCTCACATGCCATTCAATGGTTATACAATGGCATGCAGCAGCTGCTATTTTGTAAACTCCACATAAAGGAGTAGCTTTACTTTTCCCTATAACCTTACTGTCTACAAGTACCTGGGTGGCATCACAGGCGACCTACGTGTGATCTGCCTCTCATTACAACCTGTGATTTACTTATATTCATTTTGATATTTGCAGGGTCAGCTATTATTTCATCTGACCCCCTTATCATTGTATTTCTCTGATTACTGTTCAGTGTTATTGTGCTGTGATATCTCACGTAACCTATATTGAATATTGTATGGTTATTATCACATTCTTTTTTAGAAGATTTCCTTGTATGCTTCTGCCGTAATTCTGATTAGCCATTGTGCTATGACGACATTATGAGGTCATTGAACTAGTATATGTTTTATATAGGTCTCAATATTGTATGAGACAGAGAATTATAGACCTATTTGTAATATTTCACTTAGCTTCACATAATTGTGATAAGTATTGTATTATATGTTGTCTTATGTGCTATGTATGTTCGTGTTCTGCTTGTGATAATTTATAGCTGTTATTCCAACAGTAATGCCAATAAGTAACAGGCTCAGACTTGTTTTTGGTATTTTAAAATATATCTAATAAAAGTTATGTTTTATATATTATTCTTATTATAACCTTTACATTCGAGTGCCCCCAACAAGAGAGTTTTCTTCTTCTCCCCCATACTACGTTTATCTATACTCTCATGGGGAGCACCTCCACACTTTACAATATTTTTGCTTGACACCTATACTAGGGTTTGATATTTATAATTGTGGATTTTCATTATTCTTTTGACTAATTATATCCAATATATTATATCCTGTGCTCAAACTATATCCCCCTATTCCCCCCTTCCCTGGTCATTTATGTTCAGACCCATAGTCATCTTGACATGCAAATAATGGAATTACCTTGAAAACTAATGCATTTGCCCAAAAGTAGACCAGTATCGTCACAAGACAGCATTTACACTGCACGTTCCTGAATGAGCCTCTCTGATTTAGCATTCACCACCATTTAAAGATACTCAGCTAGTATTCATAATTTTATTTGTAGATCTCACTGTACGATTCAGAAGAGTTGTCACTTTGCCTTCCTTTCTCCTTAATTAATTTATCTCCCCCTAGATCTCTGCTGCCCATGTCTGTGCTGTTTCCTGTTACAATACATTCATTTGGGTGTCTGGCAAAATATATGCGTAAGACGCAGCAAACACAAAACCCAGAGAATGATCGTAGTCTGTACCGATCAATTACATAAAACAATGTATAGTAGAAACAGCCCATGACATGGGTTGGGTACGGTATCTTAGCGGTGACAAACCAGACGGACACAATACCTGCAACGCAATCCAGACGCTCAAAATCCCTACGCATGTTGGTAAGTATTCTGACCATATCCCATCCCTCCTGCAGCCTAACCCTCACCTACCACAGCCTAACCCTCCCTCTAGTGCCTAACCCTAATCCTCACCATCAGGATTCTTGAGCTAGTATTGTGATGACCGTAGGGATTGCGGAGTCGGTATTGTGACCGTCTGGCTGGTAACCGCTGGGATCCTGACTACATCTCTCTGGCACATAACAAAAGATGCCATAGTAAGTTTATAGTATGGTGGCCTGTAAAATAGAAACACAAAACAATCTGTTTAAAGTACACATACAGATGTGAGCAGAACAATCAATGCAAAAAACCCAACAAATTAATAAATAGCATTTTACTTATTTTGTTGGGGAGTTTATTTGTTTGATCAAAATAGTTTTCACTTCTAGGTCAGTATTTTCTTTGTTGTGAAGTTAAACAATCTTCCTCTAGCTATCACTGACATGCTCATATAGTTACTGCAGCATAGAATCAAAGACCTGGGACAACTAATTTTGAGCAGGATCAGGTATGGCAGCTCCCAGTAGTCAGATTAAAGAATATTTTGGATTTGAATGTACAGTGAAGGAACACACGCATGTTACAGGATAAACCCCGAACTCCAGGTAAGCTTGATCTGTAAGTAGTATTTACCTTTTTTGAAATTTTCTGTAACTTCTATAAAGGAATGTTTGAGCCAAAGTAATTTTCACATTTTAGGCCAGATTCCTAGTCTCGCTCAGAAATACAGAGATGTTATGCTGCACATATTTGCAAAGATATGTTTAAGGCACTAGGCCGCGTCAAGGCTTCTCTGTTCTGGTGGTCCCTAACGCTACATAGTAATAATAGCACTCACTTTGGGTCATATAATTGCATTTTGTTAGGCCTAAAAAGTGAGTGCTGTTATCACATAGCATTAGGGGCCACCAGAACAGAAAAGCCTTGACGCAGCATGGTGGCTTAAATATATCTTTGCAAATATATGCAAACAGATCTCTATTCCTATTATCATGTAGCATGTAGTATTCAATTTTCATTGCAGAGTGCTGGGGGAACATCCCTTTTTATGAACCTGTGAAGGGCTATTAGGTTGATTTGAACAGGCACTATTTTAAATTACTGGTCTGAGAGGCATGGATGGGACCACCATTTGGAGGGTGTGCTGGTTCCTGTGATAAAGTGGAGAGATAAAGTACCATTTGGAGGATTTTGGGGTTCCTCCAGTTGAGATGTGGCTAACAGTATGCAATTTTATGACCCAAAGTGGGCGCTATAATCACGTAGCGTTAGGGGCCACCAGAACAGAGAAGCCATGACGCGCCCTGGTGGCTTACACATATATATGCAAACTGAGATATAAGTATTTCTGCTATCGTGTAGTATTAAAGTCTCATTGCTGGTCCTTTGCAGTGTCCTGGGGGAACATTTTTCTGTCCATATGCACGACTCCCATGAGGCAGTTCTCCTCCGTGTGTCTGTCATTTTACAGATAGGAGCTGATTGGTTGGTACTTTATCTCTCCACTTTATCACTGTACTTGGTTTGATACATCTTTTCATGGAGTGAAGCTGCAAAGATGCATCAGACATAAGGATGCATATGTTTGCTACATCGCAGTTTGCTAAAATTTGCTAGCTGCAGCTTCATACGGAGCTGTGTGCAACTCAGTATAAGGCCCTTTAGATTAGTCCTTTTTTCCAATCACAGCAAATTTTGCATTCTTTCTGCCTTTCAGGAGACGGTGGAAGAAAGATGGAAACTCTCGAAAATGTCCCCAGCCATAAAGGTGAGCCACCTGCAGATCATAATAGCAGTTCACACTGTGGGCCTGATTCAGAGTTAGGAGCAAATCGGAGCAGTTTACACCTTGGTAAAACCATCCTGCATTTCAGATGGGGAAGATTTAAAATGTGTAGAGAGATTTGTAGTTGGGAAGGGCATGTATTTGTGCGCTACATGCAAAAGCAATCCATCCATGCATGTAAAAAGTAAATGCATTCCCACCCCACCCATGGTTTATTCCAGGAGCACATAGCTCCTTGTTTTTTTATTTTCTCCTAACTCTGAATCAGGCCCTTTTGTTGGAAAGGTTCCGGATAACTTTTCCAACAAAATGTCATCATATATTACTTGTCAACCAGTGTACAAAATATTTTATAAGTAAATCATGGTGTTTTTAAGCATTAAGTTGTCAACTTCCCAACGTAGACTTCCCAACGTAGAATTACGTAAAAACCTGGAATTTGTTTAAAAAAAAACTCTTGCATTTGTAGTGCAAGGAATAATTATTTAGAAATGTTCCTAGGTTCTGGAAAACAGATCTCCAATTACAATACACAGAAAGCGATGCAGACCATGAGCAGCAGAGCAAGGGGAAAGGATCGTCTCACAGGCAGAGCCCAAAGGTAAAATAATTTTCAATACCTAGAACTTCACTTTTATTTTTTCTCTGCTCATATACAAATAGAAAAATCCACAATAATAAATAAGTAATAACAATTACAAAAGTTCAGCAAATTGGTTTATATATATTTGGAGTATGCTTTGTTTTGTTTTATAGAGGGGTTTATGCAGTTGTGCTTTCAGGATTGACGTGTGTGGTACAGGGCCGTAAGTTCATGCCAGGCACCCGGAGGCAAAATAGATGATAGTGCACCCCCTCTGCTTGCTCCAGCCCCCCACTGCCTCTCCAGCCATCCCCCCACTGCCTCTCCAGCCAGCCTTGCAGTGTCGCACCAGCTCCAGTTACCTTCTCCTGGATTTTCTGGTTGCGCCTTCTTGCTCCTCTACATGCTGCAGTCCTCTGACTGGTGCAATAAAGGTTTTTTTTTTTTTCATTGTTACTCACAGTAAACAACAAAAACTTTACAGCGCCTGTCATGCCTGAAGCTGAAACAGCAGCTCCTCGGACCCCGCAAATAGATCCATCTATAACAGCCGCTGGCAGTGGTTATAGATGGATTTATCTGTGTGCCCCCTGAAGGCAGGTATCCAGAGGCCAGTGACTGCACTGCCTCCAGGAGTTCCGCCTCTAGTGTGCTAACTGGTGAGATAATTACTGAAATTAGATGAACTAACCTGTGTATGATTAATGGAATCCTGAAAACATGACCTGCTTGGGGGTACACGACTGCAGTTGAGAACCACAGCCCTAGAACAGTGTTTTCCAAACTCCAGTCCTAAAGGACCTCGGACAGTGCATGTGTTACAGATATCCTCAAGGATTCGTTATTATATCGCCATTCATCATGTCAACAAGATGCAATTTCGACACTAATGTACATTCGAAGTGTATAATGTCGACACTGTCTTTAATGTCTCTAACCCGAGCGCTAACGTTTTGAGGCTGTCAACATTTCATTGGTGTCGACATCCTGACTGCATCCCCTCCTCAGGATCACAACTGAAATAATTATCACCACCTGTGGGTCTTTTAAAATGTGTCAGCCAGAGATGGAAACACCTGTACACCAAAAAGGAGATATGTAAAACATGCACTGTTAGGGGTCCCTGAGTAACTAGAGTTGGGAAACGCTGGCCTAGAACTTTGCCTTACAGTTACATTTCATAAACAATGCTGCATGTCCTTTATCACTTGATTTAATAAGCATGTCTTCTATTTGCAATTAGGAAAATAGATTTCAATTTAGCACAGTAAAATTAAATTACATGTTGAGAATGCAGTAGCAAGATGTTGTTTTCACTTCACAGATAATTAGCAATATGTTTCATACTGCACACAGAGCTGACAAGCTATCAATAGAATACCTTTCAGTCTCTGTGGGACTTTTGTGAATTCCTTAGGGTACAAATGCATTCAACATAACAAACAATTAGCTTTTTCCTAGATTTGGTACAATGAACAATTTTTAAATGCTAAATTTGTCTAAAGTTGAAATATTTTATTTGCCAGAACGTAGTGCACAAACTCCTGCGTTCTGCTGGCAGGGCATCCAATGCTGTAAATTTATATTATATATATACTTGTTTTAGCCTAACAAGCTAGTCTATAGGAAAATGGGTTGAAACATGTGGAAGTTGCATGTTTGCATGATTTTTTTTTTCTATGCCTTTTCATGTGTTGGATTTTTACGGGCACATAATTTTACTGGTATATTAAGTAGTGCATGAAAAATAGGCTATAAATGTAATTTTAAACTGCTATGGTGGCCTTGTAAGAAAAAATTCATCCTATTTATTTTCATGCATTGGAAAAGGAAAAGTATATAAACAGCAAATAGGTGTGAATGAGTCCTTAGGGGTAGCTTTACTAAAACTTTGAAGAAGGAGAATGTAGGTGCTGCAACCAATCAGTATCTACAGTATCATTTATCTCGCACATTTTAGAAAATAACTAGAATGTGATTAGGCGCTATGGACAATACTTCCACTTTTTCCTTTAGAAGTTTGGTAAATCTACCCCTGAGGGCAAGATTCAATTAAGAGCTTGTAGATCCAGAGTTAAGTGCCCGGAGCTATTTAGTTGCAAAATGCGGTAAACCCGCTTGCTACTCTTTTCCTGCAGATTTCTGTTCTCATCCTCCTGAGGTGCGAGCAGAAGTCTGCGGTAAGTAGGGCTTTCTGCCCTTTTCGTGACCACAGCGACTGAGTAAACCCACAGCTCTGAGCACTTAACCTGAAAGCTCTGGGCTAACACGCATTAGTCACCGGCTTACCACATGAGCAAATGGGCTTGTTATTGAATAGCGCCTGGAGCTACAAGCTTGCAGTAAGCACCGCCGCTGATTGAATCCGGCCCTAAGAGTTTCATAAATATCTTTCAGTTGAGAACAAAAACTCTCCCAAGTCTTTCTGTCTTTTACACCATTCAGTTTTCACTCTGATGTAAAATATTGTATATACAACTAACTAAACATTACAAAACTTTTTTGCTCTTACTTGGAAACTACATTTGATGTACATGCGCCTGTTCACCTATAAATGTCTAATATCTGTGGTCTTCAAATACAATATATTACTATTCTACAATCAAATATAAAGCAAATGGTTGGGCTGGAGATAACATTCACAGCTTGGAGTCCTGTTTATCGGCATCTGAAATAATTATGATCACATATTTCATTATCTCAATAAGTATTGTCATAAAAAAGACAAAGCTATAACAGTTCATTATAAACTTGATATATTAAAGGGTAATAATATAAAACGTGTGTATATAGATGTGTCCTCATACACCATTGCTGCAGTTGCGCCAAACAGCCACTCTCGGCATGCCAGGTCACGTGTGACTCAGCTTGTACCGAGCGTCTTTTTCATATGAAAATGCATCAATGCACAAACTGATGTGACCAACCACTTCACAAGACTGCACAGTCTGAATCTGTATACAAAGTGCAACGATGCAGCGGCCGCTGCTCTTTTTACACTCCAAGTTCCGTTGTGCTTTGTGTCGAAGCTGAATAATTGGCTGAGACAAGTTCAGTTTAAAATTTAATCGCGGCGACGCCATCTTGCGAATGGCCGCAAGACTCCATTTTGGAAATTAGATCGCAAGACACCATTTTTGTGGTCAGCGTCAATTCAAGTTATAACTCAGGAGCTAAGAACAGAGGGCAATGTTTTTGTTAACCTACCAAGGGCAACTGGAAAAACAAGCTTTCTGAGTAAAAGTAAATAAGAAGAGACAATGGGTATTTTTACATACAAATTGGGAATCCCTGGATGCAGATAAAGTATAGTTGTGGCAATTGTAATATAATATCTACACAATTGGATTTGTCTGAATCCTAGACAGGATGGTCCCAAATTCCACAGCTTGAGGTGGTAATACATTTGCATTTCACACAAGAGTCTGTGAGAACAACAGAGGTTTTGTTTTCCTTTGAACACACAACAGGTGGGGGCCTGCTGACAGAGGGCATGTAGAACTACAACCCTCAGCCATCCACACTGCTGGATGTTCACTTCGTGTATGAGAAATTATGCACTTAAATCACACCCATTAATAACTAGCGTCCTTATATCAAACCCCGAATACTCACACACTACATATTCGCACACAAGGTTCCATTAGCATCAAATTGTATGATTCAAGTTGGTTAAGTTAGTTTAAATGCTAAGAAATAGAGGTTTTTGATATCTAAGGTATTATACATGATAAGCAAGGTGTGTTTGGTTTCGTTCTGATGCGTACGCGTTTTACAGAATCCCGGTGTTATCGGTGGAGAGATCGCATCATGCAAACTCAAGTTATGGATCGCAGAACTTACAAGCAACAAAATGTTTAGTTGATGGAATGTTACAGGAGGCGTTACCAGAAAGACTTCGGCTGTTAGAGGCAGGGAAAGTCTATTTGAAACAACCTGTTAAATGTGTCGTTACATATGCTTCTCCTCTGAGAACCAGTGAGATCAGCAGGAAGTTCCCCCTTTGTCCTGTTTCAGTCTGGGGGGGAATAAATACATGTGTCCGAACACTGGTTTGCCAGTTCATGCTGAATTTTGGGTGAACTGAGGATATCTAGTCAGAAGTCTATCTCTGGGTCCAGAGGCGCAGCGTATGTATAACCGTACTTGGGTCTGTATTATTTCCTTTTACGCCTAACTTGTGTATGTATAGATTGCGTGTAACTGACTGTACTTTTACCTGAATAATACTTGTGCGTTGGAAACACAGATTCCACTCCTGTCTTTATTTGCGGTTAAACTGCGTACGCAATTAGCGTTCTGTTTAGAGGTTTTAGGCAAGGTTTTGTCTTAGAGGTTCTAGGCAGGTGAATCTTAGAGGTTTATAGGAAGGAATATATTAAAAGGTTTATTGACGAATTCAACAGTGGGGGCTCATCGGTTTATCACACTATCTGATACACGATAACACTCGGTCAGTCCTCTCTCAGCAAAAAGGTGGAGGCGCCTTTTGGGAGACGCATTAGTCTTTCATTACCACAGTGTTGCTGAGAGCGTATTGCCGGTTATTGTGTAGAGGAAGCGCTGATTAGAATCCAGGGACAACAGAGGAAAAAAAGTTTGTTTTTCCTCTGTTGATAGAACCTTGTGTTTAGAGGGGTGCTGCAGTATTTGCGTACGCAGCTAAAACGCATTTTTGCGTACGCAGTAAAAAAAAAAAGTAATTATACGCTTGTGTGGTAGTCGCATAATTGTGTATGCGGACGATCGCACAATAGCGTATACGCACTTCCGGTTCTGCTGCCACGTGTTTGAACAAAGTCATTGAGGTTTACATTTTTTTCTATCTACCAATATCTGGGTTAAACGTTTATTTTCTGCGCAGTGAAAAAGTGTGTAACAGTGTGTGTATTGTTGGTAGGGGTAATTTATTCCCTAAAGTTAAGGGTACCGTATGATCCTTAAGGGCTAGGTGCAAGGGTTAGCCTAGTCGCTCGGTAAGCAGCTTTACCGTTCTAAACACAGTAGCAGGTGTACATGTTGTCTTTGTTGTATAGAGGTGCGCGAAAGTGGCCGACATACAAACTCTCATAGGTTTGGAAGTTACCTTACTAAAGCTTATTCGGGTCTGGAAGTTGCCTGTTTCAAAACTTATCTAGGTGTGGAAGTGGCCTTACGAAATCTTATCCAGGTGTGTGGGCGCCGCCGACTTAAATCGTTCACAGGTAAGTGAAAGTATCTTGATTGTCTTTCACCAGTTTAAATTTTTATTGAAAAGCGTAGGAGTTGTCTCAAAATGGGAGCCACGCAAACGGTAGAAATGTTAAGCAATGATGTGCTGCTAATGGAGGCTCCTATTGGATCAGCCCGTCGTATTATGCATACTAAGTACGGTACTTATGCAATAAGGTATTGTGATATATGGTTTAATATGACGAGAAAGAGTGTTAGACCGTTTCCCAGAATTGGTAGTTTTGACAAAAATGTGTTAGATAATGTCCAGGATCACATCAGTATGGTGCGATCCCGAGAGAAAAAGATTAAGTATTTTGAAAGTTTAAAAATATGGCAAACGACGCAAACTAGCGTTGCGAACGCATTGCCAGAAAATACATCCACGACGCTGAGTTGCAATACGGGCGAGCCGCAAATTGGCGCGCGCGGGCGGCAAAGTAGCGTCGTGGAGAGTATTGCCAGCAGTTCACGCTCACCTCCCCCACTTTATGTGGATAGAGGTGCAAGTACAGTTACCAAAAATACCAATAAAAATGTAACAACTAATTTGTACCCCCTCTTAAGTAACCATGAAGAAAATGTTTATGATGTAGAAGATGAGCCTATTGTAATGTCTGCTATTTCCCATGCTGTACAAATGATAGATGCTGCATCACCACAATCACGGGTGGTGCCGCCATCTCCATCGGTAACAGCAAGGGAAGTGTTAATACACTCGGCACCCATTGAGGAAGTTGTTAATACCATACGTAGCAGCAGATTAAACCCCCAGCCAGGTAACCAGGTCAGAGGTAGCAACGCTGCCGGTCTGCATCCCATTCGGACAATAACTGTTCCAAATGGAAATGCAGATGCAAACGGTGTAGTGCCCACGAGGGAAGTAGTAATGCATTGTCCATGGACAAGAGCAGAACTGAATTCCATCATAAATGATTTCCCCAATCCCAAAAAGGAACTAGCCAAATGTCAAAGATTTTTGAGAAATTTGGGTAGTTCTCATGAGCCCACTAATAAAGATTGGCGTGTGGTGTTAAGGGCCTGCCTGCCACGCAATACCGACGTGACAAAATTTATCACGGACTGTGTATTGGATGGCGACGTTCCCTTAACAGACCAAGTAAACCAAGGTAACATTTCCCGCATTGTGACTCAATTGGGTGTATATTTTCCAGTAGTAGTTAACTGGAACAAAATCTTCACAATCAAACAAAAAGAGAGTGAAACTGCAGAAGAATATTGCGACCGGGCTCTGCAGGCTATCACCCAGTACACTGGGATAGAAGAGATTAAAGATAGCATTCACCACAGGGGAATGATAGTCACGATATTAATGGATGGGTTAAAAGAGAATTTAAATACTCGGGTTCAGACCTCACAGCCTGGCTGGCGGGGACTTACAATAGATAACCTCATAGAGTCTGCCATAGAACATGACAAAAACATCTCAAAAAAGAGGGAGACCCAGAGCGAAAAATTAATGGCTGTCAGTATACAAGCTCTGGAGAGAATGACGTTAACATCACAGCCAACAGACACGCTTGCACTTGCACACACACTCATGCCAGAACAAGTTGCTCTCACTAACCCCACTCAACAACAAACACAACTCTATCCCACTAACCCAATGCAACCACAGGTCCCAGGATATCCACCCACTTCTTTTCCCCCACAATACCCTTACCCTCCCTATCCTTACCCATATCCACCACCTTTGCCCTCTGCTCAAACTTCACAACAACACATGCTTTCACCTGAATCACGGACATGTTTTAATTGCAAACAAACAGGACACTTAAGTAGAAACTGCACAGTAAAATGAGTATGGACCCCACACCAAGGGAAACCTGGATATCCCCATAAGGGATATGCACAGAGATCAGCAAATATTCAGCAAGCACCAGCTCCAATTGTAGCCGTAAATGCTTTATTGGAGAATGGTAGCCAACGCTAGGGGTCAGGTCATACCTGTAGTCTACAGATAGTCAGGTTAACGGGAAGTACTTGGGAAGAACCGGTCTTGATGGTTGATATAGCTGGTACTGAATATCCTTTTCTTGTAGACACAGGGGCGACCAAGTCAGTGATGAAATCTCCCGTTAATTTACAGGTGACCAACGAGACAATACCAGCAATGGGTGTGACAGGTAAAGTGGAACGTTATCCTTTAACCAGACCCGCAGAAGTTAGTATTGGGCCGTTGCATACCAGACATTCTTTTCTTCTGGCTGCCGCGGCTCCTACTAACCTGCTGGGCAGAGACTTGTTATGTAAAATGGGATGTGTCATATATTGCACCCCTGATGGTGTATATTTAGATATCCCAGAGAGAATGGTATACGAGGTGCGGGATATGTTAGACACCCCACAAAGGATAATGTACCACTCTACAGTTTTAAAAGAAAATCCATCACAAGTAGATGAAATGTTGTCCCAAATTCCAGATCCCTTTGGACAAAAGATGGACAGGACACTGGATTAATGGCAGACGTAAGCCCGGTAATGATACACTTAAAAAGCGGTAGGCAAACTCCAAAAATTCCCCAGTACCCACTAAAACAGGAAGTAAAACTAGGGGTGTTTCCAATAATCGAGCGATTATTGCAACAGGGAATTTTAGTTCGTACAGCTAGTGTAGCCAACAGTCCCATCTTTCCAGTAAAGAAGAGTGGTGGGAGGGGTTATAGGCTGGTGCAAGACCTTAGAGGTGTTAATAAGGTAGTAGAGAGCCAATTCCCTGTAGTGCCGAATCCAGCTGTCATCCTGATGCAGATCCCACCAAATGCAACCCATTTCACTGTCATTGACCTCTGTTCTGCTTTCTTCTCTGTGCCTCTCCACCCTGACTGTCAGTACCTATTCGCATTTACATACAGAGGTGTGCAATATACATGGACACGATTGCCCCAAGGTTTCATAGACAGCCCCAGTATTTTCTCCCAGGCATTGTATGACTGTTTACAAGCTTTTCAACCTGCCAATGGATCAGTTCTAATTCAATATGTGGACGATTTATTGCTATGTTCTGACTCATTTATGTCATGTGTGAATGATACTAAACTTTTGTTACTTCATCTCTCGCAAACAGGACACAAAGTGGCTAAGGACAAGTTACAGCCGTGCCAGCCCAGAGTAAAATATTTGGGACATTGCCTAACCCAGGGGTTACGACATCTCACAAATGATAGAATCCAGGCCATACAAAACATGACACTGCCGCAGAATCAACAGCAAATTCGTACCTTCTTGGGAATGTGTGGATATTGCCGAATGTGGATCCCAGGTTTTTCTATTTTGGCCTTGCCTTTACAGGAACTAGTCTCTTCCTCAAAGCCCGATCGCGTCACACACACTGAGGAATCAGAACAGGCTTTTCTTAATCTTAAGGATAGCCTGACAAAAGCTCCTGCATTGGGAATACCCGATTATGAAAAACCTTTTGATTTATATTGTACGGAAGCCGATGGTTGTGCTGCAGGTGTCCTTACACAAAAACATGGTGATGCCAGTAGGCCCGTAGCATACTACAGTGCCCAATTGGACACGGTAGCAAGATCACTCCCCACCTGTTTGAGAAGTGTAGCAGTTACCGCTTTATTGGTGAGTAAAAGTGAGGACGTAGTAGTGGGCCATGATATGATTGTCTACACTCCCCATGCTGTATCTGCTCTGTTGAACTCAGCTGAAACCAGACACGTCTCCTCGGCTAGGTTCACCAAATGGGAACTAGCCCTAATCGCTCCTGCAAATATTACAGTTAAACGTTGCAGTACGCTGAATCCAGCAACATACCTGCCATATGTACAACATGATGTACAATGGGTGGAAGGAGAGGAGTTGCTGGCGGGAGGTGATTTCAGCAGACATGATGACACCCACGATTGTATGACATATCTGAATCAGACCTTTACTGCTAGACCTGACATACATGACACACCTTTAGAGAATGTGGATGTGACTTTCTATACGGATGGGAGTTGTCATAGACAAACAGACACAGGTGAATTATGTACAGGTTATGCTGTTGTAAATGACACAGACATCATGGAAGCTAAACCTCTCGGTCCTCCTCACTCAGCCCAGGTGGCAGAGTTAGTAGCACTGACTAGAGCATGTGAACTGGCAGCAGGCAAATCTGCTAACATTTACACTGACTCGAGGTATGCGTTCGGGGTGGTGCACGATTTTGGGGCTCTATGGCGTCTGAGAAATTTTATGACAGCAGCAGGCACACCAGTTGCACACTCCCGACACATAAAACATCTCTTAGAAGCAATCCAACTGCCCAAATTAGTCGCAGTAATTAAATGCAAAGCCCACACATGTGAGGATGACCCAGTGTCACTGGGCAACAACAGAGCTGACGAAGCTGCAAAATGGGCAGCGGGGTTAAAAATGCCTTCTCCAATTGAAACAATTATGTCATTCCAAACCATTGATATGCCGAAATTAATTGAGATGCAAAATTTGTGTTCAATTCAGGAAAAATCCATATGGAAGTCCAAGGGGTGTGGGCAAGAGTCCTCCGGGCTCTGGAGGGACGGACATGGTAAGCCAGTAGCCCCCAAGGCATATTACCCCAGCCTGGCTGAAGCAGCACACGGTCTGACTCATCTGGGTAAACAGGGCATGTGCAAGTTGGTGAGGGCATACTGGTGCGCACCAGGGTTTTCTTCACAAGCAGAGAAGATAGCAATGTCCTGTCTGACCTGCTTGAGAAAGAACATAGGGAAAGCGATCCCTACCGAACCGTCCCACATTCCACCGACTGATGGACCTTTCCAGGTGATACAAATTGATTTCATCCAATTACCACCCTGCAGGAACCTTAAGTATGTATTAGTGTGCACAGACGTATTCTCTAACTGGGTTGAGGCCTACCCAGCAGCCACTAATACTGCTGCGTTTACTGCCAAGAAAATAGTTCTGGAATTTGTATGCAGGTACGGTATCCCTAGAATCATCGAAAGTGATAGGGGTACCCATTTCACAGGTGATGTTTTCCAAAATATGTGTAAGCTGATGGGTATTAATAGCCGACTTCACACCCCCTACCGACCGCAAGCCAGTGCCAAGGTAGAGAGGATGAACGGGACTATTAAAAATAAGCTAAGTAAAATCATGGTGGAGACTGGACTAGGATGGCCAGAAGCTTTACCTTTGGTCCTACATAGTATAAGGACCACTCCTAGATTTCCTCTGAATCTGTCCCCATTTGAAATATTGTTTGGTAGACAACCTCATTTGATTATAAGTCCACAGGAAGATCTAAAGGGTAACAATGAGGTAACTGTGAAGTATCTTATATCAATGAGTAAGCAGTTAAAGCAACAGCAGCAGAAACTGAAATTGTTGTCCCATGATATGCCTGAAATGAACTGCCATGATGTTGAACCAGGAGAATATGTAATGATCCGAAATTTCTTACGTTCAGGTTGTTCGACTGATCAGTGGGAAGGTCCGTACCAGGTGCTGCTGACAAGTACTACATCTTTGAAGGTGGCCGAGAGAGATACCTGGGTCCATTCCACTCACTGTAAAAAGGTCAATCAACCGGTGGAGAAACAGGTCGGAGACAAAGCTGATAGTGTGGATCTGTCACTCGCGAGCTTGTTCCGGGAGGATTGAAAAGGTTGTAGTGAGATACCTGAACTGAGAGAAATTTGCAGGTCTTGTTGTGACAATGGACGGGCCTGCTGTGTTCATTTTCATATTCTCTTTTAGAGTGTTCACCATCCTGGTCAGTTCGGGAATACCCAGTGTCTGTGATGGGGGACCTATTGAGGAAACAGGAGCTGATGGCAGTGCTGATAGAGTGGAGAAAGGAGGAGTGCAATGCCAATCAGGGGAGTGTCTGACCAATCTTAGTACTGTTATTGTTAAGAGAGCTGTCATTCCGGATACCCGGGGAAGGTGTGAAGGGTTATCGTCTTAAGATTCCTGTATTTGTGAGTTTTGTGGGTCCCTAGTTGATGAGAACTGTATTCAACGGTGCCAACCTAAATATAACCCGTACTGGGGAGGGTATCCTTTAGAGGATTATCACAGCATGGTAGGCAAAGTGTTAAATCAAACCGATTGCTGGGTGTGTTCACATGTGCCACAGGGACAGCATAATGTAGGGTTGGTGCCATATCCGCTGAATATCACGGAAATTTTAGAATTACAAAAGGGGAAAACATTGGATGGAAAATTCCTCTCATCCAAACCGCCTCATTTCAAACTCTATCAATTTCAAGTAGATAAATCACTTTTGTGTTTAAACATATCCAACCACAATAAACCCGGAGGTTGGGAAGTGACGTGGAATAATCAGACGATGACCTTCTCACAAAGAGCTGATAATGAGTCCATAAACTATGATCTGCTACGCTCAATTAAATCAAGTGGGAAATATTTTAGGTACCGGTATACATTGAGTTCCACCAAAGAAATGATTGGTAAAGTACCAGATGGTTATTGTGCTAAAATAATACAACCAGAAACTTGCATATACCAGATGGAAGAGCCTGAGATAGGATTGTTTGCAAGAGAAATGTGTTTAATGATAATGGTGCATACCATTCCTTATATTCTCCCTGATAATGTATATTTTATATGTGGAAGAAAAGCGTATAAATGGCTCTCCCCGAGTTCCGAAGGTTTGTGTTATCTGGCAAGAGTTGTCCCAGAAGTTATGACCCTCACACATGTTGAAATGTTGGGAATACATAAAAACACACCGTCACCATATCTTCACACACAATATGAACACAGAGGCAAGAGAAATATGATACCTGGTGATATGCATAAAGCCGCTCAGTTAATCAGTGAGACTACTGGCTTCCAAGTTTTAGTCGCCCTGGATCCCACCAGAATTGCTAGGGGTACATTAAATTTTACATATATCCAGGAACTTGCTAAATTAATAGATAATATCACCGAGATGTACGATGACACATTCAGGTACACAGGGAGAGAATTGCAAGCGTACAAGAAAGAACTAGTGCAACACAGGCTAGTGTTGAATTATTTAACTGCTGTTACTGGAGGGTATTGCGTAACGTTAGCCACCCAATTTGGAGTAAAGTGTTGCACTTATGTCACCAATGATACCAGCGACCCTAAGGAGGTGATAGACCGGAAGATGGATGAAATTCTGCAGCTAAAGTGAGAATTTCGCAAGAACCATAACGCTTCAGTGGCTGAAGTAGGGGAGAAGATAGAAGGATGGGTTTCATGGCTGAACCCAGTGAAATGGTTCTCGGGTCTAGGAGAGTGGGTCCAGGAAGTGGTCGCCAGCGTAGGCAAATTCTTGATCCTTATACTGATTGTCATCATAGTAATTGGCATATGCGTCCGGTGTGTTCCTATTGTGTTGAAGTGTGGAAAATGTGAAAACAGAGTGAAACGAAGGGATGAAACTACGATGGTGGTCAGAAATGATAATATGTATACCGAGGTAGATACAGAACTGCACTACAACCCTGAGCTAGGAAGTACCATCATTTAAATGTATAATATTTAGACATGGATAGAAGATATTATTGAAATGTTATTTATAGAACACCCAGACAATGTAAATTCTCAAATTCCCCTTCAAAACTACTGTTATAAGACTGGTGCATCCCCACATCTGTCACATGATCTCCCAAGATCCGCGGTGTGCGTATAATAGTAGTTTTATGCCCCCGCCTAGAGACACATTGTTGATGGATTAAGAACCACCTTGTGCCATCCCATCATAACACTAAATAATATGTAAATGTAAGCCCAAAAATAAATTTTTATAGCAGATTGTGATAGCATGTTGTTTGCTATCAAAGGGTGGACTGTCGAAGCTGAATAATTGGCTGAGACAACTTCAGTTTAAAATTTAATAGCGGCGACGCCATCTTGCGAATGGCCGCAAGACTCCATTTTGGAAATTAGATCGCAAGACACCATTTTTGTGGTCAGCGTCAATTCAAGTTATAACTCAGGAGCTAAGAACAGATGGCAATGTTTTTGTTAACCTACCAAGGGCAACTGGAAAAACAAGCTTTCTGAGTAAAAGTAAATAAGAAGAGACAATGGGTATTTTTACATACAAATTGGGAATCCCTGGATGCAGATAAAGTATAGTTGTGGCAATTGTAATATAATATCTACACAATTGGATTTGTCGGAATCCTAGACAGGATGGCCCCAAATTCCACAGCTTGAGGTGGTAATACATTTGCATTTCACACAAGAGTCTGTGAGAACAACAGAGGTTTTGTTTTCCTTTGAACACACAACAGGTGGGGGCCTGCTGACAGAGGGCATGTAGAACTACAACCCTCAGCCATCCACACTGCTGGATGTTCACTTTGTGTATGAGAAATTATGCACTTAAATCACACCCATTAATAACTAGCGTCCTTATATCAAACCCCGAATACTCACACACTACATATTCGCACACAAGGTTCCATTAGCATCAAATTGTATGATTCAAGTTGGTTAAGTTAGTTTAAATGCTAAGAAATAGAGGTTTTTGATATCTAAGGTATTATACATGATAAGCAAGGTGTGTTTGGTTTCGTTCTGATGCGTACGCTTTTTACAGAATCCCGGTGTTATCGGTGGAGAGATCGCATCATGCAAACTCAAGTTACGGATCGCAGAACTTACAAGCAACAAAATGTTTAGTTGATGGAATGTTACAGGAGGCGTTACCAGAAAGACTCCGGCTGTTAGAGGCAGGGAAAGTCTATTTGAAACAACCTGTTAAATGTGTCGTTACATATGCTTCTCCTCTGGGAACCAATGAGATCAGCAGGAAGTTCCCCCTTTGTCCTGTTTCAGTCTGGGGGGGAATAAATACATGTGTCCGAACACTGGTTTGCCAGTTCATGCTGAATTTTGGGTGAACTGAGGATATCTAGTCAGAAGTCTATCTCTGGGTCCAGAGGCGCAGCGTATGTATAACCGTACTTGGGTCTGTATTATTTCCTTTTACGCCTAACTTGTGTATGTATAGATTGCGTGTAACTGACTGTACTTTTACTTGAATAATACTTGTGCGTTGGAAACACAGATTCCACTCCTGTCTTTATTTGCGGTTAAACTGCGTACGCAATTAGTGTTCTGTTTAGAGGTTTTAGGCAGGGTTTTGTCTTAGAGGTTCTAGGCAAGTGAATATTAGAGGTTTATAGGAAGGAATATATTAAAAGGTTTATTGACGAATTCAACATTTGTATGCAGATTGAGTAGCGCACACTATATGCTTGCCATGTTAGGTCTGCATTGCATGCTGGCCACACTGGGGGGTCTGCACTGCATGCTGGCCATGATAGGAGGTCTGTACTGCATGCTAGCCATGTTGGGAGGGTTTGCAGTGCATGCTAGCCATGTTGGGTCTGAATTGCATGCTGGCCACGTTGGGGAGAAGGAGGTAGGGTCTGCACTGCATGCTGGCTATGTTGGGTTGTGTGTTGGCCACATTGGAGTGGTCTACACTGCTGGCTACATTGGGGTGTGTGTTGGACAGTTGGAGGTGTCTGCACTGAATACTGTCCTAGTCGGTGGGTTTGCATTGCATGCTGGCTATGTTGGGGACTTTATGTACTGCATGCTGGCTACGTTGGGGGGTTCTACACTGCATGCTTGCTACATTGGGGGAGGGGGGGTGTATTACTGTGGTATGCTGTATTCATTGTTACATATATTTTTCTATTTTTTTCTTGTAGATGGAATAGTGTGGAAGGTGATTATTTTCCTTTATCAGAGGACTTTCTCATGCTGGTGAGTCAAACCATATCAACACCTTTAACATAGAGTTTCTTGTTAGACTGTACCAATTCCCCTATTTAAAGAGTTGGTGATGATAACAAAACATGATGGATTAAAATGGATTGATGAGTTTCTTACAAGTAATGGTAGATATAACTAGTAAATGATACAACTACAGTAGGTTGATAAAGCCATAGAATGAATCCAATACCATGGTTAGTTAGGATTTGGCTAAACTAGTTGTAGCCTCACATATTAGACTGAGGAAGACGTAATACATTTTTAGCTGTACTGCTGGGAACTTTCTTTTGCCTTACTCTGAATCAACACCGCTACAATTTAAAACCTCCTATCCTCTCTATTATACTGTACTTTTTTTCCTCCCAGAAAGGACTAGATTACAGAAAGACAACTAGACATTCAGAAGGAAGTTCTAAGCATACATATTTGAATACAGAAAACCCTAAAATCTCAGTGCCAATGAAGTCCTTGGAAAATGAAGATGAAATTGGACTGTTTGCAAATGAGAGAGTATTGCTGAAGAATAAACAGGATATTCCATTTTATAAGGAAGAAATGGAAGAAACATGTAGTGTTCTACCCTCAGAGGATACAGAGATAGTAGAATATCTGTCTGTGCTACATTGTGACAGAGAGCCAGGTGACAATACATGCTAAGCCAGAGCTGTTTGCTGGAATAGTCCATGCGTGATCTTTGTGACAAAGGTAGGAAATGCTTTGCTAAAGAAGTGTGTTAAAAAATATAACCTAAATGAGAATACTTGGTTTGGTTTGTAACTCAGAGGTTCCCAAACACGGTCCTCAAAGCTCCCCAACAGTTCAGGTTTTAGAGATATCCATGGTTGAGCACAGGTGACTGATACACCTTTCAGACATACGACCTGGGAAATTTCCTGCTCAGACCCGGGAATTTCTCCTGTGCAAATTCCCGGGTATTTGGTTGAGACCCCCCTTTCACACTACAGCTTCTACCCGGGTAGTACCATTCAAACGTAACCCAGGATTATCAGTTTTTAAGATTAGCTGCCTCTCCTCTGCCCTTCCTAGCCTATCCCCTCTCCGGCTGCCGCTGATGATGTCATCACCATGCAGCAGGCAGCCAACCAATCACAATGCAGCCATTTTATTTATTTTATTATTATTATTACATTATTTATTTTATTACCTATCTGCCCTAGTGATCCAGCGGGAGTGCGGGCGGCCCGCTGTGGCAGAGACCAGTCTGCGGTCTCCAGCGCCGGCGGGTGTCCCCGGTGTCCGGCTGGGGTTCTCTTTGCATGAGGACCCAACCAAGGTCGCTGACTCAGTGGACAGCGCCACAGCCATTGACGTGGGGGGTGGTGAGCGGCAGCGCTCAGCGTCCTATAGGATGCTCTGCGCTGCCCACTCAATGTAAAAGCTGCTTGGTGTAGCCTGGAGTAAATTCCCGGGTAGCACCATTGAGATATGAGGAGGGTAATTTCCCGGGACTTAACTCCCAGGAAATTCCCTGGTCAATTGGAGGGTCGGCTACCCGGGAACATCCTTTCCAGCTTACAAACTAGAAGTTCTCAGCACTCTTAAACACACAGTTTCTAGACATTCCCTGGTAGACTTCACAACATCTGTAGGGAGAGTGGAAGCTGAAATGACAGACTTTTGCCAGGAAGAGAGTTGCTATTCCCATGTGGAGGCCAGCTGGAGATTACGTGGTCTTGAAGAGAAAGGACTCTGGACATTAATTCCTGATTTGTTGAGTATGTTGGTCATACAAACTTTTCTCTTTGCCTACAGTTTCCCAAATGGCATTACTGCCCTGTGTTAGCTAACAATAGCTGGGAGAATGCCATCTACTATACTCTAGTGTGATGTTAAAACGCCATTACCACCTGTAGATAATTGACTCCTCTCAGGGATGTATTGTGCAGACCTTTTCCCTGAGGCCTAGTTGTGAACTAGTAGCCAAGGCAGAAAATGGTCTCTGTGTGAAGCTGTAGGAAATGGCAATATGAGCAAGTTGACCAATCTGAAAACGCATTCATGGATACTGCAGCTTCTGATTGGTCCCCACGCAACTATACTGCAGCTATTTTAAAGTGGTGACACAACCAAACAGCACTAGTTACAGCTCCTTTGCTTCTTACAATAGGATAATTTTCAGCCCCAGACCCATGTGGCCCTTAATCCAGCCCGGAGATAGAGACCTCTATTAATATGTGTGTTGGTGGAAAATTTCAGAATTATAATCCGTCCTAGAGTGAGACTAACAACCATTTCGATAGATCACAATAGCTGCAGACACCTATGGATAAAGTGGAAAACGTAGGTACAATTCAGAATGCTTATTTTCTGCCAAATTAGTTTTCTTTCATATAGTGGTTACTTTAGCTGTAAATCTAAATTCATCTGCTGAGGTAGAATGTATTGTACATTTGTATCGTAAAGAGCACTCCCAATAGGGTGAGACCAAATGCTGTACTTACTGTGATATTCATGGGGAGCAATGGGCCTCTTCTGTGTGTCAAAGCTGGATAATTGGCTGAGACAAGATCAGTTTAAAATTGAAGCGTGCGCGACGCCATCTTGCGAATGGCAGCTAGACTCCATTTTAGAAACAAGAATCTGCAAGACGCCATTTTGCGACCAGCGTCACTTTAAGTTACAACTCACTAGCTAAGAACAGATGGCAATGTTTTTTGATAATCTAAATAGAATAGACAATGCACCAGAAACTGTGAGTGTTCTACATACAAATTGGGAATCCCTGTTGGCAATTGTAATATAATCCAGGCATTGATCTACACAATTGGATTTGTCTGAATCCAAACAGGTTTTTGTCTCACAGCTGGAAGTCACATTTGCATTGCAGTCAGAAACTGTGAGTGAGGAATGATATGTGTGTGTATGTATGTATGTATGTATGTATATATATATATATATATATATGTTAAGTCCATCATAGATGGAATCTCATGCATAAACACCGCACATTACGCACAATTGCGCTGTTAACTAGTCGCATATTAGCGAATGCATAGGACTTTGTATGAAACCGCTGTTTTATTAGCTTTATGCGCACGCATCTGCCCCAAGTTAACTAGCGTCCTTATATCAAACCCTGAATACCCACACATTACATATTCACACATAAGGTTCAATAAGCTTTAAAGTGTATGATTTAAGTTGGTTCAGTTAGTTTAAATGCTGAGAAATAAAGATATTTGATAACTAAGGTATTATACATGCTAAACAAGTCGTGTTTGGTTTTGTACTGATGCATATTCTTTTTACAGTATCCGGTGTTATCGGTGGGGAGGTCGCATCATGCAAACTCGAGTTATGGATCGCAGAGCCTACAAGCAACAAAATGTATATTTCATGAACAACTGTTAGTATGTTGCAGGTGGCGGGAAGGGAAAGATCCCCAGCTGTTAGAGGCAGAGTCTATTTGAACCAGCCTGTTAAATGCGCTGTAACAGATGCTTCTCCCCTGGGAACCAATGACATCAGCAACAAACTTCCCTATTGTCCTGTTTATTCTGGGGGGGTATAAATATGTGTGCTCAAACGCTGGTTCTTAGTCTTCGTGCTGAATGCTGTATGACTAGTCTCTTGCTTATGCCTATCTCCGGGTCCGGAAGCGCTGCTTATGTATACTGTACTTGGGTCTGTATAACTTCCTTTTGCGCCTAAATTGTGTCTAGATCAATTGCGTGTAACTGTCTGAACTTTTACCTGAATAACACTTGTGCTTTGGAACCACAGATTCCACGTCTGTCTTTATTTACGGTATGACTGCGTACACAAATTAGCGTCATCCTTAGAAGTTATAGGCAGGATATTAGAAGGTATAGGCAGGACATTAGAAGGTATAGGCAGGGGTATACAGAGGTTCATTTTAATATTGACAGATGGGGGCTCATCGAGTGAAGTCACTTACCTACTCACACGGCACATAAGGCTATCGATATCTCAGCAAAGAGTGGAGTGGCCACATGCAGGGTTTTCGTGTGAGCAAAGGAAGCTGACTAGAATCCAGGGACAAGAAAGGAAAAAGTTTGTTTTCCTTTGTTGATAGAACCTAGCGTTTAAAGTGGTGCCGCAGTATTGAGTATGCGGCTGAGTCACAGTTTTGCGCACAGAAAAGACACACTTTTGCGTACGCAGTTAAAAAGTCATTATACGGTTGTGTGGTAGTCGCATTATTTTTTTTATTTTTTTTTATGTGGCTGGTCGCACAATAGCGTATACGTACTTCCGGTTGTGCTGCCATGGTGTTTAAAAAAAGCCTTTTGAGGTTTACATGTTTTAATTATTACCAATATCTGGGTTAACGTGTATATTTCTGCGCAGGAAAAAAGTGTGTAACAGTGAATATTTGTTGAACAAAGTTAAGGGTATCATATGATCCTTAAGGTGCAAGGGTTAGTCTAGCCGCTCGGTAAGCAGCTTTACCGTTCTATACACAGTAGCAGGTGTACATGTTGTCTTTGTTGTAGAGAGGTGCGTGAGAGTAGCCGACATATAAACTCTCATAGATGTGGAAGTTGCCTAACTAAATCTTATCCGGGTGAGGAAGTTGCCTTTTTCAAATCTTATCCAGGTGTGGAAGTTGCCTTACTAAATCTTATCCAGGTGTGTGGGCTCCGCCGACTTAAATCGTCCACAGGTAAGTGAAAGTATCTTGATTGTCTTTCACCGGTTTAAATCTTTATTGAAAAGCGTAGGAGTTGTCTCAGAATGGGAGCCACGCAAACAGTAGAGATATTAGGCAATGATGTGCTGCTAATGGAGGCGCCGATCGGATCGGCCCGTCGTATCATGCATACGAAGTACGGTACTTATGCAATAAGGTATTGCGATTTATGGTTTAATATGACAAGGAAGAGTGTTAGACCGTTTCCCACAGTTGGTAGTTTTGATAAAAATGTGTTAGATAATGTCCGGGATCACATCGGTCTGATGCGCTCCCGAGAGAAAAAGGTTAAATATTTTGAATGTTTAAAACTGTGGCAGCATGAGGGGGATGCGTGGCTTAAGAATGTGCAAACGACGCAAACTAGCGTTGTTAGCACATTGCCAGAAAATACATCCGCGACGATGATTTGCCATATGGGCGAGCCGCAAAATGGCGCGCCCATGCGGCAAGGTAGTGTCGTGGAGAGTATTGCCAGCAGTTCACGCTCACCTCCCCCACCTTATGTGGATGGAGGTGCAAGTACAGTTACCAAAAATACCCATAAAAATGTAACAAGCAACTTGTACCCTCTCTTAAGCAACTGTAAAGAAAATGTTCATGATGCGGATGATGAGCCTATTGTAATGTCTGCTATTTCCCATGCTGTGCAGATGATAGATGCTGCATCACCACAACCACGAGTGGTGCTGCCATCTCCATCGGTAACAGCAAGGGAAGTGTTAATGCCCTCTGCACCCGTAGAGAAAGTTGTTCATACCATACGCAGCAGCAGCAGACTCTACCCCCAGCCAGGTAATCAGGTCAAAGGTAGCAGCGCTACCGGTCTGCATCCCATTCGGACAATAACTTCCAAATGGAAATGCAGACGCAAACGGTATAGTGCCCACGAGGGAAGTAGTAATGCATTGTCCTTGGACAAGAGCAGAACTAAATTCCATCATAAATGATTTCCCCGATCCCAAAAAGGAATTAGCCAAATGTCAAAGATTTTTGAGAAATTTGGGTAGTTCACATGAACCCACTAATAAAGATTGGCGTGTGGTGTTAAGGGCCTGTCTACCACGCAATACCGACGTGACAAAATTTATCACGGATTGTGTATTGGATGGTGACGTTCCCTTAACAGACCAAGTAAACCAAGGTAACATTTCCCGCATTGTAACACAATTGGGTATATATTTTTCAGTAGTAGTTAACTGGAACAACATTTTCACCATTAAGCAGAAGGAGAGTGAAACTGCAGAAGATTATTGCGATCGGGCTCTGCAGGCTATCACCCAGTACACTGGGATAGAGGATATTAAAGATAGCACTCACCACAAGGGAATGATAGTCACGGTACTCATGGACGGTCTGAAAGACGACTTAAAGACTAGGGTTCAGACCTCACAACCTGGCTGGAGGGGAATCACAGTAGATAACCTCATAGAGTCTGCCATAGAACATGATAAAAATATCACAAAAAAGAGAGAGACCCAGAGCGAAAAACTAATGGCTTTCAGTATCCAAGCTCTGGAAGGAATGACAATAACATCACAGCCAACCGACACACCTGCACCCACACACACACCTGAACAATTACACGTCCTCACCAATCCCACACCACAGCAAACACATCCTTACCCCACATATCATACACAACCACAGGTCTCATACTACCCACAAACTTCATACCTCCCACAATACCCTTATCCTTCACATCCTTACCCATACCCACCATCTTTCCCTCTTGCTCAAAACCCACAACAATCTTTTCATCCACCCCGCTCAAAAACATGTTTTAATTGCAACCAAGCGGGACACATAAGTAAGTACAGCAAAGTAAAGAACACCACACATGAACACGAGTTTCCCATGGGTTCATAGGTAACCTCAGTATCTTCTCCCAGGCCTTATATGACTGTTTACAATCTTTTCAACTTATCAATGGATCTGTTCTAATCTAAAATGTGGACGATTTATTGTTGTATTTTAGGTCATGTTTAAATGATATTAAACTGTTGTGCTTTGTCTGCCACTCACAGGACACAAGGTTGCTAAGGATAAACGGCAGTCATGCCAGGCTAAGGTCGAATACTCGGAATATTATCCAACCCAGTGGCCCAGACATTATTTAGAGCAGTAGCTATTAATAACAAGATTTAATTGCAGGAACCTGTATGCAGATACTATATCCCTAGAATTATTAAAAAATGATGGGGGGACTTATTTTACAGGTGACGTTTCCAAGAACATGTGTAAGGTGATGGGTAACAACACTAAGATTATCCTAGACTGTCTTTTCCTTTATTTGCCCCCCCTTGGAGATACTGTTCAAACAGGCAGCCTCATGTGAAAATATGATAATGAGGTTACTGTAAAGGGTCTCACGAAGATGAATGCGAATAACAGAAATTTAAAGTGTTATTAACTAACATATATAATGCAAACTGTCATGATGTCAAATCTGGAGAATTTGTTATGATCCGAATTTTTTTAGCTCAGGTTGTTTGACTGATCGGTGGAAAGGTCCGTATCTGACGATACTACATCCACAAAGGGTGGCCGAGGAAGATACGTGGGTCCATTCCACTCACTATAGGGAGGTTAACCAACCGGTGGAGATGCAAGGCGGAGACAAGGCCGATAACGTGGACCTGTCGATTGCGAGCTTGTGCCGGAAGGATTAAAAAGGTGACGGTGAGATATCTGAGCTAAAGAAATGTGTAGATCAGTGCTTCCAGCAATGGAGTGGTCTGCTGTGGTCATCCTAGTTCTTTTTTTGTTTTTCCAGAGTTTTTGTCATGATGATCTGTTTGGGGATACTCAGTGTCTGTGATGGAGGACCGATAAAGGAAATGTGAGCTGATGGCGGAGCTGATGGAGTGGAGTCAGGAGGAGGAGTGCAATGCCAATCAGGGGAGTGGCTGACCAATTTTAGTATTGTAATTGTTATGTTATTTTGGAAGAATACTTCCAGAAGTTATGACCCTCACACATCTTGAAATGCTTGGTATACGTTAAAAAACATACCATCACCATATCTTCACACACAATATGAACACAGAGGCAAAAGAAATATGGTACCTGATGACATACATAAAGCCACTCAGTTAATCAGTGAGACAACTGGCTTTCAAGTTCTAGTCACATTGGACCCCACCAGAATCGCTCGGGGTACATTAAATTTTACATATAATCAGGAACTTGCTAAATTGATAGATAATATCACCGAGATGTACGATGACACATTCAGGTATACAGGGAAAGAATTGCAAGCGTACAAGAAAGAACTGGTGCAACACAGGCTAGTGTTGAATTATTTAACTGCTGTTACTGGAGGGTATTGCGTAACGTTAGCCACCCAATTTGGAGTAGAATGTTGCACCTATGTCACCAATGATACCAGCGACCCTAAGGAGGTGATAGACCGGAAGATGGATGAAATTCTGCAGCTAAAGTGAGAATTTCGCAAGAACCATAACGCTTCAGTGGCTAAAGTAGGGGAGAAGATAGAAGGATGGGTTTCATGGCTGAACCCAGTGAAATGGTTCTCAGGTCTAGGAAATTGGGTCCAGGAAGTAATCGCCAGCATAGGCAAATTCTTGATCCTTATACTGATTGTCATCATAATAATTGGCATATGCGTCCGGTGTGTTTCTATTGTGTTGAAGTGTGGAAAATGTAAAAATAGAGTAAAACGAAAGAATGAAATAATGATGGTGGCCAGTATGAATACCGAGGTAGATACAGAACTGCATTACAACCCTGAGCTAGGAAATACCATCATTTAATGTATTATATCTAGCCATGCATAAAATGTATTATTGAAATGTTATTTTTAAAACACCTCAGATAATGTAAAGTCTAAATTCCCCTTCAAGACTGCTTTTATAAGACTGGTGCATCCCCAAACCTTTCATATGATCTTCCAAGATCCGCGGTGTGCGTATAATAGTAGTTTTATGTCCCCATCCAGAGACCCATTATTGATGGATTAAGAACCACCTTGTGCCATCCCATAATAACACAAAATAATATGTAAATGTAAGCCTAAATTAAATTCTAATAGCAGATTGTGATAGCATGTTGTTCGCTATCAAAGGGTGGACTGTCAAAGCTGGATAATTGACTGAGACAAGATCAGTTTAAAATTGAAGCGTGCGCGACGCCATCTTGCGAATGGCAGCTAGACTCCAGTTTAGAAACAAGAATCTGCAAGACGCCATTTTGCGACCAGCGTCACTTTAAGTTACAACTCACGAGAAACTGTGAGTGTTCTACATACAAATTGGGAATCCCTGTTGGCAATTGTAATATAATCCAGGCATTGATCTACACAATTGGATTTGTCTGAATCCAAACAGGTTTTAGTCTCACAGCTGGAAGTCACATTTGCATTGCAGTCAGAAACTGTGAATGAGGAATGATGTGTGTGTGTGTATATATATATATATATATATACATATATATTTATGTTAAGTCCATCATAGATGGAGTCTCATGCATAAACACCGCACATTACGCACAATTGCGCTGTTAACTAGTCGCATATTAGCGAATGCATAGGACTTTGTTTGAAACCGCTGTTTTATTAGCTTTATGCGCATGTATCTGCCCCAAGTTAACTAGCGTCCATTCACACATAAGGTTCAATAAGCTTTAAAGTGTATGATTTAAGTTGGTTCAGTTAGTTTAAATGCTGAGAAATAAAGATATTTGATAACTAAGGTATTATACATGCTAAACAAGTCGTGTTTGGTTTTGTACTGATGCATATTCTTTTTACAGTATTCCGGAGTTATGTGTGGGGAGGTCGCATCATGCAAACTCGAGTTATGGATTGCAAAGCCTACAAGCAACAAATTGTATATTTCATGAACAACTGTTAGGATGTTGCAGGGGGCGGGAAGGGAAAGATCCCAAGCTGTTAGAGGCAGGGAGAGTCTATTTGAATCAGCCTGTTAAATGCGCTCTAACAGATGCTTCTCCCCTGGGAACCAATGACATCAGCAACAAACTTCCCTATTGTCCTGTTTATTCTGGGGGGTATAAATATATGTGCTCAAACGCTGGTTCTTAGTCTTCGTGCTGAATGCTGTATGACTAAGGGTCTCTTGCTGATGCCTATCTCCGGGTCCGGAAGCGCTGCGTATGTATACTTTACTTGGGTCTGTATAATTTCCTTTTGCGCCTAAATTGTGTCTAGATCAATTGCGTGTAACTGTCTGAACTTTTACCTGAATAACACTTGTGCTTTGGAACCACAGATTCCACGTCTAAGACTTTATTTACGGTATGACTGTGTACGCAAATTAGCGTCATCCTTAGAAGTTATAGGCAGGATATTAGAAGGTATAGGCAGGACTTAGAAGGTATAGGCAGGGGTATATAGAGGTTCATTTTAATATCAACATGTGCATTGTGTTTCCCATTACTCTGTGATACATCGTACAACTCTGGCCAAAACCCGTGGCTGTGACCCTCTGGAGCGGGGTGTGAACAGGGAAGACAAATCTGAGTTTGGCGGTAATGCAATTTTAACCTTCTAGTGCTAATTTTTGTGCATTATTATTATTTGGTGGAATGTGTCTTTCCAGGGTCGTAACTAGATATTTGAAGGCCCCATAGCAAAAGTTTGTAAGGGCCCCTATGTACCACCCAATGGTGAAATATGTTTATAACACATGTAATTTTGACAAGGCAGATGCCCCCCACCCCCAGCTCTGGGCCCTGTAGCAGCTGCACCCCTTGCACTTATGATAGTTACACCCATGTGCCCTTTCAACACAAAGGACAAAACAAATCCTCAAATAGGTAGGGTAGATGGTCTCTTTAAACGTGTAAAAACATGCCTGTCATGGACTTGCATTTGAAAGTTCAAAAATTGTATCTGGCAAATTTGATAACACCACACGGTACTACCATACCCTGTGAGCCCACTCTGGGACCTCTAGATTGGAAACGCTGGATGGTTCTCAGGCCAGTGTCCTAATCCTGTCAGCAAGATAACGTCCCAATTTCAGTGGGAAATCCCCAGATCAATACAAAGTTACTGGGCCTAAAGAGAATAGCTGCACAACCTGTCTTTAACTGGATTTGGAAGTTCACTTTGTTGGCCCATAGTTTCAGGGGTCATTTAGGTCCGAGACGCTGTTCATCTATCCCTGATCCTCCTGATGATTGTGGCTCTGAGAAGTCTGGAGATAATGGTTCAATATCAAGAGCAGAAAGGGGCATAATCATTTGTGATGATACACCCAGAATTAATCCATTACGGTCTTATTCCAATATTAACATAACATCCATAATGAACTTTTTTTTTTTTAAATAAAAAAGGGGGTGAGGGGTTAGGGGAAACGGCCTCTTGTATTTTGTTTCTGGTGAAAAGGGGTCATAGGTGGGTTTAACCTTTATTATGTAACTCCTGGTACCCACTTTTTTCATAATTGGTCACTCTTAAAGAGGTAGAGATGTTTCTTTTTGAATCTATATTTGCCTTAATTTGCCTGGTATAAGTCATTATTGGTGAAATGTAGTCATTTACATCTGTACTGGGCCCCACAATTTCTGATGACAGCCCTGTCCACCACTGTTGTCTTCCAGGGACGTCCAGGCCTTTTTGTGTTGCCGAACTCTCAGAATGTACCGAAGTGTTGATTTAGCCATGGCTAAGGTTCCCGCTATCTCTGATGTATAGTTTTTGCAGCCTAAGGATGGCCTGTTGCACTTGCATTGAGAGTTCCTTTGCTCACATGTTGTGGGTTCACAGCAACAGCTTTCAAATGGGAAGAGGGGGATTCAATTAGCTGCGGGGTTTACCTCACAGCTAATTGATTGTGCTTCCTGATAGTTGCAGCACTAAGCCCCAGAGGGTGGCTTTTTCTTCACATTCTCTGGAGCTACGAGGAAAAATCTGTGGTAAAATGCAGTTTATAATTTTTAACACGCAAGGAAACCCATTATATTCTGCATTTTTCGCGGAATCAGTGGGTTTCGGCCCGTTAAGACGTTGTATTGCGCAGGGAAAAGGCTTATTAATTGAATAGCTCAGTGAGGGAAACGCAAAGTTATTCCTGGCGCGGCACAAACTATTAGCTGTAGAGTAAATTCCGTGGCTGATTGAAGTCTCTTCTTGGAATCAACTCCAGAGCTTTTGCCCACTTAACATATTATAATACAGATGTGTCCACATACATCTAGCCTTCTTGCACGTTAAACAGTCCTTCTAGTCGTGCCATTCCGTGGCGTAACTTGGTAGCGCCGAGCACCTTTTTGTGTGGCTTTTTCCCTTAAAATTGATCTTATTCGTAGTGTGAATAGGATGCACAAGCAGCTTATGCTGATTAAAATGATATGCAGCATGTCTATATGTGCTACAGCCAGTATTTATCCTGCATGCAAAAAATATAAAAAATTGCCTTACTTGCAGTGGCGTAGGTTCATCCGAGATGACCGAAGGCAAGTCATAATTTGGTGCCCCTCGTCATAGCTGCTGTAATGTAGCATGTTGCATGCAGAAACACCCGCAGTTGCACACAGAATATAGGCATGCCACATATAATGTTAATCCGCAGAAGCTGCTTGTGCATCCTAATCGAATCGCTGTGTGAATAAGATGCATTTGAAGTGAAAAATTACCACAGAAAGATGTTTGGCACTACGAGTCACTCTGTGTTCACACGTTGTGTGGCACGGAGGATAGATGGATGTAGACACATCGGTGTGCACTAGTCACAGATAAGATAGTGACCTGTATGGTGTAATTAGCATGAGGGTCAGAGTCCTCCCGATGGAGGCGAAAGCCACCTGATGTGGGGTGGGGAACTCTCCTGATACCCCTTGATGGAGGGGAAAACCACCTGATGAGTTTATCAAGATACTGTAAGACTGCCACTATGGTGGGTCTACAAATCCCAAAATTCCCAGTCTACTGCCGACTGCATCACATCTCGGTTGCTGGTGTCCCAGGTCCCCACCTTCCATGCCCTCTAACCACATCTCTGTTCGATGCATCCTTGTTGACATCCAGCTCCTGAAAGGAGATCTGCAGCTGCGCTTATCATCTGGCCAGCCACTCCGGATTCTACTGCAGCTAGGGCCGGGAGGTGTGGGACAGAGAGTTGTGGGTGTGGGGGCCTCCAGGATGGCTGCACGGCTCCATGGCTAGGGCTGTCTCCAGGGAAGAGTGGGATGGTGAGTTGTTGGTGATGGGATGCATCGGAACTGCTGCTGCCAAGGAGGAGTGAGACAGAGAGTTGTGTGTGGGGGGGGGGGGGGACGCTGGATGAGTCACACTGACATAAGAACCTGCTGAAGGGCAGCAACGCCAATGAGTAGGGACAGGCTATAGACAGTGGCAGCAGCTGATGGTCTGACCTGGAGCTTTCCACTAGTGTATGGTGGCTTCCTAGGTGCCGGGAAGAGGTGCCGTGTATCGTCCATGACGGTACACTCCGGGTACATAGTTACAGCCCTGAGTGGGGTGAATATATTGTGGGCAATGGAGGAGGTGCCCCTTCAGTGCTGGAGCCTGGCGGCAGGCGCCTCCATTGTCTCCTATAGTTCTGCCCCTGCTTCCTTGCATATTGCATGGTTTGTCCAGGTGCATACTTACTTGCTCTTTTTGCTTTACTCCCAACTCAGAGTCAGGCCCATGGTTTGCAATATGATGTATTTTAAATCTGTCATTCTACAGTAACTGCTAACTTTGACTAGCAGAAGGGTGAATCTTGGTGTTGTTTCCATAGAAACAAACCAAGCACCCATGTTCATCAATGGTCCTGCTTCATCAGGCAACCTACAAAATGGAGTGGGGCCCACCTGGGATTTTCCCTGTACCCTTGTGGGCCAGTCCAACCCTGTGTGGTTATCTACTATATCTGAGCAACTAATGTAAAGGTAGTTTAGGAATTAGGTTTTAACAAAAAATATTTTAGCTCTTCAAGACTATGAACAAGGCCACCTATCTACCAAGTACAGGACAATGTGCTTATAGTGAAAGATGTACATTTTGTGTGTGTTGTAGGATGTTTAGGCTGTTGTGTAGGTGTAGAGGTCACTACTCCTGCATCACAGCCTAAACATCCTTCTTTCTTCAACTATGATTTGGTGATACAACATGCTCTTTCTTTACTCTTAGGTGGATTGCTACTACCTTCTATATACACTTAAGAAGATTGATTGAATTAATGTCCTGTTGGATCCTTTGTCACAAGTACAAAGAAAACCAAGATATTGACAAAATAGTACGGTTTGCTTTTTTATTTTCTGCACTACTTTTATTTGAAGATTCTGCTTTGGATTTTTGTCTGATTCCTCTTATATAGAATTAAATTATTTAACCGCTAGAGCAACACAATCAAAACACCACTAACTGAGGATTATGAGATAATAGCCAATACTTTAAAAGCACTTGGAGTTAGCTCTTTTTGTAAATGAAAAAACTAGTACGTACATGCTACATGTAATGCAGTACATGTAGTACAGATTATTTAAGGATAATTTTCCTGATATTTACTTCAATGGGTGTATCAACAGTCTAAATTATGGAAATTAGTATCCAAACTACAGTCCCTTTCTGGCAAAATCCAGGACTGTAATAGAAAACCTGGACACATGAAAGCCCAGACTCTTGTTACTTTTGGATGCAGTACTACAATGGGCAGAGATAAAATGTGATCTCTGCGTCCTAATTAACAGATTGTTCCAAATTACAAATCACAACAGTATGTTTGTATGTGATTGAAGTTGTAAATGTTTTGCACTTTAGTGCAATATATATACAGATGTGTCTACATACATCAATTCTCCGTGCTGTATAAGTCGCGTTACACAACGAGTGAGTTCCCTGTGACTCGCTAGCACAGAGCGTCTTTTCATGCAACTTTTTACCATCACAGTGATGTGAATAGGAAGCACAAGCAACTTCTGATTAAAATGATATCCGGCATGCCTATGTCTTCTTCCTACACTAGGGGGCACAGGGATCACTCTGGGTATAGTTACTTATTTCTTCCTAGCAGCCACCTGGCTCCCTCTCCACTATACCATGCCACCGGCAGCAGTTTTAAGTTTGAAAAAGTCACATAACACGTGACGAAATGCGTTAGACAGGACGTTCCTTCAACTCACCTTGCTACACGGCTGCATTGCTGCTCTGTTGCACTTGGTCAATGCTCCATTCACGTCTCCACTTCCGTTGAATGGCAAATACACCCACAGTATCCGTCTCAGTCTCCAGTATATCCCGGCTGAATACACAGGACTCTGGACCACAGAGATTAGGGGGCCCCCACGTTGTTCTTACTAGTTCGTGAGTACTCACAGTCTATTATATGAGAATACGGTCCGGTTCAATTGGAGACACGATCTACATGTTGTTTTAATTTTTGCCTGGCTGATTGTTTACAACTTAGACTTTTTTCTGCCCAGAGACTGTGCTCAATCTTCTGCAGCGGGTTGAGCCTCTAATATGGGAGAAATACACTGATGGACCTGTATGTACATATGTTTTACTACAGCTTAAGGCTATTGATGTTCGACAGATGGCTGAAACATATGTTCCAATATTAGATTGAATGCTTGACTTTATCATTCCTATTAACAATCAGGATATTCCTGTCTTCATCAGTTAATTAACCAGCTTCACTATATGTCTGCGGAAGTGTGAACTAGCTCCGCATGAAGGAAAGCCATTTAGTTCTGGACTGCATAATATATCCATTTATCATATGTATCCATTTACAGACGGACCACAGTGATTAGCAACATTACTACATCCATATGATACAGTGTAACAGTGTGGTTTATTTTTTTGTTGTTGGTACTTTTTATTGTCTTACTCATGTCTTATTTCTATAACATGGGCTCTTTTTAGTGGTTAATAAACAATATTGTGATTATACACACATTCCATCCTTATTCATAATAATATTTATTTATATGTTTTCATTCTCTAATTCCAATCGAATATAATATAGAGGTAGCTCGGAATATCGTTTTCTTTTTGTTGTCAGTGCATTACAAACATACACAGAGTTTGTTTATTTCTGCTGCAACCCTATAGTATATCCTAACAAGAGGACTGTTAATGGGTATGGGCGCCAGAATTGGTTCTTTTTATCTCAGTTTTAAGTTTGGTGCTAGAGCAGAGCAGGCACCTCTTGTGGGGGCTGCTTTATAGTGGCCCCCAGTTACTGTTATTTTACTTATTTTTAACAATCTTTTTATGTAACATGAGCAGGCAGTGAAGGGCATCCAACAGGACGCCATCACCGCCGCTCCAACGACCCCCAGCGCCGGTGACTTGTGCCGTGTGTCTTCGGGGTCTCAGCACTAATTGCTCCCGGAGCACGCAGCCAGATGTTATTGGGGACAAGGTGTTCACCGCTGGAGAGGAGACCCCGGCGCGGTGTTGGTAGTGTAGGTCCGGCTGTCCTCGCTCCTTACACTAGACCTACAGGGTACGGGGAACTGGACACCGCTTTCTAGCAGTAATGACCAGTTCCCTGGGGTCCACACCATAGGGGAAGACGGGCACTTCCTGTTAGCCCCTCTCCCACCCCTGGGAGAGCTCTCTCTCAACAGGCAGCCTGTCCCGGGGTACTTCCTCCTGATTCTCTCCTTTCCTATGGAATTATGCTAGCTGCCATTTTATAAATGCATGCTTCAGCAGGTTCCAGAGAGTATGGACATCTGTCTCCATGTATACCTTGCTATAAATAGCCTGGTATACACTTAACTCCTTCCTGCTCTATACTAGCTGGTTTGTTGCACATTGCTTTTGTGCCTTGAATTATGTGTGCACTCCTGAGGTACTTTATATTTGAACATATTTTTATGTATTTCTATGTAATGAACCTGTTTATTTCAGAGTACATCAATAAAGACAGGGAGAAATGGCTCCATGTGTAAGATGTGTGACTGTAATCTGTGCTGTACTGGGTTCGTGCCCCAGGTATAGCATTTACAAGCAAATGTTTGTGATTCTGATACGAGTTTTTTCTCTAGCCCCAATTATTTTTCTATTTGTGCCGCTTTCTCATTCACGGCACAACCCTATATACACATCACTGTTGTATTATAACTTTTGTGTGTGGGAGGGGAACTATTGGATTGCTTTATACGGCTTCCAAGGTTGAAGCACCCAGGGAGGTGGGTGCTCAAGTTTTAAGTAGCTGTTGAGCCTTTTTTTCTGGAGCTGTGTAACAATATTTTTTCTCCACATATCTCTGTGTTCTGAAACCACTATGGCAGAGGAATCCCTATCGCATGTCTCTGGCCCGGTGTTTTAATGCTACGCTGCATGAGGGTTCCTTCGACTAGGGCTACCAGTCAAGGTAGCCGTAACGGACTACAGGTAATGTGAATGTTTGCTTACCAGTTTGCAACTACCAACCAGTTAGAACATGGTTTTGCGGGTTAATACGCAGGTCCTCTTCCTACAAGGAGGATCACACCTACCAATAAGTCTAGTAGATGCAACACTCCTTTACTTACCCCATACAGGAGTGGCTGACTGTATGTATCCTGTGGTTGTGAGGTATTTTCAGTTCATCTCCCTGATTGCCTTTCATGGCTCAATACAGGCCAATCCAGGCTTTACAGCACTGGGAGCGCTTTTTGGCCTTTGGCCAAGATCAGGCATAGTATCTGTTCTTATCAATTTCATACCTGATACGCCCCCTATCTGGGGGCCAAATAAAATAGGGAGATGGCAAAGGTACTTGCTCTGTCCGTTCCGCGCATTGACCTGGTATGGCATCCAGGTCCAGTGTACTTCTGTAATGTTAGGAATCCTAGAGGAAGCTAGATTTCCAGGCCCTGAAAACACACTAGTAAGGACGGAAAAATTATTTCTGTACCTTGGCAGATCATAAAGTCCTCTGCTCTAGAGCCCACGTTCTTAGAGCTGAGATTAGGATAAGGGTACTTCCTTCCCTTAGGTAGCTTTAGGACCTCCTGGCGGAGGCTTTTAGACATCTAAGCAATTGCTTTAGTTTATGCGCTACCAGCGACTAGGATTCCCGGTTGTCTCCCTTTACCGATTCCCAGTTGTCTTGTTAGATCTGCTATCTACAGCAGCTCTATAGTTTCCCCAGAAAGATCTAGTACAAATTGCATCCCTTGCTTTGCTTGGGAGCTATGTCTAGAGGCTGCTGGGCAGACGCCCGACAGGACAGTGTGGTCGAACTACTATCTAGTTGATATGAGATCATTTCCATATTAGCCTCTTAAGCGTAGGCATCTAGCATGCCGGCCAGGACAGTCTCTGGCAAGCGCTTACTGACTCTAGGTATTTAGAGACTCTTCTGTATTCGAGAGAGTACTCGTGGTCTTGGGGTTGAACAAGACAATCTCTAGATAGTGCCCACATATATTGTTGACCTTTCTCATTCATCCATAGGGGACACTGGAGGCATCAAGACAGTGGGGTATAGACTGCGCTGAGTGGAGCTGGCACTTTAAAATTTTTTGAAGTGTGAATAGCTCCTCCCCCTCTGTACCCCTCCTCACAAGCCCAGAATAAGTCTGTGCCCGAGGGGAGCTGGACGTATTTTTTACTACTCCTCAGGGTGAACATAATTTCTACAACTACATTGAGGACAGACAGGCAGTAGCTACACTGCCTGTCTGCACCGTGGGAGTTGCCAGGGGGACCCACTCGCAAATGCATGCACTTCGCCTGGGGTCCCGGATTTCAGAGACCTCCGTCTATATAGGGTGCCGCTACTTGCAGCGCGCATAGCGGACCCCCAACAGTCACTGTCCGCCGCCGGCAGCATGGAGGCTTCCGTAAGTATGCCTGGCTCCCCGACTAGCGGGGTAGCCAGGTTGACCATTACAAGAGGCGGCTTCTATATAGGTAAATAGGATGCTCTCTGGGCGTCCTGAATGGTACCTTGTCGGCAGCAGATACCATTCAGGTGTGTATACAGAGCTACCCCGAATAGCGGGGCAGCCGAGCAGTATGTGACAGCTGGGAGACACGAGTACAAAGCGCGCCTAGCGGGGGGTGGTTCTTAGCTCCTGAGCCCTGCTCCTTCCTCCCAGCAGCACAAGACAGAAGCCTGATCCTGGTCTATATGTACAGTGGGGTTTAGGCTGGTCAGGAGAGCATCTAAGGACAGGTTAGTAACTACTTATTTGTCAGTGGTTATTCCTCCTGTGTCCAGAGCCGGATTTAGACCTTATGGGGCCCTAGGTAAGATACCAGTTTGGGGCCCCCTCCCCCAAACAATCCATTTTTTTTTAATATAACAAGTTATTCCACAGAAGACAAGTAGAGAAATACCAAGTAGTCAATATATATTGTCCACCTCAGAAAAAAAAATACACACATTTTCCTCCACAGGAAAAAAAATATATACACATTGGGCCTGATTCAGACCCACTCGCGAGCGGCTGTCCGCTCGCAAGTGGGTCGATGGTGTGCACTGCGCATGCGCACGACGGAGGGAGCTCCATCGTGCGCATGCGCGAGACGCGACGAGTGAAGGACTTTCCTTCGCTCGTTGTGTCTGATCAAAGGGGGCGTGCTGTCGATGTTGATTGACAGCACGCCCCCTTTGGTGGGCGTGCCGGGGGCGTGCCTGCCAGACGGGGGCGTTCCCAAGGGAACGCCTACCGTCAGAAGCCGGCCCCACTGACATCACTAGTGATGTCAGTGGGAGTGATTTTGGCTCTGATAGAGCCAAAATCACTCCGGGCCTTGCGGTTGAGAAACTCAACCGCAGGCTTCGGCTCGCAGTGGCGATGGTCAAGACCATCGCGACCATCATCCTGCACGCTCGTATAGGCTGTGGGTGGTGACCCACAGCTATACGAGCGTCAAGGAGGACACTCCATAATTATGGAGGTGGGCCCTGATTCAGAGCGAACGCTCTGGTCAGAGCGTCCGGCTCTGAATCAGGGCCATTGTCCGCTACAGAAAAAAATGTGCACAATATCTGCTCCAGAAAAATAATACAGACTATGGCCCTGATTCAGACCCGCTTGCTGCCGGAGGCAGCTCGCAGTTCTGATGGGCGTTTTTTTTTTTGGTGACCACCCACAGTTTTAGTGAGCGGCCAGGCGATGGTCGTGATAAGACCCTTGTGGTAGGGTCTTGTCTGCCGCAAGCCCCAGTGAGCTTCCGGCTCTAATAGAGCCGGAAGCTCACCATTGACATCACTCGTGATGTCAGTGGGGCCGCCCCCAAATGACAGCCGCCCCTTTTGGATGTGAGCGCCGGCCGGTCTGAATCAGGCCCTATGTCAACCACAGAAAAATAATATACACACTACGTCCGTCACTGGAAAAAATATACACACTATGTCCATCACAGGATAAAATATATACACACTATGTCCGTCACAGGAAAAGAATATATACACTACGTCCATCACAATAAAAAAAATATACACACTACGTCCGTCACAGGAAAAAAAACATATACACTACGTCCGTCACAGTAAAAAAATATACACACTGCGTCCGCCACAGGAAAAAAATTTACATACTACGTCCGCCACAGGAAAAAAATATACACACTATGTCTGCCACAGGAAAAAAATATACACACTACATCCGTCACAGGAAAAAAATATACACACTACGTCCCACAGGAAAAAAATATACACACTACGTCTGCCACAGGAAAACAATATACGTCACCTCACAGAGCTGCAGGGAAATTTTCAGTAGGACCTCCATAATGACCCTCACTTGCCTTTAGCCCGTTGTAGCACCGGTATGCAGCAGCAGCAACCTCAGTGATTACTAGTCAGTGGCTGCACTGGCTGTGTTTGCAATGTGTGCGTGGGTGGGACCAGGGCCGGCAAAAGAAATCTTGGGGCCTGACACACTGATGTCTCTGGGGGCCCCCGCTTGAAACTCCCCCTGCCAGCTCCCTCGACCTAAAATCTTCGAACCCCCACATTTAATGACAGGCGTTATTCAATCACTTACTAATTTTCATGCATGGTTATCCCGTTGATAACGAGTGTGAACCCATAGTGCCCACAATTATGGATTTACCCCACGCGGTAAAGGCCTAGAAGGACTTAAAGGGCTGTATTCAAATAGGCTGCAAAAAGCCGTTATCGGCGATACTTTATTGCCGATGACGTCATTTTCACAGTTTTGACTTATTCCCGTATTCAATTTTTACGACTTTCCGCCGGTGCGAAAAGTTAATGCTTCAGACCCAGCGATAAAGTATCACCTATGAATAGGTGGCGAAAAGAAGTGCATAATTGGGGTTTTGGGGTACAAACTTCCAAAAACTACCCTGCACCCCTTGGACAGTCCTCCAAAGGTAATCGTGTCAAAAAAAAAAATTCCACAGGACACCCCAAAAACAGTACTTTTGTTTTGGGGGCAAAAAAAAAAAAGGTGGGGGACAAACTTTAAAACTAGCAAAATAGACTCAGGGGGATTCCCAAGTACACCCCAGGTGTTTTTGGATTGCAGGTGCTTGCGGCAGGTGGATTTTTCACATTAGCAACTTTAAAATATGCTTGCACCCATTTTCATGTACCCCAAATTTGATGGGACTACTTATTTTTCCATAAAGAGTTACTAAATGCTATTCTTCACCACTTTCTTAAAGACGCAAAAAAGCAGCCAATGAGATCATTTAAAGACCTCAAATACCTTTAGCAGGCCTATTCAGGGGTACCCATAGTGATCCCCCATGTCAGAGCATCTTTTGGGGGCTGTGAGGCTGATTTCCCCAAAAATGACAGGACTTTTTGCTCATTTCGTTTTCGCCAATTTGGAATTGAATACGGGGATATGCGGGTACAAGCGCGATACTTTTTTGTCCCTGAAACCAGCGATGACGGTGAAAAGTCCGCAACTGACTTTTCGCTCCAAATTGAATATGCCCCTAAGTGTAACTTCTAAAGCTTATAGCACAGTTTAGCTCCAGTGATTGAATAGCTCATGGCAGAGCTGCACATGCAGCACGTCCCATGGCTAAATGAATGTGCCCCCCCATTTACATATCCCTTTGATCTGTATCACTGAATATTAGGAAGTAGCCTGCTCTGCCTAATAGATGACTGGCCTGGGCCCTATACAAGAGTCTGCACCCACATCTCACAAATTTATCAACTATATCACACACATACAAATATATATATATATATATATATATATACACACAAACATACAGATATATTGTTTATACTGTTTATAAATATACAGTATACATATACACACATATGTATATATATATATGTGTGTGTGAGTATAACAATATACACATATATATACACACATACACTATGTGTATATATATATATGTGTGTGTGTGTGTGTGTGTGTGTATAACTATATACTATATACATATATATACACATACACTATATATATAGATATATATAGATATATAAATATACATATACACACACACAATGAGTGTGTGTATATATAAAGTAAAAATCCACTTACAGTATCTCAGAACTCCCTGTTTTGATGATTCTGTCAGCCAGTCAGTGAATAGCTGCTGCGGCTGCCTCTAGGCTGGGGAAGGTGGCTGCAGTCATTGGAGCAGACAGCACTATGGTTCTGCTACTTCAGCTTCCGCATACTGTCTTGCCTCCTCCTACTGCTCGTCCTTGGAGGCCGGCGCGGTGGCAGGGTGGGAGTAAGGGACAGAAAGTCCAGTGCGGGCGGAACATCACACTCAAAGACACCGCGGCATCATTCATTACTACACCGCGCATGCGCAGAACAGTACTCTCTAGGCGATGGGGGTAGCCGGGGAAGAAGTCACCGGGGCGATTATTCTGGTGGCTTCCTTGTTTGATAAAAAGTGCATGTAGCTGCCGCGGCTCCTCGGGGCCCCTCTGTACCTCTGGGCCCAGGATGGGAGTAGCCTTTGTACCCCCCCTGTCTTCGGGCCTGTGTGGGACAGGGTACGCAGCGTGACCTGTGACGTCACGCGACCCCCTTTAGTCACATGCACAACACAGCATTTTCCCCTGGTCCTCGAGCCGGCACCTGTCAGGCTGCTTCCGCCTGCCGGAGTTCTCAGCTAGTCAGCACAGTGTGCTGTAAATGTGAACCACCTGACACTTTCAGGCGCTCCGCCTGATCCCCAGGTAATAGCCTCTGTCCAACCCTGGCAACGGGCCCCCTAGGAGCCGGCGGGCCCTAGGCGGGTGCCTTTGTTGCCTAGTGGGAAATCCGGCCCTGCCTGTGTCTAGCGTTTTCTGGCACTGCTAGGAGCGCCGGTGTGGCTCTCCTGCCTCTCTGTATCCCAGTTTATTCTCCTGACCTATTTCACTACACTTTATGTTGTTTGTATGTAGCATAATCAAAAGCATCTCAGAAGTTGTTCACCTGCAAAAAGTGTGCAGTTAAATTTAATCAGGAGGCAGTCATCTAGCTTCCGAATTGTGACAATTGCAATACTGAACAACAGTCTGCAGGGATGTCAGAACCAACGTCTTGGACGCAGGTTACATCCGTTATGTCCTCTCTCTCTGCTGACCTGGAGGCTTCTTGCAAAGAAAGAGAAGCTTCAAGGTCAGCGGCTCTAGAGGAACCAGCATGGGCGAGGTCCTTAGCTATTTCCATGGAGGGGATTTCAAAAGCCATTACTCTTTCCCATACCACTACAGGGTCCTCTACTCAGGTCTCAAAAAAGAGACGGTTACCCTCAGTCCTCCAATTGGACGACTCGGAAAAAAAATTTCAGATGTCCCGGCAGTTATTATCTTTTTATCCTTTTCCGGCAGATAACAGAAAATCTTGTGAGACTCCCCCTACAGTAGATCCATCAGTTTCACGGCTGTCTAAAAAGACTACGCTTCCACTTACTGTGGCCATGTCTTTGAAAGACGCATCTGACAGGAGATTGTAAAATACTCTCAAGTCCATTTACACAGCTGCAGGGGTGACTCTGCGTCCTGCGATTGTAAGTTGCTGGACTAACAAAGCTATTGAGCTTTGGGCAAAACACTTGGCTGATTAAATGAGAACCAGCGGCTGGTGGAAGACCTTATTCCGTTGGCAGAACATATAGGTAAGAGGAAAAAAGGAGGGTGGTGGGCGCTTCAACAATGATCTGATGTAGTGGGTCTAAAAGCAGCTCACCAATAAGGGGATGCTAGCCCCTATATAACCTGTGCAAAAGTACAAAAAGAACTGGGAGCGCTGAAAACCACTGATAATGTATTGATGTATAAATATATTTAATGTGCAGAATATAAACATGAATAAAATTAACAAATTATAAATACCAATAAATGTATAAGACAGCAATGTCCAAAAAACAAACAATAGATAAAAAGAAGCGCTGTGGCCACAGGAAAAAAACAAAAAGATGAATTATCAATGTCCCAGTGAATAAAAAATATAATCTATATATATATATATATAGAGAGAGAGAGAGAGAGTGTTCGATATCTCACAGCAACGAAAAAGATGCTCTATTAGATATATCCTTGTATAACAGGGAATGAGATCAATTAGAATACAACCAAATGGTTATTTCATTGCGGATGAAAGTATAAATTGTATAATAAAAATGGTCTGTATTAAAAGTCACGTCTGGGGATAAATATCTAGAATCCACCAGTTAGAGACTTGACATAGCCTCCGTTCAAAGAAGTTTTAGAAGGTACAGTGGTGGTGTTAGCACACCGTGGGTCTGGGAGAGGCCTCTCCTGAATCGTCCTGTAAGGAAATCCTTAAGATCTGGCGTGTAACGATACCTGTGTCTTCATGCATGGAGTGGAGGACCGCTGTGTAGCGTGGAATCACATAGACCGCTGTGGCACAGGATGTGCCTGATGAATAAATGACGATCCCGTCGTGTGACAATATCACCGGAGGCGGCTGGATACTCAGTAGAGGGATGTAATGTGATAGTCCCGGGTATATTAACGTGCGGGGATAAAGAGCGTGACACGTTTCTCAGCCTTAAATTACCGGCTGTTTCCTCAGAGACCCTCATTTCAGTCGTTTCGCGCCCCAGGTCGTTCACGTGGTCGCTTCATAGGTGGACCATCAATTTCCCGTAGTGTCAGAGGTCGGGTCAGAGCCGCAGCAACAACAACCTCTGCTCAACAGGAGGTTAAGTCCACTACCAAGCCCAGTGCATGAAGGGCTTCCCTCTCACCTGGGGGACCCCAGAGTGGGAGCGCGTCTTCGGGACTTCGAAAAAGTATGGATGGAAACTTGTACAAAAGCTTGGGTCCGGGATCTCATCATTCGGGGATACAAGCTCGACTTTCAGTTTCAACCTCCACCTCGATTTTTTTACCACAGGTTTACCAGTTTCCAACGACAGGAGTGTCGTTCTACAAGAAGCAATAGACAAGCTTCTATCCACGAGAGTAGTGGTTCCAGTTCCCGTACAACTGGAAAGGGTTTTTACTCCAGTTTCTTCATGGTTCCGAAGCCGGATGGCTTGGTCAGGCCTATTCTGAAATTGAAGGATCTCAATCCATACCTAAAGATTTTCAAGTTCAAGATGGAGTCCCTTCAGTCCGTGATTGTGTGATTGGAAGAAGGCATGTTCATGGTATCTCTAGATATCAAGGATGCCTACCTTCACATCCCAATCTGGCCTCCTCACCAGGCGTTTGAGATTCGCAGTTTGGAATTCACATTTCCAGTGTCAGGCCTATTAGCCCCCAGGGTATTCACAATGGTCATGGCTGTGATGATGAGTCTCCTTCGGAAACAAGGGATCACTATAATCCCTTACCTGGATGATCTACTGCTGAAGGCACATTCCAGGGACCAATTACTGCAGAACATCACAGTGACACACAACCTTCTCATTCGTCATGGATGGATCCTGAATTTCTCATCTGCAACCGACGCAGAAGTTGTATTTTCTGGGAAATGCTCATGGACACATTGTCTCAGCGTGTGTTCCTCCCTCAGGAAAAGGTAACTTCCATTCAGGAGATGGTGAGGACGGTCCTTCGATGTCGTCGGACTCCTGGGGAAGATGATGGCGGCCTTCGAGGCCATTCCTTATGGTCGTTTTCACTCCAGGACTTTTCAGCTAGATCTCCTTTCACAATGGACAGGATCCCATCTTTTCCTTCACCATCGAGTAAGGTTAAGTCCCAGAACTCGGATATCCCTTCTCTGGTGGTTGAACTCTGTTCACCTATAGGAGGGAATGCGGTTCGGAGTGTGGGATTGGACTCTCCTCACCACAGACGCGAGTCTGAGGGGCTGGGGAGCTGTGATTCAAGAACATCACTTCCAGGGTCTGCCGATAAACATTTTGGAACTAAGGGCAGTGTTCTACGCTATCCAGACAGCATATTATCTGTTGCGGTGGCCAAGCAGTCAGGGTCCAGTTGGACAACGCCACGATAGTGGCATACATAAACAGACAAGGCGGCACCAGGAGTCGAGCAGCTATGAAGGAAGTAAGCCGGATTCTAATCTGGGCAGAAAAGTTTGCAAGGGCAATTTCAGCAATCTTCATTCCGGGCGTCGAAAATTGGGAGGCAGACTACCTTAGCCGGCAGGACGTGCATCCAGGGGAATGGGCACTACATCCTTAAGTTTTTCACCAGCTGGTCCAACGGTGGGGTCTTCTGCAGGTCGACCTCATGGCATCCAGACAAAATCATCTACTGCCTCTCTACTGCTCTCGGATGAGAGACCCGCAGGCGGTGGCAGTGGACGCACTGTCAGCACCGTGGCAGTTCCATTTTGTCTATCTGTTCCCTCTGCTCCCTCGAATCCTACAACACATCAAGAGAGAGAAGGCCATGGTTCTATTGATAGCTCTGGATTGGCCTCGCAGAGGTTGGTATTCCAACATACAACTTCTGCTGCTCGACGATCCTTGGCCCCTACCACTGAGAGACGATCTATTACTTCAGGGTCCTTTAGTCTATCCAGACTTAGGAGCTCATTCAGACCTGCTCTCTAGATGCGTTCGCTCGCACGATGCGTATGCAAATTTGGGAAGGCAGGCGTTCGCACAGCAAGGCATTAGCACCCCCACTATGTCTTAACGTGCGATCGCTCTGTGTATGCAGACACCCACCAGCCTGTCTTAAGATGCCCACTTGCGCACGTCATCTCCTGGAAGTGTATGCAACCATCGGTACATCTGGTAACAGCGGATGCGATCGCAGCGCTTGTGATTAACCATACCCTGCCACAAGCACTGCGAGCACTTCATTGTAAAATACAGCCAGGTGATGTGTACTATGACGCTGTCTCTTAATTATGCAAGCCTCTGAAACGGCGTTGAGGCGCTCAAGCACGCCTGTGTTCGCACCTCCACTCCCCCGTTTTTGATGGCCAGCCCCTGTCACCATCCACAAATGGCTTCTCCTGTCACTCACTTTGCTGGGCAGTCTATGCGCAGCGAGCAAATGCTTCCCGAGCTCTCGCAGTGGTTCACGCACTGCAATGCATACACATGCAGACAATGCGAACCATCGTCCGCTACGAGCGAATGCATCTTAGCAAGCGGGTCTGAATCAGGTCCTTAAAGCGGCTACGTTTGACGGCGTGGCTGTTGAAAGGGCCATCTTAAAATGTAAAGGGATCCCATCTACAGTAATCCCTACTATGCTCAGAGCCCGAAAGGAAGTTACTTCAAAGCATTACCACCCTATTTGGAAGGCTTATGTTTCATGGTATGAACGTAGAGGATCTCTGCCTACAGATTTCTGCTTTTTGTGCATGCGGGCCTTTCAGCAGGTCTGCGTTTGGGTTCTCTAAAAGTCCAAATTTCAGCTCTCACGGTTTTCTTCCTTCAGAAATTGGCCTTGATACTGGATGTGCAGACTTTTCTCAAGGTGTGCTTAGGTTACAGCCACCCTTTGTTTATCCTGCAGCTCCATGGTACTTGGATCTAGTCCTTTCCTTCTTACAGTCCTCCCTGTTCGAACCTTTGGAGTCTGTGGAGTTAAAATACCTGTCATGGAAGGTTACACTTTTTCTTGCACTGGCATCAGCCAGGAGAGTGTCAGAACTGGGTGCTCTACCCTGTCATCCTCCATACTTGATATTTCAAAAGGATAGAGCGGAACTCCATACTAGAATGGATTTTTGGCCTAAGATAGTTTCGGCTTTCCACATCAACCAACCTATTTTCGTACCGGTTCTTTCACAGGATTCACCTTCGTCAAAATCCTTAGATGTTGTTCGGGCTCTTCGGATATACAGTATGTGGAGAGGACTGCAGCCATACGTAAAACGGACATTCTGTTTTGTATGATGCTTGTTGGCCAGCTTCAAATCAGTCGCTGGCTTGCTGGATTTGCATAATCATCAGATAGGCTTATATGGACTCATCTAGAGAGCCTCCATCTTCCATTACTGCACATTCCACTCGCTCTGTGGGTGCCTCGTGGGCAGCTGCTCGCGGGATTTCCATGGAATCTCTTTGCCGGGCAGCCACTTGGGCGGGCCGGCATACCTTTGTTCGTTTCTACAGATTCGACACGTTCGCTGGCCACTGCAGCGCAGTTTGGCCGGTCTGTTTTGCAGGGTTCTCAGCGCTCTCCCATCCGTGATGGGATCTCTGGAACGTCCCCACTGTCTTGATGCCTCCACTGTCCCCTATGGATGAATGAAAAAACAGGATTTTTTTTTTACTTACCGATAAATCCCTTTCTCTGATTCCATAGGGGGCACTGGATGCCCACCCTGCGCTGTCCCTTCTTGCCAGGCTTGTGGTTGTGTACTTTCGCCGCCTCCTCTTCTGTTCGTCTTTTTTCTCTGCTCCCCTCGGGCACAGTTTCCTTAGACTGGCTTGTAGGGGAGGTATAGAGGGGGAGGAGCTAGTCACACTTCAAAAAAATTTTAAGTGCCAGCCACACTCAGCACCGTCTATACCCCACTGTCTTGATGCCTCCAGTGTCCCCTATGGAATCAGAGAAAGGAATTTATCAGTAAGTACCAAAATCCTGTTTTTTGTTTTTTTTACAGGCCTTCTACATTCTAAATTGAGAAGTTCCTCCTCTATGGATCTTGGGCACTGTAGTAGATGGCCTCACTTAACCATTCAGCTGGCATATCTGTTGCCACAGATTGGGGTAGATTTCCACTCGACCGTAGGGTCTACAGCACTGAGTCTTCTGGAGACATGGGTTCAAATCCCACCTCTGACACAGGGTAGTTTCCTGTCTGGGGACTAGTACAGCCCGGGGTTGAATCCATAAGGGACATATAGACTTTAGCGTGTTTCCCAAACACTCCCCTCTGGGAAACTCTATTTGCTCCCCTCGGACCTCCAGGTTATCCAGATCCTTGTCTCGGCAGGTGCGAGTGACTTGCTAGTCTCTTCCTTGTCAGATGTTGTACTGCCTTTTCCAGTCCATTCTCATTTTCTGGGTAATAGCGGGGCCTCCAGGATTTCTGGGTCACGGGGTTGCTCCGCTCTATCATTTGCTCAGATTAGAGGGTTTCAGTGCATCCTTTTACATATAGGAGGCTTATTTACATATTGCCAGGTGAATCAGTCACCAGCACTTCCTAGAGATGCTGTGCAGTACAATTACTTACAGTTTCTGGTGTCACTATTACGGTAGGTCTTTAGCCCCTTGTATTTTTCAATAGTTTCAGGATTTTCATGGGAGCTCCTCTCAACCTGCTCTTAGGGCTAAGTCATGGGATAACTATCCATCTCAAGGAGATCTTCGGTGGTCCTACGGATGAAAACTTGAAGCTTTTCTCCTTGAAGGAGAACTTTGCTGCATTCCAAGTTTCGGTTAGTATTCCACCCTACCATCAGACTAAGGGTCTTCTGGTTACCGAGGGGGGAAGGGATGCGCTAATCCACTACCATCTGATTAGGGTTATTGCAGCTCGGCGTAAGTGAGGGCACTACAAATCCTCACTGTATGTATGCATATAAGTGGTAAATGGGGGGAGAGAGAACACCTAGCGCATATAACACCCTAGTTAATCAGACAATAGATGAGTGAGTTATGTCAATCAATCCTTCAATCAACTTGCATATGTGTTGCAGCACCACAGAGGGTGTCTCCTGCGATATAATCAATAAATACCATAAAAAATGTATAAGTAGATTTACATAAATAAATACATACAAAAATAGATGTATATAATAAATAATATTTTATTTACGGGATATAGCAAATTTATAAAGGCTGGAATAGTAGAACAATACACTAGTGTATATAAAAAGACATAAAAATTATATAAATATTTATCTAATGCCACAAGGGTTGAGGCGCTCTAAATACCTATATAATGACGATTACTGTATAAAAAAAAGACAGCAAAACCATATATAATGGTAGCCACAATATTGTTTATGCTAATACCGGTATACAACGCGAAGACATAGGACATTACAAACAAACATAAATAGTGTGCTTGCCTTGAGCAATACACTAAATAGCGGTTTACTTGCTCTGCAAATGTGTAAATAGTCCTGGTCAGGCTGAGCACAATATGACTGCAGTTTTACTAAGTCAATACTGCGTTCAGATGTAACAGAGGTCATGATGTTAACCCCGGATCAGTGCGGACAATTAGCCGCCTCTTATTCCTTTTGCATACGATGTATGATTACCTTCCTTCTCTTGACATTCAGAATCGGCTCCTCAGAGTCCCGTGGAGTTGGTTTGTCTGCCGGCAGACTTTCCAAGATGGCCGCGATGAACGCTGTGCGCCTCCTGTCAGGATCGATAAAACTGCAGTCTATGCGTTTCGCCTTCAGGCTTCCTCAGGATAGCAGACCTTAAGGCAAGCACACTATTTATGTTTGTTTGTAATATCCTATGTCTTCCCGTTGTATACCGGTATTAGCATAAACAATATTGTGGCTACCATTATATATGGTTTTGCTGTCTTTTTTTTATACAGTAATCGTCATTATATAGGTATTTAGAGCGCCTCAACCCTTGTGGCATTAGATAAATATTTATATATATTTTTATGTCTTTTTATATACACTAGTGTATTGTTATACTATTTCAGCCTTTATAAATTTGCTATATCCCTTAAATAAAATATTATTTATTATATACATCTATTTTTGTATGTATTTATTTATGTAAATCTACTTATACATTTTTTTTGGTATTTATTGATTATATCGCAGGAGCCACCCTCTGGTGCTGCAACACATATGCAAATTGATTGATTGATATAACTCACTCATCTATTGTCTGATTAACTAGTTGTTATATGCGCTAGGTGTTCTCTCTCCCCCCCTCTTCTAGTTACCGTCCTTTCTATTCTGACACCCTATCTTGGCAGCACAGACGGTGTATTGGTTAGCATTGCTGCCTCACAGCACTAGAGTCATGGGTTCAATTCCCACTACGAATTCTACACTGGGAATTGTTGTTCTTACACTCTCAGAAGCAGATCTTGGGCTTTCTACTCCTCCCCTTCGTCGGGGTACAGTTACTACACTGTTTCATTCCCTGCCTCTTTACAAGGAAAGTTTGGCCCTATGTCCTATGTCCAGTCTGCTTTTTAGGATACACGCTGGTGTCCCTTTTTTGTGATGGCACAAAGTGCTAGTGCACAGATTTTCACAACATCAGCATGTGACAATCGCAGGTTCTATCCCCATGCTCCATTCCCTTTGGGATCCAGGAAAGAGGTCCTTCTCACCACCAATGCACATCTTCATGGGTGGAGGGCAGTACCTGTCATTAGATCTTTGGGATCGGTGGGCGGCTCATGCGAGCCTGTTACTACTATCATGGATGATTTCAGAACCATCAGTCTGGTTCTACTTTTCCTCCAGCATCGTCTGGTCCTGGTGGGCCTGACGGTGTGACTACCTTTGCCCACATAAGCCATCCTGTGGCACTCTCAGGTCAGCTGCTCTCCCAGTTGGGCGGAGCTTAATTTTATGATTCTGTAGGCGGCCTTCTTTCCCGCAGCTCTCCTGGAACAGTGGACTCCTAGGCTGCCTATGCTAATGCTTTCCAGTACCTTCTGATCCCAGGGGCCTGGGGAACATCAGGAGCCACAAGGCAAGCTGGGAGCCCATATGCAAATCATACGCAGATGTCTGTGTTTTCATGACCATGATTATTAGTGATTCTGTTTCAGCTCCTGAGTTCTCAAAGCTCCACTAATGGTCGCTCCGGAGGTACAGTGGCAGTCTCCACACGGCGACCGTAGGACGCAACTCCTTCAGTCTTTCAGTTGTTGCTTCAGTGTGTCTTCCTCTACGATCGGTTCTTGGTCTACGAGCCTGTACTTCTATCAGATTCTGGCTCACCTCGTTTGCCAGAGTGGCTCTTGTCACCGACCTTTTTGTACCCTGCTACATGCCAATTTGGTCAAGAGTTCTAACGGAATTAGGAGTTTAGCTGGGGGCTTCTTCCCCAGTTCATACCAGCTATGTTGAATCTTCTCTTTGCGCATTGGGGCCTTTGGTCCTCTTCCAAGGGATACTGGTCTCCGACCTGTTGTTTTGCTTCAACATCTGCTCCGCGCCTACCTGCAGTTCTGACGCTTTTTTCAGGGTGTCCTCTGTGTACTATCACCATTTGTTCTCACCATGGTTCCTTTGAATCTTCTGGGGTTCTTGGGGCTCGCTTAGGAGTCCTTGATTCCTAGTTTGCGGTGCAGTTGGCTCATTCTTTGGTTTACTGAGACAGCTGTATTACTACCAGCCTTTGCTTGGCACGGGGGGTCGTCTGTTTGAGCGCCTTGTGTTGGCGCTCCCATTTTCTGATCTTTTCCTTTGATCGGACTGTTCTGCGGTCTCGATTGGGTTCCTACCCAGTTGTCTCGGCCCCCCTTCCATACTGTGATTGTCTTGATCCGGTTTTTCTGCTGTCTGGACTTCTCCCCAGTGGACCCTTCTATGGCTGTAGGCTCGCTCTCCGGAGATTTTTCCTTGGAGTTAGGTTCTCTGTGGTCCTGTATGATTTTTGCAAGCGGGGCTGGCCGTTTCTGAGCAGATTATCCTGGTGGCCCTGCTTGCTTTTCACCACACTTTGTGGTGGATCTCCTGCCCCTGTCGTGGTGACTGCTTATTACACTAGGTCAGCAGGACCTTCGTGGGGGACTCACCGTGGCGTTTTTGCAGGACAACTTCTCCAGCTGCCACATGGTTTTCTGCACACACTTTTTGTATTTGTTTCTATGTAATGGTCACCTTCGTGTCTTCGGACGCTGCCTTCGTGTGTTCCCAGTGCAGCAGTGCAACCCAGGAGTGTCCCCTCTTATTTGGGGACAGGTTTAGGTCTTCCCAGAGTGATCCCTATGTCCCCTAGTGGAGGAAGAAGAAAAGAGGATTTATGGTCTTGCCTTGTTAAATCCTTTTCTTCGACTCCATAGGGACAGGCAAAGACGGCCTGATTCAGAGCCGGAACCTATTTACGGATGCTCGTTCTAAAAAAGGGGCCGGATATTTAAATTGAGCGCTCGCTCTTTGTGGTGTGTTGACGCCTCTTTGTCTGAGCGAGCATCCGTAAAATGCGCTCGCTATTTTGTAAAGACGCCCCTTTGCCGTTCGCATCACACGTCATCTCCAGTATTTATTAGATTAATCGGGAACATCGAAAGGCATCTGAACTGCTCGCAGTGCTTGTGGTAGGATTTTCTTCCCGCTATCACTGCGAGCAGTTCAGGCTAAAAGACAACCAAGTGACGTGGTCGATGACGCTCCTTTACTAATTATGCACTCCCATTAAACGCCCTTTTGACCATTAGGCACGCCTGCGTTCAGATCTCCACTCCCCCGTTTTCAAGCACCTTCCCCTGTTACCACCCACAAACGGTACATTCTGTCAATCAAATTAGCAGCCCCTCGCTGTTTTACGAGCGCACGATTTCCGACCGCAATGACTGTTTTGCACATGCGCATTACGACCCATACGCATGCGCAGTTGTGTGAACATCGCTCAGAGCGAACAAGCGGCCACTTACGAGCAGCTCTGAATCAGGCCCAGAGCTCCCATCCTGACACATCTGACTTGTGGGGTTTATTTCCTCTGATGCCGGTTCTTGGCGCACATTTTCTCTGATGTGTGTTCTTAGTATGTGCCAGTCTTCCTTCTCCCTCCTTCCTCCTCACTCCAGCCATTGTCTTCCTAACTTAAACTGTCTGGCCGGTGGCTGGGGGCGAGGTATAGTGGAGAAGGAGCCATGTGGCTGTTGGGAAGAAATAAGTAACTACATGGTGCCCAGATTCTCCCTCTCCAGGCTATACCCAGAGTGATCTCTGTGCCCCCTGTGGAGTCTAAGGAAAGGATTTAACAAGGTAAGATCATAAATCCACTTATTCTGTGTGCAACTGCCGGTTTATCTGCGTGCAAAATGCTACGTTACAGTGTCAGCGGCTGTAACACTATAACGTAGAGTGTTGCATGCAGATACACACGCAGCTGCACAAAGACTATAGGCATGCCACATATCATGCTAATCAACAGAAGCTGTTTGTGTGTCGTATTCGCATCACTGTGCAACCAAGATGCATTAGAAAGTAAAAAATCACATAAAAAGACACTGCACTACCGAGTCACGGCATGGCGTGACTAGAAGGGCTGTTTAACATGCACGGAGGCTAAATGTATGTGTGTATATATATATATATATATATATATATATATATATACACATACATTATGGGTTCTATTCATTATCATTTAATTTCTACAAAAGCAGGTGAAAATGATCTCCCTCTTACCGGAATGGCCCTCTGTCCCCATTCACTAGTATGGGGTCAGAATTCATCAGGCTCCGAATATACAATATTCTCTGAGCTTGATTGCGGGAGTATCCGCCATCTCCAGATGGCGAGCGCTCCCACTACCCGCTCCTTCCTTATGGGAAGGAGTCCTGGGTCATGAAAAGGAATCCTTTCGGATCCCTCCGCCCCTGTCCGGCTCCTTCCACCGGACGTTGGGGCCCTTGTGCGCATGCGTGACCTGTAGCAGTGAAAAAACTTGTGGAGACAGTGCGCCGGAGCAATGATGAATTGCTACGGCGCTCGTGGCGAGAAGGAATTTTGATTATTGGGGTCCGTTCGCACCCCGATAATTAACATGTTGAATAGAGCCCTAAATCTTTATTTGACTGCATTACTTGCATTTTTTGTTATAAAATGGATTATCATATTTATTGTATTTAACATCACAAGACCTCTGTTTTGTTTTTGATCTTTAATGACCATTAACTATATCTGTGTGCATGACACGTTTACATGTGTAATTGCATGCATGAGGAATAAAATGAAGTTTACAAAGATATTTGAACACATTGTGTAGAAGATTTTGTTAATTTCCCTCTACATGTTACAATACCAATATGAAACGCAATATGACCATGTGATTGGCTACCTGGGTCATCCAGCTGCAGGAGTTCTGACCACAAACTTATCAAATGAATTAACGTTTCATTTAATAAATGTGGTAACCTATTGTACATATGTTTGTCTCATTGTATTCCTTGCATAAATGTTCACTTTTCATTTGCTTATTTATTAACAGCTATTTATATAGCGCACACATATTCTGCAGCACTTTACAGAGAATTTTTGGCCATTCACATCAGTCCCTGCCCCAGTGGAGCTTACAATCTATATTCCCTACCACATGCACACACACATACACACTAGGGTTAATTTGCTGGAAGCCAATTTAACCTACCAGTATTTCTACTTCAGGGTCCATAGGGGGTCCACAGGGTTGACCTTGGGGTATAGGTTGGGAACCAAATCCGGGCACCACGCAGTTAAAGCTTTTAGCTCCCAGGATGCACTTGGGTTCACTCTCCCTATAACCCCACCCCCAAGCCAGAGGCACCTCAGTTTAAGTTGGTGTCCGGCCGGAGTCCGGTCAGTGCAGTGGGGAGCTGATTAACAGCCCCTAAGCTTTATATTTTTTCCAAGAACAGAGTTTTTTATTTTTTACTTTGGACTTTTAGAGCGGCAGCGTCGGACTGTCCATAGGATGTCTAAGCTGCCGCTCCGTCACCCCGCCGGCGCTGAGACGCCAGTACAGATCTGGGGATCTCAGCGGGACCCCAGAGTCTGTACTAGCCGGACTCTGCGGGCGCCCAGGACTGCTGCCGGATCCACGGGGAGCAGGTAAGGTCGCGGATCACTGCTTGTGGTGATCCGCGCATTTAATATGCAGTCCTGTGCCTCCGGTCTCTGGGGACAGACCAGAGGTGCCGGCAGTGGCGGCGGGCCCCCCCCATACCCCGTGTGTCCACTAGACCACCAGGGACTTACTGATCGGCGCTGGGAGCCGGCGTCCCGGGGGGTTAATAGCCGGCCAGGGGAGGAAGCTTTCCCTGCTACAGCGGCTCCCCCCCTCAGCTCAGCGCACCTTTCAGTATGTATAGTCTGGCGTCGCTGAGCTGCTTCCTCCGTGGGCCACGCTTCTTCTGAGGTCTCCAGCGGCCATTTTCTTGTGGTGCAGCAGAAATCTCTGGAAATGGCCGTTGGTCCAGTCCCCCTGTGTACCTCACCATTAGGTCAGTGTACACAGCGCTGTAGCCTTCCCAGACACTGAATCTGGGTAAGTTGAATACATTGACATAGTGCAGTATATTGTATGTCATGCTTATGTGTGTGTGTGTATATATATATATATATATATATATATCTGCATTGTATGTGACTTATGCTAGTTCTGACTGTCTGTACTTAATTCTCTCACCTCTCAGTATATATCTATCCCTTTTCTTTATCTGCCCTTACAGCTGTACCTAGGGTGGTTCTGAGACCTCACATTTATATACTCGTTAATATTTGTGAGGTTTGTCACATACTGTTGCGTGCAGCACGTTGCCACATTTTAGATGGAACTGTGTGTTGCATACGCTGAAAATGGGTCCCTGCGGCAAATTTTGGCATCAGTCAGGACCAGTATAGCGCTGCTTGACATTTCCCCCAAGAGGGTTGGTCAGATATGTCTGACCAGGACATAGAGCGTTATACTGCACACATTTTTACTATCCTGCAAGTCATGTGCTGCAGGTGTTAGTGCAGAGGATTTGTTTCATAAAGGGTTCTGTGTGTGGCGTCATCTGGTGCCGGCCCCTTTCACGACCCCCTTGGGCGGTTTGTTTTCCCGGGATCCTCTCAATTGCGGATCGCCGGGCGGGCCCCGTTGTTGTACCTCACTTGGGGTTACTTCACCATACTGCCCTTTTCATCTCAGGGTATCTCGCAGTTTCTTGCACTCTTCTCCTGTGACACAGACTACTGCTCCCGGCAGGGGTTTTTCGCAGTATATGAATTCCCCCTGGTGCCACCATAGTCTGTCATTCCCCTTGCAGGGATTACCACAGCCACCCTGGGTGGATGTCATTTGCTACGAAACGCAAAGTGGCGTGGTTGACGCCCTGTGGTTACTTCCCAGTTGGCTCTGCCGTGAACTGGATACTGTTTTGGGCTCTTTCCCTCTTACACTGGGGGAAGCCTATTTCCGGTATTATTATCCCTGCTTTGGGGCTGGTAGCGGGTCCATTCTGGTTAGAGTGAATGTTGACCTGCACCTGTATCATACACCCTCAGTCTTACGTGCCTTCAGGTTCCCTGTTGCTGACTAGCGGGTGGATCGCATGGCTGGACTCTGGCTGTTGCCAGATACGAGGTATTGCAACAGTGTTTGGCCTCCTGTCCCAAATTCCCTGAGTGTCATCGCGAGTCCCTAATGGGGTGGATGGGCGTGTTACTCGTCTGCTTACAGATGTTGACGCCTCCCATTCCTGCGTGGTTGAATTCTTCGGATCCGTAGGGGGTAACTCTGCCTGAAATCAGTATATTCGCTTTCAGGGCTTGTTACCCACCCTACCATGGTTATAGCATGGTTGGTTAATACAATTGTATACTGAGCTGATGCATTTGTAATGTTTTTTCCCCTTCAACACGTCTGGGGTTCAAATGTATTTGGTCGCTCACGTAATATATGCAGATGTCATAGGTGGAAAGGCCTATATTGGATATCAGTCTCCTAACTTTCAGAGTTCCGGCTGCGACTGTATCCTCCGTAATACCCTATGGCTGCGCTCTGGGAATGCAGAGGTGCAGATACCATCTATAGGGTAGATCTTGTTTGGTCCTGACCTTGATAGGATTGTAGTAACATTGGCAGTACAAGTTTATCGCCAGTTGTTGCGGTAAGCGGAGCTCAATAGGCCATCCCCACTTTCTCAGCGAGGGACTGGTTGTTCTGTTTTCTTTCTGGTGCGGGGGCTGAATGGTCCTCTTTGGCCTATTCTCTGTCTCAATTCCCTGAACCAGTTCCTAAAGCTACCTGGGCTCAGGAGGCAATCCCTAGGCTCCATCATACTATGTTTGGAACCTGGGGACTTTATGGTATCACTGGATATACAGGACGCGTGCCTACGGGTACTTGAAGAGACCTTGCCTCAGCATGGACTGAGGTTTGCTGTATCACAGCACTTACAATTTTTCGGGCTCTGCCTGTTGGGACTGTTCTCAGCCCCACAGGGGTTTACCAGCATTTTGGATTTTCTGACAGTTCTCCTGTTCAGTATATCACAATGCTCCTGTACCTGGACGGCCTCCTGCTCTCAGCAGGATCGCCGGGGTACTGTACAGCCAGGTCAGGATGACCGTGGCTTCTTCAGGGTGCAGATGTTTAATCAACGGGGAAAAATTCCTCCCTGCATCCCTCTTTGGGTATTCTTCACCTAGGAGCGCTGCTGGATTCTCAGACTCTGAGAATTCTTCTGGCGTAAGACGGCATCTCCACTCTTCCATTGGGAGTACATGGATGTCTACGCAGTCGACATATGTCTTTACACTCTGGGATGCATGGTCCACTATTCAGTGTCTGCCTTTGGAAGGGTGGAATGGGTTCAGTTCCATTCCAGGCCTTTCCATGATTGGCTTATCTCCAGATGGAACAAGTTTTTTCTGTCGGATCACTGTTCAAACGATGGTGCTCTCTCCGGAGGCAAGTCGGTCCCTTTCCGGGTGGCTATGGTCATCTCGTCCAGGGTATTCTTTGCTAAGGACAGTGTCTGGTTCGCATCCATTTCAGTGCAGTTGGACGTCTGTCGATTCCACCCTGTCAATTAACTTGTTGGAACTTTAGCCTGTCTTGGGCCTTCACTCTGGCATAACTCTTGTTTCCCGGTGAACCTGAAGAAGTTCAGTCCAACAGGGTCAGGGCAGTGGCTTCCTTTTTAGCAACACTGTTCGTTGTGTGGCAATGACAGGTATGTCACACATTCGGACATAGTCCGAGGGTCTCCTCCCAACCATCTCGGCAGTGTTCATTTCAAGTCCTCAGCCGTCACGACGTGCATCCCGGGGACTAGTCTCTTCCCCAAGAGAAGTTTCATCTGGTGAGCAGGGGGGCCCCCCTGAGGTGACCCTCCTGGCCTTCTTACTTTATCACACTATGGTGTTACAGTCCAACTCTGGGTGTTCTGAAGCAACCTTCAGTGACTCTTTGTCGGTGAAGTGGTCCTTCCAATTTGAGTACCTGTGTTCTCCGGTCTCCCTTCTTCCTCGAGGGGAGTGTTTCAATCGAGACGGAGATGCTTTCCTGCTGGTGGCTCCTGATTGCCCCAGATGTCAGGGGTACTTGGGTTTTCGGAGTCTCTCCATCGATTCTCCATTCCTGATGCTTCACTGCCCGGACCTGTTATCTCAGGGTCCTTGGTTTTGCCTTGGACCTGGGTAGTTTGTCTTTGACTGCGTCCCTACAGTGGTCTTACGGCTTCCCTGGCTTTGTCATCGTTGGAATGATTAGTTCACATGGATCAGCTTTTGCTGGGACCTACTACAAACTGTGGCAGCCATAATTTTTATGGTATTGTACCTGTCGATACAATCCTCCGGTGTCCAGGATTTCCTGATATTCTGGCATTCCTTCCAGCTGGCTTGGGTTGCACCCTCGGCCTGGCCTTCCTGACAGTGCGGATCTCTACACTGTCAGTATGATTAAGATATGGCATTGCTCCGCTCTGGTTTCCAGTTCATCCTTTGGAGTGTTTTCTGGATTATGCCTCCATTTGTCCTCCCTAGGGACTCCTTGGGAGTTAGTAGTGGTTTTTCGTTCCCTCCAGGGACAGTCCATGGAACCACTAGTTGTGATAGCCATTACATGGTCTATTGCTTTGGCTCTCTCTCTTTCTCTCAGGGTGTTTATATCAACCGGGTGAGTGTCGGAATTAGGAGCGTTCTCATGTGGCTCCCTCTTCTGGAGGACATCATGTCAGGGTGTGAGTTGCTCTCACCCGCTGTTTCTTCTTAGTGATTTTTAGGTTCCATATTATTCTGGGACTTATGGTACGGCCATTCAGTCCCCAGTCCTCTCGGCTGGTGTGGCCTCATTGACTGTGGTCCGGCCTTTGTGGATTTATGTGATCCGTTCAGGTTCCTTACGGAAATCGGACTCCTTAATGGTGGTCTGAGATTTCAGGTTTTAACAGGAAAGGATGGCCGGCCTATAGCCAGATGTTAGCTGGATGGCCTTGTATGTCTTCTTCGAAGGATGTGGGCAGCGCGACGGGGGTCAGTCATTTAAGAGTGGGCTGGGCGGCCGCCGGTCACCGGCCAGCAAGGGGACCGGCCCGGCCTCCTGGCGGCCCAATCCGCCGCTGGCTATGACATATACATAATAAAAGCTAATGTGGTTGTTGGTAAAACTGGCCCATGTTACCACCTCATTATTTTGGGTGAAACGGTTATACAAGTAACTAGCCTAAACAAGTGTGTAATTTCCTATATGAAAGTGTGTATGTGCTGTCTCCAGTGTGCATGTCACCATATATGTGCACTGTTACTCAGCACATACCCCATTGCTAGTTTACTTAACGCACACATTGGGGCCGATACAATTCTGGATGATGTGCGGTGAACATCAATGCGTTGTTTAGCTGCCACGTAACATACCACACTCAGGGCCTAATTCAGACCCGCTCGCGAGCACTGAGTGCTTGCAAGCGGGTCGATGTTGGGCCAGTGCACATGCGCACGAGGCGGCTCCGTCGTGCGCATGCGAGAGACCCAGATAGCGACGGGCAAGCCGTCACTCCGGGTCTCGCTACAAAGGGGGCGTGCTGTCGATGGTGAGTGACAGCACGCCCCCTTTGGTGGGCGTGCCGGGGGCATGGCAACGCCTACCGTCTGGGGCCAGCCTCTGCTCTGATAGAGCCAAAAGCACTCCAGGGCTTGCGGCAGACGAGACCCTACCACAAGGGTCTCGTCGCAAGCCCGATGGTTGCAATGGTCTTGACCATCGCGACCATCTTCCTGTCCGCTCGCTATAGCTGTGGGTGGTCATGAAGAAGGACGGCCCTGATTCAGAGCGAGCGCTCTGTCAGAGCGTCCGGCTTTGAATCAGGGCCTCAGTACCCTGAACATCGCAAGTTTTCCTACGCTCCACTATGGGGGTGTGAGGAAACTCTATAGAGATGCTGCTAGCTGCGATGTCACGCTCCCGAGTAGCCATCACCTGCAATTGAAGACCTCACGTTATGCTGAAATTCTGCTAATATTACTTTGGGTTTAAAAAGTACTTATAAGTGGCCAGCTATGCTGCACTGTCCCCTCCCCCTATGTTTTTTCTATGAATGTATGCGAGATTGATCAATATTTTTGATTGTTTATCCTTAATTCCGGTTACCCTTTTTCTTATGATGTACGTTACTCATATGACTCCCTGCTGTCATTGATATGTAACATCTTTATTGGCTAATGGAATTTGTATCAGTAATAACTGTTTTGTGGTGTTTTACACAATAAAAACTCGTTTGAAAATAAAATTACTTAAGTAAAAACAATTCTCACATCTCACGTGAGATCCCATATAAGTGCTATAATATGGATGGTGAGGTGGGGAAAGCAGAATGGAGAATGCAGTTTGTGTGTAAAATAGAAGTCATTTGGGGCAGATTGGCTGTCTTGGTGGCTCGCTGTAAGTAATAGGAATGGAAATCAGATAGGTACAGTATCACATGCAGGAGGATGGGCTTCGCGGATTGAGATGTCCTATTCCTGCATGATTCACATTGGTGTGTGGTGCTTTTATTTTTAGGTTGACAAGAGTTTATTTTATAAACTGGGAAGAGGGTCAATAAAAATGATTGCAGATTAATTAGCCTCATCCAAAACAGGGTGCTGCTCCTCAAGAGCCATCCTTGTGGCCGCCAGCTCCCTAAAATTGTTCAGGACAGGACAGTATTTTTATCTCCTAATAGGAATACACACACGTTTTTCTGTGCCAATTACCAACATGGTGCCACAGAGAGGAATTCAGTTGTCGAAGAACTGGAGCAGTAGAAGATTAGCCCTGAATTGTATTCCAACCGCAGTGCGATCTGTGCACACATGATTCACGTTCATGTGATGTGATCTCCCTGTGTTAGCACAGACTTTCTCTGTAATTACTCCCTGGCAGTGGTAGTTTCCTTGTAGAATGAGCCAATCAAATGTGTCTGTGGAATATTTATGTTTGTGCAATAATATTCTCTATTATATCAATGAAACAAACAAAGGTTATGTAATGTTTTCTAATCACATTGAAGTTTATCATAGTTGATATGATTTTCACACTTAGGGCCTGATTCAGCATGGAACGCAGTTGTTTATATGGACCCAATTGGTCGATTATTGCGTACTGCGCATGCATCGCAGTGTATGAACTATCCATTGCAGAGTGATTGACAGGAAGTGCCATTTGTGGGTGGTGACGCGGGGGTGGCAACGGGGGGCGGGCAAACGCAGCCGTGCCAGTGCGTTTCAACGTCGTTGCATGGGCGTGCATAAATTAGCCACTGCGATACCAGATGCAGCCTGAGGCCTAATAGCGTGTGCTATAGTAAGCAATTCCTGAGTAAGGTCTGGGCTTCATTAACTGTCCAATGTTACAGTCTGTTTCTCTATGTTGGCCAAGTATACGGATGTGAGTAAGGGGAAGTGGGCGTTTTTATGTCAGGCTGCGATCGTAATGCGAATCCAAACATTTACATGTCACCGCTGATTTTAGCAACTGCGTTGCGTGCGTATAAGCAGAGTAGCGATCGGTAGTGAATCAGGCCCTTAGAGCAGAATTCAATTAGCCCCATTAAGTTAACAGGTGATAATTGATCGCCGAGGGCTATTCAATTAGCCTGACTCATGAGACCCAAACAGAAATTCCCGATACGTACGAAGTTAACGGCTGAAAATTACCCAGTTACATAAGTCTATGAATTTTTCACGGACACTTGTTAAAAAGGGTTCAGTTACAGGAATGGGACAGTGGCTTGTCCATTTTCCTACTTTTTCCACTGAAGATCTCCTACGATTCCTCAGTACTGCCTGTAAACTTTTGCCATCGAGTATGTACCAAGAATTGTTTTATAATGTGATTCACAGAACTTATGTCTCTCCCAATTGGCAATATCTCATGGGATTATCTTCTTCGTATTGTTGTCCCAAATGTCATAATTCTGTGGCAGACTTGTATCATCTCTCAGGGAGTGCCCAAGAATCATGGGATTCTGGTTGAGAGTGAGCGCTGATTATTTACATCCCCTTTACGCCAGAATGGGCCATATTTAGATTCCCCTCTAAATTCCAACGTGTCACTAAAGGGGCCTATCCATTAGCAGATCTTTCTGTAAGATGAAAGACAAAAGATTTATCCATGAAAATTCCTGGGGCTGCTGTGACAGATATCTGTCATGTACATTACACATTTTTGCGAATGACTAACGATATTGCATGACATCATTCAGGGAGTGGATTTTTTTTTATGTCTCTATTAATTTTCATAAAAAATATTGTTCGTCTACTGCGACAGATATTTCTAATATCTGTTAGCGATAAACGATAATTGACCAACATGTTGGAGAGATAAAAGACAAACTTTTGTCGGCTGTGGTAGTGCGCATTTTCATCGTTCAAAGCCTATCCATTAGCAGATAAATTGAACAACTGAACAATAAATCGTTCAAATTTATCTGCTAATGGATAGGCCCCTTAAGGGAGGTAGAAAGCTTTTGTTGTTTATAAACTATGCAGCCAAGAAAACCATACTTCAGAATTGGGTTAACCCAGGTCCACCTGTATTTAGTCTGTATAAAGAGAAACTTCACCATATCTTTCAGATGGACTGGGTGGAGACCATGTTTGAGAAAAAGAAACGAGTAGAAGGATTTTGTGATGCTTGAGAGAGTTATATAGGAATTCTGCCTCTCACTATGCAGAGAAAGATTCATGATTGTTTACACCTGACATATTGGTATGGGTTGAGATTGTTGGAGGGTGACCCCCCGATGTATAGAAACACACATTTTAATTTTTTATATATATATATATATATATTTATATATAATTTTTTTTTTTCGGAATCGGTATGTAATACCGCCGGCCACATGGCCGGCAGTTCGAATTCCGGCAGCGACAGGCAGTCAGAGCAACAGATCGCGGCAGCCCGACAGCGCTGGAAATCCCGATCATCCCCAGGTAAGTATTAACTAACCCTTCCTCAAGGGTGCCTAACCCTAACCTCCCCCCCAAATGCCTATCCCTAATCCCCCCCATAGTGCCTAAACCTAACCCCCCCTTCCCCGCTGCCTAACCCTCCCCTCCCCCCCTTTCCCGCTGCCTAAACCTAAGTCCCCCGGGGGGGTGCGTAACCCTAACCTCCCACCCAGGGGTGCCTAACCCTCCCTGCCCCCTAGCCTAACCCTAACCTCACAGGGTGGTGCCTAACCCTAAGTCCCCACCCCCCCTGGAGCCCTAAACTTAACCCTCCCCCCCCCCGCAGCTGTCCGCTGGCGGTGTGCCGGCGTCGGTGAAATGAGCGGTGTCTACATCTAGACGCCGGTCATTTCACCCTCGCTGGGATATGACAGTCGGGAAGCCGGCTGTCGGTATAATGTCAGCCGGCTTCCCGATTGCATCCCTTTCTTTCATACTCCAGGAGGTGGGTGACATATTTCATTCATTCATTGTGCACTTTCTGAGTAAACGTGTATTCTAAATATATTGTTATAGTTCATGAACCACACATTATAACTGTTGACTGCTTTAATTACCCCGACTTGCATTTCTCGACAGATTGAGGAAGGATTATTCTTTGTTCTTATTCATAATTACTGTAATATTATTGTACAAGTCTTTCCAATGTACTGATATGTCTTGCTTCAATACAAAAAATTATAAAAAAAAGGGGTTTGGTTGAAAAAGGTAGTCTAATTGAATATCCTCAGGCTACCTCTCTTTTTCACCCGTGCAAACTTAACGGGCTAAATTGAATTCCCCACTTAGTGATTTTAGCTTGGAAAACAATGTTAAAAATGTCTGTATATAGATGTGTCCTAACACATCTTTGCTGCAGTGGCGCTAAAAACCCTCTCTCGGCCCACCAAGTCCCGTGAGACTCTGTGTACAATGTGTACGATTTCCCTTGAAACTCCCCCGGCAGTCCTGCTTACGATTTGGCACACGATTTGGTGTATGAACAAACGATACATTGTGCATCCTTTCTTTTTGTTCAGTGCATCGTATCCCAGATTGTCAGATCTGCCCTACAGCACGCCAGATCTGAAGATGCGATGTGCGACCTGTGGGGACGCGCATCGGGACTCACGATTTACTCACGATGTGGGCATATTTTACACGATCTGACATTCCGATGCATCAGAATCGGCCAGATCAGGTAAAATATCGCCATGTGTGTAAACACCAAGTGTTACAGTGTAGTGGCCGCAGCTTATTTTTCATTCCAAGTTCTGTTGTGGTTCATATACAGACTCAGTCGCACACAGATATACAAGTATCGCATATGAAATGAACCAGCACAGTCTGCTGGTGCGTCCCACACATATTCACCCAAAAACTGCCCGACGCTAGCAGAGTAGCTCGGGACCTGGCGGCTCACGCCAGACAAGTCGCGCTGAGTGGCATATTGAGGCTAGATGTAGATCCACACTAATTAGCCTCCTTATATTGTAGCCGGCCACTGCCTTGCTGTTGCTTATTCTGCAGAAGTAAATGAGGCAGTAGTTTACCAGCTGTGAACTTCTCTGGAAAATAAATAAATGTGGCCTTGTGCTTTGGAACTGCCAGATTCATAATTCCCTAGGTAGATTAAGACCGTCTGCAGAGAGCTTCTCTGACTCATCACGGAAAAGGCCGGAAACATAGTGCCATTGTAGCTACAGGACAAGAAATACTTCAACGAGGTTTATGTGTGCGCAACTTTTTCCCTTGTGCTCTTTAAGCCTACGCAGTTCTTTCTAAATCTTGGCTACCACTGTGAAATTGTTTAAACTAGGCTGTACCTAGTCCAAATAACTAGTTAGGAGGGTTGAATTCAACAAAAGATCAGGGTTGATAATTATGTGTGTAGGTGGGTACAGTTATTCTAAGCAACACGCAGCTTGTTTAACCTTTGCATGTCCTATCGCAGAACATTACTTTTGCTGATATATGATCTGTTTCCAGTTACTCAGTTAAGTTTGTATTACATGTTACACGATGGTTTTTTATGCAAAGGGACAGAGCAGAGACAAGGACAGCAGGTACCCTGTATTAGCCATAAAATAAGGCACAGAAAACCAACTATACACTTAATAGAATGTGCATCCAGTGCTGGCTCAGTATTGTTCTCAATCCTATTTTGTTGTAGTTTATACTGTACATATATTTGTACAGATCATTTAATTGGAATTATCTGATTATTATAGATCAGTCATGTTGTATTATTATTAGCCTTCATTTTTATGGTACCACAAGAGTTCCACAGCGCCTTACAAACAAGCTAAACAAGAAAACAATGACTTCTGGTATACAAAACAAGGCTTGATAAGGGCATGGTTTATAAACATTGTTGCATCCAAGTTCATAATACTGAAATAAGCAGCAGGACGGCAGCAACTAAGGGTTAGGTGCCGTTTTACGGAGTACGTGATATTATAAGGAAAGGAGAAGCACATGAGGGAAGAGGGCCTTGCTCGTGAGAGCTTACATTTTATCTCACTGTTAACCACCTTCTCCTTGAGAGAACTATGTAAACAATGCCACCAACTGTTCTCAGATTTTTTTTCATGCAGATCTCTATGGGGCGCGCGGGAAAATTGGAGATGTTGGTGCAGCATTCCTGGGTGTACTAAATGGCTATCATCTCTGATTGCCGAGGCTATTATGTTGAGAAATGTAAAAATGTACAAAAACAAAAACGGTAAGTTTTTAAACGGCCCAGGGCTTTTAAACGTAGTGTGGTCTGGTAGTGAGAAATAGGTGTGTCCCCTTGCCATTTTTCCCCCTATCAGCACTGGGCTGAAATAGTCAGAGCTGGTGACATTATACTTAGACTGGTCAGCCCAGGGCTAGGAAGCCCAGGGCTAGGGAAGTGTGTTCAACACCTAAAAATGGGGTGGGGGCCTCCATAAAGGCTTTTCTCGATGGGTATAGAGATAATTCAGAATTATTATTCTTTACAGGTGGTTTACTGTTCCTAGCAAGACTGCCAGGCCATGATGGCATTTGGAGAATTAGAAGTTGCAGCATGTCTGAGCAGCAAAGGCCCGCTGGCACCTGTAGATCACCTGTTACAAAAAAATAAAAATAAAGATCAGACACACACCATAGTCTTATTAAATACTCCCACACACACCTTGTTTACTTATGTATTACTTACTATGGGATTTTCATGTATCATTCACAATCTTGTCCCCCCCTAAAAAAATAATTACGACGCACAACTTGTCGCTGTTGCACGGCTCATGGCAGTCATTCGGTAACTGTAGTGTCTGTTAGCGTGAATACTTGTGGTAGGGTCTCGTCCGTCGCAAGCCCCAGAGAGCTTCCTGCTCTAACAGAGCAGGAAGCTCTCCACTGACATCACTGGTGATGTCAGTGGTGCCTCCCACAAATGGCAGGCGTTCCTTCGGGAATGCCTCAGTTTGTGTAGCCACCCTCCCCACCTACAAAACAGGGCGAGCTGTCGATCAACATCGACAGCCGTCCCGTTTGTAGTGAGTCCCGGAGCGAGAGAGTTTCTCTCTCGCGCCAGGGCTTGCGCTTGCGCAGTACCTCACCATCGATCCACTTGCGAGCGCTATGCGCTCGCGAGCTGGTCTGAATCAGGCCTTGTGTACATTAAAGAGAAGAAGAAAGTCGATGACTACAAAAGATCCAGTGCAGGCACCGATGATGTGTATGAACCATCACCGTGGTATTATAAACAGATGTCCTTCTTAAGTGATCAGGAGCCACAACGGCAATATCTGGTGTTGATGGCTGAGTGAGAGGGAGAAGAGGAGGTTGCAGAAGTGACTGGACTGTCTGCTGAAGTCTTGGTAAGTAGTGACACAGGTAATAAACCGAAACCTTATTGTTTTTGTAGTTCAATCCCAAATGTCCAATATAGTCAGTTAGTTCACAGACATTCCTCCTGCCATGGCACCGCACCCGGTCCGTTGAAATAGGCCATGTACTCCTCCCTCACTTCTTTGGCACGTGCAGTAGATGCTGTTGTATTTGGTGTTGCAGACACAGATGTCAAATGGCCAATGTCCTCCTGAGGTCCTACATCTTCTGGTCTAGCTGGGACTGGTCCTCGTTGGGTAGATTTTCTTCGCAGAAAGTTGTGCAGCACACAGCATGCCAACACGACCCAGTCTATCTTCTCCACACGTAGATTGATGGTGGTGTGGAAAATGTGGAAGCGGTTACTCAGTATTCCAAACGCATTTTCCACAATGCGCCGTGCCCGGGATAGACGGTAGTTGTAGTTGTAGATCCTCTTCTCTCTGGTTAGGCCCCTCTGTGTTTCATCACATGTTCATGTAATGCAAAAGCCTCGTCTGCAACGAAAATGTAATTTAGGCCATGCTTTGTCTAGTCCAGTGAGGGCAAGTTAAGGGTTTTGTTGGTGAGTCTCTAGTTGAAAGCCGTCTGTTTGAAGGACCCACCATCCGAAGCACGGCCATTCTTGCCGACATCCACAAACAGAAATTCGTAGTTGGCATTCACCAGTAGTATGAGGAATATGGATGAGGATACAAAGAAAAATGACCTCAGGCTAAATCATGACCTATTGAGTAGGTGTATGAGCAAAAACCTACACAACTCCACTTATATAGCTGACCCAATGCTATATTCCTCTGCCCCAAACACCTATGTCAGCCCCCCCCCAGCCCAGTTAGAGATTGCTCCCCCACCCAGCACCCCAAGCACTACCATGTTTAGTGCTCTGATGGATGCAGCGGATCAATCACCCCGTTATACACACATGTAATTTATTTACTTTTTTTTTTGCTTGCTATTACTATCACCAAATTTTATCCCTCCTAATAGGTGTTGGCTGTATGGTATAGGGTGGTGATGACGCTGTTTGGACAAGGTCACTACATACATGGCACATTGATGGAAGCCGGGGCCACAATGTATACTTGTGCCATGTGTGTATTGGCCTGTTCAAACAGGTGTCTGACCCACCCCATAACATACAGCAGGCTACCTATTGGGATTGATCAAATTTGGTGATAATGCTGTTTTGTAAAAATGTTATTGCAATCTATATTGCATACAGTTCAGTGCACAGTTTGGGTTGCCTACAGGTCAGAGCACATTTTGGTTAATGCAGCCTATTATTTGCTGTCTAATAATAATAATAAAAAAAAAAAAAAAAACAACTTTGTGAGGACATAGGACCTCATTCAGAGGCGCTCGCTCTGAATGAGGGCGGCCACATTTGTTTTCAGGCCTGGCCTCCTTGCCGCTCGCTAGGCTGTTGGTGACCACCCACAGCTTTAGCGAGTGGCCAGGTTGATGGTCGCGATGGTCAAGACCATCGGGGCTTGCGACGAGACCCTTGTGGTAGGGTCTCGTCTGCCGCAAGCCCCAGTGAGCTTTCAGCTCTATTAGAGCTGGAAGCTCACCACTGACATCACCAGTGATGTCAGTGGGGCCGCCCCCAAACGACAGGCGTTCCGTCAGGAACGCCTCCGTTTGGCAAGCCACCCCCCGCCCCGCCTGCAAAAAGGTGCGAGCTGTCAATCACCATCGACAGCCGCCCCTTTTGTAGTAAGCCCCGGAGCAAGAGAATTTCTCGCACGTGCAGTCCAGCCGCTGCGCGTACGTAGGTCCTCTACATCGACCCGCTTGCGAGCGCATCGGTGCTTGCGAGCGGGTCTGAATGAGACCTATAGTGTGCAAGTGTTTTTTTGCCACAGTGGCTTTGTATTGTTCCAATGTTTTAAAAATCCTTTAATATGTAGTGTTGTTTACACAAGATGGCTGCTATGTTAAAAAGTAAAATTTAAAATAATTTTTAAAAACAAATAAAAACATTTTTTTTTTCTTTAAACAAGAAAAAAATTAGTGGTGTGCTTTTCTTCTTACCTTGCAATACTGATACTGCAGCACTTTAACAATAGCCTTGCAGGTATCCGGGATGATGACGTCCAAGGACTAGGGGAGATGAGGGTCCCAAACTTCAGGTCTTCCAGTGACCTTCCTGTAGCCAGGTACCTCACCAGCCTTTCTTCAGCAGGGATTGCCCTCCGCCACCTTGTGTCCTGTGTCTGGATGTGGGGGGTCACCAGATGCAACAATTCCAGGAAGGTGGCATCATCCATGCACAGGTAGTTACGATAATCCTCCGGGTTGTTCTCCTTGATCTCCATCAGCAGGGACATGTGAGAACGGGTATCCCTTTGTAGCAGCCACTCCTTAGTCCAGCATGCTCTCGTTCTTCGCTGGGCCCTCTTCCTAATCTCCCGGACCCCAGCTTTGGCAACCAACACTATACTGAAAGGAATGCATCCGTATAGAATTCAGGAACAGGATAGAATGTAGGTAGCACACACTTGCAGGTAGAATAAACGTTGTAAAAGGCAAGCCAAATACAAAGCGCACAGTAGCAATGGATTTAGCAGGAATACACCTAGCCTCACTTGTAGCAGAGCAGAATGTGCACAGAGTTTAAAGGGTGCCTGCTTTTTATACTCCCTAGCTAGCCCCTCCCATTGTCATGACTATTTAATTTTCCCACCAATTGTCAAGAGACTTTTTTTTTTTTTCTTAAACTCACGATTTATGTTGCCCGATCTCACGATGTGTACGATCCGATAGACCGTGAAACAGATTGGGTGAAAATTTTCCAAAATCGTGATCACGATGGCAAGGGAGCTCCCGTGAGAGTTCACGAGGAAATCATACACGATATCGAATCGTAAGCACATTGCTGTGTGTGGGCACCTGTACAGTATGCTAGCGTTGACTGTCTGTGTCATTATTCTGATTCTGTCAGTTTATATCTATCCCTTTCTACAGCCCTAAGAGATCTCAGGATGGGTTATGTGTGAGGTGCTATCAGTTGCTTGGCCCCTTAAACCCCCCAACAATGGGACAGGATGCCCCTTGAGTGTATTTTTTCTCAGGTACTGGCCTCCATTGTGGATCGCCTGACAGTCCCGGCCGTTTTACTCCATATGGGGTTACCCCAACAAGCCATCCTTCCCTCTAAGGGTATCCCACAGTTGTTACAGTCTACTTCTGTGCCACAGACTGTCACTCCCTACCAGGGGTTTCTGTACTATATGCACTCCCCTCCGGTACCACAACAGTCTGTCATTCCCTTCCAGGGTTTTACGCAAGCTGTACAACCACCATGGGTGGATGTTTTATCTAGTTCAATTCAGAGTTTGACAGCTTTGTCTACAGCCTTTCAGACCATGTTGCGGAATGAAAGACCTCAGAAGGCATCTAAACTCCCTGTTTTGTCATCCCAGTCTACGCAGGACACAAACGTGTCATCGGATGATGGGGAAGTGGCTGAGGCGTCTTATTCCCCTTCACAGGAGGTGGAGCCTAAATTAATTATTAATACTCCAGCATTGGTATGGGCGGTCCGATCTATACTAGATATAGAGGATAACGTTCCTGCCCCTAAATCCAAATACCCTCAATTTAAACAGGTAAAGGTGACTTCAGCAGTTTTCCCTCTCTCTGACCAGCTGGTAGACCACATGGCGGAGGCCTGGCAATCGCATGGTAAGAGGTATCAACCGCAAAAGCGTTTGGCCTCATGCTATCCATTCCCTGAGGGTAACTGCAAGAAGTGAGAATCACCACCTGCGGAGATGTTACTCGCCTGATTAAAAGTTCTACGCTGCCAATGCCTTCCATTTCTTCCCTGAAGGATTCTACAGATAGGAAGGTGGAGACGTGCCTGAAATCAATTTACTCTCTCTCGGGAGCCGTGGCCCGTCCATCCATGGCTATTTCATGGGTGGACAAAGGAAATGGAGAGCTGGGATAATGTCTTGGAGGGCACCTTCCCCAAGAAGGCCCCTGAGACTTTAGTGGGCCACATGAGGGATGCAGCTGCTTATATTGGTGAGGCTGCTTTTTTAGATGCCAGTCTATTGACCTCCAGAGTCTCTTCTGCAGCCGTGTCTGCTGGCCTCTCCCTGTAGTTACACTCCTGGAGGGCGGACACTGATTCCAAAAAGGGCCTGGAGGCCTTGCCCTTCAATGGGTAGATATTGTTTGGCCTGAACAAAATTGTAGATACACTGGCAAAATGTAAGTCAACTTTTCTGCAGTCAGCGTCTGCGCCTTCAAAGGCTAGAAACTCTTCCTTTCAGGCTTTTCGTTCTCAAGGAAAGCCCAAAGAACAGTTTTCTCCTAGACAATCAGTGACCAAATCCACCTCTAAGCCTAAGAAACAAGCCTGGAGCGCCAGACGCCCTACTTCCAAGTCAGAGGATAAGCCCTTAGCCTGACGTGATGGTCCTCCCTCTGGGGGAGCCCAGTGTAGGAGGCCGACTTCTTTAGTCCACCTATTGCTGGTGTCACACCACCAAGGATGCTTGGGTAAAAGAAGTTGTCTTTCAAGGGTACACCCTCTCATTCCGTCCAAAGGCCTACCCACCAGTTTTTCTGCACAAGCCCTCTGCTGGACAATAACAAGGCTTTGCAGATCCAGGAGGCCATAGAGTCCTTGCTGAAATCAGGGGTCATAGTACCAGTTCCACTGTCTCAGCACGGGACTGGTTACTATTCTACTCTGTTTCTGGTTCAAAAGCTGATGGGTCTCATCGGCCTATCTTTAACCAAAAATCTCTGAACAAGTTCCTCAGGGTGCTCAGGTTCAGGATGGAAACTTTACGATCCATCATAGTGGCTATGGAACCTGGGGATTACATAGTTTCACTGGACATTCAGGATGCATACCTACATTTCCCCATAATGCCTTCCCACCAGTGTTATCTGCGGTTTGCTATACTGTAACAACACTTCAAGTTTCGGGCGCTGCCCTTTAGGCCTCTCCACGGCTCCAAGGGTATTTACCAAAATGATGGCTGTCATGGCAACCCATCTACGGAGTCAGGGTATACAACTCCTGCCGTACCTAGACTACCTCCTCTTACTGGAGGGCTCTCCAGAGGTACTTAAGCAACGCCTGCACCTGACAATCGCTTGTCTACAAGCCCACGGGTGGCTGATCAATTGGAAAAAGTCCTCCCTAATTCCCTCACAGAGGATGATTCATTTGGGAGACTTTCTGGATTCTCATCAGCAGAGAATTTTTCTAACTCCAGAAAAGATCTCCTCTCTGCAAGTGCACAGTTGTCTGCGCAGTCGCCAGATGTTAGTACACTCGGCAATGCGGGTTCTAGGATCCATGGTGTCCACATTCAACATGGTTGAATATGCCCAGTTCAATTCAAGGCCCCTGCAGGGGCTGCTACTATCCAAGTGGAACAGGTTACCCCACCGGATAAGGACTCAGACGCTGGTGCTTACTCCGGAGGTGCGCCTGTCTCTCTCTTGGTGGCTGCAAACAACTCTCACCAAGGGTCGCCCCTTTTGGATCCCGGACTGGGTACTTCTGACAACGGACTCCAGTCTCCGGTGTTGGGGCACGGTGACTGGCCGGCACTCATTTCAGGGCCGTTGGACAGCAGATGAAGCAATCCTTCCAATCAACATATTGGAACTTCGGGCTGTGTACAGGGCCCTCATGATGACAAGACACGTTCTTTATGGAAAAGCCATGCAGGTGCAGTCCGACAACGCCACTACAGTGGCTTACATCAACCATCAAGGGGGCACTCGAAGTCGGGCAGCAATGACAGTAGTGTCCCGCATCCTGACTAGGGCAGAGTGTCACCTCCCGGCCATCTCGGCAGTGTTCATTCCGGGAGTCCTCAATTGGGAATCGGACTTCCTCAGCCATCACGACGCGCATCTAGGGGAATGGTCTCTTCACCAAGAGGTGTTTCAACTCCTAGTGGACAAATATGGCCTCCCAGAGGTGGACCTCCATGGCGTCCGGTCACAAGTTGCCAGTGTACGGGTCCAGAACAAGAAATGCCTAAGCAAGCTTAGTGGACGCTTCCAGTTTATTTCCTCCAGTATTCCTGCTTCCTCGGGTTCTTCGGAAGTTCAAACAGGACGGAGGTACGGTCCTGCTATGGCTCCAGATGGGCCCAGACGTCACTGGTACTCAAATCTGTGGAGTCTCTCCATCGACACTCCGTTCCTGCTACCTCAGGGTCCGGACTTGTTGTCTCAGGGTCCTTGCCTTTACCCGGACCTGAATAATCTGTCTTTGACGGCGTGGCTCTTGAGACATCCATCCTAAGGTCCAGGGGATTCTCTAGCTCGGTTATCAACACGATGCTTCGAGCGCGTAAACCTGCCACAGCCAGAATCTATCACAGAATGTGGCATACTTATTTCCAGTGGTGTTGCACAAGGGATTCCGACCCTCAAGTGTTTCATGTTTCCAGAATACTAGCATTCATTCAAGCTGGTTTGGACCTCGGCCTATGCCTGGCCTCGTTGATGGTGCATGTCTCTGCACTGTCAGTGTGGCTCCAGCGAAGGAAAGCTCCGCTCCCGGATATCCACACCTTTTTTCAGGGTGTTCTCTGGAAACACCTCCCTTTGTCCTACCTGTGGCTCCATGGGATTTGCTGGTAGTTCTCCGGGCCCTCCAGGGTCCTCCATTTGAACCACTAGATTTGGTGGAAATTAAGTGGTTAACCGCTAAGACTTTTTTACCCAAATGGGTGCCTGATCTGCGCTCGATATTTCCGGTTTCGTGTGTGAGAGGCAGATGTGGGATGCTTTCAGTGGGTGCCTCATGGCTCTGCCTGGCAAATGGCTCATCATATTTTCGCAATTGCGTTCTGTGAGAACTCTCAACGGCGATGGCATTTGTGTGTAGATCTGAATAGGACCCTGTGTATGTACTAATGTGCTTCTCTGTTCAGCTGATCCCTCAGTTGAATACTTAGTTTAGGGGCAGCGGGCACATTCTCTTCCATGTCCATTTTTATATTAAAGTTTAAAATCTTTGTGCTTAGTAACATGGTCTTATCTTCTATGGAAACCCCAACATCTAAATAAGAATTGTAATTATGTGTTCATGTAACCCAAAGAAAGAATTGTGAAAGTAATGTGTATCAGTTTGCACCGAGCAGAGATGAACTGAACTAAGAAAAAGAAAAAGGCACATGAAAGGACAAAGCTACATTTGTCAAATTTGAAAGCCATGAATCTGAACCCGGTATATTCAATTTGCGGTCCTCCAGCTGCTGGGGTACTACACCTCCCAGCAAGCCCTGCCACAGTTTTGCTATTAAAGCATGCTAAAACTGGCATGGCATGCTGGGATGTGTAGTTCAACAGCAGCAGGAGAGTCACATGTTGAATACCCTAATCTAGAAGGAGAAATGCTGTTTCAGTGTCCAGTTTTGCCATTAATGGCCCCTTTAATGCAACCTGTAACAACATTTCCAGGGCCTTGTCCAAAGCATCCGTGCGCATACTGGCATTAGGGAATCAGTGCATAATAATAAATAGTGCACCCCTATGGGGAATATAAGGATATTACAAGTCACCGAACAGCTGCATGACAATAAAAACATAAGGGAAGCCAGCCACGATAGTCTTGATTCTTTCATTGTACAGTAATCCTCTATTCTTACACACTGTATGTTTATTGTGCTCTAGAATATTATTTACTGTTTTTAAAAACGTGATGTGTAAGTGTTTTTCTGTTACTTCTACTATGGTCAGTGTTATATTTGTAAATTAAACTGGAATAATTAAAAATCTATCATGCAGAGCTGCAATAAAATGTAAAATAGATTGTTTCTGTGATGAGGCTTTTGTTATTGGGTACAGCTGTCCTTCCTTTGTAGTTGTCTGGGTAATCAATAACAGTCAATGCTTCTTAAAGCACTGAAGCAAGTGCACACAGACTATGGCCCGTATTCAATTAGAAGCAAAAAACAGATCCGCGAAAAAGTATCGCCGATTGCGACTTTTCGCCTGTCGGAAAAGTATCGCCGTATTTAATTCCATTCGCTTTTTGCGTAAGCGGAAAGTAAATGCAATGTAATAGGAAAAAAGATTCAACAAATAGGTGGAGAAAAGAAGTGAAAAGTTTTTGTTTGGGGGTGCAAAGGTGGGGAAACCACTCAGAACCCTTGGGACAGCCCCCCAATGGACAACTGCATCACAAAAAAATCCTAAAAAGTGGGGACAAGTTCGCAAACTAGCTAAATAAGGTTCTTTGGGTGCTCTAAGAAGGGGCCAAGTGTTATGGGGATTACAGGTGCTTGTATGCAGGAGAAGATTCACTTTTAGTAAAACTTCACTTTAGAGACTTTAAAATATGCTTGCACCCGTTTACAGGTACCCCAAATTTGACAGGACTACTTATTTTAACCAAAAAATACTGCTTTATGCCATTCTACACCACTTGTGCAAAATGCTAATTTGTGGCAATTGTGCGAGCTTAAGTACTCCAAACAGTTTTATTAGGGCTAATCGGGCACTACTACTGATCCCCAATGTTTCTGCAGCTTATTGGGGGGTTCAGGCTGATTTCTCAGATTCTGACAGCACTTTTCGCCTGTTCTGACTTCGTGTGTCTCCATTTTCGCGTCTTTTGGAATTGAATACGGCGAATAGCGGGAGCACACACGATAAGTTTCCGTGGCTAAAATACGCGATGTAGGCGAAAAGTCCGGCAGGCGAAACTTTATCACAGGTGCGAAACTAATTGAATACCGCTCTGTGTGCAACATACATAAAGTACACAGCAAAGCGTTACAGGTCTGGTGATGCCAACCTGCCCCCGTAGGCACATGGTGCAGTGGTGTGGGCTAGACATATGCAGAGAACTGCGTTCAATCCTTCTCTATGTGAAAGGAGATGTATCTTCGGATTAGAGATTGCCTAATTTATTTAACTGGATTGATACAGAGTTTATAAAGGAACATTTTATATTTTTATCTGATTTTAATCAAATTCGCACATACTACAAAGCTGGATATTTCCTTTAAGAGATTTTGAGTGTACAATACTTATATTGTATGCCAGCATATTAGCATAAATATTAGGCTATTAGCTAAATAGCATATAACCAGCAGCAGTCTGCTGACTGGATGCCAATATGACTTGGGTAGAAAAAACTGGCTACAATTACAGTAGTCAAAGATGAGCTGAGTAAAAGTACTCTCAAAAGAGAGAAGCCTGTCACAATGTACAACCTGTAACTTGTCCATGGATTGAGGGTGGCATTTAACAGCCCAAATGTTACTATTGAAGAAGGAAAGAATCGTCCGTTGCAGTGGGCTAAAAATATTCCACGTGAATTCATAAATCATTCCTGAAGGGTGCGAACCATGCAGATACTGTACGTTTTAGTGATATAGTGGCTTTTTGTGCCCATTCAAATCTACTCAAAGTAATGTTAGATTGCCATGGTTTGTGTTACCGGATACACCCAATTCAGTGTACTCATCCTGCACACATAGCATACCTAACTGTTGCTGGCAAGTGGGTCTCCCTTCATACACACCGCCATTTTCCCAGTGATATCTTCTAAAAAAAAGGCCTGGTGGAGTGATGGCAAAGACACTATGCCAGAGCCTTTGCTATCTTGTGCGCATGCATCATCTTCATGAATATCAATGGGAAGAATGTGCACGTAGAGGAGGACCCACTTGAATGCTGCTCAAAGGAGGAGAACCCACTCGGGCCCCCTTAGGCATTAAAACGCCTTTTGTGGATTTCTTTGATAATGCACAGGAGAGTTAATCTATTTTGCTGGGTCAGTAATCATCCCACCTTCTTGCACAGACAGAAATTGTGAAAGTATGACCTGTTGGGGATACTTGAGGCTTGGCGTTGAGAACCACTGAACTAGATCATTCCCTGGTCCGCTCTGGTACCTTATCTTTCTAAATTATAGTGCATATGTTTCTTCCCACATATCTGCTTCTGCTCTTGTGATGTATGTCTGAAATTACTAAACTTTTTCTGCCTTTACTAAACACATATTGCATATAAATGTATACCTAAAAATTAAAGTGTCCTAAGCTTCTGCAGGCAAGAGAGATCTCTTCTAAAATATATGACTGGAAAGAAGACCCAGCTACAATGTAATCAATTTTCAGATTGTCTTTTGTCGTGCTAATTGTCAGATAAGGGATGTAGAGATACTTATACATAGTAAGGTACCCTTCAAATACCTCCACTCCTATACCACTCATATCAAAATGGAAACCAGTATAGTTAAGTCCCTCTATACATTTCTTGCACTAACTAATCCTTTCCAAAAGATTTAAATAAAATCTAAGGACACAACTATACCAACTTAACATTTATGACATCTGTCAACATCCATGGACAAAGAATTACATAAATCCATCCCACATTGGACATATTTCTGCATAAGTGTTATGAGTCACACTAATAACCTTGTGATAAGCCTTTACAACCAGAACCACAGTCTGGTACCAAAAGTCAGGTGCAGTATCCTTACCGGTGTTTAGATGCCTCCAGAACGTCAGCTTACTGTAATTCTTTGAGATGAATTTAGAACTCAAATCTGGTCTAAGTGGGCTCTCTGACAACCGTGTACAAAATATCGACCATATCTTACCTCACTCAGAGCTAGGTTGTCAAAGGTAATTTATTTAATCTATCTACTTTTGCAGCATCTACAGTACCTTTCAAAAACTTACAGCAAAATTTTTATGACAAAACAAATACGGGGCCTGATTCTGTACTAAACGGAATTGCAAAGCTGCACGCAAGCAGCTTTGCAATTCCGTACTTGCAGATATGGTAATGCAGCAGGAGGCCTCACGCCTCCTGCTGCATTACTTATCCAAGCTGCATTGTCCAACGCAGAATTGGATAATCTGCGGGAACATCGGCTGGTTAAGTGACCCATGGGGTCACACAAGCCGGCCGCCGCAGTTACAACAAAGAGGCCAGAAAATCTATGTCAGCCGACAGAGATCCTGGCCTCTCCCCACACCTCCACAATGGTGGCGACATGCCTCCGTTTCAGGAAACAGGCCGTCGCCACCCTCAAACAGCAGCAGGCTGTCAATCACTGACAGTCTGCTGCCTCTCTGCATGCATTCACGCAGGACCCGTACTGCACATGCACAGTACGAGTCAGGTGCCTGCGCAGATTCTCGACCATCTCGAATCTGCTGAATAAGTGCCACTGTGCTTTCCAATAAACTTCAGCAAAATGCCTTAAAAGAATATAACAGGTGATCAAACCCATAAAATCGGCTGCCACTACCAATCCATATATCTCAATACCATATGGCAACCACCCTAGCCAATATTATACTAATTCTAAAGCGGAGAAGAGACTCTACAGTTTTTTTTAATTATAGACCCATGTTAAATGTTGACCTCAGCATTTTAGCAAACAAATTCAATAAATTTTTCGTTATTCCACCATGATCAAAATAGTTTTTCCTAAGTCTGTCAAGCCCCTAATTATACCAGACACAATCTATATTTAAGTTACCGCAGAATGGCCGCTACACACGCGTGGCCAGCAGACCATGCATGCACTGTTGCACTATGGAAGCACAAAACAAGTGAAAGCCCCTGTCTCGCAAGGAGAGGCAGACAGTGAAATGGGAGACAGTGGGGGGACTGGTGAAGTAGGAGGCAGTGGGTGACTGGAGAGGCAGAGGGTGACGGGGAGAGGTAGAGTGACGGAGGCAGGGAGTGGCAACGGGTGACAGGAAGCAGTGGATGACTGGGGAATCAGGGTGACAGAGGCAGCTGGTTGCAGGGAGGTAGAAAGTTACGGGGCTGCATGCGCGGCACCTCGTCACTGTATTTTTTTCTGAAAAATACAGTGATAAGGCTGTGGAGGGGATTCGCAGAGACAGCTTTATCGCAAGCTCTGTCCCTGCAAGGAATTTTTAATAAATCCCTGTGATATTGGCTGAATTCACAATGCGAATTCAGTTGGTAATATCACACTAAAACCGCATTTTAAATGCGGATTGTAGTAAATAGAGCCCTAAGAGAGCTGGCTCCTCTGAGTCTGTCCGCTGCTGGTGCTGGCTGCTTGTAAGTGTCAGCTGCTCCTGCCAGACGGGGCAACAGGTGACGCTCAGCACTGGGGTGGGCATGTGGCGGCAGAGTGCTGCTGGGAGGGAGGACAGGAGACGCTGAGCACTGGGCCGGGGCTGCCTGATGGCTCCTCGGATCACTTACTAAGGGGTCTGAGGAGTAATCACAATGGCCCCGTGTGAGTCTGGACCCCAAGCTGAGATAGCGCTGACCCACTTTGGGGTTGCACCCACAGTTTGAGAACTGCTATACATAAATTAAAATTTCCCTTGCTGGTGTCTGACTATGAAAAATCTTGGCCTCTTATTTTTACTCTAATCATTGAATCTTTAGTGGCCTGTATATCAATAAGTTTGGCAGTGCTGCAATTATTTTCACTCTGTATCAAGGCGTGTTTTCAGGATATTCACTGCTGCGTATTAAAGTTAGGTTTCCTGGACAGCAGTTAATGAGAACATTCTGTTCCTGCATGTTTCAACTGGGCTGAAAAGTGCAGTCTTTCACATTTCCTCCTCACCTGATGGGATGGGTATGTATGGATCAACATTCCGAACATGAACAAAAACAAGGGGGCAGCAGTATGGCCAACCCAGTATTCTGACATGGTAGTACTGCAATGCAAAGCATTTGGACCATGTCGGTGTTAGAAATTTAAATCTGATGATTAAAGCTTTAGACAGTATTTCTACTATGTCGGCATGCTGGGTTTGACATACCGCTCTTCCTTATCGACATTCTGAATGCCAATAAGCCAACTACATCGCCTTCTGACACTCCGCATGCGCACCAGTAATTTTCTGAAAAACAGAGGAGGATGGAGATTTCAGGAGAGGGATATGCACAAAGTGGTTTCCGCCCTCTGAAGATGCTGTTACTCATATAATGGGGCTGCAGACTGAAGCACTAATTAACCTCTTGCACAAGATATTAGTGCTATCTCCTGCATTAGGCTATTGTTACATAGCCCCAATACTTAAATTCATGCGAAAACTGCAGTTTCCACATGAATTAACCTTTTATTTGGCATTTTTGCTCTCAAGCGACATGAAATTCATATTATAGTTATGCTGTAGTGTTTACATTTTTGTTCTTTGGAGCTTTCAGTGAATGCCAAATAAAGAGTTAAGTAAAAAAAAAAATGGCTTGATACATAGACCCCTAATCCATGCAAACACAAATATAGGTCGGTTAAGAATTAAATTGCGCTTTATGTTGACAGTTTTCTATTGACAATAAAACAGCCTCAAGTTTGCCAGCACTGCTTGATGAGATGAAGATCTACCATATAGCCCCTTGTTGTGATATCAAATCAATGCTCAATAATGTATTAGACTTAGATTTTCATCTCACTCCCAATAATAAAATGGAACAGGTGAAGAGCTAGATGATGGTGAATGGGCAGAGAAATGAGAGCGCACCTGCTCCAACTTGTGAAATTAAGAGAATGCATATAAGCTGCTGTACCGCTGGCATTCCGTCCCAGTCAGGCTACAGAGCTGTATGCTGTAGGGGCTGTGCAGCCCCTGAGTTCTTCTTGCATATCTGGGGCATTTGTACTAAACTTCATTTTGTGCTACTGCTGATTTATCCCCTTCGCTGTGGAAAACGAGTAGGGCTCGTCCTCCCCATATCAGCTAGAGTGCGGAAGACTAGTCCCACTCATAGGGGGTGATTCAGCCTCAGACGGAGATGCTATTACAGCTGCTAACATGGTAGCAGCTGTGATAGCACTATTATGGTAATGCGGCAGGAGGCATCATGCCTCCTGCATACATTATTGATCCAAACTGCGTCCATGGACAGAATTGGATCATCTACGGGATCATCGGTCGGCTGAGTGACCATGGGATCATTCTAGCCAACTGATGCAGATGCACAAAAGAGGCCAGAAAATCTCCCATCAGCCGACACAGATCCTGGCCTCTTCCCTCCCCCGCAATGGCGGCAACACACCTCCATTTGGGGAAACGGAGGCCGTCGCCAACCCCTCCCCACCCAGAATTGGCAGCAGACTGTCAACTATGCGGGATCGCAGACCCGTACTGCACATGCGCTGTACGTGTCATGCACCTGCGCAGAGGAGGCACAATCAGATGTGCGCTAATTATTATTATCCTGTATTTATATGGCGCCACAAAGGTTCCGCAGCGCCTTACACAGTACATAAATGAGCACACAAGAAAAACAGTTATTAGCCGTACAATACAAGGCAGAACAAGGACATGGTTTATAGACATAGCTGCATAACACAAGCAGCAGGACATAAGCAACCAAGTGTTAGATGCTGTTGTGGGGAGTTAGGAGTAAATGATACTATAAGTAGCGGGAGGAGAAGCACATGAGGGATGAGGGCCCTGCTCGTAAGAGCTTACATTCTAAAGGGGAGGGGCAGACAGACAGGGGTGACACAGATAGGGTAGATAGTGAGGAAGGAGAATGGAGCAGTTGGTTAGGATGTGTGTGCTGCGGAATGTGTGTATATAAGATGACCTGATATGTCAAAATTAAGTCCTTCATTCATCTATCTCTATGTCAACAAATAGATTTTGATTATGTGTTATTTACATGAGAGATGTACAAAATAAAGTTGTAGCATCTAAATATAGTACATCCAGATAAAAATGCAGCTATTATGGGACTGTCCCGCCATCCTAATACAGTAGTGACTACTTTAATCCCAGCTGCTGGGTGCTATGCCATGCTCCTATCAGTGGGTGCATCTCACATGCCAGACCCACCCACAAATAGTTCACATCTCTGAATCAGCCCCATAGCTCCCCTGCAAACTCAAACTAACTATCCTTGTTTCCACCAGTTCAGGAGACTGCTCAGGACTTCCCAATGGTAAATTCGGGGGGAGGCGGGAACTTTAAGTTCCTCAATCTCCCCCACCATATAACTTAGAGAGATGGGGTTACCTTATTTGAAAAAGGATGCCCCCACTAACACTGGTGATCACACTGATCACCAGACATTAACCCTGCACTACAGAAAAATAATGTAGTCTAGGCATGAGAGAAGATCTTCCCCAACCGGGCTACAAATAATTAAGGGGCACCCACTTTAGACAGGTTGATCCCCCTCTTTCAAATGTTGGGGCCCTTTAGTACATACTATCTGGTGATCACCATGCAATCTTACCCCATGATACGGAATAACTTGTATACTCCTATAGGGACAGCTGCACCCGATTGGGCACCCATATTTGAAAGCAGAGTGTCCCTACTTTCCAATAATGTTGCCCACTAGTAGCTATTATATGGTGATCACCTGACAATATTACCATGTACTACGGAAAAAAGACATTTCTGTATATAGACGAGAGGGCACTACAGTACGTGCCGATAAGCCATAATCACACCTGTAAATGTGGGGTCAGTCACATACCAAAGATGGAAGTCACGCTCTTTCACATTATGGGGTCCTCATAGCAGCTACTGTATTGTCTGGTGATCACCAGACAATATTGCTCAGCGATACGGAAAAAAAATAGTTTTACATAATCTTCCCCATACTGGCTTGCACACACACGTGGGCCCCCTGTCTGAAAGAGGGGAGTCTTCTCTTTGAAACAATGTGCTCCCTTAGTAATTATTACCTGGTGATTACCAGACAACAACGGAAACCGTGCACAAAACATTTTACACAGGTGGGGGAGGGGGCTAATGCCCATATCTCCCCCATCTTATGTGAAATAAAGAAAAAAAGTGGTCTCTCTTTTAGGGCCTGATTCACTACGGAACACAATTCTGCTTATATGCACGCCCACTTCCCCTTACATTCGTATACTAGGAGAACATAGCGAAACAATCGGTAACATCGGACCCATAAGCACACTTGCACAAGCCCTGACCTTACTCAGAAATATCTAACAGCAACGCACGCTATCCGTGCTATGGATGCTTATGGCCACGCAGTTGATAATTTATGCATGCCCCTGCAACGGCATTGAAACGCACTGGCACGCCTGCGTTCGTTAGCCCCCCACCACCACCCACAAACGGCACTTCCTGTCAATCACTCTGCTTTGGGTCTGCGTAGTCTCTGCAAACGCAGTTTCCATCACAATTGCTAATTTGCGCACAGTGATGCATGCGCAGAATGCAACAATCGACTGATTGCGTTCGTCTTCGCCACTGTGTTCCTTGCTGAATTAGGACCTTAATCCGGTAGGTTGTCTAGTTTATAAAATGCTGGGACTTGTTGGACTACCACATTCTTTCAACACATACCGTAGTAAGCTTTTACATTGACACAGCAAAAACATTTAAGGAAAAAAAGCCTTTTCATTGCAAGTGCAGATTTTTTTGTCACCTGCACATAGAATCCTGCTTTCTACTATTTTGCAAATGTAGACTACTGGCGAAACAAAAATCACAAAGCATTTCTTTGTGGTGTTGATAAGATGGAGAAAAAAAAAATCACGTTTGCTTGAGGTTACCTTTTTTGAAATAAAAAACACTTTTTTGGCCATTTGGTTTAAAAAAAGAAATCATTTTTTTTTACGTGTCTGAATGAGTAAAAAGACTAATGGTAATTCTGATAATACAAAAGGATCAATCCAATCAGGTGCGGTAGTCGCAGTGCAGAGGTGCGAATTGACTGCCAAATGAGATGTGAGAGAAGTGCATAAAAAAGTGGCTAGACCATCCTGGAACCCCCAAAATTTGATCATTTCATTAGCAGGACCATATAGAAGGCTGTTTGTGGGCATTAGGAAGATACTGCAGGTTTTTAAATGTTGTCAAATAACTGGTTTGTGCTTTTTTTTTTTTTTAAAACAAACTTTTTTGTTTAATCTCAAATAAATTGATTGAAGAAAAAAAAAAAAGTAGGAAAAAAAGGTGATTTGGGGGTACTTTGAGGGCACCTTGAAAAATTGTAAAAAAAAAAAAATTTTTTAAATATATTATAAAAAATATATATTGTAATTTGAGGACATTTTTTTTTTACCCCCAAATATGATGTCATTATTGGACTAATTAAGCTAACTGGAAACTTCCAAGGGGTTCAGCACAGTGTCCCGACATTTTAACCTTAAAATAAAGAATTTCCTTTCCATCTCTCACCCTCAGGGAGGTGCGAATGAAAAAAATGCAAATTCAGTCTCACTGGTTCAGTGCGGATAAAAAAACAAGGTATACTTTTTGTGGGTTCTGTATAAAAAAAAAATCATTGATATTGATGATTTTAGAATGTAACAAGCGCAAATGTGAAAAAATTACCTCTGCACAAGGGTGCGAAAACCCTCAGCAGCTAAGGAGTTAAAATGCATAACATATCATTTTAAATCCTGCATACTCTGCTTTCCTTAGCCCCACTCCAACACATCAAATAAAGCTTGTGGGGGGTCTGTATCCAGGGGCAGGAATTTTAGGGGAGTGTTCCTATATATACTGTATGCTATGTATATGTACAGTGACTCGGTTTACTGTTCGTTGATAGTTCATCTGAATTGGTCCTTGATTCAGATTATCTATAATTTAATGCACTGTTGCCCGTGTGTGGGACTGAACAAGTCTGCGCAATCTATAGTGGCCGTTTATCTCCACAGGCATTGAACAAGCTGCTTTGCTAATATTTGCACTGCTGCTGCAAGCACCAACAATAGTATCCCGTTCAAAGTCCATCAGATTGTGTCAACCAATATTCCATGAGTGATACACTTCATTAGTCTCTGCATACCTTCGCCTTTCCATTCTTATACAAATTCAGATATTTTACATCCGCATTATCTGCGGAAAAACTACTTTGCATAAAAATGCCTGGTGGTCCTATTTCCTCAGCACACTGCAGTGGACCAGCAAAAGAGTTGCACCCTACGTGATAATAGTAATGCAGAGATCTTCGTTACATATGCAAACATGGTATGAGGAGATGCCAGATAAAACGGTCTCAATCTATGAAAAAAATACTTCGTCCGTCAGGGAAATGAGAACCCTCCCTGGGTGCATCTTTGTTATTAAGCCTTATTCTACGAAAATCATGTGGAAACTGCAGTATGCAATAATAGCCTATTGCAGAGATATCACAGACCTCAGTCCCCATTCATTTCCATGGGGACTATATATGCCCCTATATACCAAGCTCCAAAATAGCATAGCAATCCTCAGTTAACTGCTGTGTGCCTACTGTATGAGGGCATTCTCGCAGGAGATGTGGAGTATTTAAAAAGTTGTTTTGTGCCAGCTTGTGTTTCGCAGGGACAGTGTGTTCTTGCAGCCTCTACCTGCATAAATATTTCATACATGGGAGAGTTATGTTAAAAAACAAAACATAACAAATAGACAAAAATTGCGACATCCTCACAGCGATTAATACATAAGCCCCAATATGACGTGATTTCTGACGCTAGTTAATTCCTGGAAATCACCAGTTGCCCCAGCAATTTTAGCAGTTGTTGATGAAATCTGTAACATGTATTGAATGAAAACATAACAAAATGATCTGTACTTCACTCCTTGTTATTGTATTTTGTACACTATGTCCTATCAACCTGGAAATTAAAATAGTATTTAAATTTAAAATAATCACTGTCACTAATGTATATTCAGGCATATATTTTATTACATTCACTGACCGTCTTAATGGATATTTGAGATCTAGAAATATTGACTTAATAATATCAGTCAAATTAACCATTTATCATATCAATTGGCATTAAGCAAATCACATATTTGATAAAAAATACTAAAGCTAGAAAACCAAATAATTTTTTTTGCAGAATTAAAAAAAAAACTTTTCTCCCTTTTATATTGCTGTGTGGTTTAGGCTGTATTACTCATTTGGAGGTTTGGCATATGGTTGTTGCTATAGCAACAATTTGCTACCTCATGCCAGCATCCATTGATTGCCCTTTTAAGAAGTGTCACTCTGCCCCTCCTCATCTGCTGTTCTCTTGTGTGTTGCTGAAGTAAGCAGCATCATTCAGACCAGGAGTGAAGGGACCAGCATAGAGAGACCTACAATGGATTTGCTTCTTCATAAGAAGGCAGGCAAGAATCCACGTGTCATGGACCTAGGCACAGAACTGACATTCATTTGACATTCACTAAAACAGACACAGAAGAGTCAATTACACAAAGGAGCTTACTGCACGTACAAGGGAACCTGCATTTGATGCAATGAAATGCTGTGACACATCATATCAAAGCTATGACCTAAAGCAGAGATATCAGGGATAATTCCTAGATTTTTAAACTTGTTTCTGTTTTAAGATTTTGTTCATTGTGGTTATCTCCCTGCAACAGAAGACACGGTGGAGCACAGAGGTAAAAACCTGGGCAATATGAAGGACAAAGACTTTGTTGCCAATGTAGAGAGGGGGAAGCCTGCTACGTACACAGGGGACAAGAAAGCAAAAATGACAGCTAAAACCAATAAAAAATGGGTAAGATTGGCAACTGTTTTTGCCTATGTGTTGTCTGTCTCTCTAGCTGCTATAATACTAGCTGTCTATTACAGTTTGATATGGAAGCCTGTAAGAACAAGTGGAGAGCTAGCACATACTAGTCCAAGCCCTGGAGGACTCTATACTTCTATTTCCAACAATGCAACTATTGTGTCTGATGAAACACTTGTCAACAGCAGTGCCAGGGCCAGCCTGGATCCAGCAAAGCAGTCACGTAACCAGGCAGTGGTTTCAGAAAACACAGAATATGTAGGTACCCCAACACCTGCAACTTATGACGCATCTGCAACTGAGCACAAGGTACTTGTGGGAACCGTTAGTGACACACCATCGGTGAAGGCCCAGATATACAGCAACAAAGAAACTGTGACTTCATCCACAAAGGTAAACACCAATGCTGGAACAGAGGCCTTAAAATCAGGCTTTGAAGACACTGCACCAGACAACATCACCTCTACACATTCACCCCACACAGAAATAGACACTCCAGCATCTGTAGCGGTGCCACTTATTCAGACAAACAAATATACTACAGGATTTCCTGAAGCATTTGCATCAGCACAAGACAGTACAGATATTGTGGACCACTCACTGACTGATCATTTACATGAGGAAACAAGTGGAAGTACGGAATCATTAAAGCATCAAATCAGTGACGCTGAATGGAACCATGACCCTCCAGGCTAAACAGATAGCACTTCACATACATCTCTTGCAGGAAGCCTATAGGAGCCTGTAATAATGACTCTTCAGGGAGCATACAAAGCCTTTTTTTTCTATGTAATGGAAGTGTGAGGATCTGTGCATTTTTAATGCTAGTCCTGACTCCTGCCTCACTGGCTGGCTATTGCCACTTTCCTATCCTGTAACTCAACATACTTCTATTACAGCCAAATGTTTTGTCCTAGTGGTAGGGCAGGATTATTTTCTTAGATTCTGTTTTACTGCTCAATAATGTTCTAACTGACTCTGGGATTCAAATTCAGCAAGTAAGGACTTTCTACACATCAGATGAAACAAAATCTATTTATTTTTGTTTAAATAAAGGCGGCTTGTTTTGTTGGGAAAGGAGTTTGCTTAGATAGCTATAGTATAGTATTTATGTGACATAACTCACAAGGAGTGGATCTCAGGTATGTTAATAGAATGAAAGTATGAAACCTCCTGTATAAACATCTGTTACTTTCATTTTAAATCAGGGTATGATGCATAAGAACATATTATTTTAAGGGCTATTTACACAGCATGAGTAGTAATTAAATATTTTCTTTCAAATAACTGCTGCGTTTTTTTTCTATTGTGATGGGTACATTGCTGTATTCAGTTCTTTGCCTTCAGCTTAACGTGTTTATGGCAGAGGTTCTCAAACACAGTTCTAAAGGCTCCCCAACAGTTCATGTTTTTGAGATATCCATAGTTGAGCACAGGTGGTTAAATCAAATTAACTGAGGTACTGATTAAGTCACCTATAGTCAAGCACGCATGTCCTTAAAACCTGGACTGTTAGGTTTTCTTGAGGACAGAGTTTGGGAACTTCTGGTCTATGGAGTTTAATTACTATTCAGCACTTTTTACAGACTGCTGATTTTCAGTGGTTATGACATGGGATTAAATTCAGTGATGTTATATATATACATATGTGTGTGTGTATGTATATATATATATATATATATTTTTAATAAAATGTAATACATAATGCCGTTTAGTAAATAAACTCTTATATGTCAGTTACTGTGGGTTTTTGTCAAACTGCTTCACTGAGTGTGCAGCATAGGAAGCGTACTTGTACATTTATAGCTTGCTGATGGAACTGGTTATATTGCTGAGAACATAATTGGGCTTAACTCTCCCCCTAATGCCTAACCTTCCCTCCCGCAGCCTAAGCTCCCGTAGCTTAACCCTAACCTCTTCTCCCGTAACCCAACCCTGACCTCCGTTCCCACAGCCTAACCCTAACCTCCACTCCTGTAGCCTAACCCTAACCTCCCCTCTCGTAGCCTAACCCTTACCTCTCCTCCCGTAGCCTAACCCTAACCTCCCCTCCCGCAGCCTAACCCTTACCTCTCCTCCTGTAGTCTAGTCCTTACCTCCCCTCCCGTAGCGTAATTCTAACCTCCCCTGCAGTAGCCTAACCCTAACCTCCCCTCCCGCAGCCTAACCCTAAGCTCCCCTCCCGCAGCCTAACCCTAACCTCTGCTCCCGCAGCCTAACCCTAACATCCACTCCTGTAGCCTAACCCTAACCTCTGCTCCCACAGCCTAACTCTTACCTCTCCTCCCATAGCGTAATTCTAACCTCCACTGCAGTAGACTAACCCTAACCTCCCCTCCCGCAGCCTAACCCTAACCTCCCCTCTCGTAGCCTAACCCTTACCTCTCCTCCTGTAGCCTAACCTCCCCTCCCGCAGCCTAACCCTTACCTCTCCTCCCGTAGTCTAGTCCTTACCTCCCCTCCTGTAGCATAATTCTAACCTCCCCTGCAGTAGCCTAACCCTAACCTCCCCTCCCGCAGCCTAACCCTAACCTCCCCTCCCGCAGCCTAACCCTAACCTCCCCTCCCGCAGCCTAACCCTAACATCCACTCCTGTAGCCTAACCCTAACCTCCCCTCTCGTAGCCTAACCTTTACCTTCACTCCTGTAGCCTAACCCTAACCTCCCCTCTCATAGCCTAACCCTTAACTCTCCTCCTGTAGCCTAACCCTAACCTCTGCTACCGCAGCCTAACTCTTACCTCTCCTCCCGTAGTGTAATTCTAACCTCCCCTGCAGTAGACTAACCCTAACCTCCCCTCCCGCAGCCTAACCCTAACCTCCCCTCTCGTAGCCTAACCCTTACCTCTCCTCCTGTAGCCTAACCCTAACCTCTGCTCACGCAGCCTACCCCTAACCTCCCCTCACGCAGCCTAACCCTTACCTCTCCTCCCGTAGTCTAGTCCTTACCTCCCCTCCTGTAGCGTAATTCTAACCTCCCCTGCAGTAGCCTAACCCTAACCTCCCCTCCCGCAGCCTAACCCTAACCTCCCCTCCCGCAGCCTAACCCTAACCTCTGCTCCCGCAGCTTAACCCTAACATCCACTCCTGTAGCCTAACCCTAACCTCCCCTCTCATAGCCTAACCTTTACCTTCACTCCTGTAGCCTAACCCTAACCTCCCCTCTCGTAGCCTAACCCTTAAATCTCCTCCTGTAGCCTAACCCTAACCTCTGCTACCGCAGCCTAACTCTTACCTCTCCTCCCGTAGCATAATTCTAACCTCCCCTGCAGTAGACTAACCCTAACCTCCCCTCCCACAGCCTAACCCTAACCTCCCCTCTCGTAGCCTAACCCTTACCTCTCCTCCTGTAGCCTAACCCTACATTCATCATGTCGACACTGATGAAATGTTGACAAGATTAGAATGTTTGCAAATCATCCCTAGTGGTTGCATACCTAGTAAGGCGGCTCCAGCGATGTCTTCCAGGTTCGGTGGTCATCTGATGATGACTTCAGGCAGATCCAGTGGTACTGTGGTGGTGAGTAGGCCTAACCCTAACCTTCCCTCCCGCAGCTTAACTTTCCCTCCCGCCTAACCTTTGTTCCCGCAGCCTAAGCTCCCACAGCCTAACCCTAACCTCCTCTCCTGTAGCCTAACCCTAACGTCCCCTCTCGTAGCCTAAACCTTACCTCTCCTCCCGTAGCCTAACCCTTACCTCTCCTCCCGTAGCCAAGTCCTGACCTCTCCTCCCGTAGCGTAATTCTAACCTCCCCTGCAGTAGCCTAACCCTAACCTCCTCTCCCGCAGCCTAACCCTTACCTTTCCTCCCGTAGCCTAACCCTAACCTCCGCTCCAGCAGCCTAACCCTAACCTCCACTCCTGCAGCCTAACCCTAACCTCCCCTCTCGTAGCCTAACCCTAACCTCCCCTCTCGTAGCCTAACCCTAACGTTTCCTCCCGTAGCCTAACCCTTACATTTCTTCCCGTAGCCTAACTCTAACCTCCACTCCTGTAGCCTAACCTCACCTCTCGTAGCCTAACCCTAACGTCCCCTCTCATAGCCTAAACCTTACCTCTCCTCCCGTAGCCTAACCCTTACCTCTCCTCCCGTAGCCAAGTCCTGACCTCTCCTCCCGTAGCGTAATTCTAACCTCCCCTGAAGTAGCCTAACCCTAACCTCCTCTCCGGCAGCCTAACCCTTACCTTTCCTCCCGTAGCCTAACCCTAACCTCCACTCCTGCAGCCTAACCCTAACCTCCCCTCTCGTAGCCTAACCCTAACCTCCCCTCTCGTAGCCTAACCCTAACCTCCTCTCCCGCAGCCTAACCCTTACATTTCCTCCCGTAGCCTAACTCTAACCTCCACTCCTGTAGCCTAACCTCATCTCCCGTAGCCTAACCCTAGCCTCCCCTCTCGTAGCCTAACCCTTACCTCTCCTCTGGTAGCCTAACCCTAACCACTGCTCCTGCAGTCTAGCCCTTACCGCTCCTCCCGTAGCGTAATTCTAACCTCCCCTGCAGTAGCCTAACCCTAACCTCCCCTCCCGTAGCCTAACCCTTACCTCTCCTCCCGTAGCCTAGCCCTTACCTCCTCCTGTAGCGTAATTCTGACCTCCCCTTCTGCAGCCTAACCTCCCCTCCCACAGCCTAACCCTTACCTCTCCTCCCGTAGCCTAGCCCTTACCTCTCCTCCTGTAGCGTAATTCTAACCTCCCCTTCTGCAGCCTAACCCTAACCTCAGCTTGTACAAGAACTAGAGACATTTGGGACACTTACCGACAGGCAGCTTCTGGTACCTACAGCGATTAGTGCACGAACTGCATTAGGAGCCATAACGTTTATGCTATATTAATGACATTTTTATTGCATGTTTAGAATTAAGTAAAATTTAAAGTTAATTATTGCATCAATGTTCTCTATGGTTACACTTGCATGCATATCACCTTACATTGACTGGGCGCATTAATTATTTTCTTTATATTGTTAAAATGTTGACGGGTAATGTGTTGATATTCTCCAACAGGTGAAATTTCGACATTGTCAGAATGTCGACATTTGAGATAGGCTGCAGGGCAGAGGGTTAGGGATAGGCTGCAGCCCGGAGCGTTAGGGATCATCGCAGCACTGATCCGGAAGTTAGTCACATGACCGCCAGGACCCGGAAGCTTCTCTGGACTAGCTGCAGTTGTCAGAAGCAAGGTATGTCACAACTGAGCCATCATGGATGAAATATCGATATTCTAACTTGACAATCAATATGTAGACAGTGATGACAACATGGTCAAGATCGACAATATGACCATGTCGACATATCATACTACACCCATATAATCAGAGCGGTAACGGCACTGTGCCAGCCCTGCCCACTGAGCCTCTGATACCAACAGGTTGTGCAGAAGGGGGCATGACCAGCTGCTCGGGTAAGTGCAGCGATGAATGGGCGTCCATTCAGCTACATATACTGTGCAGGGTGCCCGTCTGGAGCGTCCACAGGACGCTTCACTCGTGCTGCAGCAGCAATCCTGGTTGCAGGGCCAGGAGGCATGGTGTACTATGGAACTTACTGAAATCGCCAGAGTGTTTTGTCTCCCTCCAGCATCCAAGCTAATACATCTCGGTGTCATTGTTACCTGCTTCTCAATAAGAGGCGACATGGGAGCAGCTTTAGTTGCACGATAAGTGCCCTAATAATACATCTCTGCCTATTAGAGCTATAGGCTGTTATGAATAAGGAAACTTAAATTATGGCCACATTGTACTTTACAAAAAAATAAACTACTCTAGATTGAATATATATTTCTTTCAAATAAAGTCAAGTCATTATGTTTTTTTCCACTTTACTATTTTCAATTAAGATGTGTTTCCTTGTTTGATATACACCCATGCTGTACTGTGTGCTATTTCCAAAGTGTTATAATTTTATTATCATGGACTAACAAACTGCCAACATCTGCTGCAGTGCTGCACACAGGACATGTTAAATTGTTTGAATTATGTTATATATCATTTTATGCTAGAATCTCATCATTGGTGAGTGCCACCAGATATGGTATACGGTGCCCATTTAATTGTATTGGTACCTTATTTGTAGCCATGTAAAAACACTGCTAAAGTTGGCCATACACGCTACAATTATCGGGGTGATCCGCCAGATATCGGCAGATCGCCCCGATAATTGTAGCGTGTGGGGGGGCGACCGAGGGTTAAATATTGTTCGGTCGGGCATGCTGGAATGTCCAGCATGCCCGTCCGATGCGATATTTACCGGTAAACTGTCGGCCGCATCGGGCAGTGTATGCTCAGCCGCAGCCGACAGACAGACATTTCCTGTGTTCCTTCCTACGGACCTATCGGACCGACATATCGGGCACATCGTCTAGTGTGTACCCACTATGTCGCTAACGATGCGCCCTACCGCGCGTTATCATCATATCCTCCATCGGCCTTACATGCAGAGCCGCCAAAGGCCATGCTGCCGAAAGCAGCATGGCCCCCGCCGTTGCTGCCAACATGGGCAAGTGTGATGACCAGGACCGGCAATAGAAGTCTTCGGGCCCATTACACTGATATCTCTGGGGCCCCCCCTCAACCCCTTCTCTGCACAACCCACACATACACAGGTGTATGTGGACACATCTGCATAGATACATACTGTGACCGTACGCCTTTCGTCTAGGCCGGCCCTGGTCACAGGTTAGCGCTTTAGGACTCCCACTCACCGTCAGTGACTGCCTTTCACTGACTCCGCCCACTGCGCCATGGGCATGTAATGATGCTGCCACCACCAAACTCTACCATTGGCGTTTGGAACCGCTTATTAGGTACACTCAGGCTCCTACCTCGGCACCTGGAACCGCTTCTGCTGCGTATGCATTTGACTAGCTGTGGCCACACCCCCTGATTGGTGTCGGCTATTCCCACCTGATCCGTCGCAATGGACCAGGTCTGCACAGTAGCTTGGCAGAAGGCTTGAACTTGGAAACACAGAGCTTTTACCTAGAACAGCCGGAGAACGGAATAGCATTTGGCGCAATTCTTTTGGTCGCAGGATTGAGGCAATTGAAGTAAAGGCAATGGTGTTTATTGCTCTCAGTCTTAAAGAAGACTCATCCCTTTGGATTGAAGGGGAATAATCAGCATATAATTCAAGATGTTACAGGAATCAAACAGCAGGTCTTCTCCACACAGGATTTACAAAGATATACCACATACAGGGCTCACAGTCGTTCTTTTTATCTCATTCTTACACACAATATCACAGGGGGATAAATCCGCCCTGTGTTCGACTCAACCAATCATGCTGTGTCACATAATATAATTTAACCACATATTGCATTTCAAAGGAGTCACCCAAACCTAAACACAAAACTGATTTATCATATAGTAATAACTCTCCTAAAATGTTGATAGAACATTTCACAGGAAATAGTAAATGACATTCATCCTTCCCAATGGAAGTATCAATCAGTTTGGCATTTCCAACCTTAACACATTCAGTGACCTCCAAAAAGGGTTCCTTAAAAACAAATTGTCTTTTCAAAGGAAGTTCTGTAATTGAAGGCTTTGGCTATTTGACACCATTCACACCTTCAAAGAGAAACCTTCCAGCCAGAGGCCCTGATTCAGAGCCGGACGCTCTGACAGAGCGCTCGCTCTGAATCAGGGCCGTCCCTGCTCCTTTTTGGAGCGGCCTCCTGGCCGCTCGCATAGCTGTGGGTGGCCACCCACAGCTATAGCGAGCGGCCAAAATGATGGTCGCGATGGTCAAGACCATCGCGACCATCGGGCTTGCGAACGAGACCCTTTAGTAGGGTCTCGCTGCCGCAAGCCCAGGAGTGCTTTTGGCTCTATCAGAGCCAAAAGCACTCCCACTGACATCACTAGTGATGTCAGTGGAGCCGGACCCAGATGGTAGGCGTTCCCAGGGGAACGCCTCCGTCTGGGCAGCCACGCTCCCGGCACGCCCGCCAAAGGGGGCGTGCTGTCAATCACCATCGACAGCACGCCCCATTTGGTGCGAGACCCTTAACGATGGCTTGGCCGTCGTTATTCGGGTCTCGCACATGTGCACAACGGAGCCGCCTCCCTTGTGCGCATGCGCACTTGGGCACCATCGACCAGCTTTCGAGCGCTCAGTGCTCGCGAGCGGGTCAGAATCAGGCCCAGAGTTCACTGACCACAACAGGTCTTCCTATTCATCAGACCTCCTGCTAGGAAATCACAATCAGCATCTAGTTTCTGCAGACACAGAGGCTGGTCATGTCATATACAAAAAGTGCATTAAACCCATTTTACATTTAAAATTAATACATTTTAAATACATGTCCTGGCTCAGTGCAGCACATTCCATTTTGAATACGTTTTTATGTTTAAAACACTTGGCGCCTAGCACAGAGTACACATTTACAATGGGCGCCTTTTGTCCTTTTAAAAATGGCGCATCGGCATGAGGGCTAATCCCCTCAATGCCTTGGCAGCCATTTTAATCACGTGTGGTCAGCCTCTGGCCACACTTCCCCCCCCCTCATGCGGGCTACCAGAGGGCCATGTCCCAATGATTTGGCTCCTGGTCCCACAGTCTCTTGGGGGGTTCAGGGAAGCTTGATGACCTTGACAGTTCATCCATATTGCAGTGGGCCTTTCCTTGTCGGTGCACAATGTCCAAATAGTCACACTGAAGTCCAAGGCTCCACCACAACAGTCTGTCAGTTTAACTTTTGGGGGGCCAGTCGCACACATTGTGCCGAAGGTTGTCCAATGCCCAAACAATTGCCAATCACTGTGTTCCAATTCTGGCATACCCCACCGTAGCAGTATCCTGCTCAAACAAGCCAAAGGGTGTTCCTGCCCATATGGCTCCGTACTGCTCCCAGTCTGTGCAATTACGCATTAGTTCGTACCACAATATCCTGGTCCTGAAATTGCGCCATCTGCACTGGAGCTGGTATCAGAGCCTCCTTCAAAGACTGGAATGCCAACTCACAAGCAGGTATCCAGTCCACTGACTTGGGAAGTCCCTCCCTGGTCAACTCTGTAAGGGTTGTCACTACAGTACTAAAGTCAGGGACAACTCGTCCATAGGGCCTTACAGTTATTAAGGTCCGTACCTGTCTTGGGGTTGTGGGCCAGGGACAGTTTCTGGTTGGCTCTACCTCCACTGGTCTGGGCCTACCCATGTCTTTCCCCATGCTATACCCTGGGGCACTGCACCTCTGTCATCTCCACCTGGCATCTGTCTGTACTACCTGTCAGACCTGCCCTACCATCCTCCTCCAATGACCTATGACTAAGGGAACCTACCCTGTCACCTAGGCCTTTTCTCACCACCTCGTCCGCTACCTGTTCCATAGTGATGGCGGACAGATCACCAGCCTCTGAACTCCATGTGACATCCACCACAGGTAGGCTGCGTGTCTTCCCCGATCTACTTGGCACAAGCAGGGGACCTTGCTCCCTAACTGGTCTATCCCCTTCTACCTTCCTGGCTACCCTGTTTCTTAACCTTTCCCGCCAGGTCACACTCACTGCCGCTATCCCTGAAAGGCCGCTGCCAGCTTGGCACGATATGCCTTCCAGATATGGGTCAGCAAGCTGAGCTGCCCTCACTTCCTTCTAAGTAGGGACAGTCTACAGGGGGATATGGGTTGGGATCGCTAGGGTCAGTTTGGTTAAGGTCAGTCAGAGTGGTCACTCATACTCACCGCTGGAGTTGGCAAACCACTAGGGAAAGGAGCATCACTGGGCAGGCACGCCCCACAGGAACCAACGAGGAGGAACCAACATCCTCTGCGCTGCTAGGGGACGTAAGCATACCAGAGGCAAAAGGCATGCTGGGTAGATGTGCTGATCTAGCCGCTGTAATTTTTTACTCTGGGCTGGTTGATGTTGTGGTAAGCTGCACTGACAGTTGTCTAGCCATTGTGGTCTTTTCCTCTGGGCTGGGTTGTTCTGGTGTAGTTGATGTAGACTGTGATCCGGAAACTTGACTCCGGGCGATGGCGTTAGCAAACGTGGTAACGATTCCATCACCAAGATCATTCCCCAGGACCACATCGGTTGGAAGGCCATCCATGACGGCAACATCCCTCAACTCTGGGCCAGCTCCCCAGCCCAGGTAGACTCTCGCCTCAGGTAGCTCTCGCTCCATTCCGCTTGCCACGGTCACTTTGGCAGTGCGACCTGGCAGTACTGCGGAAGGATCAATTAGGAAGGGGCTCACAACAGTGATTGAGGCCCCAGAGTCTCTTAATCCTTGTCCCTATAGGGGTCCCACTTGGACTATCTGCAGGTGCTGCCACATATTTTGGGGTGGCCCCTTGGCCATGCAGGTGACTCGCTCCGTAGAGTGCACCTAATTCTCCCCGCACTCCATCGGACTGACTGGAGTAGGAACAGTCTCTTTGGGCTCACCTCCCCAGGTTATACAGGCCAGCCGAGCAACAGCACTCGGATTTGGGGCACGAGTCTGAGGTGCTTGGGGTGTGGGACAGTTCATCCTCAGATGTCCGATTTTCCCACAGTCATAACACTTCTTGTCCAGTCGGGGGCCCCAGTGGTGTCACGATTGGTGTCTGTGAGTTACCTGTCTCAAATGATGAGCGGGATTCAATGGAGACCGGCATGACTGGAACCACAGATGACGTAGATATCTCTATTTCAAGATTTATGTGGCAGTGAGAACTGCCGTTGATGATAAATGACAGGAACTTGGAACCAGTAGGGAACTTGGAGGAACCGGACTGGGACCGGCAGGAAGACTTGCTGAGTTGAACTGGTGAACTTGGAACTTGAATCTGGACTGGAATAACGTGGATTGAACTGATGAACTTGGAACTTGACTCTGGACTGGAATAAGGTGACAATGGCTGAAGGGAAATCAGGTAATGCTGAGATGAGGGCTAAACAGGGTAATCCAGAAATGCTGTGACAAAGGCTGAAACTCAGGTGCAGGCTGGATTGGGTAATTGGGAATAACAGGTTCAGGAAGGAATGGGTAGGTCTGGGATTTTAGGTTCAGGGAGGGAGTGGGTAGGTAGAAGGAGCAGGAGTTGATCCACAGCAGGAAGCAAGGCAGGGTAACACGATGCAGGTTTGCAGGGTGCCAGGGACCAACCACGAGTAGGGCTAGCAGCAGAGCACAGGACTAAGGTCACTTATAGCTGATGCTGAAAACACAGGAGTTGCACTGGCCTGGGAACTAGCAGGATTACTGGATTGCCAGGTATTGCTGTAGCAGGACGTATGGATTGCCAGGTATTGCCTAGTGCCCTCTCCATGCAGTGTGGGCACTAGGTGTCTGACCCACTCCTGCTTGGGTAAATCGTGTAGTTTACAAGTCCTTTCAAATACTTGCAAATGTCCATCAATGTCCCCACTGCTGTCTGCAAACTTGGCAAACTGTATACGATCTGATCCCAGTACAGCAGTCTGCAATGGTGCTCGAGGGAACCACGGCCCGTGGTACCCGCTCGTCATGCCACATCCGAATGACTAGCATACGTTCTTGTTCCGTTGCCTTTTCTCCCAATTCCGCTAGCAGCTCCGCTAGGGAATCCATTCGTTGGGATCCCTGCCATGCTAGGGAATGCTGAGAAACATAACTGCTGCAAGAGGGGGCGGGACTTGTTGCTCTCACCACGTTCTGAGGGGCGTCCGTTGTTACGTTGGCCGCACTTTCCACCTCTGTCTGATGCGACTCCATTCCATTGTAATCAGTCATCCTGCTCGTTCTCCTGAACTGCAGTTACTCCTCAGGTGACTGAAAAGCCGCCTGGGATTATCCCACCGCTATGCCACCAGATGTGACTGGACGCCTTTTGTCTAGGCCGGCCCTGGTCACAGGTTAGCGCTTTAGGACTCCCACTCACCGTCAGTGACCGTCTGTCACTGACTCCGCCCACTGTGCCGTGGGCGTGTATTGATGCTGCCACCACCAAACTCTACCATTGGCATTTGGAACCGCTTATTAGGTACACTCAGGCTCCTACCTCGGCACCTGGAACCGCTTCTGCTGCGTATGCATTTGACTAGCTGTGGCCACACCCCCTGATTGGTGTCGGCTATTCCCACCTGATCCCTCGCAATGGACCAGGTCTGCACAGTAGCTTGGCAGAAGGCTTGAACTTGGAAACACAGAGCTTTTACCTAGAACAGCCGGAGAACGGAATAGCATCTGGCGCAATTCTTTTGGTCGCAGGATTGAGGCAATTGAAGTAAAGGCAATGGTGTTTATTGCTCTCAGTCTTAAAGAAGACTCATCCCTTTGGATTGAAGGGGAATAATCAGCATATAATTCAAGATGTTACAGGAATCAAACAGCAGGTCTTCTCCACACAGGATTTACAAAGATATACCACATACAGGGCTCACAGTCCCTCTTTTTATCTCATTCTTACACACAATATCACAGGGGACTAAATCCGCCCTGTGTTCGACTCAACCAATCATGCTGTGTCACATAATATAATTTAACCACATATTGCATTTCAAAGGAGTCACCCAAACCTAAACACAAAACTGATTTATCATATAGTAATAACTCTCCTAAAATGTTGATAGAACATTTCACAGGAAATAGTAAATGACATTCATCCTTCCCAATGGAAGTATCAATCAGTTTGGCATTTCCAACCTTAACACATTCAGTGACCTCCAAAAGGGGTTCCTTAAAAACAAATTGTCTTTTCAAAGGAAGTTCTGTAACTGAAGGCTTTGGCTATATGACACCATTCACACCTTCAAAGAGAAACCTTCCAGCCAGAGGCCCTGATTCAGAGCCGGACGCTCTGACAGAGCGCTTGCTCTGAATCAGGGCCGTCCCTGCGACCACCCACAGCTATAGCGAGCGGCCAAAATGATGGTCACAATGGTCAAGACCATCACGACCATCGGGCTTGCGACGAGACCCTTGTGGTAGGGTCTCGCTGCCGCAAGCCCAGGAGTACTTTTGCCTCTATCAGAGCCAAAAGCTCTCCCACTGACATCACTAGTGATGTCAGTGGGGCCGGACCCAGATGGTAGGCGTTCCCATAGAACGCCTCCGTCTGGGCAGCCACGCCCCGGCACGCCCACCAAAGGGGGTGTGCTGTCAATCACCATCGACAGCACGCCCTCTTTGGTGCGAGACCCTTAACCACGGCTTGGGGTCTCGCGCATGCGCACAACGGAGCCGTCTCCGTCGTGCGCATGCGCACTTGGGCATCATCGACCCACTTGCGAGCGCTCGCGAGCGGGTCTGAATCAGGCCCAGAGTTCACTAACCACAACAGGTCTTCCTATTCATCAGACCTCCTGCTAGGAAATCACAATCAGCATCTAGTTTCTGCAGACACAGAGGCTGGTCATGTCATATGCAAAACGTGCATTAAACCCATTTTACATTTAAAATTAATACATTTTAAATACATGTCCTGGCTCAGTGCAGCACATTCCATTTTGAATACGTTTTTATGTTTAAAACACTTGGCGCCTAGCACAGAGTACACATTTACAATGGGCGCCTTTTGTCCTTTTAAAAATGGCGCATCGGCATGAGGGCTAATCCCCTCAATGCCTTGGCAGCCATTTTAATCACGTGTGGTCGGTCTCCGGCCACACATACATACATTGAACTCAAACACCAGAAACTCCTGTCAACGTGTCGATTACGTGCACCACTCGGCTCCTAGAACAGTAAGGGTGTCGGCACTTCACACAGGCTAGTCCCCGGGGCAGCCTGAACCTCTGGCACCCCCGGTGTGACTAAAAAACGGAGGTTTGGGCCGAGAGGTCATGCCCTCATCCACGAGGTCACACCCCCTTATTTGCTGACGCGCAGTACTAACTCCCCACACCGGGTGAAGACAGAAGTAGGGACACCACTGCTTATGACACAGTGACATACTTGGTACACACATGAAGGTAACAGACCAGGTATGCAGCATCTTACCCCCAGCCACCGCACTTAGTAAAAACACACTTATCCCACACACAGCCTGGGAAAGTGGAAGTGCGGTGCTGCAGCTTGAACTTGCATGCTGTGCCCGGTGGCTGTCAGTTGAACTTCCTCCTCCCTGCTCCTCTAAGATGGACATGACAGGCTCAGCCGCAGGGACACAGGGAAGGGCTGACGGCTGGTCAGCACAGCGTCATGCGCAATGACACCATTCAGGTATGCGCGGTACCACACTTACTGACCCAGTGAGGGGGCCAGAATTATCTGTTTTTTGTTTGCTGAAAACCCGCGCCAGACAGGTGGCCAGCAGCGCGGACAAGTTTATTCTTGACAATTAGCCACGGGCCCGCCGCGGAAGATGCTTTTTGTGCCCATTAGAACTTGAGGGCCCCTCAGAACCTCGGGGCCTGGCACGGGTGTACCTCTTGTACTCCCCTGTTGCCGGGCCTGCCGATGCCAGGTTACGTCGCTGGCGATATCGTACTGGGTACACAATGGCTAATGTGTGTACAGCTTAATAAGGACTGATTGAAGTGTTCCGATGACCAGTGAGAATCTGCCCTTAGACTCTGCGTATGAGCATTGCAATGAAAACAGAACTCTGCCATGAATAAGGACACCTACTCCCTCATGTTTGCAAATTCTCCACTACGAAAATTTTCTGATAGAACTGTTTACCTTTAAGCTAGGTACATACTAAACGATGTGTGTACCCAGCGATGCTGCACACGACCCGGCTGCCAACGGGCCGACATATCGGGCAGTCTGTACACACTGGGAATTCCGGTGCCCGACCGATATGCCCCTCTCATAGCGCTGCATGGGATCGTCAGCCGCATCGCCTGATCTCACACGCTGCACATAAGATCAGGCGATGAGGCTGACAACCCCATGGGAGAGCGCACTACACACCGTTCCAATGTGGTGGAATTGGACAAATCGTTAAAGAAAGGGATGTGGGACAATCCTTATAAGGGAGGTATAAAGGCAAACAAATATAACACAAAAGCTGGTATAGGTAGAGGGGATGTAGGTTGGTGGTTATCAAAGCCATATAGGAGAGGCTTGTGGCTGGAGGCTGGCCCCAACGTGTATAATGGCGGCCGCGGCACTGAAGGGGTTAACTCCCGTGCTGCGGCGTCATTTTTAAAGGACAAAAGGTGCCAGGCGTCCATTGTAAATGTGTACTCTGCGCCAGGCACTGAGGCCCTGATTCAGAGCCGGACGCTCTGATAGAGTGCTCGCTCTGAATCAGGGCCGGGCTAATTTTTTTTTAGAACGTCCTCCTGGCCACTCGCATAGCTGTGGGTGACCACCCACAGCTATAGTGAGCGTCCAGGAAGATGTTCGCGATGGTCAAGACCATCGTGACCATCGGGCTTGCGATGAGACTCTTGTGGTAGGGTCTCGTTGCCGCAAGCCCCAGAGAGATTTCAGCTCTAACAGAGCCAAAATCTCTCCCACTGACATCACTCGTGATGTCAGTGGGGCCGCCCCCAAACGGAGGCGTTCACATGGGAATGCGTCTGTTTGGACAGCCGCGGCCCGCCCAAAAAGGGGGCGTGCTGTCACTCAACATCGACAGCACGCCCCCTTTGGTACGAGACCCGGAGCGACGGATTGCCTGTCGCTATCCGGGTCTCGCGCATGCGCACGACGGAGCCGGCTCCGTCGTGCACATGCGCTCTGGACCACCATCGACCCGGTTGCGAGCGCTCAGCGCTTGCGACCGGGTCTGAATCAGGCCCTGAGTGTTAATAAGTGTGCTTTTAATGTTTTATATGCCGCGGCCTGGACCTGCTGCACTGGGAGAGTGTAGGTAGAGTGTGTCTGCACACTGGCGGACAGGGAGACCAAGCTCCCACTGCGTCCAGCACTGAAACAGTTAAAGTGGACACAGTTTAAAAGCACAGTACACATGGTTTATAGTAAACTGTATTAATATACACATATTTTGCGGTAGAGCACTGAATCTGCAATGCATTGGTATATAAAGTATAAAGTATAGTCTATGACATGTTTGAATATATATTTGTGTGTCATATGGGTTTAAATGCACTTTTTGTATATCACATATGCCTCTGTGACTGCAGGAAACTAGATGCTAATTTTCATTTCCTAGCAGGAGGTCTGATGAATAGAAAGACCAGGATGGAAGCTTTTTGTGTGAAGGTATGAAGAGGCTAAATCGTCCTTTGATATGTCCCTGAGATTGTCTCTTGTGTGTGTGCACTTCTGGGGTGTGTGTGTTTTTTCATGATTTCCTGAATATTATTATTACCAGTTATTTATATAGCGCACACATATTCCGCTTTACAGAGAATATTTTGGCCACTCACATCAGTCCCTGCCCCAGTGGAGCTTACAATCTATATTCCCTATCACATGCGCACTAGGGTTAATTTATGTTGGGAGCCAATTAACCTTCCAGTATATTTTTGGAGTGTGGGAGGAAACCGGAGCACCCAGAGGAAACCCACGCAAGCACAGGGAGAATATACAAACTCTGCAGAGGTAGGGCCCTGGTGGGAATCGAACCCATGACCCCAGTGCTGTGAGCAGTAATGCTAACCATTACACTGTCTGTGCTTGCAGGAGGACGAAAGCAAATAGTATTGCTGGTTATTCTACATAGTTATTTTGACACGGTGCAATAAATGTATTAAAGGATGAAGGCAAATTACCAGTTCCTGTGGGATGTGAGTTGTAATTACATTTGGGATAGATGGTCTGATTGGTTTACAAGACCAACTGTGGGTGGATTTCACCATGCTGTATTATGTGTTCTGTCTATATATACAGGGCCTGTGAGCCTGTGTTTTTGTACAGCCAGTGTTTGCAAATACATGCTATAGCGCGTACTTTACCCGGGATTGAGCACTGGGGACTCACTTTTGAAAAGTAGCCGGGTCCCCGGGGACGCGCTGTGTTGTGGCCAATCCCTGACAGCTGGCTGCAGCACAGCGTGTCCCCCCTGCAGAGAAAGACACAACACTGTCTGTTATAGCAGCCAGTGAGAGTCAGAGACTCTCATTGGCAGCTGCTGTGGAAAGCCGTGCTGGGATCAAGTGTCTGATCCCAGCATCGGCACAGCTGCAGGGGCAGGCAGAGGAGATGTGTCCCCTGCAGGACACACCCATGCCCGGCCCTGGGACAGTGTGTTTGTTCCCAGCGCCAGGTAAGCAGCCGCGCCAGGTAAGTACCTGGTGAAGGGACCGCCTGGTCCTTTCCACCAGTGTCGGCGATAAAATGGCGGCAGGAGAAGCTTGGCTCTGGGGGCAAGCTGAGCGGAGCTCACTGCCCGGAAGCCAAGAAGCGGCGGTTGTTTGGCACTGGCTCACGGTCTCGCAGCCAATAGGAGGCAGACGCGACGAGCCAATCGCGGCTCGCCGTGTCATGGCCCCGCCCACTCACGGCATTTTGTATTAGATGCCGCTGAGCGGGAGTGAAGATCTCCCGAAGAGTAGAGCGTAGCGGCAACAGTTCCAGCGGCCGCGCAAGGGGCCAGAAGACGGCGTGATCAAGGAAGAAGAAAGGAAGAGGCGGCACTACTGGCCAGGACGGACCAGCATTAGGCCCAGGTCACTAAAGGGCAAATAGGTGGGCCAATACTGGGGGCACTACATAGGGGGGATTAATACTAAGGGCACTACATAGGGGGGATTAATACTGGGGCAATGCATAGGGGGGATTAATACTGGGGGCACTGCATAGGGGGGATTAATACTGGGGGAACTGCATGGGGGGATTATTACTGGGGGCAATGCATAGGGGGGGATTACTACTGGGGACAATGCATAGGGGGACTAAAGGGCATTAATGTGCGGCATCATTTGTAAGGGGTATTACTGCATGGCATAATGTGCGACATAATGTGTAAAGGCCGGGCATGGCTGTGTGGCAAAATGTGTAAAGGCTGTGCATTAATATGTTGCATAATGTGTAAAGGGCATTAATGTGCACCATAATGTGTAAAGGCCGGGCATTGCTGTGTGTCATAATGTGTAAAGGTTATTAATGTGCGGCATAATGTGTAAAGACCGGGCATTTATCCTTTGATAAATATGCCTATTATTACCTAAAGCGTTATTCACTATGGGTTTTGTGAACAGACAAGTCCTATTACCTGAAAGATCATGGAGGCATTAAAACATGCATTTAAGGGTCATGTGAGGATATCTGATGCTGTTGGGGGTATCAGATGGGCATTTTAGGGGCATGTGGGGATGTGTGGTGGCATGTGGGGCGGTCTGAGAGGCATATGGGGAGCTCTAAAGCATAAATTATGATGGGACCCAGAAATGGTCGTATAAAGTTACTTCTACCTGAGTGGTGTATGAGGCCGACCATTATCACTATTTTATTATTGCTCTGAAATCAATAGAGAGACTGACTATAAATCCTGATCAGCATTCTAGCTACTAAGGAGGGATCCATTGATGCTAGCAATACTATTTTAAGGCAGATTCAATTAAGTGCAAGGTTCTATAGGAACCTCGCGCATTATGCAACTGTGCAGATTCCTGGCCATTATGTTATGGAAATCTTGCCACTTATTGCGTGCACCTCTGTTGGGTGCCAGCTGAAAGAAACAAGATTTCCCTGGCCAGAAGTCCTATGATGGAATCTTGCAGCTAGTGTGTTTCCCCTTTGAGTCTTTTGTGAATTATTTATTGTGTATTTTTATTTTATCTAATGAAAATGTATTATATCTATTGGTCAGATCTATTCAGGTCATGTGGATTCTGTGAATCTCTATAACTTGAGAACCTATTTTGGGGGCTAGCAGTCCAACTTTGCTAGCAGCGTTTGCATCTGCTGGGTACTCCCTTTTATGTAATCAGCATGTAAAATGGCGTTACATTAGGCTGATTAGTCAGCTAGAGCTCATTTCAAACCTTGGGGGGCAGCATTAGGTTAAGACACAAGCTACATATTTAGAAATTTTCCTGACAAACGGATAGAAGGCTAATTTTTGCTTAAAGTTTTCATGGGATCTAGACGGGATGGCGGACATCAGTATACCGATGCCGGAATCCCGACGTCTGTCAATATTGACGCCGGCATCCCGAAGGGATCAAGATACCGGCATCCTGACCACCCGGCATCCCGAAGGTAAGTACAGAGTTACGGTTAGCGTTAGGCCGGGGTTGGGGGGGCTAGGTTTAGGGACCTGCTGGGGTGGGTTAGGGTTAGGCACCGCCCGGGGAGGGTCAGGGTTAGGCTGCAGGGAAGGCGAGTTAGGGTTATGCACCACCGAGGGGAGGTTAGGGTTAGGCAACGCCGAGGGGAGGTTAGGGTTAGGCACCACCGGGTGAGGGTTGGGAGGGGAGAGGGAGAGTTAGGCTACTTACCGGCCCCTGTCGGCATTTGCAACAACGGGATGCCGTTGTCAGTCTACTGACCGCCGGCATCCCGTCCGCTGGTAAATCATACCGATTTAGATTTAATTGTAGTGACACCACAGCATTTTCTCAGAATTCATATACAGTAGCCTCCATTAAGATGTCCACATGTTGAAACAGGCCACTGCAATATTGTGGAAAAACTTGCTGATCACCACAACATAATTCCTAAAGTCAGTTGTTGAATGATCTGCAGACAGCCCTCTCCTGTGATCCTCCATTTTTTCTTCATGTCTTTCGTCATGTATGGAAATGATTTAGCAGCTGTCTGCAACAGTAATAAATCTTCAAATTTTTGCTTCCATTATTTTTTGTATACGGACTATAGATAGACAGTTAAAAGATCAACAATGTCTAGATAGACACCAGATGTTAGATAGGCAATAGGTCGACAGGGACTAAAGGTCGACACACAAATGGTCGGTAGGTTCAAAAGGTGAACACTAAAATGGTCGGCACATTTTTTTTGTTTGTCTTTTTAGGGTTAGGTACTTACCGGAGGGTTAGAGAAATAGGGTAAGGCACTAGAAGGGACGGTTAGAATCAGGCACCTACCCTGACGGTTAGGACCAAGGGCAGGATGTGGGTGATGATTAGGGTTTAAAAAAAAAAGTAAATAATTTTTGACGACCTTTTGACACTGTCGACCATTTATACCTGTCAACCTTCTGGACAGGATTCACAGGGACAGAGCTTTATCGCAAGCTCTGTCCCTGCATGTGGGTGTTAGTTCATCCATGTGATATTTCCCAAATTCGCAATGCGAATTTAGTCAGAGATATCACACTACCACCGCATTTTAAAAGTGGATTGTAGTAAATAGGGCCCAAAAAGCTAAATGATAACCCAAGTCACAGCTTACTGCACCAGGTGACCATTGGATTGCACTGCTTTCTGGAGAAACCACCGATGCGATATCAATGACCTCATTATTATTATTTTCAACTTCAATTCCACTTTATTCCTATCACTCCAAAAACTAGTAACAGACGTTGCATTAGCGTATCTATCTACAGGGCCGAGTCAGGGGGTCTCATTCCGCACACCCTGCACCCATTAAATGTACTTACTTTGCAGCCTGCAACTTATTAACTGAAGAAATCACTGAGAAAATAGTGCCTTTTTTATTACACACTGTAGCCTATATAATTTGTGTTTTTCTTCCTTTAACATTATTGTACACACAAGTCTTTGCAGTGTTTTCTATCCCATGAATACCTGTGCTGCTTATCTTGCTTGTTGTGCTTTCTGCATCTACCATTCCTCTCCGCTGGCCCTTTTCAGCCTTTACAACTAGCTGAGGTAACCTGCTTTCCACGCTGCAGCATAAGGCAGCTTGCTGAGGTGAGACCATCCTTTAACCGGAAACAACTTTATAATCTCCATTGTTTAGAATGATGAAATAAATGAGACCTTATTTATGATAAACTGAAATTGTCATTACCTGACATAATATCTGCATTATAGAAATGGATAAGATGAGTAAAGCTTTGGGTATTGTTTCAAAGACTTATGATGAATACTAGTAGGCTATAATACAGGGCCTCTCCTCAGACAGAATCATGCTTTTTTTTATTAAACTGGAGCTACAGTAATGCAGTTCTGTGATTAATAAAAAACCTGGTGCTTGCGTTACAGAGCTGAGCAGGAATGGAGTTTGAAGATACATAAATAAGATAATGCACATGGTGCTTACTAGCATGTACTGTCAGGGGAATCAGTATGTAATACCGCCACCACCCATGGTAATTACATAGGTCCATAGGCCCCTTAACACTGTATCACAAATGAGCAGGTTTGGCGACACAGACTACCACGCAGTTAGCTGGTCTCTCCCTGCCTCTAGCAATAAATAACAGTTATAGTGTAAACTTGGTGACCTAATAGCTTTCTGGAAGACTGTGTTCCGGAGCATATATGAAATAGACTAATAAAGGAACACCTAATTTACAAAAGTAAGTACAATGCTTAGTTACTGAAATAATGGGTTACAAACTTAAGTACAAATAACTATACATAAATTCCCATGTGTAATAGCTAAATTAAATATGGTATGATCATTAATATATATTAAAATATTAATCTTGATTATTTAAAATATCAAATGAATGTAAATATGACATCACTGTGAGGTGTGATTGGTTAGTTACCTAATTTCTCTCAATCCATAAATCCCAGCTATTCAGAAATCACACCAGACCTCATGTATATTTCTATGATTTTAGGAACTCGCAGCTCACAGAAATATACATTTTATGTCAAAATGGGTAACATATGGCTTTAATCTTTTACACCCAGAGGTATAAGATGTTTATGGGTAGACTCTACATCCCACGACGAGAAATTGGCACATAGTGACGCAAGTGGATCTGGTCTAAGACGTAATCTAAATATCCTATTCAGAAAAGCAAACACCTTATTCCAGAATTTCTGTATTTTTTGACAACTCCAAAAATTATGAAAGAATAAAGTATTGGGGGCAAAACACTTGGGGACACCTGCCTGACTAACTGCTCTATGACCATATGTTTACGTTGCCCTTGTAAGATGTATGAAGGGTGCAAATATGCTCCTAAAGTGTTTACTATCTAATTCATATATATACACAGTATATATATTTTGTCTTTAACTCATTCTACACAGGTTCGTCCGAGGTTCAAGTGTTCCTGTTTTAATAAATTGTACAGATCCAAGTGTAATTTACTTGTTTCAGGTGTATTGATCAAATTGTATTGTGAAATTATATACTGTAATGCTGGTGTGAAAATTGCTTCATGGTTAAACAGATATCAAATTGTAAAGCGCAACGGAATTTGCTGCGCTATATAAGAAACTGTTAATAAATAAAATAAATAAATATCTTTAGAATGTAAGCTCTCACGGGCAGGGCCCTCGACCCTCACGTGCTTCTCCTCCCCCTACTTATAGTATCATTTACTCCTAACTCCCCACAACGGCACCTCACACCTGGTTGCTCATGTCCTGCTGCTTGTTTTATGCAGCTATTTTTATAAACCATGTCCGGGTCCTACATTGTTTTGCATTACTATTAACTGTTTTTCTTGTGTGCTCATTTATGTACTGTGTAAGGCGATGCGGAACCTTTGTGATGCCATATAAATACAGGATAATAATATTGTTGCATAAATCCACCCAATTTTTTCAAATTTATTGACTGTATCTTTCTCGTAACAATTTGGAAGATTCCAAGATGATCCAGAAACAGTGTTGTTTGGTAAGAAAACAATCCATTACACCACACTCAGAACTGTCCGTATAGTGGGTGCTACACTTCCTGTAATTGAGCAGAATGTAAATGCCAAAAAATAACCTCAACCCCATTTAAAATATCAGAGGGTAGAGCAATAGCAGGGCAATCAGAAGACCATTTAGATACTGTTGCCTTTCAAAGCTTTTCAAGATTAGAGGGACTTAAGTCCCAATAAAAAAACCTAGTTTTATAAGGGAGGGATGAAACAAAGGTTAATAAAGATAACAAGGTGTCAGAATCATTTTCTGATGTATAAGCCAACGGGATTGATTGTACATAGTGTCTAAGTTGTAAATACAAAGAACTGCTTATTATATCCACCAAATTAAGTAACCAAATCCTGAAAAGAAAGCAGAACGCCCCCAGGATCAAAAACCTCTGTCATTTTCATGATACCCTTGGTCTCCCAATGCAAAAAACTAGAGTTCTCTAGCGCTGGTTGGAAACCTGGGTTCCTACACAAAGTGATGTATGGAGACGAAAGTGGGTTTCTGTGTAAAGATTTGTTAATGGCCAACCACGACCGGTAAGTATCCCTAAACAGAACATTTAACATAGCTTTTGGGAGAGGAGATTGTATTTTTAACAATACATTTTTATTGATTTTTTTCAAAAAGAAAATACACAACAATACAATAACAAAATAAAATAAAATAAACAAAAGAAAACCAGGGAAAAGAAAAGGTGGGGACCACATTCCACGTAAATACAAACTGTACTTTACGGTTAACAGAGCATAAAAATACAATAATAAACCAATCAGAACAAATAGCATTATATAGAAAAGTACCAAAACCAGAATAAAAGGCTAATAATATAGAAAGCTTATACTGATAAAGTCATGTCCCTAAGCAGTAGGTCCGCACCCTCCCCGTCAGTTAGGAATGGGTATGATTCCCGTCAGCGGCAGCCCGACAGGAGCAGAGTGCGACGCAGCGGAAGGCCGACAGCGCTGGAAATCCCGATTGTGGATAGGTAAGTATCCACTAACCTAACCCCCCTAACCCTCCTTAGGGGTGCCTAACCCTAACTTCCCCCCCAAGTGCCTAACCCTAATCCCCCCTCTAAGTGCCTAACCCTAACCACCCCCTTCCCCGCTACCTAAACCTAAGTCCCCCAGGGGGGTGCCTAACCCTGTCCCCCCCAGGGGGTGCCTAACCCTTCCTCCCCCTAGCTTAACCCTAACCCTCCCGGGTGGGGTGCCTAACCCTAAGTCCCACCCGGGAGCCCTAAACCTAACCCTCCCCCCCCCGCGGCTGTCCGCTAGACGCCCGGCATTTCACCCATGCCGGGATAAGACAGTCGGGAAGCCGGCTGCTGGTATATAGGCAGTCGGCTTCCCGATTGCTTCCCGTCAGTTATATATTCATGCCATTTAAACCATAGCATCAGTGGTGAGGAAACAGAGGTGTAATAAGTAAAATCTATTGTTTCCATCAGGAATGCAAACTACCCTATGAATTACCTTATAGATAGAAGGCAGAGGTGAAGATTTCCATAGTTGGGCTATTGCTGTTTTGACAGCTATTAGGATGTGACCCAATATATAGCAGTCACTGCTGGACAGGTTTGAAGGATAAACATGGAGTAGTGCCACAGAAGGGGACGGTTGCAAATTAACATTCAAAACCTTGGAAGCCAAATTAAACACTTCTTGCCACAGAGTCTGGAGATGAGAGCAACCCCAAAAAATTTCACCAACATTCACACAGCCCCTCCAGCAATACTTTCACTGAGTGGGCCACATTATGTGTAATTTAGCTGGGGTGAAGTATAATCTATGGAGTATTTTATACTGTAGCTCCAAATGGTTATAACATTTGGACAGTTTGTGTGCAGTTATATATAAATAGATTCCCATTGCTGGGGTGTAGATGACTCCTGAAGATCTAACTACCACTGAACTTGGGATTTGAACTTAACTGATGGACCAACCCCAAGACAAAGGGCATACCAAAAACAAATAAACCCTTTTGAGTTGCTTCTCGTCATTTTAGCCAAAATATCTGCCTATGGCAACTCCAAAGAGCCGCTCACTTTAACAAAACTAGCCACCCAGTGTTGGATACGGAAATAGGTAAATAGTTCACAAGGAGGTAGGTGGAATTGGGATTGTATTTGAAAAAACGGAATGAGTGAGTTAGTGCCCAAAATGTCTGCAATGGTCTCAATCCCTCGGCAATGCCAGGCCACTACAGGTAGATCTGGTATTAGACAAGAGAGTACGACCAAGGATAAAGTTTTAGCTGGCAATTTAATAAATTTAGATTTAAACATATCATCCCACATCTTGAAGGAATCTAGAACTGCCCTAGGAGTATTTTTTGATAAGGGGCGTATTTACTTGGGAGTCCATATTAAATCTACCAAGGGGTAATCATCTAGCAATGCCCTTTCTAAATCAACCCATGGTTTAGTATTGGGGGGAGAGACCAATTGCTGATTTGTGATATTAAGCATGCTGACTGGTATGCATCTAAATCGAGAACTTGCAGCCCTCCCTGATTTTTAGGTCTAGTCAAACGCTGGTAAGCTAATCGAGGTGTTTTGCCCTTCCAAATATAAGACACTATCTACGAGTCTGGATTAGGTATCGTTTTGAATAATTCGGAATAAGTACATTCATTTCGGCAATACAATTTTAAATGCTGCGAGATTGCCTAACGAAGAAGCGTCAAAGCCCAACCAGTTGTTCAATAATTCTGCTATATGTTTGAGAATCGGATAGAAATTTATCGTAGCAAAATCATCAGTATATTAATACCAAGATAGAGGATGTAATCCGATTTCCATTTGTAGCTATATTGGGACTGTAGACGAGACAAAAATGAGTCTGAGATGTTAAAAGGCAGAGCCTCGGTCTTAGTAGTGTTTAGCTTATATAGAGATGCTGCACTGTATTTATCTATCAATCCGTGAAGGATGGGCAATGAGGTATCCGGATTGGTAACAAACATAAGTATATCGTCTGCAAACAGTCATAATTTGTGGGAGGTCGGGCCAACATCCACCCCAGGGAAGGCCAAGGAGTTCCTAATTGCTGATGCAAAAGATTCAAAAGCCAATATATACGTCTAGGGAGAAAGGGGGCATCCCTGTCTAGTACCATTCCTAATGGGAAACGGGGAAGTTAAAAAACCATTACTAAAAACCCTAACCGTAGGGTTGCTGTATAAAGCCTTGATAGATTACAAATTAAACCCTGAAAACCAAAGCACATCAATGTCTCATATAGAAATTGCCAGTGAAGGCGATCAAATGCCTTCTCCGCGTCTAGTGACAGGAGAATGAACTCCTTGCGTCTCTTCAACATCAATTCAGCCAGATCAAAAACCCTGCGTGTGTTATCTGATGCCTGTCTGCCACCAACAAAGCCCACCTGGTCCGGATGGATCAACTGAGGACTCACAGGGGACAAATGCATGGTTATCATTTTAGTGTGAATTTTAATATCGGAGTTGAGTAAAGCTATTGGGTGGAAATTCGGACAGGAAGTTTGATACTTTCCTGGTTTAGGTAGGGTAATAAGTTGAGCTTCTAGCATCTCCGCCGGGAAAGTGCCCTGACCTGACACAAAATTAAATAAAGATGAAAGAGTGGGAAAAATAGTATTCTCAAAATATTTATAAAATTAATTAGTGAAGCCATCTGGACCAGGGGATTTCCCGTAGGCAACGCTTTGATAACAACTAGTTTCTTGCTCTGTCCATGGAGCATTTATAGCAGCCAGGGACAGTAGGGGATGACTTATCCAACCTACTATCTGGGGCTAATTTAAAGTCACCCATTATAATCGTATGGCCGCATTCTAATCTGTTGGACATCCTCAAATACCCATCTAAGAAATGGAATTTGATGGGTATTGGGTGCATATAGGGGAGACTATTGTGACCTCTTTACTATCCAGCTTACCAATTAAGACCAAATAGTGTCCGCTCTTGTCTTCCAGCTTGTTAGTAAGAAGAACAAAGGACACTGTATTATGAAACAAGACTGCCACACCATTTCTTGTAAATGGACCATTAGCACAGTATGCAACATTATACCTCGTGTCTCTCAGCAACTGAGGGGCTAAAGACGAGAAAGCGATAACTTTAGCTTGTAAAGCGATAACTTTAGCTTTGTGTCTATGAAAAGTGGACAATGCTAGCCTACGTTTGTTAGGAGAGTTTAGTCCGTGAACATTTAATGAAAAAAAATTAGCCCTAAGGTAGAGAATGGGGCATCACTTTCGGAGTAGTAACCAAACACATCAAGAAAAAAAAGATTGGAGTGGTCAATGTTACAGAGGGGAAAAAAGAAACACAGGGAAAAAAAATAAAATAATTGAGAATGGGAAAATAGTGAAACCTAGAGAAAAATAGTGGAAAACCCGAGATAGCCCAAAAAATTGGGGCTACAGTGTTTGACGTGGGGGAAGGGAAATGGCAAAACAAAAAACATGGTGGAGAGTGACCTGTGACAAGGCCCACCCATGCAGTATACCAATAACCAAATACAGATGTAAACATAACAATATTGATAGACAAATTGGGGTAATGTACGTTCCATCCACCTGAAACCAAATAAATAGAGCAGAACGCACATCAGCCATTGCAATAGAAATTAATACAAAATAAGTAAATAAAATAAACATGGAGTTGCTAAACCCACAGAACAACAAAAGCAATAGTAGTGGGTGAAGCTGCAAAGACTCATTAGCATTAAACAACATGACCATAGAACTTCTGTTATACCTCACCAAAAGATCACATAAGAGCATGACCATAATTTAAAGTTAGAAAAGATAGTGAGGGAACTCCTATGTGGTCCATCTCCATACTGATTAATAATGGAGTAGTCCAATAAGCTAACATATTATTCTCATAAACAGATATTGACTATCCATTACAATAAAAACAGGATGAGGCGCAAGAAAACAAGACTAAACATATATAAGAGACGTTTGCCTTATTCAAGACCGCTGGGCATGTAGAAGTTACAGCACTGTGGTAAATCTAACAGATTCATCACAATAAATGTATATACGGTAAATTCTCACGTGGCTTTAGACCAGTCTTGGGATACTTGACCGCTAGACCCGGAAACCCGAGCAGGCACTGTAATGTCCCATTCTGCCAATAGCTTAATTCCAGCTTCTACAGTTGAGATAATATAAGAAGAGGCGTTGCAGCTGACAGGAGTTTTACAGGAAAACCCCAGCGATAATTGATGTCATTGTCCCTTAAAGCCGTAGTGATGGGGTGGAATGAGCGCCTCTTAGCCAGGGTAGCAGCGAACAGGTCCGGGAAGATTTGAAGACACCCAAGGGAGTCCGTACCTTCGCCTTGGCGTGCAGCAAGCAGAATTTGCTCTTTGAAGTGGAAAAAGTGGACACGCATTAAGGTATCTGGAGGATAGCTGCCTGCTTCTGTTCTTGGTTTGGGAAGGCGGTGGATCCTATCGATTATCGAGTCCTGTTGAGAAGCTGTGGGCACCAGCTTGAGGAACAATTTACAAACTTATTCCGACAGCTCCGCATCTGATACAGGATCTGGAATGCCACGAATCTTCAGATTATTTCTTTGTGATCTATCCTCCATATCTGCCATTTTATCTCTCACTGACGACACTTTGGCTTGGAGATCAGCGTGAGCCATGAAGAGATCGTTATGTGACGATACAAATTCCTGCATTTTTCCCTCCAGATGGTCTGTACGGCCACTCAGCCCCACAAGATCATCCTGAATAGATTGTACAGAAGTATCCACACCCTTCAGCACATCAGCCCGAAATGCCACAAACAATTGAAACATTGCTTTGATAGTAATAGTAGCATTTACATCCAAATTTAGGCCCAAATCGACAGGAGAAACCATATCTCGTGTAGCGGACATGGAAGTCGTACCGTAGGCAGGAGAAGGCATCTGTCCCACTTTAGACACAGGCATAGCCGGAAAACGGATAGGTGTAGGTAGTTTGTGTTGTATAAATTTCTTAGACGGCATATTCAAAGATAGAAAGTATGAGCAGCAAATTAAACCGGAAGATCTCGGCACATCTCGTTGTGGGAATAGCGACTCAGGGAAAGGAAGTCACTGCAAAGGCGGGGAAGGCACTATCACATTATTGTGGTTGGGCACTACATACTGGTATACAGCAGATATGAGATTTCCCACTTCCAGCCAATAGACCTCACCAGGCAGCAGGTGTGAGGGGTGCTGGACTTGAGACCACCACAATAAATGCTTGCAGGGAAACATGAACTGCAGCTATGACTCACAGGGAATCAGCGTTGAGAAGTGCTTCCTAGACTCTTTCTGTCAAAATGGCGGCCGATTCACGGGTCCAGCCCACGGAGTGTCTCCTGATCACTAGGGCAGTTGCAGCCCACAAACTGGCTGGGAGTAGGGCCACAAATCACAGCTCCCCGACATTCGCTGCTATGCGGGAGTGCAGCTGCGTCCCCACACCTCTGACAATCTCGGCACCCGGCGGGCAGAAATCGAGATCGCGGCTTGGCACTGGAGTTAATCCCGGGCATTGGGACACCTCTGGATCGCGCACAAGACCTCCCAGAGTGACCCACAGAGTACCCGGAGGTAGCCAGACGATGGGAGAGCCAGAGTGCGGGCGGCAGAGCCTCGCGGTATGTCCCTGTAAAAGCCACGCTGCAGGAGCCACACAAATGTCCATCTTCCCTGTGCAGCAGCCAGGCCATGCCCCCCAGAAGAGATTGCTTTTGAGAATGTAGTAGTGCACTACGGGTATATGGGGACATCACTGACAATTCAATAGATAATTTTGTATAGAAAGAATTATATTAAAGCCAATCTGATATGTAGTGAAAGTGTACCACCAGAGTAAAGGCCACTATATCTGGCACTGCCAAGCCCCCATCTTTCCGCTGTAATCTTAATTTAGCCATAGACATACGAAGTTTCTTGCCAAGCCATAAGAATGGGTCCAAACAGCAACATCAGACTTCAATAGTTTAATGGGGAGCATATGAATAGCATAGGACAATTTAGAAAATATAATGTGAATTCCAGTTTCTCAGACTGGATGAAATTTGCCATAGGATGACAGTATAATTAGCTGTATATAAATCTTGCAGCTTAGAGGTAATGAATATACCTAAATATTTAAATTTTGAGGATGCTATTTGGAATTGAGAATTGACCTCCAATAACTCTGGTGAGACCGGTTTAGATATCTTAGGCTGCGTAAGGCATCGTAGTGGATCATTTATTTACGCCCCTGCAATGGCGTTGAGACGCCCCCATCACCACCCAGAAACGGCAGTTCCTGTCAACCACCCTGCGATGGGTCTGTGTAGTCTCTGCAATCGCAGTGGCCAGTTCGCGCACTTCAGTCCATGCACCTGCGCAGTACGCAACAATCGGCTAATTGTGTGCGCATTAACAACTGAGTTACTTGCTGAATCAGGCCCATAGTTACCAACTACCCCTATTTTCCAATAACAGTCCAGGATTGACCAACTGGATAGTGTCATTTTGCTTATTGTCTATTACAGATGTTATTCTCATTAATGACAGTTACCATGTCCACTGACTGTATCATGATGAACGTTGTAGTGCACCCGGTGTCTGTCTAAAATGTGATGCATTTGACTTGGATGTGCTTATTTATATTTTGGCAGCTGTGTGCTGGCAGCGTAGACAGGAAACTAGATTACAGTATCATTATTGTTTACACAGCATAAATGTAAGTTTAATATCATGGTGAAATGAAGTGGTTACTAATTGATAGAATATGTGCATTATGGTAATGGATAAGAGGAGTACAGCTTTAATTATTGATTCCAAGATGTTTGTTGAGTCCAAGTAGACTTAATACAGTGATTCTTCAGACAAATCATTTCTTTTAGTATAGTGGGATTAATCCAGTGCTTTGACGCTTGCTGTAATTAAAAGATTGTATATAACGTATTTGGGTGTGGTATACACATTTGACATTCAGACCATGTCGACATTCTCATGTCAACATTTTAAATGTCAAACTCTTATACCAGGATGTTGATGGGGTCCCCATGTCAACATTTGAGATGTTCAACATGTTGGCAGTGTTCTTCCATAACCACAGCCTAACCCTCTTAATGTAAGCATGAATCATGTTGAAATTTTGTTAATGTCGACATTATGAACATGTTGACATTCTGAATCATTTGACATTTACAGTGTCAACATGCAGAATGTCGTCAATGTGATTGCATAGCGTTATTCTCAATTGGCTCTATGAATCTATGGCAGGGATACAGCTACTATACCTACTGCCAGGATGCAGGCCGCCGGAATCCCGATCAGCATCAGAAGACTGGTGCCGGAATTCCGACATGGCAGGAGATGCCAACGCCGCCGGCATCCCGTATAGCGGGGACGGGTAGGTGTTAGCTGCGGGGGGGGGGGGGTGTTAGGTTTAGGCACCCTGGGGGGGAGAGGGTTAGGCTCCAGATGGCAGGTTACAGTTAGGCAACACCGGAGAGAGGTTAGAGTTTGGCACTAAGAAGGGGAGGTTTAGGGTTAGGCACTAAGGGGGGGGGGGGGGGCTGGTTAGGTTTAGGCACTCACTGGGAGGGTTAGGGAGCGGGGTAGAGAGGGTTAGTGTTATTGTACAGTAATGGAAGGTTAGGGGGTGAATAGGGCACGGGAACACTACTTACCGTTCCCCTGTCGGGATTGTAGGCATCGTGATGCCACTGTCAGTCTATTGACAGCCGGCATAGCGACTGTCGGGATATCATACCTTTTTCCTATGGCAGCATAGCACTGCTGAAGCCCTTGGCATGGCCCCACAGGTCATGGCACAAAAAATAAAATGTCCCAGTTTCAGTTGCCACCTCATTCAGCAGAATTATTATCATTATTAGCTTTTATTTATATGGCGCTACAAGTGTTCCATAGTGCTGTACACGGGTAATTATATAAGACAATTAGGCAAGTTTTCAACTTAATAAAAACTGTATACATAATGTAAAAATAATTATAGATTACAAACTTACAATGAGACAACAGAATGAGTGAGGGCCCTGCTCGCAGGAGTTTCTAGAGCCATGTTTAGTTCCACCCCTATTCTGCAACCAATTCCTTTGTTTCTGGGTGGGGATTACAATTACACTTTTCAATATGACATTTACAAACTTGAATTTAGTGACTAGCTGTTACAAGTCGAGGTCACGACTTGTCTCCCCCGGGCAGTTTACTTTCTCATGATGCTGTTGTTCCCTGTTGTTCCAGTTGCTAAGCAATCTGCACGCCTCAGGAGGTCACGTGTTCTCCATAGCACGGCGTGATTGGTTTTTCCTCCTATTTGTGCACACTGGCCTTTTGCCGTCTCGCCGATTATAGCGTTCCTGTAGGTCCTCTCGGCTCAGCTGCAAGGTCAACATTCTGTATCACCTCGTGGTAGTGTATTCTGGTACTCCAGCTGAATTACCTTGCTACCGGCTCTCAGCCTCTTCAACGATTCCCTAGCCGCACCAGCAGCTTCCGTGCTGCCACCGTCTCTCAAAGCCGCAGTACACTAATTGGTACACAAACTAGTACACAGACTTGTGTACCGGCTCTCAAAGCCGCAGTATACTAATTTGAACACAAACTTGTGTACCGCCTCTCAAAGCCACACCATCGTCTCCCAAAGCCGCATCTAAAAGTACACCCACTTGTGTACTGGCTCACTAGCCACACCATTGGCCCCGCATCATTTGGGTACCAACCTCTGCCAGCATCTCCTGCCGCAGCATTGGCATCCAAGCCACACCATCGGCACCTAAGCCGCACCATCAGCTCTCAAAGCCACATCACTGGTTTACCAGGTTCTACCATCGTCTCTTGCCGCACAATCGGCACACAAGCCACACCATCGGCTCTCAAGGTCGCACCACTTGTGCTCCAATTGCTGCTACCAGCTCTTGCTGCACCACCAGCACCTAAGCCACACCATAAGCTCACAAGTCATACCATCGGCTCCCAAGCCGTACCTCTAACTGTTTCTGTTCCTGTTGTCCCACTCACCACTGGATCCCATTGTACCTTTGTGTGAACCGCTACTACCCCGAGTATTAAGACCAGGCAGCCACCTAAGTACCGGTGAATGTGTCTAGTTCTAAAGGAACAACGGGCGGTTGTTAGTGGTGGAAGACCTCGCTAGCCGGATCCTATAGGGTTCACACGGAGCAGGCTTTGGCATTCATAACACTAGCAAACACTGAGAGCCTGATTTAGAGATGGACATAACTAAGTCATAGTTACCCAGTCTTCCAGAATTTCCAGGAGTCTCACAAATTATGGGAATAGGCTCCTGGGAAAGAGGGCAAATCTCCAGAATCTTCTAGGTCAAGAGGGCATGGGGAATGATGACGTGTATTGGTATAAATTGTGGCCTTGCCCAGCAATGTAATGCCCATAATTGTTGCAAGACATCATAGATGGGTGAGTCTGTGATGATGCAATTTCAGGTACTACGCCCTCACCCTGTCCACCTTGACCTCACCATTCATGGATCTTCCAGGGATCTTACCCCCAAAGTTGGTAAGTATGATTCAATATCACATTGCTCTTCAGAAATTTTGGAACGTGAATGTTAAGCAGCGTGCACACTTGGAGATATTAATGAGCGATTGAACGATTATGACATCGTAATTATTCAATCGCTCATTAATCGTGCACAAATCATGCACTATAATGATGGAAACGACCAGCGATGTGCGCTCCCACTATTCGTTTCCGACATCTATCATCGCCTGAACATGCGGGTCAATCTGCCGATAGCCATGTTCAGGTATGAGGGAGGGTGCCTACACTGAACGACATATCATTCAGTGCAGACACTACAGGGGATCAGGACTGACTGTACGATTACGATGTCGTAATCATACTGTCTTCCTAAATGCCAAGTGTGTACGCTGCTTTAGACAGGAGTTCTCAACAGAAATTTTAAGTAATAGTTTAGCTACTTAGTTTATACCAAATGAAGTGACAATTAAAGCAAAACCAGCAGAAAAAAAAAAACACAATCTGATATATCCCTGAGTGTCTTAGCACAAGGCACCCAGGGGAAAGTTTCTGTTCAGAGCCAACAGTGTATAATTGTCAGCAATATCACATTCCGTGTGTATTTAAAACACACAGCATAGTACTTAAGGGATGCATAAAAGTTCATCTGTTCAGATAATAGCAGATTTGTCCCAGATGCCAAAATTTAATTTTTCCTATGAATATTAATTAAGATCATGGGAGAAAATAGAACATATAACATTCTTCTATTTGCATACTGTACAATGTGACTGAACAGATAATGACTAACAGGCTACCTCCACAGAATAATACAGTACACTCCTCCAGGGATGACTTATTATAAATATCTCCATCTGCTCCCAGCTGTATAATGCTTTATATTGAATTCATGTTATTTGGAAGACATTAAGAAATCTAGAAATGAAAAAATTTTTTTTTTTTTCAAGCAATATTTGTCACCCATTTGAAGGACAATCCGTACTAGTTTGGGAACAATCTCTGAACTAATATTTTACAATTCATACAGGGGAAGTGGAGGCGGACATTTTGTGAGTAAAAGTTATATTTCTGCTTTTTGTGTGAAAATTCTCTTGGTCGCAAAATGGATGAAGTTAAAGCAATTTGTGAATTGCTGTAACTTCAATTGATCTCAGCTACTTAACATAAAAAATATAAAGTATAAGATCCTGAAATAGCCCCAGCACAAAACAGCCTTGGCTTGTTCCAACTACAACAGAGAGACCACAGGTCACAGCCGTGCCAGTAGTCCCTGTATTACGGACAGGGGTCCTTATGACCCATACCTATTATACCAAAAAGACAAAACACAAGACACACACAAAACCAGCAAAAACAATACAATAATATGACAGTGATATTATAAAGGTGATACAAGCACCATAATTAGTCCATCACAGTCCTTATCAGAGGTTGGAGCATAGAAACAAACCAAAGGAGTCGTAGAGTGATGTCCTACCCCGCCAGACTGATTCAGTAGCATCAAGCATAGAAGAGCGACACATTGGGCCTCATTCTATGTTGCACAGAGTGTTGATGTCGCACGCAGCTGGCTGATGTTTTGAGTCTGCACATTTGTATGAGTTGCACAACACGTGTCCTGATTGTTAGCGCTCAGAGGCGCAGAACATAATGATGCGATACTTAATGAATTGCATCATTTGGCCCCACACCTTATTTAAATTTGAGCCAATCACGGCAATTTACCGTGAGGGGGCGGGGCTTGATGTCACAAATTGTCAGGCCCCGCCCCCCACCGCCACCACCCTCCTGCTTCTCCTCCTCGGGCTTCTCCCAGGGAGAGGAAAGCACAGGTAGGCACATATGGGTTAGATTCAGGCACCAGGGATGGTTAGGGTAGGGAGAGGGGTAGGGTTAGGATAATGTCCGATAAATATCCTGAGGAAGACTAATATACCAAAGAAACAATATGTATAGATCCATATTTCTTTAAATATATTAATGTAACACACAAGCCACATACTTGTATGCACAATATTGTAGAAATATATTTGGAGAATACTCCAACTGTTATATAACTTATATAACTTGTACTTGTTTGGAGTAGTTATGTCACTTGTGTCACATGATTTAATAATGAATACAGGTAAAACATCCTCAGTGGTGCAACTTCAGCTTTGGTGCCCAGAGGTGCATGAGGGGGCACAGGTGCACACAGTGCTGGTAGTACCCAGCCCAGTCCTGGTGCCCAAGACAGCCCTCCACCACCATCAGTGCCCCTGCCTGCACTGCCCTCACGCCTGGAAGTGAACGTTTCCATTGCCTCCTGGAGCGTCTCACTGAACACCCTGGATATGAAGATCACATCATATAAACAAGTTGTTTGGTCTCAAATTAAGCGCTCCAACAAATGAATGCTGCCCACAACCCACCACCAGTGGTTACCAAACACCCCACATGAAATAACAAAACAAATTAACGGTTCAGGCGCAAACTCCTAGGAAATAAGTATACCAGTATTTAGGACCGTATACTTAATTCCTAGGAGTTTGCGCCTGAACCCTGTTAATTTGTTTTGTCTTTCACATTTTTTATCCACATATAACATCTCAAATTGCCACTGTTTCTCGCAAGCTCTGTCCAGGCACATGAATAATAATACCGTCCTGAGATAGTCTGTAATATCGCAATGCGAATGTGGCTACATTTTTCTCATCACAACCACATCTGAAATGGGGATCGTGATAAATAGACCCCACAGCTGGTGTTAGTTGCAGGGGGATAATATTTCACTTTACACTAATTACAATTTTAAATATAACTATTTTAGAAAACAGTGCACTGTTTGTACCCCATCAGTCTACTCTTCTTGCCTTTTATTTATATATACAAAATGCAATGTAATGTAAGGAATTACTTTTTAAACATAATGGTAATAAAAGATCTATGGGAAGAAAATCAAAACAAAAAAACAGACATCCCGCTAGGAATTCTCACAGAAAAAGAACAGACTGAATGAAAGTTCCTTTCTGCTGCCACACTATATACTTAATTAAATAAACTCAGCCACTTTCGTACAGTTTTTATCTGCAGCAACTGCGGGACTCAAGACGTGATGATGCAATCGCATCATTAATCATCGTAGCCCCCGCCCCCCGCTATGCAATGCTGAGATTGCCAACATTGTGGAGCAGGGGGCGGAGTTATGACAACGCGATTCAATGTCAATTGTGTCATCAGCTGCCTGTGCCGTCCACTTCACTGGGGAAGTAGGAGGCCGTGGCCGGGTGGCCCCAGCCCACAGGAGACTTGTCCGCTTATCCAGGTGGATGGGAGCGGAACCCAATCTTCTGGAGACTCCCGGCCAATTTGGGAGGGTAAGCAAGTATGTCTGACTGACAGTTTAAAAGACTTGGGGGTTTATTTGCGAAGTGTTGGGTTGTAAAACCTGGCGCATCTGATCGTGTTTATGTCTGATATTTAAAGGGCAATGCTTTTACTTGCAAGAGACGGCTAGTAAAAGCATTTCCCTTTTAAATAAACATGATTAGAAGTGCTGCGTTTTACACTCAACGCTTTGTAAATAAACCACTTGATGTATAAAAAATGCACTGTGTGGATTGGGGCAGTGATATCACAGCTACTCAGACTCCTGTATTCTCCGATTTTATCCTACATACAAACCCATTAGGACACTGTGCTAATTATGTGGGAGGAGCTTCAGCTATATGCAGTGGAGTCTGAGTACTACGTTACACGTGCTGGAACACCTATCACATTTGTCAAATATTCTTCACTAAAACTTTTATAATCATTTAGGGGCATATTTACCGATCTGTTTTTGCAGGAAAGCCCCGAAAACGGTACCCTCTAAACATATCTTACATCTCTTGGATGTAAGATTGAGGGACTGCAGCCGATATCTCTGATATCCCTCTATTTTCGTTCATAATTGCAGCCCCTATAGGTTTCTATTGGGGGCTGCTAAAATGTGAAATTCTTCAGATGGTGTAAAGTCTCTGGGATATCCTCCCTGCCGGCCCATCCTGATGCCAGCACAGCCCGATGTCTGTGCATGGCTGCCAAGCCCGCCAAATTTGTACCAGGAAGCAAAGTGATAGCAGTGCCAGGGGCACTCGGACACCTAGATACACCCCTGAGCAGTGCTACCTCTTTGCTTCCCACCATTCGACGGGACAGTGCTTTCTCGGAATGTCTGTCCTGGCACCTCTAGAATAGTAAATGCAAGTGGTAATTTACATTAATGACAATATTTTCACACACAACCACGTTTTAATGCAGATTGTGGTGAGTATGCACCTTAGAGATGGCTGGGTTTTATTTTAGTGACGCATTAGCAATATTAACATGTGAACTGAAGAGAAAGTAGATGCACCGTGTACAGAATGACTGGCCACTAACTCTTACTAAAGTATGACTATTTTATGTGTTTTCTTACTGACGGCTAACAACCTCTGTACCTACCGCGCTATCAAGGAGCACATTTATGTTTTGAGTTTAGATTTCATGTAATGCACAAATCTACATAAAAGCAGTTAAAGGCGCAGCCAGCGTCTCTGTACACTGTGAGTGCTGTTTCACTGTGTCTGTGATGCGAATAAGATGCAAAATGTAAAGAAAAAGTACGCTACACCTCTCAGAGTGGCTCAGTGGCACCTGATGTCTAGGTGTATGAAGCAACATCTATATACTGTACATTAATGTTTCACTTACATAGACTACTCCTGTATCTCCATAACCTGAGTGGATGTTTGCCTTTATCATTCCAGTCCCATCTAATCTCACTTGTTGTCATGTATACCTACAGGCAAGAACAGAATGGTTAATTACCATCTGTGAAAGCAGAACATTTGACCATGAGCAATTGACCTCTTCCACAAAAGCAATGCTACTTTGTATGTGCATAACTCTTAAAGCTGGCCACACATAGCGATATTTTACACGATCTGGCCGATTCCGACACATTGGAACGACAGATTGTGTAAAATATAGCCAAATTGAGAGTAAATCGTGAGTCCCCACTCACGATCACGATGCGGTGCGCATCCCCACTGGTCGCACACCGCATCGTCAGATCTGCCGTGCAGTAGGGCAGATCTGACAATCTGGAACACAATGCACTGGTAAAAAGAAAAAAAAAAAAAAGTTAAGATGCAAGATAGATCTTAAGTCAGATTGGATTCTTTTTACACCAAATTTTGTGTAGAGCTGCCGGGGGAGAGTTCAGGGGAAATTGCACACATCGTGGGATCGTGTGCAGATCGCTATGTGTGTGGGCACCTTCAAAGAGGGGTATTCAATATGAAACGTTAACCTCGCCGTCGAAGATTTCGCCGCACATCAGAGCTTTTGCCAGCGAAAAAGTATCCCGCTTATCCCCGTATTCAATATGAAATCGTCGAAACCGGGACCCGGCGATACTTGGATTGGCGAAAACAAATGGAAATTTTTGGAAATAATTGTAGGACCCCCCTAAAGATGTCCAGACCTGGGGGATCACTATGGGTACCTCCGTTTTTGCTTACAGAAGAAAGTCTGGGTTTTTAAATAGCCGTGGCAGGTGTTTTTTTCCCGACTTTGAAGTGATGCCGAAGAGCATTTAGCTTTTTTTTTTTTTTTCGTTTTTAAAAGTGGTCCCATCAAATTTGGGGTACATGATAATGGGTACTAGCATATTTTTAAGTCCCTAAAGTTATTTTTAAAAAATTCAGCAAAAATGCACCTGCCGCTACTTTTCGCAATGAAAAAAACACCTGCCACATACTTGGGGACCCCACCAGAATTAATTTCGTTAGTTTGGCATTTTTTTTTTCTTTTTTTAATATTTTCACAACAATTTTTTTTTTTTTTGTGTGTGTCCCGATTTTTTTTTTTTTTAAACAATTTTTTTTGAACATTTCCTTTTAAGGGGACATTCCCAAAAGTACAGGCTATTTTTTATAAGCCTGCACACCCAAACCTCAATTCTGCACTTTTTTTCACTTGCTGTAGTGAATTGAAAAATTATCCCTGTTTTTTTAAAAATGACCCTTGACCACATTAATGAATAAATACGGGAATTTTCGGGAAATATGCCTGGGACTCCCCTAAAGATTTCCAGACATGGGGGATCACTATGGGTACCCCTGTTTTTGTCTACAAAATAAAGTTGGGTTTTTATATAGCTTTGCCAGGTCTTTTTCCCTGCCGCGGCTATTAGAAACCCCGACTTCCTTCAGTAGTTAAAAATGGGGGTACCCATAGTGATCCCCCATGTCTACACATCTTGAGGGGGGTCCCTAGAATATTTCCCGAAAATTCCCGTTTTTGTTGAACCTGTAAAAAAAAGTTGCAAAAATTTACAAAATAAATGACATAAGGTCCCCCCCCAAAAGCCAAACCAGCCCCAGGCTTGCCAGCCAGTGGTGGTTTCTAAAAATACGGGGAACAAAATGTGTAGGGTTCCACAGTATTTTAGAAACCAACACCAGGCTGCAGGGACTAGTGCTGGTTTTAAATATAGGGGACAAAAAAGACGTGGGGTACCCCCTATATTTAAGACCAGCACCAGACCCAACCGACCCAACCAGCACTAGTCCCTGCAGCCTGGTGTTGGTTTCTAAAATACTGTGGAACCCTACACATTTTGTTCCCCATATTTTTAGAAACCACCACTGGCTGGCAAGCCTGGGGCTGGTTTGGCTTTTGGGGGGGGATGGACCTTATGTTATTTTTGTGTACATTTTTGCAACTTTTTTTTACAGGTTCAATAAAAATGGGAATTTTCGGGAAATATTCTAGGGACGCCCCTAAAGATGTGTAGATATGGGGGATCACTATGGGTACCCCCATTTTTAACTACTGAAGGAAGTCAGGGTTTCTAATAGCCACGGCAAGTGCATAAATGCGACTTTGAAGAAAATGATGCAGAAGAGCATTTAGAAATTTTTTGGGGAAAAATAACTATGCCCAGCAAATTTGGGGTACTTGAAAATGGGGGTCAGCATATTTTAAAGTTGCTAAATTGACTTGAAAAAATCATGAAAAACCCACCTACCGCAAGCAGCTGCAGTGAAAAAAACACCTGGGGCATACTTGGGGACCCCCCCAGAGTCAAGTTCGCTATTTTTTAACTCTGTCCCCAAACATTTTTTGGGGGGGCCTAAAATTCAAAGTGCTTTTTTTGGGGTGTCCCGATTTTTTTTTTTTTACACAGATCGTTTCAAGGGGTCATTCTGAAGGGTGCAGGCTATTTTTTTTAAGCCTGCACCCCTAAACCCCAATTCTGCACTTTTTTTCGCCACCTATTCAGTGGTGAAAAGTTATCCCCGATTTTTTTTCAAAGACTTTTCGAACCTGCGAAAAGTCTTTGAAATTGAATACGGTGTAAATCCAAAACCTCCGAAAATGACGTCATCGGTGCGAAAACATCGCAAAAACTGAGTTTTCGCTCCGTATTGAATACCCATAAAAGTGTCTCTAGTATAATCCAATAATTATTTTTAGTATGTACTATTTCCTGTATTCTCCCTAAAGCCAGCAGTAGTGGAGAGGTTAAAGTGTTCTACATAAAGAGTAAAAATGTCATCTGACATTGGAATATAATTCACAGAGCTGGCCCTGGGGAGGAAGACCGTTTTCCTGTCACTGCTTGCAATCCCTAAATTATGGGAAGAACAGAGACAGAAGATTTGTTTATACAGAATGCAGCGACTGTGCAGAACTGTGTATTGCGATCAGTCTGTTTATTGTACTTGTATATACACCATAATAACTGTTCTTAATTATTAATCTTGAAATTTACAGGTTGGTGGGACATTTGAATATAAGGATGTCCTTGTGGGTAACATGTTCTCTAAGCATCTTGCATTATAAGAAACATTTCTTATGATTAATTATTGTAATACAGTTTGTAAAATGTTGCTGCAGAATTAAATATTCTTCAATACAGGAGAGCCAAGTGCAAATAATTAATATAACAAACTATATAATAGTACTAGTAATTAGGACCAGTCATCTCCCCTGTTGCTAGCTCTCTCATCTCTACCACCGCCCCCTCCAATGTCTGTCCCCTTACCACATACTTGCCTACCCTCTCAATACGACCGGGAGCCTCCCACAAATCGGGTGCCGCTTCCAGCCCAGCCCCCCGGAAAAGCAGGCAAGAGAGACAAGAGAAACCCTCACTGCGGGGGAGGCCAATGAATCACGCTGATTCGTGTCATTTTGACCCCACCACCCTGCTTCAAAATGCCTGTAATCTCGGCATTGTGTAGTGGGGGCTGGGGCCAAAACTATGCGATCGCATTGCCACGCCCCCCACCCATAAATGTCGGGTAAGATGTACGGCCGTGCCCCCCTATGCTGGCCACGCCCCTCTGCTATGCCGATCCGGCTGCTCCCTCCCAGTAGGGGCAGCCAGAATAAAGGCAAGCATGCCTTACCGTCTCTCATCACTGCCCCCATCAATGAGCCGACACTGAAAATCACATTAATATTTTGTTAAGTATCCTTTAGGGCAGAGGTTCCAAAGTTCCGCCATTACAGTCCGCGTTTTAGGGATATCCATGCTTGACCACAGATTACTTCATTAGTACAGTACCTCAATTTGATTTAACCATCTGGACTCAAACACGAATATCCTTAAAACCTGGACTGTAATGGCGGAGTTTGGGAACCTCTGCTTTAGGTTGCAGAACCTGGGAGTTTCTGTACTAGGTGGTGGGAAAGATGTTTGTGTAGATTGTATCTGTTGCACAACATTTGTCTAATTACTTCTTACAGACAATTCATGCAGAGGCCATTAACCTATTGCTGGATAATGTAGACGGTATTGTGTAACTTCACATTAACCTAAAAGCTACATTTGTGCATTACTGTATGTAATCATCGGCTTCCTGTTCTGGGGAGAATCAGTGAAGGAGGAGGAGGTGCAGAAACCTCTGGTAGTAACCAGTGGGTGATAAACATTTGCTTCTTTTCTGCATTCCAGTTTGCAGATAATTGAATATGAAGCATTTTCATTGTGTGAGCCGAAAGCAGTCCCCAATTATGGATGAAATGTGATTTGTGTAATCACAGTGGCCTGATGCTCGTACTAAGCAGGGCCAGTCTGTGCGTGGCCAGCTTATTTTATTATGTGTCTTGTATGGATAGAAGTCTATTGGCGACGGTTGCTATGTCGACATCCACATAGTCAACACTAAAATGTTGACATTTATGATGGCAAAATGTCTAAATGTCGACATTGACACCTGATAAATGTTGACACGGGTTTGGCTTAGGGGTTTAACGATACGGTTAAGGTTTGGGTTAGACTTACCTGTAAAAAAGACAGTGGCCCTGATTCAGAGCCGGACGCTCTGACCAGAGCGCTCGCTCTGAATCAGGACCCACCTCCATTAATATGGAGCATCCTCCTGGATGCTCGTATAGCTGTGGGTCACCACCCACAGCATATACGAGCGTGCAGGATGATGGTCGCGATGGTCTTGACCATCGCGACCATCGAAACTGCGAGCAAAAGCCTGCGGTTGAGTTTTTCAACCGCAAGGCCAGGAGTGATTTTGGCTCTATCAGAGCCAAAATCACTCCCACTGACATCACTAGTGATGTCAGTGAGGGCCAGCTTCAGACGGTAGGCGTTCTCTTGGGAACGCCTCCGTCTGGCAGGCACGCCCACCAAAGGGGGCGCGCTGTCAGTCAACATCGACAGCACGCCCCCTTTGATGAGACACTCCGAGCGAAGGAAAGTCCTTCGCTCATCGCGTCTCGCGCATGCGCACGACGGAGCTCCCTCCGTCGTGCGCATGCGCAGTGCAGACCATCGACCCACTTGCGAGCGGACAGGGACAGCGGACAGGGCCTATGTCGACATTTCATCAGTGTTGACATGCTAAATGTCAACATGTTCTTGTCAAGTTGCGGCTTAGGATCGGCCGTTACTCACCTCAGCGCCGGCTACCCCTGACCTCTCTAGTGGTCAGACGCCAGATGCGGTGGCAAGTGACGTGTTGAGGATTATACCTGGGGTCTGCTAGGATATCCATGTGCTCGCTTCGTGATTTGGTTCCTGCGGTTACCATCATGGACACAGCCATGACAGTCTACATCACCTGATTAACCCTTTACCCAATGATAGCATTGGTTGCTGTCAACTGACACTATACTCCAATGGACTGCTACCTTAGGGTATTTAGCCGGGCTCCAGACAACGTCTTTACTTCCAGTGTATACTTGCTGTTGCAGGGTTCCAGGTACCTAGCTCCTTTCTTCCAGTGATACTCTCCTAGTGTTACCCATGGTGTGTGTGTGTACTCAGTACGTCATCCGAGTACTATCTCCGAAGTATCATCATCCTGTGCCAGTTCTGCTTCTGGAACCACAGTGTGTGTACTTAGTACGTCATCCAAGTACAAACTCCGAGTGCCATTCTCTTGTGCCAGCTCTGCGTCTGAAGCCACAGCGTATGTACTTAGGAGCTCATTCAGACCCGCTCACTAAGATGCATACTCTCGCTGCTGCCGATGGTATGCAGTGTGTATACTTTGTGCGCATACATTAACAAAAGTTCACAATACATTCTCTCGCTGTGCATAGACAGCCCAGCAGAGTGAGTGACAGGAGAGGCCGTTTGTAGGTGGTAACAGGGGCTGGCTATTAAAAACGGGGGAGTGGAGGTGCAAACGCAGGCGTGCCTGAGCATCTCAACAGTGTTTTAGAGGTGTGCACAATTATAAGACAGCATCATAGTACACGTCATCTGGCTAGTTTTTACACTGAAGTGATCGCAGTGCTTGTGGCAGGGTATGGTCAACCTCAAGCGATGCGATCGCATCCGATGTACCGATGGTTGCATACACTTCCTGGACATGACGTGCACAAGTGGGTTTCTTAAAACAGTCTGGTGGGTGTCTGCATACACTATGTGATCGCTCTCTAAGAAATACTGGGCGTGCTAATGCATTGCTGTGCGGTAGCACTGCCTACACAATTTGCATACACATCGTGCGAGCGGCTCTGAATCAGGCCCTTAGTACCTCATTCAAGTACAAATCCCAGTGCCATTCTCTTGTGCCAGTTCTGCGTCTGAAGCCACAGTGTGTGTACTTAATACATCATCCAAGTTATACTTGCCAACCCTCCCTCATTGTCAGAGAGACTCCCTGAAATAGTAGCAATCTCCCTGTCTCCCTGAAGAGCCTAGCAATCTCCCTGATTCTACCTTACCCCCATGTTATATATAATAATAAACAGAAATATTTACATTCAAATGAAATCATTAGTATAATTTTCCTGCATTGGTTATAAGGCTGAGGGGCCTATTCATCAACACTAAAATAGTATTCATGAAGACACTTAACACAGGAGATATCACTGATATCTCTTGGTTAAATCCGTTAATGTCCACACTCCCCATACATTAGTATGGGGATATAGAAATTAGGTTATTTATCAATTTCCGAAAATTATGTATTTTCGGAATTTGATGGTGTTACTAAACCCCACTCTGAGGTGGCATATAGCAGGTTACACTTACCTGCAGTCAGCTGGGCAGGTCCTCCGCCGGCTCCCTCCATCGCTCTGGTCTCTTCCTAAGCTCCGGCTGCTGCTCTGTGTTCTCACAGCATTGCTGCAGAACGGGGCTGGGCGGGAGGTCGGGATCCACGGTTACAGCCGGCCAGGTAAGTGAAGGAGGGGAGAGTGAACACAGAATTATCACAGGTGTAATCTGTGCTGCGCATACGCCGCTTTTGTGAATGGAACGGCGCATGCTTAGCACGGATTCCAGCTGCGATAAGTTAGTGTAGAGATTGATAACTACCTATTTCCCGAAAAGCTGTCATCACAAAAATGACAGCTTTTCGGAATAGATGGTTATGGAGAGGAGGAATGATGAATTCCTCCGGTAATTAGGTAGAACTCCATGCGAGTTCTTTGAGTTCTAAAACGAGTTGCCTCCAGAGCATTTTTAGTTATAATGAATAGGCCAGACAGTGATCCCTATGGCTACATGCATTTTCTGAGAAGTATTAGTGTGTTTTCATTAAAACTAAAGATCTTACTGACTGCTTTGGGGCTCATTTACATTTGGATGTAAGTCAGTTTATGACACGTCTCTTAGATGTAGCAGTACACGCCCACATTACCACCGCGCTCATAGGTGCTGCTTTCACAATCTCCCTGAAATGCTTTTTCAAAAGTAGGCAAGTATGATCCCAGTACAATCTCCTAGTGCCGTTCTCCTGTGTCAGCCCTGCGTCTGGATCAACAGGGTGTGTACCCAGTACATCACCAAGTGCAAAACTTCCAGTATCATTCTCCTGTGCTGTCCCTGAGATTGTGCTCTTCCATTTCCCACTTGTGCCGGATACCTGACCAAAGGTCAGCGATCTGCTTGCTGGGTGCAGCTTAAGCCCAAATCCCACTTGGAGGGGTCACTGGTGAACACCTCCCAGTAAGTTAAACTCTGCACCTTTGGTCAGGTCTAGCTAACATCCTGTACTTGTGGATGAGAAAAGCATCTATCCAGGCCCCTCGCCTCAGATTCCTTTCTCAACCTGGGTCCATGTATTCTAATCCCTCTACAGGGGACCACCATAGCCCGAACGTGACAGTTCTCTTCTGCTTTATGACCATGTCAAAATTCTCATGTTGACATTATGAATGTTGAAATTTATACTGAACCCGTATTGTACTGTATGTTTTTTTTTTATATAGGATCTTGGTGACATTATACTTGCCATTTGCTTTCAAGAGAGGGTTTGTCAATTTTAGAGCTGAATGGCCTAGTATACAATCCCATTATCATTGTATGAAGAACATTTATGTATTCGGAATCTGGGCATTGGCTCCTGTTGATATCATTTGTGCATTGCCCCTTGGAAAATCCATGTGTTAAAGTCTCAGAAAACTCAGTTTATATTTAGTTCCATGCACACAATATGGGTGCAATTGTGGCCGACTTACAGTACACAGTACGTGAACTTCTAAATCTGCTCCATAACAATGAAATGTGACATCATTTATTATGATTATTCATTGTAAAATGTTGCTGTATAGTACCTTAGTCAATTTGATTTAACCATCTGGACTCAAACATGGATATCCTTAAAACCTGGACTGTAATGGCGGAGTTTGGGAACCTCTGCTTTAGGTTGCAGAACCTGGGAGTTTCTGTACTAGGTGGTGGGAAAGATGTTTGTGTAGATTATATCTGCTGCACAACCTTTGTCTAATTACTTCTTACAGACAATTCATGCAGAGGCCATTAACCTATTGCTGGATAATGTAGACGGTATTGTGTAACTTTACATTAACCTAAAAGCTACATTTGTGCATTACTGTATGTAATCATCGGCTTCCTGTTCTGGGGAGAATCAGTGAAGGAGGAGGAGGTGCAGAAACCTCTGGTGGGTGATAAACATTTTTTCTTTTCTGCATTCCAGTTTGAATATGAAGCATTTTCATTGTGTGAGCCGAAAGCAGTCCCCAATTATGGATGAAATGTGATTTGTGTAATCACAGTGGCCTGATGCTCGTACTAAGCAGGGCCAGTCTGTGCGTGGCCAGCTTATTTTATTATGTGTCTTATATGGATAGAAGTCGTATTGCCGACATCCATAATGTCAACACTAAAATGTTGATATTTATGATGACAAATTGTCTAAATGTCATTGACACCTGAAAAATGATGACATGGACAGAATGTCGACATAAAGATTGAAATGTAGATGTGAATATATCGGTATGAACGTTAGGGTTTGGCTTAGGTTTAGGGTTTAACGTTAGGATTAAGGTTTGAGTTAGGCTGACCTGAAAAAAGACAATGTCGACATTTAATAAGTGTCGACATGCTGAATGTCAACATGTTCTCTTTTGCTTTCTGACCATGTCAAAATTCTCAGGTTAATATTATGAATGTTGACATAATATACTGAACCCGTATTGTACTGTATTTTTTTTTATATAGGATCTTGGTCACATTATACTTCACTTTCAAGAGAGGGGTTGTCAATTTTACAGCTGAATGGCCTAGTATACAATCCCATTATCATTGTATGAAGAACATTTATGTATTCGGAATCTGTGCATTGGCTCCTGTTGATATAATTTGTGCATTGCCCCTTGGAAAATACATGTGTTAAGTCTAAGAAAACTCAGATTTCAATATCTAGAAATAGGACAGTAATTCCTGGCAGGCAAAGTTTTGTTTGAGGCACTGCTAAATGTTGTGTAATTAATAGGAGCGCAGCACGGCTCCACTGGGCTAGTAGCCAGGAGGCAGATGTATGGATGCTCTGTTTTCTACATACACATCCCACTCCCATTTCAATAACTGACTGTCAGCTAAAAGACTATTTTTGCATATTAATTTATATTCCACATCATAATGGAGTTTGTCTCTAGCAATGAGTAAATAATAAATCCTGATTCAAATGGCAACTTACATGTATACTCCTTCAAAACAATATATTGTTGAAGAAAAATTTTCTAAATAATTTTTATTGCAGGACAAGGGGATGCTCTAAAACGGTTGGTTAGGTGTCAAGATTTCATTTTTATACTAGAAACATAATGGAGGTTCCAGTTGCCCAGAACTTCCTCCCACCACCTGCCCCATGTGGGACGTCGAGAGGGGGGTTCTTCTAATTACCTGGGCCTGGGCTTATTGGAGGGGGTCTGCTTTGTTTTCTTTAGAAGGGACGTAACCATGCCTCCATGGAATTTGGCCAAGCCCCCCTTAGTACCAGGGACCATTGCAGCTCTTAGCACCCATGGGCAGTGGGTCAAATGATGTCCACGATAGCCGTAGTATGCAATTTTAAAAGAGCTATGGCCACAATATTTATGCAATTGCGCTACTGTGAGGCTTTGGGTGGGACATTCACAGTTTTGGGGGATTGTCTTGCTGTCACACACGTGGGCCGCAGTGTCCCACGGGTGAGGATGGGGGGGTGGGGGGGGAGTAGCACACACCACTGCATTGTATAGCAGAGCAGCAGGTCAATAGATGCAGTGCACAGCATCTATACAGTGGGGCAGCCCAGATTCTCCGGGAGTGCTGGGCACACTCCCTGCCAACGAGAAAACGCCCCTAATTATACAGCACAATTTTTGTGAGGTATGCAGAGAGCATCAAGTAACTTTCATGTTATGCAGATAGTAGCAGACCACCATCCAAAGCAGAGTGTCCCAGTGACTGTCATATAATACATACTACTTCTTGAAGCTGAGAGTATAAACCTGGAGCAGGAGGGACATGATGATGGTGCCAACCACTGAGTCCTCACACTCCTGACATCATCAAAATCACCTTTAAGCATCAATGATTCATTCCTAACTGATCAGGAATTATTTCAGCTACAAAGTGTATACAGGGTATTATACAGCTTATTTATGGTGTATACCTGATTGGGTTTATATGTAGGCATGAATATGCCAGTACCCTCAAAGGGAAAAAGTGACACTACAATACAGCAGGAGCAGTGACTGACATTATGCATCCTCATATGAAATAGGAACTGTATCTTAAATTCAGCAACCCCCACCCCCAAAATAATAAAAAAAGAAAACTACTTATTTCAAAACTTCACTGGAAGGGAATGTTCATCATCTGCCTTAGCCAATAAAATATTTAAGTTAATAAGGCCCATGTAGGCATCAGCCAGAAACTGTATGTACAGTCAGGTCCATAAATATTGGGACATTGACAGAATTTTCATATTTTGGCCTCTATTCACCACCACAATGGCTTTGAAATGAAACAAACAAGATGTGCTTTAACTGCAGACTTTCAGTTTTAATTTGAGGGTAATTACATCCAAATCAGGTGAACGGTGTAGGAATTGCAACGGTTTCTATATGTGCCTCCCACTTTTTAAGGTGCCAAAAGTAATGGGACTATCAACTCAAAAGCTATTTCATGGACAGGTGTGGGCTATTCCCTCGTTATTTCATTATCAATTAAGCAGGTAAAAGGTCTGGAGTTGATTCTAGGTGTGACATTTGCATTTGGAATCAGTTGCTGTCGACTCTCAATATGAGATCCAAAGAGCTGTCACTATCAGTGAAGCAAGCCATCATTAGGCTGAAAAATCATAACAAACCCATCAGAGAGATAGCAAAAACATTAGGTGTGACCAAATCAACTGTTTGGAACATTCTTAAAAAGAAAGAACGCACCGGAGAACTCAGCAACACCTAAAGACCCGGTAGACCACGGAAAACAACTGTGGTGGATGACAGAAGAATCATTTCCCTGGTGAAGAAAAACCCCTTCACAACAGTTGGCCAAATCAAGAACACTCTCCAGGAGGTAGGTGTATATGTGTCAAAGTCAACAATCAAGAGAAGACTTCACAAGAGTGAATATAGAGGGTTCACCACAAGATGGAAACTATTGGTGAGCCTCAAAAACAGGAAGACCATCTAAAAAAGCCATTACAGTTCTGGAACAACATCCTATGGACAGATGAGACAAAGATCAACTTGTACCAGAGTGATGGGAAGAGAAGAGTATGGAGAAGGAAAGGAACTGCTCATGATCCAAAACATACCACCTCATCAGTGAAGCATGGTGGTGGTAGTGTCATGGCGTGGGCATGTATGGCTGCCAATGGAACTGGTCCCCTTGTATTTATTGATGATGTGACTGCTGACAAAAGCAGCAGAATGAATTCTGAAGTGTTTCGGGCAATATTATATGCTCATATTCAGTCAAATGCTTCAGAACTCATTGGACGGCGCTTCACAGTGCAGAAGGACAATGACCCGAAGCATACTGCAAAAGCAACCAAAGAGTTTTTTAAGGCTAAAAAATGGAATGTTATGCAATGGCCAAGTCAATCCCCTGACCTGAATCCAATTGAGCATGCATTTCACTTGATGAAGACAAAACTGAAGGGAAAATGCCCCAAGAACAAGCAGGAACTGAAGACATTTGCAGCAGAGGCCTGGCAGAGCATCACCAGGGATGAAACCCAGAGTCTGGTGATGTCTATGCGTTCCAGACTTCAGGCTCTAATTGCCTGCAAAGGTTTTGCAACAAAGTCTTAAAAAGTGAAAGTTAGATTTAGGATTGTTTAGTTTGTCCCATTACTTTTGGCCCCTTACAAAGTGGGAGGCACATATAGAAACAGTGTAATTCCTACACCGTTCACCTGATTTGGATGTAATTACTCTTAAATTAAAACTGAAAGTCTGCAGTTAAAGCACATTTTGTTTGTTTCATTTCAAAGCCATTGTGGTGGTGAATAGAGGCCAACATATGAAAATTCTGTCAATGTCCCAATATTTATGGACCTGACTGTATATGGCTTACCAGTTTTTCTTTGTCCAGGCAACGAAGAACAATTGAGGTGCATACACACACAACGATTTTTTGAACGATTATCGTTAAACGATATTGTTTAACGATAATCGTTTGTAAAAATTGTTCACTTTCTGAGTCAAATGATGAACGATTTTCGTTCATGCGCGTTCACGTTTGTAGTTCAGTCAGACTTGTCAACTCAACGATTTTCAGTAAGGGAATATGCAAAAATCGTTTGTAGTTCTAAAAAATCGTTCATTACATTTAAATGAACATAGTAAATGAACAACTTTAGTAAACGATTTTAGTTCATTTTTTCAAGGGAGAAAATCGTTTACTAAAATCGTTCATTAACTAAATCGTTGTGTGTGTGTATGCAGCTTTGGGCATTGACTTATGTTATACAGGTGCTTCCAGCATCTGTCCATGAGGTGGCGCTGCTGCACAATGTCTAGCATCATGACGTAATGGAAACTGAGCTTCAAGGGTCTCAGAACTGAAACTAGCTATTGGCTGGCACGGTGGCGCGTGCCTTAGTCCTGCGTCTGGGATGCCGCCACGCCAGTGCGGGTTCAAGTATTGCCTCCTGCGCCGCAGCCCGCGGGAGAGTGACAGCCGCCCATGCGCGGCACATGAGCAGCCTACCTGCGTGGAGGTAGGCCGGGGAATTTCTTTAAAATAATAATTTTTTTTTTTCCTTATTACTCTTTTATTCCTGGAGTATAAAAACCCTGTCATCGCGGGCATGGGAGGGAGCGGTGCTTATTACAGAAGAGGCGGAGCTTCGGGTGGTTCCCAGCGGGCTATAAGCTGGATATGGAAACCTGTCACACTACTGCTAGTGCTGTCCGAGGAGGCTGCAGCAAAGGCTGAGGAGAGGGAACAAGGAGGAGACCTGCGGTAACTGTGCCAGGGTTGTACAGGTGGGGGCTGGCACCATGAAGGGTATATAGCTCCTGTATAGCCCAGTCAGTTAAATAAAAAAATAGAGCTCTTCAGTTTTGCTGTCTATACGATCACCCGGAATTGTCAGACTTGCTCAGGGAAGGAGTAACTCCAAGATTGCTGCTATTTCCAAGTTGGAGAAAGGACCTTTCTCATGTTTGTCGTATTGTTTGAAAAACTTGACGGGTGGGTTCATGTCGTCCTGCTGACTGCAAGCTCTGGCCATACTGTAGTGTGATCATTACTGGAGTATTTTGACCCATAAGACACCTCCTAACAAATACCTCTTATTTAATTGAAATGTAAGTCCAGACTTATAGAAAGAAATACATAATTAAAGTACTGTAATCTTGTTCTCACCCATTATAACATTAAATATGGTGCCAGGGACTCAGTGGTGGTGAGTGAGGGATATTACAGCGTGTAAGCTGTGGTGACAGGGAGCTGAGGTACAGTATGGTGCCAGTGAGTGGTGGGGTATTTCAGAGGGTGAGGCCTGGTGCCAGGGAACATTAGTAAGTGGTGGATTTATAGTGGGTGAGGTTTGGTGCCAGAGAGAAGTGGTGAGGGAGGGGTAAGCACACACTAAGCCCATTTATCATTCCGGTGGTAAACGCAAATATTTAGTATCACCCAGATGTATGGACGGACCGCAGCAGATATCTCCTATACCTGCTGCTATTCCTCCATTCCCGACTGCACCCGCAGTCCCTATTGGTATTTATGATGGCTGCGATGCTGCCAGATTGAGCAACTTCCGTAATGGCCCCTGCAGCTAACGCCATCTGAAGATGACATTAGCTTGTTGAAGCCTATGGGCTACACTTCAGCTAGATACCAGGTCTTCCCTGACAATGACAGCCACGCATGTGCAGTCAATGGGACTGTGCAGTAGTACCGGCAGCACTCCGGGTACATTGCAGGGATGAGCTCCTTTTGGTGCCCCTGACCCTGGGGGTGCCAGATAATATATTATAGCGCTATGATCGCATCTTGCAAAGCGTTTATGGGTGGTAATATGCACAGATCGCATTGCAAATGCAATCATTAATACATTTGTACCCCTAAGCGATACATCAGACTATATATCCGTGGAGGATCGGAACGATATATCGGCCACATCACTTAGTGGTACGGGTGATTTCGCTTTCCCATGGGTTGTTCATCACATCTTCTGATCTGTGCATACACGGAAGATCAGAAGATCCAGCGCCGACACCTAACTCCAGATGCGGCAAGGGAATAATATATCGGGCGTTCGTACACCAGACCATGCAGTGTTTGCAGATTGCCCGATATATGGTGCAGTCGCTGGGACAACACATCGTCTAGTGCAGTGGTTCAAAAACTGTGTGCCGTGGCACCCTGGGGTGCCTCGGGACACTTGCAGTGGTGCCTCAGGTTGGTGGTCCAGCACCAAATCAAATTATTTATAGTCAATGTAATGTAAGTATGTGGACAAACAGAAGCGCAAACCTGTCCCCATCACATAACTAACCCTAAGGATGACAGGTAAGCACAATTTACTTCACTTAACTACATTTCTGAATTTCTCAATAACAAACTGTAGGCTTAGGGGTGCCATGAAAACAATGCTGATACTCTAGGGCGCTGTGGCTCAATAAAGTTTGGGAACCACTGGTCTAGTGTGTACCCAGCTTTAGTGTTTGAAGGATGGTATCTGTGAGTTGTAGTGGGTAAAAGGTACAATATTCTATTGATGGATTTACGAGAGCTATCTCAGTGGCTGGGTGGTGTATTTTGTAAGGCGAAAGTGTTGTGGGTTTGGTATAATAGTAGTGTAATACAGGCAGCAATACTTACACCTGAGACTGCACTGACAGTGTCTGCGTCTCTGCTATTGACTGTTTGACTCCCACATACATGCTCCATTTAACAGTGACGATATCAAGCTTTCTCACCAAAATGTACTGTGCATAAACATGGGTTGTGCCCTCACCCTACAAGCAGTCCAATTATATATGTATTTAAGCATGGAATGTCAGGTTTATATTTTGTAATAATATATGAAATCAGTGTGGATGAGAGGTTACAGTATGTGGTACTTGAAATGTTAAGCAAAATGGGGGTTCCGGACTGTAGATAGACAATGTCTAAATAGACACCAGATGTTAGACAGACGATAGGTTGACAGGGACAAAAGGTCGACAAAGAACAAAAGGTCGACACTAAATGTGGACATGTAAGAAGGTCGACAGGTACAATGGTCGACAGGGTCAAATGAAAATGATCGACCAAAAAAAGGTCAACACTTTTTTTTGGGGGGGGGTTAGGCACTTACTGGAGGGTTAGGCACTAAAATGAACGGTTAGGGTCAGGCACGTGCCCCGACGTTTAGGCATCAGGAGGGGGGTTAGGTTTAAGGTTAAGGATAGAAAAATAAATAAATCAGGTGTTGACCATTTGTTGTGTCGACCATTTTCATGTCGCTCTTTTAAACCTGTTGACCATTTGTATCAGTCGACCTTCTTACATGTCGACTTTTAGTGTATTGACATTGTGTCCCGGTCGACCTTTTGTCCCTGTCCTATTGTCTGTCTAACATCTGGTGTCTATCTAGACATTGTCTATCTAATTACTTTCTATCTCTTATACCACACCCGCAAAGTGGAACCTATTGTATCATATATGCCACGCCAGTGTTCTACCTCCCTCTTAACAAGCTTCTCAATATGCCCCAGACTCCTGGCAGTGTTGCAGACAAGTCGTTATAATGTTGCAACGCTGCTTGTCAGCACAGCTTAGCCAACAGGAAGTGAGAGCTGGTGGACACATAACTTTCCTGAGAGGGTGCAGCTGACTGCTCTGGGGTGGGGCTGGGCTCTCATATAATTATGCCCAGTCCTGACAAAATTGCACAATTTCCAGGACTGTGGTGATGGGGCGGGATTACATTTTAGTGATTTGTCATTTTAGCCCCGCCCACTCCCTATGTACCTTGTGAATCTTGGTAATTATCATCCCATCCTGCACATTTCACTAGGAAGTGGGCGAGATGCAGGAGATGGGTGTGGGGGACTACCTGAAAAATTGGGAGTCTCCCACACCTTCTGGAAGAGTAGGTAAATATGGTACATACATGGTTCATGTTATGGTACATAGGGCCTGATTCAGACCCGCTCGTGTGCATGCGCAAGACCCGAATAGCGACGGCCAAGCCGTCGCTATGGGTCTCGCACCAAAGGGGGTGTGCTGTCGATGGTGACTGACAGCACGCCTCCTTTGGTGGGCGTGTCTGCCCAGACGGAGGCGTTGCCATGGGAACGCCTACCGTCTGGGGCCGGCCCCACTGCTTTTGGCTCTGATAGAGCCAAAAGCACTCCGGGCTTGCGGAAGATGAGACCCTACTGCAAGGGTCTCGTCGCAAGCCCGATGGTCGCGATGGTCTTGACCATCACGACCATCTTTTTGGCCGCTCGCATAAGCTGTGGGTGGTCACCCACAGCTATGCGAGCAGCCAGGAGGCCGCTCCAATAATAGGTAGGACGGCCCTGATTCAGAGCGAGCGCTCTTGTCAGAGCGTCCGGCTCTGAATCCGGCCCATAGTGCATACATTTGTCTCACTGGACATTTTACAGCCTCTTACACGGCATGTGTGCCATTCTCATACTGTCAGAGGCCTCTTGTTTTTTTGTCTATTTTTTTTATTGTGTTTCCATTTGTATACATGTACAAAATATGTCTGTTTAGGTAGAGTCACATGTAGAGGTCTACAGGTCTATCCATCCATAAATGTTTCTATTATGGATCTAACTCGTCATGATCTACCAAATCTACCGGAACAAATCAGCATTACTCTGATGCCAGGAAAGCTGCTTCACAAAGCCACATTTTTTCTGCTTTTAATTAGGAGCAGCAGAAGTTTGCATTGCCGGCTCCCGCCCTGCAGTTTTATTGTAAGGGCGGAATTCAATTGTTTTCACGGCCCGCATCTCTCGTCTAAAGTGACAGGAGATCGCGGGCCGCTATGTAATTGTTCCAGATTTTCGTGCTGATCGCGCCCAAAGTGGTCGGGTTTAGCCGCGTAAAGCAGCTAAACCCGACCAAAGTGCTGGACGCGATCGCGAAAACTGATGTTTGGGCGCCCAAACATGTCACTTTTCGCACATTTCAGCTCTCACCCCCCTGGGGCTGCGAGCTGAAATGTAGCGCTGGCAGCTGATCGTGCCCGACAGGAGCAAGAATTGAATAGCTCCGTCAGGCGCGATGGGGGCAGTAATCATTTGAATTCCGCCCTAAGTGTCTACAGAGGTGTAGGGATCATTCTTCACAATCCGGGTCTCTTTCCAATCACAAGTACTGGGGCTCAGCGGGCTAACACCAATATGACGATGGTGATAATACCCGGAGTTATTTGCTGAAAACTTTCAAATGTTTAAGGGGATGGGACCTAACATCAGGGTTGTAATGCATGCGGGAGATAGGTGAAAGAGCCCATTACTTAAAAATGTTACTCATACTAACATAAATTTAGTGACCTAAAGCTAAAGATGAACCTGTTTCATTACCAATGTCTATGAACACCTTTATCCACATGAGCATAATAGGGATCACATGAGGTTAGGATCAGCCCAACAGCTAATAAAAAAATATTGAATAATGTCTTATAATGAAAAGTGTAAAAGGGAGAGTCACAGTGTGTGTGGATAGTGTACAGTATTATAATAACTTCTATCCATCACTTTTGTTGGATAACTAATTATTTACATAGTGTTGAGAGAAACAAATAGGGGGTAATTCTTTTCCCATCATGGACGCAATGTGCCGTCCTGGAGGGATTGCACGTTTTCCGGGGGCAAGGGAAAAGTTGCAGCCGGGCTTGGCGGTGATACCCCATGGCATATTGTGCCCAACTGAAGGCACCCATAGGTGTAAAGAAAGGGAGATTTTCTACGCTTCATTCACCTAAACATCACATCACCAAAACATGAGACAGCATAGAAAACCATGTACATTGCAGGCTTATGTGGTGCCTCTTTCTTTATACTATACTAGCTGAAGTACCCGGCGTTGGCCAGGTTTAAATCTTCAGGTTATAAAATTTTATTATATGAGGTCGTCCAAATCCATCTAGTGGAAGGCCCCAGGACAGGCTCCCTGGGTCAAAGTTCTGCCCGGCTCACTCTGCCGTGAGGTCCGACCGGGACCCCAACCATTCCATTAGGCATCCCAGACCAATTGCCACCCCTTAGTGAAGTTTTCATTCAAATCCATCCAGTGAAAGGCCCAGAACAGGCTCCCCGGGTTAAAGTTCTGCCCAGCATACACCAACATGAGGTCCGACCGGGACCCCTGGCTAGGACCCAATTGGACCACCTTGCATTTGTTTCATCCCCCTTCTATTGGTCGTGATATAAGAGCCTTTCTTTAATTCAAAAAGTTCTCTGTGAAACAAGCTGGTGCAACCACTGACAACAAAAGTAATCCTATATAGTATATACTGTTATACTGAACATACAAAGAAGAGAAAGAATGTCGTCTTTGGGCCTGATTCAGCACGGATTGCAAATGCGTATGCAGATCGGGTGATTGTTGCATACTGCATATGCACTGCGCGAGCGCGGCAGTCGCACGCCGATTACGCACGCAGACAGGAATCTATCCCAGAGTGAGTGACAGGCCGTGAGCATTTGGGGGTGGTGACGGGGGAGTGGTTGGAGAAACGCAGGCGTGCCTGACCGTTTGAACGCCGTTACATGGGCGTGCATAAATTAGCCACTGCGATTGCCTACGCAGCTTGTGTACTCACTGCGTGCGACGAGACTTGCAATTTCTGTGACGGGTCAGACCTGCTGTAATTGTGTGTGACAGGCCGATTTACTTAGATGGTGCCGATGTATATGCAGGACTGCAAGGTATTACGGATGTGAGAAAGCAGTAGTGGGTATCTCTGTGCTGGCTGAGCGGTGGCAGACATTAGCAAGTTTACGCAGCTGTGAGCGCAATTGCGATCCATGCTGAATCAGGGCCATTGTGTGATGCACGGAGTATATATATATATATATATATATATATATATATATATATATAAAATTTTAATTTTTGTTAAATAATATGATGTGTTCAAGTTTCAAAGTCAGCTAAATATTAAAATAATAAAAAAGATATGTGACAAGAATAAGGCATGCTGGTGAAATCAAATAAAATTAAGGAAACTGCTGCGCGTGTTGAGTCTGCCTATTACTTGCGTCCTATGTTGCTTTTTACAAAACAAAGTACCTGGGCTCTAGTATCAGTGCTACATAGGGCTTAATCCAATTAGGCACCGCAACTCGCCCCCCTCGCGGCCTAATCTCACCTTGGACTTGCACATTTTTGTGAGCTGCTCTATGGGGCTGAGAACAAAATTCAGTGAGTCCAGCATACAGCAGCACTTACTCGCATCCCGAAGGGACTCGCTGCTTATTGGATTGAGTCCATAGTATTTATTTTGTGATAAAGTGTCCTCAATTTTAGAGGGCAGAATAAACTTATAGGAAGATTTGGTTGTTAGGAAATTTAATGATGTTATGAAAATTCTAGTGTCTGATAATACCCTGTTTATATAGACGAGTCGTCAAACATTTGTGTACAATCTTGTTACAGTTTACACGGGCAAAAATATTATTAGGCCATCAAAATCCCAGGTAATGAAAGGTGAGTATAGGTTCCACAAACACCTTATTGTTTATACGGCAATAATATTGAGCCATTTAATGTTAACATAGGCTCCTACTGTTCCACCTTATTACGTCCCAACTTATACTAACGTATGTAGGTGTGGGATTCTTTGTATACAAATAGGAAATAACCAATGAAAAGTATACAACATTTCGGAGAGAGCCATTACTTGTGGAACAGTCATCAACAGGTACTTTGGATCTTTTTGGGAACCCTGCCCAATGGAATGAGCACTTGTGATCTTCTAATTGTCTGTTCTCGGGCTTCCGCACAATCGGGGGTGGGAGTTCCTCAGGAACTTTTCTGCTACCGGCCACCCAGAGTAATATGTTCCAGGCTCTCACGTACCCCCTACTTGGTTGTAAATCCAGGTTGCAACACGATAATCTCTCAAGGCATCTTAAACTGCTCTTCAAAAGTCCAAAGGTGATCACTATTATGGGTCGAATGGTAATGTGAGGCAGTAGTTGGATTGGAACATGCTGGTAAAGACTCCAATACTTCTCTGACCTGCTCATAGACTGAGGATAGTCCTGTGGCTCTTCCTGAACATTTGAATAATTGCCGATCAAAGAGGTCATTCAGAAATTTAGGGACAACCATGCTCTAAAACCTCCAACCCCCCGCAGGACCTCCACAGTGCACACTGATGCTGTTCCTCACATATTCCCATAATCAATACTCTTCCATGTTTTTTTTACAGCAAACAAAGCGTGGATTCCAAAATGATCAACAATTTTCACATAACCACAGTATTAAACACATTTCGGACCTCATTCAGTGGCAGTCGCTCGGGTAGACCCTGGGCTACCCTTAGCTCTGCGAGCAGTAGCGTCGTTATTGCAACGAGATGACGTGTGTGATGACTCGCTCAGTTATATATGCACGCCCTTAAAACGCCCTTTTAAGGTCAACCATGCCTGCGTGCGCACCACCACACCCCCGTTCACAAGCACCTTCCCCTGTAACCACGCACAAACGGCACGAAATGTCAATTACAGCTACAACCTCGTAGTGACTAGCGAGCAAGAGGATTGCGGTCGGGAAGACAGGCTTGCGCACGCGCACCGCCAGGTACACGCATGCGCAGTTGAAAAAAAACGCTCGCTACGTCCAATCGCTCCATGCGACCGCCTCTGAATGAGGTCCTTTATCACTACTTACAGGCAGTTGCTTATACGCACGCAATCAGTCGATTAATTTGCACTGCGTATGTATCGCAGTGCGCTAGCCAGACGCTGCAATCGGAATTGCGATCACCGTGGATACGCAGACCCATGGCAGAGTGATTAACAGGAAATTCCGTCTGTGGGTGGTGATGGGGGGTGGTCAGGTGAACGAAGGCGTGCCAGTGCGTTTCAACACTGTTGCATTTGCGTGCATAAATTAGCCCCTGCGATACCAGACACCGCCTGAGGACTCATAGCGTGCTCTGAAGTAAGTAATTTCTGAGTAAGGTCTGACCTGCATTAACTGCGTATGGGTCCGATGTTACTCAATGTTACCGATTGTTTCTCTATGTTGGCCAAGTATACGGATGTGAGTAAGGGGAAGTGGGTGTCCTTATGATAGGCTGCGATCGCAATGCGAATGCAAACATTTAAATATCACCACTTATATTAGCAACTGCGTTGCGTGCATATCATCAGAATAGCGATCCATAATGAATCAGGCCTTCAAACTGCATGTTGTATTAGCAATTTCACCACTTAGTCACATATAAAATATATTCCCTTTTTTAATGCATTTTTAGTCCTGTTTTGCCTTATTTATTTTGAAATTACATATTTTGTCAGACTTGTACAAAATGTAATTAGAAGATTTACAGGACTCTACTTAACATAGTACAGCTACAGATTCTACTTAACATTTAACTAGCACCTTCTAGAAAATATTAGCTAGAATCTGACTGGTTGCTATGGGCAACATCTCCACTTCTAAAAACTCTCACTTTAGTAAATATACCCCATACAGTGTTGTACCAGTCCTATCTGTACTAAATATACCCCTATGAGACAATAGGCCTAATTCAGAGGTGGATGCGTCTCTGTACACAGCAGTAGTTAAAATGTATGCTAATTCCATAGCCACTGTAATGTGTACAGAGACGTCGGCTGTGTTTATAAACCTGCACAAAGGGCACAATTTAATTAAAAGCAAATTGAATAGCATCGGGGAGCTATTCAATTCAGTGTGCTGTTATGTCTGTGCAATGCTGTTTCCATGATGCTAAGGGCAGAAAACCGCATCGTGCCTGTAGTTTTGTCGATTCTGCTCACACCCCAGGTGCACACAATAGGTGCAAATTGATGAGATTGAATTTGTGCTATTGAAGCCTTGCATATGAATTATATGTTATTTAAGTATTTCGCCATATGAATGTGAGTAAGGAGGCATTTATACCTCCTACCTCTATATTCATTTTTATAAATATTTTGTATCCCAGCAGGTACTAACAATTCTGAAAGAGTGTATGATACATGTTTGATACGTATTTACTTACTTTTGATTTGTCTGGTGTAACAAGTAAACTACTTGTATTTAAAAAAAAATAATGTATTAAAAGTTACGTTTTAACAATTTCATTTATCAAGAGCGCACAAAACAGAGTTCTTTCCCCCTCCTGTACCAAACTCTAGTGAGCACCGCCACTGCCCATTCCAATTTGATCAGCCTAGTAATAGCGTTATGGGAAGGGAATAGTAATTTTCATATTATTAATATATAGACCTATTCAATTTGCCTGTGCGACGATTTCCCCATCCCTGTACCCTGTTGTTACAACTCTATGGCTGTTCAGAATAGCTGTCTGAAGTAAGTCGCCAGGTTCAGTGATGCTGCGTGCAAATACACAGTCGCTCACTCTGACACACCCACAGAAGACTCACGATACACCTGCCACTCCACTGTAACCTCCCGTCAATGCACACTGCCTATCACTCTACATCCAGATGCTCACTACGATCACCATCTGTAAACCATTGCAAAATTCATGCGCTGTACAACTCAGACACATTGGCAGCAGAAAACATCGGTCAACTACGCAAACATTGACCACCTCTGAATCCAGCCCAATAATCCCTTTTCTCTGATTTTAGATCTGCATAAATGTAAGAAAGTCAGTGTAATTATCTGTTGTACATTTCTGGGCATCTCTACAGGTACAAATAGCTGCAACATTCTACAGGAAACTTACATTGTGTGCCAAGATTTATGTAATTATTGTAATTGTACACTAAAACACACCTGTAGTTCTATAGAAAACACTATTGTATGGCATTAAATGTGGAAATGAAACAGCTTGATATAGAGAAAATGAGGAAAATTATCAGTTATTCATGATATGGTCTGAGGTGTAAAACAGGATGTTGCCATCAATGTGCTGTTCACTATTAATTTTGATTCCTCTTACTAGAGAGATTTATATGGATAAAAGCAGTAACATTTTATATTGTCTCTTTAAGTTGATGTAATAACATTTTTTTAGGTACCATTTTTCTTTGTTTGCTATTGATGTTACCATGATTGCAATGTGAGCTTTGATTTGTAAAGGCGTATCTCAATTAGCACCCAGCATACCTGGGTTTTTTCCGTGTAAGAAGGGAATGCACTTTGCACCTTTAAGTTGTACTTCAGCATGGTATCGCATTTCTAGCAGTGATGAACCAGGGGGCCGCGGCTCTGTGAGACTTCGCCTGTAGGCCCCAACTCTATACTAGCTCTGATAATTATTATTTTTTTTATTTAAACTAATAATTAGTTTGAACCTCCTGAATTCAGAACTGCAAAACACATTTTCAGGTTTCCATACAATGGAAACACAGAAATATCCGCTTGCCCATCACTGATCTAGGTTACTACAGTAAATTAGTATTATTATTAAATGCCATGAGCTCCAAATACCGGTAGCATATTTGCAGATTTGTCCTCACACAGTACATCTAGTCTCAATACGCCACGCAGCACAACTTGGCTGGCGTGGGCGAGCGGCCAGGTCCGTGCTACTCTGCTAGCGTTGGGTGTCTTCTTTTGACGAAATGCATCTAAGTCGCAATGCGATGTGACTAGGACGCACAAGCAGACTGTGCTGATTCATTTGATATGTGACACTTGTACAGTATATCTGTGTGCACCTGAGTCTGGTTTTCGGGTGGGAACCTTTTTTCTGCAGAGGGACATATTGATATATATAACATTATTTGTAGGCCCGGTGCAGGCCACGCCCCTCCGTGTGCCATCACACGGGGGTGGGGCCAGAATCGCAGGTGATTACAGCAATGCCCTGAGGATGCTTCGGGCAGCTGTAAGGGCAGCGGTGTGACCATCTGAAGCATCCTAAGGAGTGCATCTGCACGCACAGTGAGACGAAGACTTTTGGAGGATGGCCTTGTGTCAAAAATGGCAGCAATGAAGCCACTTCTCTCCAGGAAAAACATCAGGGAAAGACTGATATTCTGCAAAATGTACAGGGATTTCACTGCCGAGGTCTGGGGTAAAGTTATTTTCTCTGATGAATCCCTTTTCAGATTGTTTGGGACATCTGGAAAAATGCTTGTCCGGAGAAGGAACGGTGAGTGCTACCATCAGTCCTATGTCATGCCAACAGTAAAGCATCCTGAGACCATTCATGTGTGGGGTTGCTGCCATGAATAAAGAATGGTACCAAAACATCCTCCAAGAGCAACTTCTCCCAACCATCCAAGAACAGTTTGGTGATGAACAATGCCTTCTCCAGCATGATGGAGCACCTTGCCATAAGGCAAAAGTGATAACTAAGTGGCTTGGGTAACAAAACATCGAAATTTTGGGTCCATGGCCAGTCAACTCCCCAGCCCTTTATCCCATTGAAAACTTGTGGTCAATCCTCAAGAGGCGGGTGGACAAACAAAAACCCACAAAATCTGACAAACTTGATTGATTAGGCAAGAATGGGTGGCCATCAGTCAGTATGTGGCCCAGAAGTTGATTGACAGCATGCCAGAGGTCTTGAAAAAGAAGGGTCAACACTGCAAATATTTACTCTTTGCATAAACTGTAATGTCAGTAAAAACCTTTGACACTTATGAAATGCTTCTAATTTTACTTCAGTATACCACAGTAACAAGCAAACTTTGTGAAAAAAATCTAAAGGATGCCTACTGTATTTCCACGTTCCAAGGTGCAAAGGATTTTGAGCATTTCTGAGATTCTTCATCCAAGAAAAGCATCTCCAACTTATTGTCTTCCTATTGGTTTGGCAATATTCCCGAGAATGTTTACAAAGTGCTTGGTGACTTATATTTAATTTAAGAAAACAAGGGATAGCAATCTTGCCGTAACTAGACAACCTGCTAATTTCCGGGAGCTCACAAGAAATGGTAAAAAAGGCTGTAGAACATCATTATCAGAACCCTCGTGTTTGGTTTTAATTATCAACTCAAGCTCATCAGGATGTGGGGCACACCTACTACAACAAAGTTGACAAGGATTCTGGACTGCCCAGGAGTTGATTTCCTCTAATCAGTGGGAAATGAGGGCTGTTTGGAACGCAATAAATTGTTCCCAGAATCAATTAACAGGAAGGCATCTAAAAGTATTATCTGGCAATATAGCAGTAGTGGCTTATTTAAATCTTCAAGATGGCACCAGGACTCGAGTTCTAATGAAAGAAGTATCAAGAATTCTGGAATGGGCAGAAGGACGTTTCAGTCCCCTGACGGCTCTTCATGTGCTTGGAAAAGACAACACTATTGCAGATTTTCTCAGCAGACACCAGGTGCTACCAGGAGAGTGGGAGTTGGATGAGAAAGTGTTTCAAAACACAGTAGCAAAATTCGATCATCCACAAATAGATTTGATGGCAACATATCAGAATACCAAGTACCTCTTTTTTTTCTCCAGAGACCATCTGCCACAAACAAGTGAAGTGGATACATTTTCCCTAGCATGGAACTTCAAACTGGGATATGTGTTCCCACCATTTCCCATGATTGTTCGTACATTAAAAAAGATCAGTGAAGAGAGAGTAAAGTGATAATAGTCCTTCCTTGCTGGCCAAGGAGAGTATGGTTCCTAATGGTGGTGAGAATTATGGTAGAAAGTCCATGGACTTTACCGATCACACCAAAACTGTTCCATCAGGGTCCGTTGTTCCATTCAAATCTGCAAAATCTTTGTTTGATGGTGTGGATGTTGAAGGGGAACTACTAAGGCAGAAAGGGTTGTCTGAACAAGTGGTTTGTTTTCTTGTGCAAGCAAAAAGAAAGTGTCTTCAGAAATCTATTACAGAATCTGGAAAACCTTTATTTTCCGGGCCAGCTCAAGATTTGATGTTATGAAGGCCAAAAAGCCCCAAGTGCTGCAGTCTCTGCATGATGGGTTTAAAAAACAGTCTGGCGGCTTCAACCATTAAAGTACAAATAGCAGCATTAAGTGTTCTGCTGGACAGAATGTTGGGAAGTGACTTTTCTAACAACTATTACCTCAGCAAGGAGAGTAAAGCTGCGTATCCACTAGCAGATAGTTTAACACTACAATTACAACATTGTAATAGTACAGTCATTCCTTATCCCCTGTAGTGCCTACACTGATCGATCAGATGTTCAGTGTAGGCACACTTCCTCATCCCTGAATATGGTAAATCTGTCGTTATCGGCAGATTGACCAGCATGTTCAGGCAATGACTGATGTCAGAAACGAACATCGGGAGTGCGCATCGCTGGTCGTTTCCGACATTTTCATGCCCGATTAATGAGCGACTGAACGATATCGTTCATTTTAATCGGGAAGTGGATATGCGGCTTTAGTAAATTACAGTGAATATTTTGCAGATAAGTATGTATCAGCATATCAATTAAACCAAGAATGTATTTTGCCTTCTTTTTTCATGCAACCTAAGGACGAGAGAGAGGAAAGATTACATATGCTGGACTTGTTGCCGGCAATTCATGTCTATTTAGACACAGTTAAAGAGTTTCAGGAAGCAGAGCATTTGTTTTGCATGCAGGTGCAAAAAAAGGTGGCACGAAACAGACTATCGCAAGATAGATCATAAAACTGATTATGGTTGTGTATGAGGAAAATGTTTGTAAAGCTCCAGAAAATCTGAAGGCACACTTGACCAGGGCAATGGTGGCTTCATGGGCTAAGAAGGCTCAAGTACCAGTGAAAGACATCTGTGCAGCAGCTACCTGGTCATATGTTCATACTTTCTCAAGGCATTATGCTTTGGATGTTTCAGATGTCCACTTTAGAAGTAATGTCCTAAGAGGGGCAGTGGCTTGAATAAATATATTTGTTTCTGCTGGACTATGTATTATCCCTCCCTATATTCTCCTTTGGTATATCCCAGAGTAATAGCTGCCATGAAGTAGGAAGAAGAAAAGAGCAAATTATGTTTACCAATAATTTTGTTTCTTCGAGATACTTCATGGCAGCCTACAATATACCCTCCCTAATTGTGTTTTTTTCCCAGGAACCAAATGTGGCAAAAGACTAGGGAGGAAGTGGAGGAGTCCCCTATATACCCTAAGTGGGCGGCCCCTGGGGGACAAAAACTTCCTGTCTAGAACTAGGGATGGGATGTAATCCCAGAGTAATGCCTGCCATGAAGTAGGAAGAAGAAACAAAATAATCGGTAAGCATAATTTGCTGGGGTTTTTTTCCCACTTTATTCAGGATTTGTTTTATTTATGGATTACCTCAATGTTGTAAATTTTTTGAAAATTAGACAAAATGACAAACTGATGGGATGGATGGAAAACTTGGCAAAAATGGGACATATGGTCACCCTTTCTCTAGATTTTTCTGGATTTATTGTTTTATTGCAGAGATTCCCAACTCCAGTCCTCAAATCACTCTTTCAGTGTTAATTTATCTGAATCCAGCTCCTCTTTGCTTCCTCTATCAGTTATTATTATTATTATTATCATTTATTTATATGGCGCCACAAGTGTTCCGCAGAGCCTTACAAAGTACAAAAACAAATTGTATACAAGTGACTTACAGAACAATACAATACAGGACAGTGATAATATATATTGCTACATTAGCGACCATAACACCCAGATGAGCATAAGCAACCAAGTGTTAGGTGCCCTAGGGGTGAGTAAGAAGTAAATGACACTATAGTAAGGAGAAGCACAAGAGGGTAGATGGCCCTCCTCGTGAGAGCTTACATTCTAAAAAGGTGGGGGAAGACAAACTGGGTTGACACAGATGGGGTAGATGGGGATGAAGGAGCATGTAGCAAGGAGTTAGAATGATAGCTGGAAGGCTTTGATGAAGTAGTGGGTCTTGAGAGCCCGTTTGAAGGATTGCAAAGAGGTGGAGAGTCTGATGGGGAGAGGGAGAGCGTTCCAGAGGTAGGGAGCAGTGCGGGCAAAATCTTGGAGGCGGGAGTGGGAGGAAGTAATCAGTTGGAGTACCACGAGGCTCAGTCCTAGGTCCTCTGTTTATCTCAATCTGTACCACATCTCTTCTCAAACTAATCAGCTCGTTCAGATTTCAGTATCATCTATATGCGGATGATACTCAAATCTACCAAACCTCTCCAGATTTGTCACCATCTGTATTGGTCCGTGTTACTGAATGTCTTTCTGTCATTTTATCTTAGATAACATCTCGCTGCCTCAAACTTAATATTTCCAAAACAGAATTATTACTCCGCCATCCAATAGTAGTTACCAACCTGAAATCTCTCTCACTGTTGATAACTCGGCAATTGACTCCACCCCATAAGCCTGCTGCCTAGGTGTCATTCTTGACTCTGAACTGTCCTTTGTTCCCCACATTCAATCTGTTTCCAAAGTCTGTTACACACATCTGTAAATATATCCAGAATGTGCCCATATCTTACACAAGAAACTACAAAACTCTAATTTATGCACTCAATAACTCCCGCATTAATGATTGCAATAGTCTCCTTACTAGTCTTCCCCAAAAACAGAGTCTCACCACTACAATCCATTTTAAACGCAGCTGTGAGGCGGATCTTCCTCACTAAATCTTCATAGTCTGCTGCTCTACTCTGTCAGCCCTACATGGGGCATAGCTGGACCTATGGGGGCTCCGTAGATCAGGTAGTGTAGATACAGCAGAACAGGCCAGGCAGCGCTGAGACAAAAGAACAGGTAAGGTAGTATAGAGAGAGCAGAACCGGACAGGGAGTAGTGTAGACACAGCAGAACAAGTTATGAACTGCAATGTGCTGAACCCTGGAAGCATAATGTATAAGAGACCCAGGAGGTGTGCTAAAAGCCCCAGAGGTTACTGCACTGGTCCCTACCACCCTAATGCCGCCCTATGCTGAATGTGCCACTTTAGGCTTTCTATTGATTCATGCTATTTTAAATGGATCTTCATCAGATTTCTGAATTGATACTATACATATATGTATATATGACAGCAATACACATGCTGATATCCTTGACAGACCCATATACTGTATGTACAGTATATATAACAAAGCAATACATACGTATTGAAATATACAGGACACAGCAAAGTATACACTGTATATGCGACACAGTAACAGATATAGACATGACACAACAATGCATTCACTGGTATATTGAATGGGAGCACTGACCTTAGGTTGCTGCTCTTCCATGCCTGGCCTCGCACAGTCACTGCAGCACTGAGCACAGCCACAGCAGCCTCGTATGCAGCCCTTTAGCTCTGTCTGCTGTTGGGAGACTGGATCTGTTGTGTCCGAAAGAGGTGGCTGTTAGCGATCACTGCCTCACCCTATGGCTAAAGCCTGGGGAGCCCCCAGGAGCTGAGTGGAGTTAAGTAGGGGTGGGGAGGGAACTTGGGACCGATTTCTGTAGCGATGTGGTGTGGCCCGGTTCGGTTGGGGGAGAAGAAGCCGTTGGTGTGCCCAGCCCAGTCTCAGGCAGCCACCATCAATAAGAGGGTGAGGTGTGAGGACATCTTTCCAGCTCTCAGTCAATAGTGGACATGTGCTGAGGGCCGGTTCCTAAGTAAGTGCACGCCAGGGCACGTATTTAAAATTAAATAAATCAGAAAATAAATATTTCAGTGGCCCTAACATGGTACGTCCCACCAAGAAATCTTCCAGTAAGGGCTGTGGCCAATACACCGATGTGCATCAGGGATTAGTGGCCACTTCTCACGCTGAAATGCTGCTGAGGTGAGCTGGGTGCAGGGGGAGGCGGGCCCAGAAGGAGCTGTGGGCCCTATAGCAGCTGCACCCATGAGTTACAAATGATTATTAACTAAAATAAACCAACATATATCTCTTTGCTTATCTCAAAATCTCTCCCAACTGGACCTCACCAATCTGCACAAGATCTGCATCTCTCATTTGCATTCATTAGCTGCCCCCCATTCACGGTTACAGGACTTTTTTCGGGCTGCACCCACTCTGTGGAATGGCCTCCCTCGCACAGTAAGACTATCCTCTGGTCTCCAAACCTTGAAGCGTTCCCTGAAATCTCACCTCTTCAGACAAGCTTATCATATTCTAAAACCACCCATATACCTCCATATACTAGTCTACCCAATTACATCCCCTCTATACAGTCCACACATAACTTTATATATTTTCCATTTCTTCACTCACATCTTCCTGATCTAGGCCAACATTCCTGTGTGACTGGATCATACAGCCCAGCAAGAACCTCTGCAATCTGGCTGGAATAATATGCAATAGTCAGCACCTATTTCCCTATAGTTTGTAAGCTTTCCAGCAGGGCCCTCTTACCTCTATGCTCGTTTGTTATTACACAGTCTTGTTTTATTACATTTTGTTGTCAGTTGTAAAGTGCAAAGAAATATGCTGGCGCTATACAAGTTTCTGTTAATAAATAATAAGGGCCCCTAACAGTGTGTGTTTTCCAGGTCTCCTAGTTGGAGCACAGGTGAATTCATTACTGGCTGACACATTTTAAATGATCCACATGATCATCCAGTATTTACACCTGTCCCCAACCCCTCACATATACTGCTTTCTCATGCATATAAGCTTCTGTGATCTAGTTTGCATCTGTTTGAGTGTCTCTTCCCCCCTTACCTCACACATCTCCAGGTGCAAGTGTCGAAGCTGGATTAGTGGTTGAGACGGAATCAGCGTAAAAATTAGCGTGTGCGATGCCATCTTACGAATGGCAGCTAGACTCCATTTTAGAAAGACGCCATTTTGCGACCAGTACCATTTTAAGTTACAACTCACGAGCTAAGTACAGATGGCAATGTTTTTGATAATCTTTTTAGAAGCCATGACAGGTCCATTCTGGGGACAACCTTGCATAGAGAAATACCAAAACAACTAGAAAAACAGCCTCCTGAGAAAAGTAAATAGAATAGACAATACACCAGGAACTGTGAGTGTTTTTGCATGTAAAGGGAGAGACCTCACATGTGGACAGGTGTAGCTGTGGCAATTGTAATATGGCCCAGACACTTTAATTTGACTGAATGAACAATGGTAAGAAGTCTGCTCTTTTTCAGACAGGTTGGCACCAACACAGCTGGGGGTCTCCACCTTGTTTGAGAAGTGAAGCTCACTGCCCATAACACATTTGCATTGCAGTTTGAAACTGTTAGTAAGGAATGAGATATGTGTGTGTGTGTGTGTGTATGTATATATATATATATATACAATACATATATATATGTTAAATCCATCATAAATAGAATCTCATACATAAACACCGCACATTACGCACAGTTGCACTGCTAACATGATGCACAGTAGCGAATGCACAATATCCTGCATGCGAACGCTGTTTATTAGCTGCATGCGTGCACATCTGCCCCAAATCAGATAAACCTAACTAGCGTCTTTCCCCATATTCCTAATACTTACATAATGCACACTTACACAAAAGGTTCCATAGCTCTAAAGTAAAAGATCCAAGTTTTATTCATTTATTACAAATGCTGTGAAATATAGACTATTTTGGTATCTAAGGTTTAATACGTGATAAGTAAGCCGTGTTTGATATTATACTGATCCGCACTTTCTCAACAGCTTCCCGGTATCATCGGTGTGAAGTTCGCAAAATGTATTCTCAACTTATGGACCGTAGAGATATAAAGCACCAAAATGTATTTTGTGAAACCAACAGCCTAGATTTGCATGCAGGGGGAATAGAGGAGGCAACAAGCTGTTAGAGGCTGTTCTGTGTCCATTTGAACCAACCTGTTAAATGCCCTGTAACAAATGCACCCGCACTGGGAACCAATGGGATCAGCAACGAACTCTATTGTATTGTCTATTTCTGGGGGGGGTATAAATATGTGTGCTCTGACCCTGGGTTTCTAGTCTATTCTGCTGATTGACGGAGGTCTCTTGCTGATGCCGGAATCTGGTACCAGAGCGCTTGCGTATGTATGTATGACCCAATATCTTGGGTCTGTATAATTCTTTGCGCTAAATTGTACTTAGATCACAGCGTGTAACTGACTGTACTTTACTTGAATAATACTTTGTGCTTTGGAACACATGTTCAAGGTCTAAAGTCTTTATTTTACTGTATGACTGCGTATGCAAATAGCGTTAATTTTAGAGGTTTATAGGCAGGGTTTAGAAGGTATAGGTAGGTGCGTAGAGAGGTTGAAATCCAGTATCCTTACAAGATACATTACACAAAATTGCAGCCAATGACAGACAGTTGCACCATGACACAAATATGATCTCCGATAATAATATCACAGTCAACTATCATTATATCTGGTATTTTGACGATTGCAATAGGAAATTGCTCACTGTTCCCATGTATATTAATAGGTTCCATGATGATGAAAGTGAGTAGTAATCTGGCTGCATGGCCAATTATAGATTTATCTTGTTGCTAGAAGCTTACTCAGAATTGAATCAGCCCATATGTGTTTAGGTTACTACTTGTTAAGCCCATGTAGTACAGTACAAAGTACACTTGTAGCACATTGCACTTTTTTTCTGCCATGCCGATTTCATCCTGTGAAGTGAATCTTGCCCTCCTGTACAGCAGTTTTCGATGCACGTTTGTTAAGTACTTTGCTGATGGAAACATATCTTTGTGACCTAACTTACTATTAATGACAATATGATGTCTCCAGGTATATAACTGAAATATGTATGGCTGGTGTAGTGGTTAGCATTACAGTTTTCCAACACTGGTGCTCACTGTGTGAAGTTTGTATGCTCTCCCCGTATTTACGTGAATTTCCTCCGGGTTGTCCGATTTATTTCCGCCGTCCAAAATCATAGAGGTACTGTAGGTTAATTGGGTTCTGACACAAAAACTTACCTTAGTGTATATTTGTGTGTACATCATAATTACCTACTCTTCCAGAAGGTCCAGGAGACTCCCGATTTTTCGGGTAGTCCCTTGGATCCCAGAAGAGTGTGGTGGATCTCTCGCATGACGCTCACTTCCTAGTGAAGTGAGCAGGATGGGAGGGAGATACCAGGAATCACAGGTCCGTGGAGAGGGGCGGGGGAAATATGATGTGTTCTGCACAGCACTGCTCTATAGCTGTTTATAGGGGTTGGGTACGGGATGCTGGCGCTCAGGATCCGTGCTGTCAGAATCCAGACCAGGTTATAATGCCGGCGCCCCAGGTAAGTAAGCCTAACCTGACCCTCCCTTCCCGGTGCCTAAACCTAACCTTCCTCTCTAGTGCCTAAACCTAACCCTCTCTCTCCGGTGCCTAAACCTAACCCTCCCCTAGTGCCTAACCCTAAGCCTCCCTCCCCGCAGCCTAAACCTAACCTCCCCCCTCCCGCGGCCTAACCCTCCCCCTAGTGCCTAACCCCTTACCCTAACACTAGTGCTAACTTTGGGATTCCGCTGGTCGGGATGCTGGTGCCAGAATTCTGACAAGTGTCGATATTCCGGTGTTGGCATTCTGACCGCCAGAAACCCAGCGGTTGGCTTTCTTACCGCAAACCGTTTATACATACAGTGCTAAATACTGCCCCTAGTATATTCTAACGATGAGTAAGTGTGGCCTCACTAAAGACCATAAGGATGAACTGGCCCATTATCTTCAGAACAGTCCTGATTTGCCTAATGGGACAGGGAAAGGGGGTGGGGGGTGGCCATGCCCTTCATTTTGTCACCATCCCAATTCACCACCTCTAAACATTGGGAGTTATGCAAGAATGTAGGTAAAAACAGATGATACTGTAAAAACACTGGGTGCTATGGCTATGGCAGTGACTCAATGGGATAATATTTGTAAGACATCCACCAGAAGCACTCTAGGAAACATGACCTCTTTTATCTGCCTCTAGAAGAATGCTTCTTTAAATTGCATTCAGGGTTTATGCCATATATACAACAAAAAAAAATAATACAATACTCTTTGTAATAGAAGTAGCTGTATTTGTCAACCATAAAAAAGTTAAAAATGTATATACACATGGTTTGTAGAGCAGTAAAAGAGAGAGAGGGATACAGACATAGAGACCACAGAAAACTGAGGAATACAAATATACATGTGTACAAGTATAGTGCATGGCCTGTAACTCACTTGTCTAATGCCAAGAGCACACTGAAATATACTGCAAAGCTTACACATTGCACAGAGGTTAGAACTACATCATGCAAGATGCTTTGGAGCAGTGTATCCGGGAGTCTGCACGCCAGTTATGGCTGCAGTGCTGGCAGCAGCAAGATATTATTATTATCTCTTCACCTCCTAAACAACTGATACAGTAGGTAAGAAAGTATTTAGTAGGTACAAATACACAATATGTTCTCAAAGCATAATATGTATGAATAACTTCATGTAAGTGTATTAAAGCATGCATATACACAGGTATATGTCTACTTATCTTCAGGTAAATTTCTCATTATCCAAAATGTCATATTTTTCAATTATTAGATATATGTGTCATTTTGTAAATTCAATTTTTTTTGACATTTACAAAGTGTATTTCATGCAATTTTGAAGAGAGCAAAACAAATGAGTTCTACCACTCATACACTGGTCTCTTCTACAGTACATCTGGGATGACAATTGCCTTATAAACGTCCTCGTATGTTATAGCGACTGTAGTGTGTGGGTTTATAGTTGTCTTGGGTGACTGGTGGTTCTTCATAGCTTATGCGATCAGTAACTGATAACAGTGGGTTGAATCTCTGTGCACGGATGTAAATGGCGAGATTTTACATACAGCGCATGCACAGGTGTGAATTTACACATTTTTGCATATGTCCGTCTTATTGTTATAATTGCCTGGATCTGTCTATAAAATTGGGAGTTTCGGGGCAGAAACTTGGTGGGGACAATGCGATCGCACGGAACCACTCTGACGTGTGGGAGTGTGGTGGGCGTGTATCTAAAGCTCCGTGCGATTCTGATTAGTGCGTACAGGAAGGGAATACTGTTGTACTTAGCATGGAGCTGGTGCAGAAACTAATGATGATAGTGGCTGGCATCACATCACCCACTTGCAGATATACGGACGCCCATATTATTTGATGGAATCCCACATTAACAACCACTTTGCGTGTGACTCAGAATCAGTCCCAGTACTTCTAATTAACAATACTTTATATGAAAATCACTAATTGCATTTATTACATAGGGGTCAATTCCATTAGACGCGACTTACTCTCAGCCCCAAGTAAGTGAAATTATATACCGCACTTATAGTATGTTACCTCCGGAATTGCAGATTTTTGTAAAGAAAACATGAGTCCGGGATGAGATCTGGCTGCGAGGAAGGAATGGAGGGTCGCAGTGCCTCCTTTGTGGTTTATTGAATTGACCCCATGGTGTTAATATTCTGAGGCCGACAGGCAAATGTGACTGAAAATCCAAATATATAAAATCATTGCCGAGGTTCAAACACTGAGAAAGGGTTTGGGTACGGGATGCAGGCGATCAGAATACTGACGGTGGCATCCCAACAGTCAGAATCCCGACCCAATTAGGTAAGTGTTCTAACAATACTCACCTTTCATGCAGGCTAATCCTCCTCCACTGCAGCCTAATCCTAACCCTCCCCCTAGTGCCTAACTCCTAAACCTAAATCGCTGGTACACACTGGCCGATGGGCACCAGATATATTGGCCAATCAATTGATCGGCCAATATATCTGTCAGTGTGTACCCAGCTTTAGCTTCCGGACTTTGGTAATTGGAATTCAGATCTGTCAAGTATCTTATCATATGAAGTTGGGCAAATTTGCTTGTGGATATAGTGGTGCAAATGCTTTACTTATGTGCAGTCTGGGGATACATTGAGGGTCACCAGCACCAAATTGCAAAATCTCCTTAACCTGTCTAGATGTTGCCGTGTGCATTTCTAAAATATATAATTTCATATATATCCTATAGTAGCCCATAGGCTACTATAGGATAACACCATATCAAACTTGGTAAATCCAGCAGCACAGCAGTCTCCTATGGGGTCTGCGGCTTCTGTTGGAAATGGGAGGGACCGCAGCAGATTACTCGGATGTCTGCTGCGGTCCCTCCAATCTACATTTGGGGGATACTTAATATTTGCGGATATCCCTGAAAACAGATATATTTGGGGAATATACCACAAGTATTAGTTGATAAATAGGCCCCTAATTCTGAGTTGAGAACATACAAAAATGAGCAAGTAACTGTGCACCTTGGTAAAACCATTTTGCCTTACAGATGTGGGACAGATGTAAAATGTAGAGAGAGATTTAGATTTGACATTGATGTGCCCAAACTCAAATCTAAATTGCAGTGTATAGATATAGCTGTCCCGCATTTGTGGGCTACAAAATCAGCCAGTATTTACAATGCGTGCAAATAAATGAATAAATTCAGTGCAACATGATGTGCTTTGCTCCCAACTCAGAATCAGTCCCATTGTCTGTAACATGCTACTAATTCGTTTTTAAGGGGTCTTGCAACAGACTTTTTAATTTTTTTTACAAAAATGCCCCAGCTATGTACTTACTGAAACCCGATAACCACTGACTCTCTTTCTGAGAATGTAACTCTGCACACAGTCAGATTCTGGAACTTAATGGAGGCTGCGGGAGCGGGATCATAATATCCCACGGAATCAGTATGATTCAAATCCCGACAGCGGCAGCCCGACAAAGGAGGAAATCCCGATCGTCTAGAGAGATAAGTATAACTAATCTAATCCCCCCCCTAACCCTCCTTTTAGGGTGCCTAACCCTAACCTCCCCCCCAGTGTCGGGATTTAGACGCCTGTCATTTAACCCTTGCCGGGATTAAGCAGCCGAGAAGCCAGCGGTCGGCATTGCGTCCGCCGGCTTCCCGACTGCTTCCCTATCCCACTGCTGCGAGAATGCCTCCATAGGCATGAAGCTGTTTGCGCCATCTGAGGATGGTGTAAAGCAACAGGAACAAACTCTGAAAATCTCCTGCGTTAGGCTATTAGTACTTAGCAGGAATACATAAAACAGCCATTTCTGAATAATTTTACAGTAAGGGGCTTGATAAAAAGGCCACTAAATCTGTAACAAATATTAATGCTTGTTTGATTCTGCCACTAAAGCAAAATATTACCATTTTCTAGCACATGTAACAACAATCAGGGCACTTTCTAGAGAGAAATGAGCAATATGCTAAGCATTTGGAGTATAAAAATGTATATAAGTATCTTATTTTAATCAGTCTCACATATGGTGCGTACACACGGTCAGATCACGGGGTCGTTATAGTAGTTAGGTGTTTGGAGCATATGCTTCATGTTCGATATCGAACATGCAGGACGATCAGACAACGATATCTGATCGTTGTCTGATCATCCCGTGTGTATGCTCCAATGCTAATTTTTGCCCTTTTTTTGCTAGGACCATAGGGGTGCACACCCTGCACCCATAGTAAACTTACCTTGTGCCAGCAAGCAGGAGCCTCCTTCTTTGCAGTGCTATCTGCCCAGTGACATCTTCAAGTAGATGGCACAGCACATTGTCAGCAAAGACATCTTCCTGAATATCACTGGGAAGAGTGCACTGTGGAGGAGGGACCTGCTTGCTAGCACAAGGTAAGATGTGGGCCTCTCGGGCATTAATACGCTCCTGGCTAGGCTCCTTCATAATATGTACAAATAATAAGAGGTGTACTATATTTTACTATGCTGTCAGCATGTAAATGATTTGTTCTCTAATTTATTTCATTGACTTTGTTTGCCTTGTTTGAGATATGGTCGAACATATTTCCTGGTTATAACTTGTTATTATATCCTTGAAATAATCCTACTATTAAGCCATGATAATTAGTGCTCTTTCCTTATGTATGAAAGTGTCCCAAATATATTAGCTCACAGATATAGACAATTTGCCTCATTTCTTCATTCATTTATTACTAGACACATATGATAAAAATTTAACTTTCTACATATATGCTAAGTACAGTATATACACTGTACACTTTATATATACACGTGTAAAATTTACCTGTTTAAATACCTGAGCTCCACAACCTGTAGAAAATCAGTTGTATCAAAAAAATAACATAACATTTCTGGGTAATTTTTATACTTAATCATTCTAGGTTTGTACAAAATAAAGACCTGTTTCTTCATTCAGCACTAATGTTGTTTAATACATCCTTTGTTTTCAGGTAGAAAAGTGAGGATGGGCCATCTGGCAATTAAAGAGTTAGCAAGCTCATTGAAAATGAACTGCTGTGAAATTGGGTGCGCTGCCATGGAGGGGGAGGCCTGCCTCTCCAGCACTCATTGGGATGAACGGAGTCTTGCATAGATTGAACGAATCACAGTAGCATCACCGTGATGTTTGAATATTCAGGTAAAATGTGGCAAATTATTTAGATTTGACTGAAAGAAGTGCTGCATATACAAAAGATGATCATTAAGTAAGTAAACCTAACATAATGGAGCTATATTTTTCTTGAATGATGTAACGAACAGTATATTTCTCCTGATGTATAAGAATGTCACTGTAAACCATCCATACACTGGGGATTATTTACTAAAGAGTGCAAATGTGCCAATATCCTTAGCAGCCAATCAACTATCAGTTTTGATTGATCTATTGCAAGTGCGTGAACAAAGGCAAATGTCTGATTGGTTGTTATGAATTACTGCACATGGGTGCTCGTACAATGGGCCTGATTCAGAGTTGTATGCTAATCCCATTGTGACTGCGATGTTTTACTCAGGTGCTCTGAGAGAATCTGCAAATGTCGTAGTCGCCGGGAGATGTACTGAGACGCCCACCTGTGGCTTTACGAATCCAAGCATCTGCATAAAATGTTGCAGCATCTGCGTAAAATGTCGCAGCATTAGTCGACCATCGGCCGACTATGGTCCCACAGAATGATCTACAGATCTAAGACACCGGCACCAGTGAAGCTGCGTACAAAGACGCAGTCGCTGGATGTGAACGACATTAAAACAGTTGCAATACTCCCGAATTTTTCTAATCACCCCTCTGTTACCACCCACAAATGGCCCACAAATGTCAATCACTCTGCGCATAAATCCTCTCTGCGAGTGACATCACAGATGCCCTGGGACACATGCGCTGTGCGACTTAGACGCATGCTCTGTAATAAAAACATTGGCCAACTGCGTATATATCGGCATAACATACATCTCTGAATCAGGCCCAATGTATTCATAAATAACCTCTACTACAGTATCTCACTTTTCCTACTACGCAACAACTGAAGTCCTTACATAACCAATGTATAAACAGCTCACTGCCATTCGTTCATTCTCAACAGGAGAAGAACTGTCTCAGTAACACAAGTACTTTCATGCTACTAGGTACACAATCTGTGAGGGTTCAGAATGAGAAATAAACAACAAACTACAAACCAGCTAAGAGCTGTGTCTCAAGTGGCCCTATCAGCCCATAGAACCAAGCTGAGCTATAGACATTTGTATTATTAAACGTGTGATTGTAAATAGAGGAGGTTAGAGTCCTCTTTTGTATGCGATTTTTTTATCTGGAAAGTGATGGAATGGTAGGGAGAGAAGTTGCATAATATGTTTTTGCCTACCACTGCCATTCACTTGTATATGCACTGTATGAACGCCTCCTATAAACCAGCTAGACAAGTCGTAATGCAAGGAAGGATAAGGCTTCACAAGTGAGGCAAGCAAAGAGCTGGCCTATCCTTATCATTAGCTCACTTTGGTGCAAAGAGGTGTCTGTTGTTGACAGATGGGATTGTAATGCATTGCAGACTCTTCTGGCACAATAGGGGCTGATAGTAATATCCATATTTCCATGCATACATGGCTACAAGGTGTCTCATAGATAACGTCATGTATCTTTGGTTATCTCCCACGATGGCCTTGCCCCATGATTTTCTCAAAATTTATGGAGCTTCTCTCTGGTTTTGTTTCAAAATCAGCTTCTACCACCATAGCAGGATCCTGAGCCCCCTCTGCGATAAAGTAATCCGGTGCCCCGACAAACTGCTTCATTTGCGGGTGTGAATCGCCATATGTCATCTCCATGGGGGTATCTCTGGACAGTTCCTTTTCTTCCACTCCTTTGGAGGCTTGTATGATCTCACGTGACCTCCTTACGTGGCTGAGCCCATTCATAGTCTCTGTGGCTGGACTTGTGCTGTCAAACGCCGAGGCCTGAGGCATGTGGGACACATTTTCGTTATGAGGAAGCACAGGAACCGCTTGGCTGTGGTTGGTATTACTGCTGTTTCCACTACTGGATCTCACTGGCATCCATATTAAGCTGTAGTAAATAGCTAAAATGATGGCTGCCATTGATACAGATAGTACATACGCAAAAACTGTTGCCAGTCTCACCCATTTTTGGTTGGTCTTGGCTGCCATTCTTGCTTTCTTATCACCAGTGTATGTAGCAGGTTTACCCCTTTCTATATTGGGCATGAAGTCTTTCTCCTTCATAGCGCCCCTGGCTTTTACTCTGTGCTCCACTGTGCCGTCCGTTTTGTAAAGCAGTTCTACAGCACCAAATATATGTTGATAATGGGCAGAAATGATCAGCTCAGTCTCCTGATATATTCGGTTTACTCCCCAGCAGAGTCATCTCCCTGCAGACGGTGTGCATTGCATCACCACCGATTCTACCTCATCCTGTCTTTCCACGATCGACTTCAGCTGCTGCTTAAGATGCAGATGATTCAAGCTAATTCTCTCCTTTCTCTCCGCTTGAACAAATTATCTTGAGCCGATTACCATGGATTTATCACCCGTCTGCCTCTCTCATGGAAATAAAGCTGCTTCCCTTAGTGATGAGCTGTGGGCAGCCCCCAAGAAAATAAACTGACAGCTCACAAAGGGTGGGGAGAAGCAAAGATGAGCGTTCTTAAAAGGGAAATGCACATCCAGCTCTGCTGCTGCTGCTGCTGCTTAGTTGGAAGGTTGAAGATCGTTGTTATGGTAACACTGACAACTTGCCAAGCCAAGGAAGCGGTGATGTCCTCAGCTTCCCAGCAGCTGTATTCACTAACCAGATCATTTATTTCAGCTCTGAACATTGCCGGCTGCAAGGCAATGACGCAGTTACACAAATGCATAGCTGTATCAGGAAATAAGGATAAAAGACATACAAGCATTTAATGCAGTCAGTCATAGAACTTGCAGAACACACACTGAGGAATTGTTCTATCTTCTTTCAGTAAAAGCATTTGGCACATTTGCTAAATGCTTATTTTTAAAAACGAACTGTACATTAAATAAAAACAAGCAACACTTTCTGTGCTCATGGGAATGAGACAAATAGATATTGGAAATAAGTGGGAATGAGAACACTGATTCCGCTCAGTAATCAGTATACAAGGAAACCTGTATCACAATCCAGTAATGCTTTATCCATACTTGCCTACCTTTCAGAATCTCTTCCCGGGAGAAGCCCGGGTAAGAGAAGCAGCAGGGGCTCGATGGGGGCGGGGCCTAACGAATCGCGTCATTAAGCCCCGCCCCATCGCGGCAAAACTGCCGCGATTTGGTGACATTTACATAGGGGTGGGGCCAAATGCTGTGATTCGTGCAGAATCACATCTTAAGCCCCGACCCCTTCACGGAGACCCGCGATCGCCGCGGGTATTCTCCTCATTCTGCCCACTTCACTAGCAAGTGGGCAGAATTCGGGAGAAATGCCTACCCTTCCGGGGGTGCGGGTTTTCGCGGGAGGCTCCCGAAAAATCGGGAGCCTCCCGCGAAAACCGGGAGGGTAGGCATGTATGGCTTTATCCCAGTGTACAATCTCCATGCCCCTCCACTTTTCCTCATGCATTGTACCAGAGTTTACTGTGCAGGCACATGTCTCCAGGAGAATGGAGATAGCACCAAAACCTCCTGATTTCTGTAGTGCACATGTGCCTCCATGGAATGCACCAGCGGACTTGGACCAGACTACGATGCTCCTGGTCCCGGCAACATACACTCCCCTCTTTGTGAGTGCCGTAACATCCGTACTTCATTCAGAGTTGTGGCCCACGTATAAAACAATTTAAAACATATTATTTCCATATGGCAACTGGGGACGATAGTCTTATTTGAAAATGGTGCCTAGTGCTGATTCATCCATTTGAAAATGTCGTTAGGGCACGAAGGTTAACCCCATTAGTGCCGTGGCCGCCATCTTAAACATGTGGGGGAGCCAGCATTGGGACTGGGAATTCAAGGATATAAGATGGGGTTCATGGTGAGTAAAATTAGGCTCCAGAGTCATAAATTTGGGATTCTGAGTTAAAAATATTGGGTTTGTGGTAAAATAGGGGAGCAGTAACATATGGGTACTGTGACTGCAAAAATAGGACTTACAGGTGTGTCATCATACACCTAGCATCAATACGCCATGTGGCGTGTGGGAGCCGTCAGGTCCCGTGTGACTCGACATGCGCTGAGCATCTTTTTCGCATTCTTATATTCTGAAAAATGCATCTTAGGCCCGTATTCAATTAGAGGTGAAAAGCCGCGATCGGTGAAAAGTTTTCGCAGATGCGCGGTTTTGCCTGTTTTCTGAAGTATCGCCCTATTCAATTCCAGGATGTTTTCTCCTAGGCAAAAACAGGCGAAAAAGTTTCTCCAGCAAAAGACAGGAGAAAAGAAGTGCAAAATCCATATTTTGGGGTACAACTGTGGGGACTTGGTTCAGAACCTTTTGGACACCCCCTACTGACTAATTAGGCCAAAAAAAATTAATAAAATTATCTTAATTCACCGAAATGTGAAGGCGAAAATGTAAAAAGTGTTGGAAAATGGGGCTAAGTACTGGGATAGATAATTTGGGGTGCTGTATGGATGGGACAGGTGTTTTTAGGATTGCAGGAGGCTGCAGCAGGTGTATTTTTAACATTGTTTTAATTCTACACTTTACAAATCCCAAAATATACTATTATCCATTTACATGTTCCTCAATTTAACTACACCAATTATTTTTCAGAAAAGACATTGCTTTATATAATTTCTCCACACTTACGCAAATATGCATATAACAGCCCTTTGACTCAAAATAAAAGTTGGGTGAGGCTGATGATCCTTAGGACCAGTGGCGTAACTATGGAGGGTGCAGGGGGCCCGGCGGCTTAAGGGGCCCGGCGGCTTAAGGGGCCCGCCGGCCCAGCGATCGCACCCCCTGCACTTTCCATATGCCGGGCGCCCGCTGAGATTGTGTTACCAGCGGACGCCCGACTCCCACTCAAACCCCCGGCGGCAGCCGGAGGACGGAGCTCACTCCGTCTTCCGGGTCCCGCAGTGCACTATGGGAGTGACGTCATGACGTCACTCTCATAGTGCCGAGGAGCGGGCGACGGGGCGGTCGGCGGCTTCACAGGAGCGGGGATAAGGTAAGTTTTAATTTTTTTTGTTTTGTATGTGCGCACACGCCCGCGCGCGTGGGGGGAAGTTACTGGGATCTCACTACTGGGGGCCTTACAGAGGGCTCACTACAGGGGGTCGCTACTGGGGGCATTACAGGGGGCTTACTACAGGGGGCTCACTATTGGGGGAAGCTACAGGGGGTCACTACTGGGGGCAGCTACAGGGGATCGCTACTGGGGGCTCATTACAGGGGGCTCACTACTGGGGACAACTACAGAGGGCTCACTACTGGGGGAAGCTACAGGGGGTCACTACTGGGGGCAGCTACAGGGGGCTCACTACTGGGGCAGTTACTGGGGGCTCACTACTGGGGGCTCACTACTGGGGTCAGCTACAGGGGGTCACTACTGGGGGCAGCTACAGGAGGTCACTACTGGGGGCAGCTACAGGGGATCACTACAGGGGGCTCACTACTGGGGGCAGCTACACAGGGCTCACTACTGGGGGCAGCTACAAGGGGCTAACTATTGGGGGCATTACAGGGGGCTCACTACTGGGGGCAATTACAAGGGGCTCTCTACTGGGGGCATTACAGGGGGCTCACTACTGGGGGCATTACAGGGGGCTCATTACTGGGGGCAACTACAGGGGGCTCACTACTGGGGGCACTGCGTAAGGGGCACCATTACAGTGGGCATTGCATAAGGGGCACCATTACAGTGGGCATTTAATGTTTTAGGGGAACTACTGTGGTTATTGTGTAAGACCTAAGTTAGGGGGGGCCCTTAAAAATGTTGCTATGGGGCCCAAAAAGTTCTAGTTACGCCCCTGCTTAGGACCATTAAGGATCATCACCCTCACCCAACTTTTATTCCTATTTGAACCTATTTGTTTCGGGATAGCTAATGATCAGCCTGAACCAGTCCTTGGGACAAAAAGGACAAAGCAAACTGGGAGTCTATACATCTTTCTTGCCAGGACTTCACCACATACGGACACCGTATTATTTGAGGACCCATCATTCTGAGTGAATGACCCATATCCTAAAAGGGACATCCCTCTAGTGGTGATCAGGAACATCATCCAGTGGACAGTCCTAAATATTTGCAATTCTTGGCACTCCCAGGGCGGGATGTAGTAGAGATCGAGTCTGCCGGAGGTGCGGGATGCAGACTGATCTCAATCGTTTTTTAAAGTTGCAGTAATTTACACAGCAAAAACGAACTGGCTTTGCCTTGTAAATGACTGCAACTTTAAAAAAATTATCGAGATCAGTCTCCATCCCGCACCTCCGGCAGACTCGATCTCTATTACATCCCGCCCCCAGTGTCCATCCAAAGCGTGCTGTATGTGAACAGGCAATATCGGACTTTAGGGTTGTGGGTGAGATTGATCATTATTTTTATATATTATGTACATTTATTTATCCATTGATACAGCTTAGTGACATCATATTCATTTAATAAAACATTCTGAATATATTTATGCCATATATGCTTATTTTTACCAATCACATGTTAATCAATGTTCAGCGCTACTACCCTTTTCTGTGATTTGTACCCAGATTAAAGCAGTGATCGCCAACATTCTACAAAGTGGGCCGAGCCATCATGAACAGAATCATTGAGAAATACCTCATCACGCCCTTGTCTTGCCCATTTCACAGGAACTTGAGCAGGATATGGAGGGAGGGTGATCTGCTCTCTCAAATTTAAGTGTCTTTCAGACATTTTAGCAAGAGTAGTCAAAAACGCTCTGTAATGTGATATCATGATATAATTCCCTCTCCTAGTGGGCAGTGCTTCACACTCTTAAAACCTTGTCCTGCAAATATGTAAAAGACCTGCAGTTTTTCTACAGATGTGTCCTCATATACCTTGCCTTAATATGCCATGTGGCATGAGAAGCCTGGCGTTAGTGAGCTGTGCTTTTCACATCTTTTGTGCTAGAATGTGCATCTGCGATGCAACAAAACCGCTTAATGAGACTGCACTGATTAATTCGATATGCGACACTTGTACTGTATATCTGTTTGCGGCTGATTATGAATCTGTACAACAGGCGTGGAAAAGCCGCGACCGTTGCATCGTAGCACTTTGTGTAAAGATTCAGACTCAGTCGCACACAGATATACAATTGTCGCATACAGTATCAAATTAATCCAGAGGTTCCCAAACACGGTCCTCAAGGCTCCCCAGCAGTTCAGGTTTTAGAGATATCCATGGTTGAACACAGTTGATTTTACCACCTGTGCTCAACCATGGATATCTCTAAAACCTGAGCTGTTGGGGAGCCTAGAGGATCGCGTTTGGGAACCTCTGAATTAATCTATATACATATTGGGTCTGATTTACGGTTCTGTAATCACAACTACATTCTCTCACGGATCGCAGTTGCTAAAATATGCTAATGCCTTTCAAAGCATTGACAAGCATAGGGATGCCCACTGCTGCCTTCTCATATCCGTCCAACGACATGCAACAGCATAAACTTCGGTCCCATCAATGCAGATCAGTTAGCCACTCAGCTTGTAAGTTAAGTCTGACCAGCCGCAAACACTACAGCTCTCCTGACACGCAGAGAGTTCTCACACTGTGAAGGCGATCGCAATGACTAATCTATGCACGCCCATAAAATGGCGTTTAAACAACCCCGACACACCTGCGTTTTTCTAACCACCCCTCTGTTATCATCCCAAAATGCTACTTGTCACTCACTTTGCTATGTACAAGAGTAATCGCAATGCAATTGCTGTGCATGCACATTGCGGCTTTGCATAAATCTTTAAATCAAGCCCATTATCTAACTATGGCCCTCATTCAGAGCCGTACGCTCTGAGCAGAGCGCACGCTCTGAATGAGGACCGGCCTCCATGAAAATGGAGCGTCCTTCTGGACGCTCGTATAGCTGTGGGTCACCACCCACAGGCTATACAAGCGTGCATTTTGATGGCCGCGATGGTCGAGACCATCGCGACCATCGAAATTGCGAGCCGGAGCCTGCGGTTGAGGTTTTCAACCGCAAGCTCCGGAGTGATTTTGGCTCTATCATAGCCAAAATCACTCCCACTGACATCACTAGTGATGTCAGTGGGCCGGCTTCTGACGGGAGGCGTTCCCGTGGGAACGCCCCAGTCAGGGAGGCACGCCCCCGGCACGCCTACCAAAGGGGGCGTGCTGTCAATCAACATCGACAGCACGCCCCCTTTGATCAGACACAACGAGCGAAGGACTTTCCTTCGCTCGTCGCGTCTGGCGCATGCGCACGACGGAGCTCCCTCCGTCGTGCGCATGCTCAGTCCATAACATCGACCCACTTGCGAGCGGACAGCCGCTCGCGAGTGGGTCTGAATCAGGCCCTATATACTGTACATCCGGCCTTGTTAAATTTAAGTTTATTCTGTTAAGTACAATAAAATAATACATTAAAAGATAAATGTATTGCATTTCTGATTATCGCTGAGTATATCGGACCGTGCACAATGCAGTGTTTGTTATACAGCTTTACATCAGCCTTGGCGTGAGTAGGTTTGTGCGCTTCTGATGGCTAAATAAAATTGTAAGGTGGACCTGTGATGACATTTGGTCTAGGTGATACTGTATTCTCAAATCCCTAAGCACCTAGAGGACTCCTGGATGGAATCCTTTTCCCTCTTAGGCGTAAATTTACTAAGACACGAGTCTGTTCCGAGATTGCCCGAGTTTAAACACGCACAGCCTGGGCGACTTTTGACAGCTGAAACACTCAAATTTACCAAGTATTGTGTTTTGCTGAATCGTGTTTTTCGATGGTGTATGTGATTGTGTATCCTACCCGTGAGCCCCATAGCCCAACACTCCCGAGCATGCAGCCTGCACATATCAGTGAGATACGTGCAGGCAGAATGTGAGTTCAGTTAAAAAAAAAAAAAAGTCAAATTGAGAAGAAAAATGACTTGCGCCCCCCCCAAAAGCATAACCAGCATCGGGCTCCGTGAGCCAGTCCTGGTTATAAAAATACGGGGGACAAAATGTGTAGGGATCCCCCATATGAGCCGGTCCTGGTTTTAAAATTACAGGGAAAACGTGGCGTGGGGTTCCCTATATTTTTTAAACCAGCACCAGGCTCAAACTAGTCAGAGTAATTCCACAGCCAGGGGACCCTTTCACCAGGTCCCCCAGCCAAAGCATTACCCCAAACAAGTCAGCCCAGGCTGAGAATCCCAGGGCAGGTGGCGACCCCCAGGCCTTGGCTCTTCTCTGCACCCCTGCCCAGTGGCTGCAGAGGTAATAGTCATAATAAGAAATGTCTATTATTGTTTTTTGCAGTGGGACTACAGGCTCCAGCGTGACTGCCTTTTGGCCCACAGTACACACACACCATGCACAGTAAAAGTTTGTTACACACACACAATACTTACCTTGTCCCCGGTGTCTGGTCCTCATCTTCAGTAGCATCCATGATTTTCCATACCAAACAAAAATAATACTCACCTACTTCTTGGCGCAGGTTGGTTCTCTTGTCCAGTAGAGATCCTGGCCAATTAAAACAAACAATGGTTAGCAATATAGTAGTGAATAGGCAATGGGCAATAACACTTTCCAATAGTTTAACAGACTTCTTTATTTTTGCTGCTGCAGCACCTCTTTGGCTATAATTAGGACAAGTGCAATTTCTCGGTTGCCTCAATATACTATACTTTAAACACACATTAACCTCTGCAAAACATACAGTTATAGCAACATGGATAATTACTCATGAGATTTAGCAAAAACATCAGAACTGTTCAGTATTTTACTTTAAAGTGCACACAAAGTTCTGTCGTTGGAGTACTCTGTTGCTGAAGATCACCAATACCAATAAGCATAGTATCCAATGCTGTTCTTTACTTAACCAAGAGTTGAATAGCTTTGGTTTTCCAATGACAAGACACAATAAAAACAGTTCCACTTGCAATATATCCCAATTGTCTTCAGCACTGCACAGTAGCAATAACTCAGTTCCAAAGTGCTTTGTAGCTCGGGGCCTGATTCAGACCCGCTCGCGAGCGCTGAGCACTCGCAAGCGGGTCAATGGTGCCCTAGTGCGCATGTGCACGACGGAGGGAGCTCCGGCGTGCGCATGCGCTAGACCCGCATAGCAACGGCCAAGCTGTAGCTATGGGTCTTGCACCAAAGGGGGCGTGCTGTCAATGGTGAGTGACAGCATGCCCCCTTTGGTGGGCGTGTCGGGGGTATTGCTGCCCAGACGGAGGCGTTCCCATGGGAACGCCTACCGTCTGGGCCCGGCCCCACTGACATTACTAGTGATGTCAGTGGGAGTGCTTTTGGCTCTGATAGAGCCAAAAGCACTCCGGGCTTGCGGCAGTGAGACCCTATTGCAGGGTCTCATCGCAAGCCCGATGGTCGCGATAGTCTTGACCATCGCGACCATCTTTTTGGCCGCTCGCATAAGCTGTGGGTGGTCACCCACAGCTATGCGAGCGGCCAGGAGGCCGCTCCAATTTTAGGTAGGAGGGCCCTGATTCAGAGCAAGCGCTCTTGTCAGAGCGTCCGGCTCTAAATCAGGCCCCCAGCTCAGTATTTATACTGACAAACTCAGGTAGTGGGCCAAATGTAATAGGGTGAGAGTTTAGAAAATGTGACAGTTTAGCAGGAAACTCTCACATTGGTCGAGTTTTATCTTCAAAATGAGAAAATATCTTAATGAGAGTTTAAATCGTGAGTTTTTTTTAGTCTAAAAACATGCGAGTTTGCATGTTCTTGGGCATTGTTAAACTCTCACATTTTCTAAACTTTCACCCTATTACATTTGGCCCAGTAGCTCAAATAAGATGAATATCACATAGTTTAATCAGACTTAGGGGTAAATTTAATAAGAATCGAGTTTGCTTGTTTTTTAAACTTGATTTGCATCGCCAAAACTCGGGTGATTCTCCCGTTCTTAAACTCGCAAATTTACTAAGAAGTGAGTTTAGCTGAAAGTGAGATGGCCGATGGTGAAGCAGATCGAGATTCTCCCCCGAGTAGCTAGTTTAGATGAGATTACTCACTTAGTAAATTTACCCCTTGTCTCTTGCACAACTCAGGATTGATGAGATCACATATAAAATCGACTATAACATCAAATCCCGCCCAAAATCGAACATCAACCAAACAATTACGTAGACCACTACAAGATCCCCTCATTTACTAACATCCGGATTGAAAATTGAATAGAAAATCTACTTGACTATCAAACCACTAAAACAATACACCTCTGATCTGTGCATGCTCCTAAATAGTTAAAAAAAAATGCCTGGGGTTCCCCCCTAAATCCATAACCAGCCCTGGAACTTTTAGCCTGGTCTGGTCATTCAAAATCAGTAGAAAAACCAGCGTAGGGTTCCCTCTATTTTCCATTAACCAGTACCAGGCTGAACCAGCTAGAGTGGTAATGCCACAGCAGGAGGACACACAGCGTGGGGTCTTCCTGCCAAACAGGGCTGGTAGTCCTTGGAAAGTGGGGACCCCCAAAAAATGGGCTAAAATCCCAGGGCTTTTCCCTGCATCCCTGGTGGCAGTGGATGCAAGGGTAAGGGTAGTAATAACGAGTCAATATTGTTTTTCACTATGGGACTACAGGTACCAGCATACCTGCCCTGCCGCACTTGTAGAACTACTCCCTGGTGCCCGTTGATCTTCTTGTCTGGTAGGCATCTTGGGTCTTGGCAAAATAAAATCAAAATTCCCAAGCCGACATACATAGTACTGTACACTCAATACAGTATTTCGCAAATAAAGAGTTGCTGTAAATTCCATTGAAATTTATTGGCGGACCGCTGATTGGCTGAGAGAGCCATTCTCATTGATGTAACCTGGCTCATTGATATCTATGGGGAAGCGCTGATTGGCTGAGAGAGCCATTCTCATTGACGTAACCTGGCTCATTGATATCTATGGGGAAGCGCTGATTGGCTGAGAGAGCCGTAGGAACAATCTGTTGCCAGGACATGGGTTCCAATAAGAGCCCTTCCCAGTGAAGAGCTGGATGCAGAGTGATAGATAGCTTATGCTATCACTGGTTCAGTGCCTGTGCGCATACTGCACATGAGTAGCCGTCGGCCTGCACATGTTACTTCAGGGGGCAGGTGGGTATGGTTCTTAAGTATCCCCCTGTGTAATAATCGGTGTTAGAGTAACCCATAGACTACAATTAGCTAACTCTGTCTTGAAATGGTGTTTGCAGCTGGGGCCAACATTCCGGAGCTTGGTAAATCCAACTGCTTAGCAGCCACAAAGGAATTTCTATGGAGGCTACTTTGTGGTTAGAAATGGAGAGACCATGGCAGATATCAGAGATGCTACAGTCCCTCCATATTAAATGTTGGGGACACTTAGGGGTTTATTTACCAAGTGTCAGGTTGTAAAACCCGGCTCTTCTGAACGTGTTTATGCCCAAAATTTTAAAGGGCAAAGTTTTACTAACTGTGATTTGCTAGTAAAAGCATTGCCTTTTTAAATTTCTTGCATAAACAGGTTCGAAGCATCTGGTTTTACAATCTGACGCTTAAACCCTGTCACAGCATCGCGCCCCAGCCTGTGCTCAGATACACCCACCTGACGCAGGTGGGCGGTTGTGATGTGGGTTTTACTCGAGCTGCCACCAGAAGAGTATTAGAATAGTGCTCTTGAGATCGCCAGACACTGAAATCCTACGTAATAATCCACAAATAATTACAGAAATATAGCATGGGCCTCTTCAGGCCATGAATTCATAGAGCACAAAGGTACGCTGATAAATTTTTATGATTTATTGAGAAAATATCTCCATTGATAAGTTACAAGGAAAAACAGGTAAATAAACAAGACATACAGATATAAATGCACAGATTGACTTAAAAGAAAAGGATAAAAGTCAGAACCCTAAATTATCTTACTCTGAGGTTTTAGGAGATCTGTGTGGAGGGAGACCACAGGAGACAGAACATGGGGAGCATTCCTAGCACGAAGCTACTCCCTTGGAGAGTGAACACAGAGTAGTGTGGGTTACTGATCCTTATAGTTCCACAATTACCCTCTCCCCCAACAGCCCCCACCTCTCCGGGCTCAAAAGGACTGTCATTTTGTTCTCCACAGATCTGTAGATGCAAACCAGAAGTCTATTAGGACCTAAGTGTCATATATCTTCATAATTTAAAAAGGTCCTTTTATGGCAGGAAAACTGATAAACTAAAATGACAAAATGACCCATCTAGCGGCCTATTTGTGCGCAGGACTGGAACAAGGGCCCCCTAGGGTGAAAAGCAAACACTCTTTCCATGAAGCTTTGTCTTCAAAGGACCACCTGGCGCTCACAGACACAGCTTTGACCTGCCAATTCATATCAAACCAGACATACCTGAAATATATACATTTTAGGGGAATTATAATAATACACATTATGCTCATAGCCAGGTTGTTGCTCATAGTACCATAAGCACTCTTTACCCAGGGCACACAGAATGCATAGTTATGGCACGTGCCTTTGAGGAATCACCGTAACCCATGGCGATGGTCACAAACCCCTTAATATTTGCAAATTTATTGTGTAATTAGCACAGTCATTACTACGACCTGGGTGCATAATATACATTTAATGTTGCGTGCCAATTTTCCATTTACACTAATTATCTAAAAGCATAATATTAGAGAAAAAATTTGACTTTGCCAGCTGTCACTGCAATATTCTTGCCCTAAACATGGGATCTTATCACAAAGCCAGCTCTGCAGCCTGGCCTTGGGTAGCTACAGCTTTCTCATGACATGGTCAGTACACAAGGTTATAATGCATATTTACCTGCATTTTCTCTTGGGAATTGTTATCAAAACTGCCACCCCCCCCCCCCCTCTCCCATACACACACACACACACACACACACATACACACACACACACACACACCTCCATGGCATAATGTCGCAATTCATGGCACTACATCAGGGCCATGATAACGGGCCATGATAACGCAATGCACTAAATGACATCTTCACTACCCAAAAACATTCTCTACTAAAAATCGTGAGTCTCCCGGAAATTCTGGGACAGTAGGCAAGTATATCAGTGATCAAACTGAGCAAAAAAATGCGTGGGTCCCAGGGACACCTCACTTTAAAAATTTGGGGTCCTACTCCACTATTTCTGGGCCCCTTCACATATTATAGGGGATGAAGGCAGGCAGCAGTTGGGACAGGCAGTGGTTGGGGTAGAGCTGGAGGTAAAGGCAGGAAGAAGTTGGGGTAGAGCTGGGGATAGGGAGGGGGTAAGTGCAGACAACAGTTGTGTCCTGGGGAGGAATGGAGGGGGCTAGAGGCAGGCAGTGCTGAGGGTAGGGAGGGACAAGGGTTGATAGCAGCTGTGCTGTACTGGTGGGGCAAGGAGGGGTTTAGGGGCAGACAGTTCTGGGGGTAGGGAGGGGGCAAGGGTAGATAGCAGCTGGCGCAGTACTAGGAGGGCAAGGAGGGGGTTAGGGCCAGGCAGTAATGGGGGTAGGGGGGGCAAGAGTAGATAGCTGGGGCAGTACTGGGGGCAAGGAGAAGGTTAGGGGCAGGCAGTGCTGGGGGTTGGGAGGGGGCAAAGGTAGTTAGCAGCTGAGGCAGTACTGGGGCAAGGAGGACGTTAGCGGCAGGCAGTGCTGGGGGTAGAGGTGTTAGGGTAGGCAATCAGTGTTTGGGAGGTAGATAACAGCTAGGGCAGTACTGGGGGCAAGGAGGGGTTTAGGGGCAGGCAATACCTTGGATAGTGCTGGGGGTAGGGAGGGGATCAGGATAGCAACTGGGGTAGGGAGGGGGTAAGGATAGATTGCAGTTGGGGAAGTGGTTACCTCCTTCCTGTTGCTGGGAACCCCCAGCCGGGTCACTGTTACCTGCCTCCAGTTCCCACCTGTCTCAAGTAGTGTCTACCTCCCCGGCCTGCGTACACTGCAAAGAGCTGGCTGAAGGAGTCTGGATGGAGCGCAGACTGCTGGAGGGGCCTGACACCACTGACAATGCTGCTGCTGCAGCCAAGGAGGTTGCCCGATGCAGAGCCTGGAGAGCGGAGAGGGATACTGGCAGGGAGGAATAGACGGAAGTCTCAAACTACAATTGGATGAGGAGACGATGCTGTCCAAAGTGATTGGTTGGGAAACACTGAGGATGTTATTGGGTCGGCTGTTGCGGCGCCCACACAGTTCGTACTGCAGAACCTGCTCATTTTTAAAACCTGAGTCCCTCACTGCCTGTAGTTCGTAAATACTGTATGTGCTATAGCATGTTTTTCTCCAACACTGTATGTTATGTTGTCATTTTTTATTTATTTTGGATATTCATCTTAAATAACTTAACAAAAAAGAGTAAATATACAACAGGGTAACATGAATTTAATTATGTAGTTGGTTAGTTTTAAATATTAGGACCTTTCCTGGGGTAAACCTTCAAATCATGGGACAAGCCCTGAAATTTAGGTCCGGTTAATAATGATGGGTATTGCTCTGAATCTCTGACTGCACCCATCAAATTATCAACATGCAAAATTTCTACAGTCCCATATCCAAATATTCTGAAATACAGAATTATTTTGGCATGACTCAACCTTTGTCTAAGGCACAAATTATTAAAAATATTTATAAAATATTTATATAAAATTACCTTCAGGCTGTGTGTATAAGGTGTAGATGAAACTTAAATGATTTCATTTCTGTACACAAACTTTGTTTGAGCCACAAAATTATTGAAAATATTGTATAAAATTACCTGCAGGCTGTGTGTATAAGGTGTATATAACACATAAATGCATTCTGTGTGTATATTTGTGCCCTATTCCTAAGATATCTCATTATAGTATGCAATTATTCCAAAATACGAAATATTCCGTTATCCAAAATACCTCAGGTCCCAAGCATTTTGGATATGGGAGACTCAACCTGTACAGTATGTTGTCTGGATTTCTGATATGATGCATGTTGGGAGAATGGCCTGTAGAGGGCAGGGTTACCTGACAAATGTGTTATTTGTTTTCTACACACTGAATGCATACACTGGAATGTACTGTAGTATAGGTTTCATTATCTGGTTTGTGATGAAAAATACAACGTAAACCTGCTAGGTCTTACCCTATAACAAATTAATTATATAATATTCCATTTGTAAATCGCTGACTGAAAAAATCTAATTGTAAATCCCTGATTGCAGAATTGACTATCATTCGTGTCTCATACAAATGTAGTGGTTATTTTGCTTCATTTAATAATAAGTGTATGTACAGTATATATTCCCTTATATCCCAGCACGTGGTGTGTGTATTCAACTCGTTGTTTAATTTTGACAGTCAATAAACTGTGCAGCAATGCAATGTACTCCTAAAACAAGAGTGATAAGCAATCTGTCTCTTGACATTGAGAGTCCCGTAAAAAAACCCTGATACATCTAATAATTGTAATGAGATAACTCTTGGTCCTGCGCACTACGAGGAAATTAAATAGAGCGATTTACTAATGGAAACTTTCAATGACTTCACTTTAAAACCTGTTTTTTTTCCTTATTTTTTATAAACCCAAATATCTTCTTTTTTTTTATACTTTCTTTTGCATATTTTGCTACCCTATATAATGAGGACACCTAGGCTAAACAAATTATGCTATTTACCAGTATTTTAATTGAAAAAAATAATGTTATTTATAAAGCCTTGATTTACTGTAAAGTAAAAACAGCTTGTTTGTATAATACACTATATTTTGCATTTAAAGCAATTCGACAGTTTAACTGTGTGACAAAACTGCTGAAAACCATTGGTTTGTAAAAACCCTGTTTATTAAATAAGCTCCCTTTGCAATAAACTCTATTTTGTTCAGCTGTAAATTGTAAGCAATATGCTTAAAGAATAATTAGTTTATGTAGTACACAACAATTTATGATGAAAAATCTGTGTCTATAAGGTTAACTGAATATCTGCGAAATAAATAGTACATTTTTATAGTAAACACATCTACATTGCACCAAGGCTTACCAAAAAGTAAAGATACTAACGCAAAAGGATTTATGCAGAGTGAGTACTAGACTACTTTGTGTAGAATATGTTGTGTGATCACACTCTGGGCTCTATTTGCTACAATCCGCATATTGAATGCAGATTGTAGTGTGATATTACCGACTGAATTCGCATTGTGAATTCAGGCAATATCACAGGGATTTACTACAAATCCCTTGCAGGGACAGAGCTTGCGATAAAGCTCTGTCCCTGCGAATCCCCTCCGCAGACTTATCACTGTATTTTCGCAAAAAATACCGTGACAAGTGCCCGCGCATGCGCCGACTGGCTGCCACTAAGCCCCGCGATCGCGACCCCCCCCTCCCTTAATTACACTTACCTCCGGTGATCGGTGCTCCGATGACGTCCTCGGTGGCTGCAGTCAGCTGACATCCCATCCTGCACTGGGACCCGGTCAGGTGACGACTGGGCCCCAGTGCAGGATGGGAGGACATCACCGGAGCACCGATCACTGGCCCTGGACTCTGGTAAGTTTTTTTTTCTACTAAATGTTTTTTCTTTTTTTTACAGTGTATCAGCGTTGGTCTGTTTAGACCACACAGCTGATTACTGGGGCCGGCTCCGGGCTCTGCTCTGCTTGTTAAAGCGGAGCAGGAGTCCGGTAATTGGGGAGACCCTGGATAACGCCACCTACAGGTGGAGTTATTATCACAGGGCTTTCCCCAGTATTTTTGCACAATTTTTTTTAGTAACTTTGGCCAGATCACATTTCCATTACAATTATGGGAAATGCGATCTGCTTACTAAAAATAAGTGATAATTAGGGCTTGGAGTAGAATTTTACGAATTCTACTCCAATTGCCCTTTAGTATCTTTAGGTAATACTAAAATAATGTGAAAAGGGTGTAAAAACACCCTTTTTCACTTTATTTTAGTAAAAATAATGTTAATAAATAGAGCCCTCTGTGCATTCACAGAAAATAAATGCAAACACAAAGTGATTCTTCGTGTAGGGTGAATTACAGACCACCAGGTCAGGAAGAGGAACTGGACAATAAACTATTGCAGGACATAACTAAAATGGCATTAAAAGGAGAGGTTATAATCATGGGAGATTTTAATCTACCCGATATAAACTGGAAGGTGTCTGTTGCAAGTTCAACTAGAAGTAGGGACATCCTGAATTCATTGCACGGAGCCTCCATCCAGCAATTGGTGAGGGAGCCCACTCAGAAAGACGCAATATTAGACTTAATACTTACAAATGGAGATAGACTATCTGATGTAAAAGTGGGTGAAAACCTGGGATCCAGTGATCATCAAGCAGTATGGTTCAGAATAAAGACAGATACTGACTCACCCCATACAAAAACAAAGGTGTTAGATTTTAGGAAGGCTGATTTTGCAGGGATGGGAAGATGTGTAAGCGAATCTTTAGCAGAGTGGAGGAACTTGAAAGGAGTGCAGGAGAGGTGGGAAAATTTAAAAAGTGCAATATTAAAGGTAACAGACCTTTGTATCAAAAGGGTTAGGAAAACCACAAGGAAAAGGAAGCCAGTGTGGTTTGGGAAAGAGGTAGCAAGTATTGTGAATGCAAAAAAGATGGCCTTTAGGAAATACAAGCAGACGCAAAATAATGAAGACAAAGAGGTGTATCTTGTAAAACAGAAGGAGGCTAAGAAAGTAGATGTGCAAAGGCAAAAGCTGAGGAGAAAATGGCACAGTCAGTGGGGAAAGGGGGCAAAACTTTTTTGAAGTATATAAGCGAAAGGAGAAAGACAAAACGTGGAATAAAAAGACTAAAGATAGAAAGAGGGAGTCTTGTTGAGGGAGACAATGTAATAGCTGATCATCTTAATAATTATTTTTGTTCAGTATTCACTACTGAAAGAGAGGGCAAGGGGCCACAGTTAAGTTGCAGGTGTGATCAGAAACATGAGGTAGCAAGAAGCACATTTACAGAGGAGAAGATCCTAACAGAACTCTCAAAACTGAAAGTGGATAAATCAACGGGGCCTGATGGGATACATCCAAGGATACTAAAAGAGCTTAAAGGGGTGCTGGTAACACCATTAACAGAATTATTCAACCAGTCTCTAGCTACTGGAGTAATTCCAGAGGACTGGAAAAAAGCAAACGTCCCACTGCACAAAAGTGGAAGCAAGGAAGAGGCAAGCAACTACCGACCAGTGAGCCTTACATCAGTAATAGGGAAATTGATGGAAACACTCTTAAAATAAAGAGTCGTAGATTATCTCAAATACAGCAATTTGCAGGATGCCAAACAGCATGGATTTACTGGGGGGGAGATCATGTGAAACAAATCTTATTGACTTTTTTGACTGGGTGACTAAGGAAATAGATAAAGGGGGTGCCATAGATATAGCTTATCTAGACTTTAGTAAGGCTTTTGACACTGTTCCACATCGCAGACTGTTAAATAAACTGGAAAGCATGGGATTGGATACAAAGATAGTTGAATGGATAAGATCATGGCTGCAGGATAGGAGAGAGTTGTAGAAAACAGAGTGCAATCTCAAGAGGGAAATGTTACCAGTGGAGTACCTCAGGGATCTGTACTTGGACCAGTGCTTTTTAATATCTTTATTTGTGACATTGCATATGGTATTGAAGGGAAACCATGCCTTTTTGCAGATCACAAAGGTATGCAACAGGGTTGACACACCAGGAGGGGTAAACAAATAATTGATGATCTAGGTAGACTAGAGGAATGGTCAAGAACATGGCAACTACAGTTTAAAGCCAAAAAATTCAAGATCATGCACTTGGGTCTCAAAAATCCAAAGGCTACATATAGTATTAATGGCACTATACTGGAAACTACTGAAGAGGAAAGGGATCTACGAGTCACTATTTCAGGTGACTTAAAGGCAAGCAAACATTGTAACAAAGCAATGAGGAAGGCAAGTCAGATGCTTGGTTGCATAGGGAGAGGAATCAGTAGCAGAAAGAAAGAAGTGATAATACCACTGTATAGATCATTGGTATGTCCTCAACGTGAATACTGTGTTCAGTTCTGGAGGCCATATCTCCAGAAGGATATTAATACATTAGAGACTGTACAAAGAAGGGCATCTAAAATGGTGCAAGGTCTACACCACAAAACATACCAGGAAAGACTAGAAGATCTTAATATGTATATTTTGGAGCAGAGAAGAGAAAGGGAGGACATGATAGAAAAGTTCAAATATACGAGGGTTGTTCAAAAAGTAATTTTATTATAGATACAGATTTGAAAATTTGCAGTAAAATACTTTGAAGTCTAATTTTGCAAGAGCTAAAAAGGTTTCAACCTAGTCTGCGCACAGCAGCCAATAATGGGAGTTCTCGATGCTAATAGATGTCACCACACCTAAGAATATAATATTTAGACACAAAAGGCAACAAGAACTAACACCTAGGTGCTCAATACACAAATCCAGATAATTAAAGGTATATACATCCCTTTTCAGGAATTAAGTCTTTATTCCTTATTTTCTCTCCTTGTCCTCTTCTTTCTTTTATTTGAACTGGAATTTGATGTTAGATAACCTCTTCCTCAATGTAGATTGACATGTGGAGAAATATATCCAGATATCAATCTTCAAATATATATTGGTCACAATTTGACAGAGAGAAAACCTTGTGACATAATAGCGTACCCCACTCACAGCAGAGAGAAGGTGTGTATTCCTCAAAAGGTTTCTTTAATAGGTACCATCACCCAAAAATTCCATAGAAAACAACGAGGAGAAAATCCTGCGTACCGTAACTCACATTCAAACAGGTAGAAACACCACATATAAAGGTTTCTTTGATGGATAGTTATAGCAGGTGTACCCAAACTCACAATCAGATTAGTGGTTATGTGTTCGTAGCAGTTTCTTTTTATTCCCCTTCTTCCTTTTCTTTTAATAATGTGTTCTCCAAATAATAATGGATGAGTACCATATCAAAAAAATTTATTCGTCAATATAGACTCCAATACCGCACAGTACAAGACATAAAACATCAAAAATAAATAAATAAAACCATATAAATGAAGTAAAAGATCTCCCTTGTGGGTGATGTCACGATAAAAAGTTGTAAGTAAATGTTCACAAAAGTGGTATCACTGTAGCTTATGCAGACATACCTCAACACAGGGGATCATGGAAAAAAGAATCACACTTCCTAGTCGACGCGCGTTTCGGCTCATACCGGAGCCTTTGTCAAGACATATGGAATAGTGTGATAGACTGCTATTTAAACTCCCTCCCACCAATCACTGCAATCCACAGGACCAACCCTCTCAAACCTATCCAATCAATAAGTGCCAGACTCACATGTATGGTAACCACGGAGGCCACATGCGCCGGAAATAGCTGGAGAATGGTCTAGTTATGAGACAGAGGGAATCCTCCGCATCACCCGATGGGCGGAAGTGACATACCGGCGGCTGCCGGAAACGGTATTAGTGTGTCATCTAGCCAACCGCCGGAAACTAAGTTTGCGTGTCACCTGACAAAACCCGTGGAACGCAAAAGGCTCTGTCAGATGCTCAAAACCAATCCTATCGATATGTGCCGGACTCACCTGTGTGGTAAACACAGAGGCCACATGAGCCAGAAGTAACTCAGGAATGGTCTCGTTATAAAAACCGAGGGAGTCCTCCGCATCACCCGACGGGCGGAAGTGACATTCTGACAGCCGCCGGAAACTGTGTTTGCGTTTCATTAAACTAGCCGCCGGAAACTAACAAAAATACCGTGGAATGCGGAAGGTTCAATATAATCTCAAATTATATAAATTTCAAGCCCAAGAATAGCACATGATTGGTGGTTTACAATGCACTAAGACATAAAATGGTATTGACATAAACAGTTAAACTCACATATCACCTGACTTTATACAATACAATGCATAATACATCTAAAACACTAATAGCCAAAAAAACTCTTTACTAAAGGGACAAAGACATACATAAATGCATCAATCTCTGGTCTCATCACAAAACTTCATATGAGGCAATTATAGTGAAGTATTCCAATCTTGGTTTTTCAGTTCTTTCAAATAGTCCCAGCTATGCCAACCTCTTCATGGGCATGTGGGAGGAGGAAGCCGTGTGGGGTGTTGGCGAGCTTGGGGCAGGCTTGGTGTCCTATCGCAGGTATATAGATGACATTTGTATGGAGGGGAGATAGATCAAGTCTTGATAATTTTTGTATTCATCTAAATAATAATGATAGGAACATCCTTTTAACTTTTGAAATTAGTCAAATAAGTCTCAATTTTTTGGATATCACAGTTTATATAAAGGATGGTCGAATGGAAACCAAAAATTATGTAAAACCAACAGATTCAGGGACTTATATTAATATGACTAGTTGCCACCATAACAACTGGCTTGATTCAATTCCATCAGGCCAGTTGAAAAGGTTACGGAGAAATTGTTCAGATCCACAGGTCTTTCACTGCCGAGCTGAAGAAATGAAAGCTAGATTTAAGGCATGTGGTTACAAGGAAGACAGAATAAATGAATCCTTAGATAAAGTGAAGGCTTTAGAAAGGTGAGATCTTCTCCAAGATAAAAAACGTCAATCACCCTCCAAAGATAACAAGTACCAATGGGCGTTCATTACTGATTATTCCACAGAATACAGAGATATTGAAAAGATCCTTAAAAAACATTGGGGGATCCTTAAAAGAGACCCCATTTTGGGTACTATGGTACCGGACAAACCAATATGTATTTACAGAAAAGCCCCGAACCTTAAAAACAAATTAGTAAAGAGTTTTCTTGAACCATCTACAAATAAAACAAACATTTTATCAAAAGGTTTTTTCAGATGTGGTGCCTGTTTAGGTTGTAGATCTATTAAAGGGGATGGAAGGAATAAAATAGAAGTGGTCCGGATTAATAGAAAGGATTTTCATATAAAAGACTTTGTAACTTGTAATAGCAAAAATGTGGTATATGGGATTGAATGTAAGTATAATAAATTTTATATTGGTCGTACTTCACGACCATTAAAAGTCAGAATAAATGAGCATTTGCGTAATATAAAGAAAGGTATGGAGACCCATGCTCTGTCAATGCACTTTAAAGAATTCCATGGATGTTCCCCGGACGGTATAATTGGTTTTCTACTTCAGGGTCCATAGGGTATCCACAGGATACCTTGGGGTATAGGTGTGACATCAGTCATCGGGCACCATAGAGTTAAGCTTTCAGCCTCCCAGGATGCACTAGGGTCCCCCTCCTATACCCCGCCCCCGAGCCAAGGCACCTCAGTTTCGTTTGGTGCCCGGCCGGAGTCGGGTGCACCTGTAGGAGTGGGGGCTAGAAGAGCCCCTGAAGCTTTTCTTCATGCAGCTGTGGCTGCACATCTGGATGTACAGCATGGACAGTCAGCCCTGACGTCCATGCTGTCTTCCCTACACCCCCGCCGGTACCAGAACGCCGGTACCGATCCGGGGATGCTGGTGAGCATCTGGGGTCACAGCTAGCGGTGACCCCAGATGTTCCGGACCATGGCTGGATTCAAGGGGGACAGCAAGGTAAGCAGCGGGGTCCCGCGGTGGGTCCCCGCTGTTACATGGTCCAGAGTCCTCAGGCAGGGGGCTCCCTGGGGACTGGCTGCAGCGTGGAGCCAGGTAAGAACCTGCGCTTCCACTACCCCCCTGGGACAGCGGATCGCAGCAGAGCGGTAGCGCTGCGGCATCCCGGGGGTTAAATGCATGCCAGGGGAGCGCGTCTTCCCTGTCTCACAGCCGGCGCCTCCCCCGCTGCACACAGCCCTCTCTGCACACTGCCGACTGGTCCTGTAGCAGCGCTCCTCCCCCAGGCCAGCCTCCTCTCTGCTCCTCGGCGGCCATCTTTCCAGAACGCATGGTGAACGCTGCTGGAAGCACTGGACGGAAGCATCCTGGTCTGGGTGCCCCCGCATACCTCTCCTCCGCTGTGGCAGGTCTGTGTATGCAGGGCTGTGTCCTACCAGGCCCTGTGTCTGCGTAGTTGAGTGATCAGCGCTGTTAGTGCAGGAATTGATTTTTCTTTGCATTGTATGTGACTGTGCTAGCGCTGCTGCCTGTAACTTTTCTTCTGACTGTCAGCTTTATTACTGTCCCTGTCCTTTCTGCTAAGCCCTTGCGGTGCGGTGCGGTGCGGTGCTGCAGGGTGGTCTCTCGCCTATTTAATATATAATTGGTGAGAGGGGTCACATACTTGGTGCCATCATGTCTGAAAGTGATTTTCCTCTCCGGCTACAGTGTACTACATGTAAAGTACCGTTAGCGGAGGGGGAGGGTAGCGCGGAGGGCCTCTGCCGGCAGTGTTTGTCAATGGCGTGGCCTATTACGTTTACAGCACCGGTACAGGAGCCACCCTGGGCTTGTTTCGCTCATGCGCTTACGACCTTAGTGGGCCAGTTAGCTCCGCAGCCCGCGTTTACACAGATGGGTTTGTCCCAGCAGTCAGTGGTGTCGTCACCCATGCAGGGTTTCCCACAATAATTGGTGGTACCCCACAGTCTCCTTATTTCCCCGCTCCCGGTTTCTCAGGAGCCGGCATGGGTTAACTCCCTGACCAGTTCTGTATAGCACTTGTCGGATGTGTTGTAAGGGGAGTCTGTGATGCGGCCACATAAACGGCCGGTGGCGTCTCTGTCGGCTCCTTATGAGGATGACGAAGGGACGTCTGATGATGGGGAGATTCTGGATCCTTACGATCAGGAACCTCTCCATACTAAGGACGCTGACGCTAAGTCCAAAGTATATATTCCTGGACTTATTCGGGCAGTCCGCACAGCCTTGGTGATTGAGGACGAAGTTCCCCCAGCGGCTAAATCCAAGTATGCCTTTTTTAAAGATGTGAAGGGCGATGCCACAGTCTTTCCTCTTTCGGGTCAGTTAATGGACCATTTAGAGGAGGCGTGGAAACAGCATGGCAAACGTTACCAGCCACAAAGACGCCTGGCGGTGGCTTATCCGTTCGCGGATAATTATTTTGCAAAGTGGGAATCCCCTCCACAGGTGGATTCTTGCGTGACCCATCTTGTCCGTAGTGCCACATTGCCGATGCCATCCATGTCCTCCCTTAAGGATGCTACGGACCGCAAGGTGGAGATCTGCCTGAAGTCCACTTATTCCCTTGCGGGGGGGGGCAGCACGGCCGGCTATGGCCATTTGCTAGGTTGCCAGAGCGATGGAGCGCTGGGCGGATTCATTAGAGGCGTCTTTTGATTCCGACTGTCCGGCTGATCAGGCGGAGTTGATTGGTAATCTCCGTGATTCGGCCACTTATATCAACGAGGCGGCCTTAAGACATTAGTACCCTGGTGTCTCGAATTTCTTCAGCAGCGGTGGCCGCTCGTCGCACCTTGTGGTTGCGATCCTGGAAGGCGGACGCTGATTCCAAAAAGGGTTTGGAGGCATTGCCATTTACCGGAGAAGTTCTCTTCGGTCCGGATCTAGACAAGATTGTGGCCACGCTGGCGGCAGCCAAATCGGCATGTCTCTCCTGTTGGCTGCCGCTCCTTCTGGTTCTGAACCATCGTCCTTTCGGTCTTATAGGGCCCAGGGCAGGCCCAAACCACAGTCCTTTCCTCGACAGGCTGGTCCTAAGAAATCGGCCAAGCCCCGGAAGCAGGCATGGAGTACCAGACGTCCGGCCCCTAAGCCAGATGACAAGTCTGCGGCCTGACGGTCCGGGCCTCCCTTTGGGGGATCCCAAAGTGGGAGGCCGCCTGCTGCAGTTCGCCCGGTGTTGGTCGGTTACCACGACAGACACTTGGGTTCTTGAGGTGGTCTCCCAAGGGTACGCCCTCTCTTTCCAGCACAGACCCCCGGCTCGATTCTTCACCACAGGTCTACCATCAGACCGGAACAAGGCTACGGAGCTGTCGAAGGTCTTGCACACTATGCTCCAGGCTGGAGTGCCTGTTCCATTCTCCCAGAGGGGCCAGGGTTTCTATTCCAATCTTTTTTTGGTGCAGAAACCCAATGGGTCGTATCGTCCGATTCTAAACCTCAAAGCTCTCAACAAGTCTTTGCAGGTGCCGAAGTTTCGGATGGAGACCCTATGGTCCATCATTCTGGCGCTGGAACCTGGGAACTACATGGTGTCATTGGACATACAGGACGCTTACCTGCATGTCCCTATTCTTTCGCGCCATCAACAGTTCCTCAGGTTTGCAATCCGCAGCGACCACTTCCAGTTTCGGGCATTACCTTTTGGCCTGGCGACAGCACCACGTGTGTTCACCAAGGTGATGGTGGTCATGGCGGCTTCTCTGCGGCTGCAGGGAGTCCGTATGTTGCCGTACTTGGACGACCTTTTATTAGTGGCAGGATCTCCCGAGCTCCTTCTACGCCACTTGGACCTGACCATTGCACTACTGCAATGGCACGGCTGGTTAATCAACTGGCAGAAGTCCACTCTAATCCCGTCTCGGCGGATTCTGCACCTCGGAGCCTTATTGGACTCAGGACAGCAAAGGATCTTCGTGACGGGGGAAAAGATGTCTGCTTTACAGTCGAGGGTGCGCAGTTGTCTGCACAGCCGCCGGGTGTCTCTACATTTGGCGATGAGGTTACTGGGCTCCATGGTGTCGGTGTTCGACATGGTGGAATATGCCCAGTTTCACTCCAGACCTCTGCAGCACCTGATCCTGTCCAAGTGGAACGGGCTGCCTCAGTCTCTGAAGCCCCAGACGATTGTGCTCACCCCGGAGGTTCGCCTGTCCCTTGCCTGGTGGTTACAGACGACCCATCTCAGCAAGGGACGTCCGTTCTGGGTTCCAAATTGGGTCCTTTTGACAACGGACGCCAGTCTTCGGGGCTGGGGAGCAGTTTCGGGTCCACACTTATTCCAGGGCAGGTGGACCCCGACAGAAGCGGAGCTTCCAATCAATATCTTGGAACTCCGTGTGGTCTTCAATGCTCTCTGGCAGGCACATCGGGTTCTCCAGGGTCGTCTGGTACAGGTCCAGTTGGACAATGCTACCACCGTGGCCTACATAAACAGGCAAGGAGGAACCCGAAGTCGGGCGGCTCTCATGGAGGTCTCTCGGATCCTGGTATGGGCGGAGCACAATCTTCCGGCCATATCAGCGGTCTTCATCCCGGGAGTGCTAAATTGGGAGGCGGACTTTCTAAGTCGCCAGGACGTTCATCCGGGGGAATGGTCCCTGCACCCGGACATTTTTCAACTGCTGGTGGACAGATGGGGTCTTCCAGAGATCGACCTCATGGCGTCCCTGCACAACAACAAGTTGCCGGTGTATGGGTCTCGCACAAGAGACGAAGGGGCGTCTCTGTTGGATGCTCTGTCCGTCCGGTGGACGTTCCGGTTCGCATACCTGTTTCCTCCAATTTCCCTTCTTCCATGGGTAATCCGGAAATTCAAACAGGAAGGAGGGACGCTCCTGTTGATAGCTCCCGCGTGGCCCAGACGGCACTGGTTCTCAGACCTTTAAGGTCTGTCCGTGGACAGTCCTCTGCGGTTGCCGCTACGACCGGACCTTCTGTCGCAGGGTCCCTGTCTTCACCCAGACCTGACTCGGCTGTCTTTGACGGCGTGGCTGTTGAGACAGCCATGCTGAGGTCCAGGGGGTTTTCCAGCTCTGTGGTGCATACCATGTTACGAGCTCGGAAGCCGTCTGTGGTGTGTACCATGTTACGAGCTCGGAAGCCGTCTTCTGCGAGGATATACCATCGCATGTGGCATACGTTCTTCCAGTAGCGTCGACCGAGAGGTTATGCACTGCAGGAATTTCGTCTGTCTCGGATACTCACCTTCCTACAAGCGGGACTAGATCATGGGCTTCGCCTTGCTTCTTTGAAGGTACAGGTTTCGGCCCTGTCTGTCTGGTTTCACCGTAGGATTGCTACAATCCCGGATGTGCGCACCTTTATGCAAGGTGTTCTCCGCATTGAGCCGCCCTTTGTTCCACCTGTGGCGCCTTGGGATTTGGCTGTGGTCCTGAGGGCTCTCCAGGGACCGCCGTTTGAACCACTGGGCTCAGTGGATCTTAAATGGCTAACAGCTAAGATTGTTTTCCTTCTGGCCATAGCTTCGGCCAGACGTGTTTCTGATTTAGGGGCTCTCTCTTGTAGACCCCCTTTCTTGATTTTTCATGGGAACAGGGCAGTGCTCCGCACTCGACCTGAATTTCTTCCCAAAGTTGTTTCCCAGTTTCATGTTAATGATGAAATAGTTGTTCCGGCCTTTAACTCACCTGGTCTTTCAGTGGGTGAGGCCACTTTGGATGTTGTGCGGGCCTTAAGGACTTATGTTGACCGCACTTCTTCCTTTAGGAAGTCGGACGCCTTGTTTGTCCTCTATGGCTTCCGTAAAAAGGGTTGGCCTGCTTCAAAGCAAACTTTGGCAGCCTGGATCCGTATGGCTATTTCTGAAGCTTATCTTCATGAGGGCCTGCCGGTTCCTCCTTCTGTGAAGGCTTATTCCACTAGGTCTGTGGGTCCTTCATGGGCAGCTCGACGTGGTGCCTCTGCAGTCCAGATCTGCAAGGCTGCAACGTGGTCCTCTGTCCATACCTTCGTGAGGTATTACAGGTTTGACACCTTCGCCTCTCAGGATGCATCCTTCGGGCGGCGGATTCTCCTTTCAGCACAGGAGCGTCCCCACCCTTAAAGGATACTGCTTTGGGACATCCCCAAGGTATCCTGTGGATACCCTATGGACCCTGAAGTAAAAAATATGAGATATGGTAAGAACTTACCTTTGTTATCTCTATTTCTACGAAGTCCATAGGGTTCCACAGGACTCCCGCCCTGTCGCTCCTGTGCTGCAGATGGGCTTTGCTCTGGTAACCGGTTTTTCCATCTCCCTCTGGTGAAAATGTGATTCTTGTGTGTGTCTAGATCTTTTTTCTCTCTCTTCCTTCTCCTCCTCCGGCCTATGGCTTGGTAACTAACTGAGGTGCCTTGGCTCGGGGGCGGGGTATAGGAGGGGGACCCTAGTGCATCCTGGGAGGCTGAAAGATTAACTCTATGGTGCCCGATGACTGACGTCACACCTATTCCCCAAGGTATCCCGTGGAACCCTATGGACTTCGTAGAAATAGAGATAACAAAGGTAAGTTCTACCATATCTCATATTTTTACGGGTTGAAAGCCATAAGGGGCAATTTGAGATCAGGGGATACAGCCACAATGTTAGCAAAGGCTGAAATGAAGTGCATTTTTTCACTGAAGACCCTGATACCTTGATACTAAACAAAGATTTTGAGTTAAAATGGTTTTTGTAGTTTTTGGTTTGTCCTTTAGATTTTTTATAATACGGTTGCTTATGTGTTTTTGTTTTTCTTTTTTTGGGGGATCCTATGAAGATTTTATATCACCTGGGACTATTTGAAAGAACTGAAAAACCAAGATTGGAATACTTCACTATAATTGCCTCATATGAAGTTTTGTGATGGAGACCAGAGATTGATGCATTTATGTATGTCTTTGTCCCTTTAGTAAAGAGTTTTTTTGGCTATTAGTGTTTTAGATGTATTATGCATTGTATTGTATAAAGTCAGGTGATATGTGAGTTTAACTGTTTATGTCAATACCATTTTATGTCTTAGTGCATTGTAAACCACCAATCATGTGCTATTCTTGGGCTTGAAATATATATAATTTGAGATTATATTGAACCTTCCGCATTCCATGGTATTTTTGTTAGTTTCTGGGTGCTAGTTTAATGATACGCAAACACAGTTTCCGGCTGCTGTCGGAATGTCACTTCCGCCCGTCGGGTGATGCGGAGGACTCCCTCGGTTTTTATAACGAGACCATTCCTGAGTTATTTCCGGCTCATGTGGCCTCTGTGGTTACCACACAGGTGAGTCCGGCACATATCAATAGGATTGGTTTTGAGCATCTGACAGAGCCTTTTGCGTTCCACGGGTTTTGTCAGGTGACACACAAACTTAGTTTCCGGCGGTTGGCTAGATGACACACTAATACCGTTTCTGGCAGCCGCCGGTATGTCACTTCCGCCCGTCGGGTGATGCGGAGGATTCCCTCGGTCTCATAACTAGACCATTCTCCAGCTATTTCCGGCGCATGTGGCCTCCGTGGTTACCATACATGTGAGTCTGGCACTTATTGATTGGATAGGTTTCAGAGGGTTGGTCCTGTGGATTGCAGTGATTGGTGGGAGGGAGTTTAAATAGCAGTCTATCACACTATTCCATATGTCTTGACAAAGGCTCCTGTACGAGCCGAAACGCGCGTCAACTAGGAAGTGTGATTCTTTTTTCCATGATCCCCTGTGTTGAGGTATGTCTGCATAAGCTACGGTGATACCACTTTTGTGAACATTTACTTACAACTTTTTATCGTGACATCACCCACAAGGGAGATCTTTTATTTCATTTATATGGTTTTATTTATTTTTTTTTGATGTTTTATGTCTTGTACTGTGCGGTATTGGAGTCTATATTGATGAATAAATTTTTTTGATATGGTACTCATCCATTATTATTTGGAGAACACATTAATAAAAGAAAAGGAAGAAGGGGAATAAAAAGAAACTGCTACGAACACATAACCACTAATCTGATTGTGAGTTTGGGTACACCTGCTATAACTATCCATCAAAGAAACCTTTATATGTGGTGTTTCTACCTGTTTGAATGTGAGTTACGGTACACAGGATTTTCTCCTCGTTGTTTTCTATGGAATTTTTGGGTGATGGTACCTATTAAAGAAACCTTTTGAGGAATACACACCTTCTCTCTGCTGTGAGTGGGGTACGCTATTATGTCACAAGGTTTTCTCTCTGTCAAATTGTGACCAATATATATTTGAAGACTAATATCTGGATATATTTCTCCACATGTCAATCTACGTTGAGGAAGAGGAAATCTAACATCAAATTCCAGTTCAAATAAAAGAAAGAAGAGGACAAGGAGAGAAAATAAGAAATAAAGACTTCATTTCTGAAAAGGGATGTATATACCTTTAATTATCTGGATTTGTGTATTGAGCGCCTAGGTGTTAGTTCTTGTTGCCTTTTGTGTCTAAATACTTTGAAGTCTTAGTAACAGAATGACTCTACTAAAAAAATTCACCATCTGCCCTCAAACATTTTCTCCACCTCTCAACCCAAGCTGTGAATCCACTTTGGAAAATTCCAGTGGTTGGTGTTTGACCCAGGAACATATAGCATTTTGAACAACCTTTATGTCTTCAAAATGTTGACCACGGAGACAGTATTTGAGAGGGCCAAACAGATGAAAGCCAGAAGGGGCCAAATCAGGACTGTATGGTGGATGTAGCATTATTGCCCACCCCATTTTGGCAATGGCCGCAGATGTTGCCATCGAAGTGTGAGGTCTGACATTGTTGTGGTGTAAGATGACATTTGACAGTCGAATTGTTGACCTTTTTTTGCGGATGGCTTCTTTCAGCTTCTTAAGTGTAATAATGTATCGATCACTGTTGATTGATTGGTTTGGTTCCAAGTAATCGATGAGAATAACACCTCGGCAATCCCAAAAGAATGTGGCCATGACTTTGTTTATGGATCGCTGTGATTTAAACTTTTTTGGCCTATGTGAACTTGGGTGTTTCCATTGCTTTGATTGGGCCTTTGTTTCTGGGTCATAAAGGAATACCCAGGTCTCATCTCCTGTAATGACATTTTCCAAAAACATCTCAGGGTTGGCTTCAAAGTTGGTCAAAAGGTCATTGCACACTTCCACCCTCTGGGCCTTATGATCCCTGGTTAATTGCTTTGGAACCCATTTAGCACACACTTTACGATATCTCAAATCATTGATTAGTGTTTCTACAGTACCATGGCTACATTCCAGTTCATCACTGATATCTCTGATGGTCACACAATGGTCTTTCTGAATCATGGCATCGACTTTGTGTCGGTTCTCTGCTGTCACTGCAGTTGATGGTCTGCCACCATGAGGTTTGTCCCACACCCACGATTCTCCTGATTTAAAACACTTTATCCACCTTCTGACATTGCTTTAGTCAATTGTACGCTCACCATACACTTTTTTTAGTCTTCTGTGGATTTCTGTAGCACTGCAGCCTTCTTTTTCCAGAAATTCAATGAGGCTCTTTGTTTCATCTTGGATTCCATGGTATTTCTTGGACTACCTAAACAAAACTACATATATAGTTAGCAGACATATTAAAGTACAAACTGACAAAGTTTCCAATAAATGTTGCATATTATTTCAGAGTTATGAGCATTTAGGCATTACTTTTTGAACAACCCTTGTATAAATGGTTTTAACAAGGTAAAGGAAGGAGACATTCTTCAAAGAAAGAGAAGTATTAGAACAAAAGGACATGTTCTAAAACTGGAGGGTGGTAGATTCAGGGGAAATTTGAGGAAAAATTACTTCACAGAAAGGGTGTCACGACCAGGGTTTCTCTGCATAAGGGACGACGGGTATTACCTGTGAGGGTGCTGTGGCGTGGTCCTTCTGGCGGAGGTGCTGGTGTCTGGCGGCAGGCATTGGCTGTGCGAGGTGTTCCGCAGGCACGGTGTCATTTTGGCTGGGGTAGGCCTGGTGGTGTTTCCATTCCACTCTTGTATGGGTGCCATCATCTTGCTTCTGGTCAAGTGACTTAGTTGCACCAGTCCTGGCATGTCACATGCTCTCTCTGACCTATCACGATTCAGCACTGGGTACTTAAGGGAGTTCAGAGCTTCACATAGTTGCCAGTGCAACATTTTTCCCAGCGTAGCTGTAAGAGAGTTCCTGTGCTTCTGAATAAACCTGTCTGTTTGAGTGCTCCCCTGTGCTCCTGCTGGATCCCAGCTTCCACGGAGCCTGCACCGCTCTGCCTGCTCCCTTCCTCCTGCTGGAACCATCCTGCACCTTCCTTTTACCCTTTCCCTGCCAAAGGACCTGTGTCTACAGTTAACCCTGAGCCTACACTGCCTCCATTTACCTAGCTCTACACTGAGCCATCTCAGTTCAATTCATCAGCTGCTGCTAATCCAATTACTCTATACCTCTCTGGATTTCATCTCACCAGTATCAATCAGTGACTGTTTCCCTGTCTGCAGCCCTTTTGGATTACAAAGACTGTTTATTAGTTCTGCCACTAACCGGACATTGGCCCTCATTCAGAGCCGTTCGCTATTTGTGGTCGCTCGTTTAAAAACAAGGGGTGGCTATTCAAATGATCCGTACGCACATTGCAGTCTGTTCACACCTCTAAGTCTGAACGAGCGAGCAAAACATACGCTCGTTTATTTGTTAAAAACGCCCCCTGGCCGCTCGCATCCTACGTCATGTCCGCTATTTATTAGATTAATCGAGTACATCGACCAGCGTATGAACTGCTCGCTATTCTTGTGGTTGGTGTTTGCTACCACAAATTTGCGAGCAGTTCTGGCTATAAAATAACCCAGTGACGTGGTCAATGATGCTGCTGTATTAATTATGCACACCCATAAAACGCCCGTTTTGACCTTTAAGCACGCCTGCGTTCGGATCTCCACTCCCCATTTTCAAGCACCTTCCCCTGTTACCACCCACATACGCCTCATTCTGTCACTCAAAATAGCAGGCACTCGCTATATTGCGTACCAACGATTTTCGGCCGCACTGACTGGTTCGCGCATGCGTACTAAAAACCGTACGCATGCGCAGATGTGCAAACATCGCTCGGAACGAGCGTACTGCCGCTAACGAGCGGCTCTGAATGAGGGCCATTGTTTATTATTACTTCACTACAGTTTCTATCATCACCATCTTCTTAACGTTCTGGACTTTATTTTATCCGTGTAAATGTCTGCAAATTCACCCATTAAAAAACCCACTTTTCAATTTAAATTTGTTCAAGTGTCTTCTCCTATTACCACCCCGGGTCCACAACAAACTCAGATCCTAACAAAGGGTATTGGACAAGTGGAATAGCCTCCCATCAGAGGTGGTAGAGGCTAAGACAGTAGAGCAATTTAAACATGCATGGGATAGACATAAGGATATCCTTCAGAAGAAGTAAGGATCAATAAGGGTTGAGGTAACAATATGTTTAAAAATGGGGCAGACGGGGCTTGGCCTGGTAGGCACTGAAGCAAGACGTATTCTATGGGAGATCCTTCCTGACCACCTTTAAAAACGTCTTTTCCAGCCCTCCCTGTAGCCTTTCTGACATCCCTGTCTGCCCTCTCATCGGCTCTCTACTTGCCCACACTGAGGGACAAGGTTCGCAGAATCGGAAGGCATTGTAATTGTCATTGTGGGTTGCGGCCTTCCCACCCTCCTGAAGCCGGGGACTATATTATTGAACTGATCGCCGCGGTACTTCAGGGTCACCGCACCTGGTCCCTCTGCTCCACCCGAGGATTGCTAAACCTCCTCCCGCATAGGGAACATCTAGTGGACCTACCCACTCCTACCTCCGGCTGCTTGAAGTGCCATCATCACCCGCCAGGGACTCCGCGCTCCGCTCCCGCCCTACTGCAGCTGACGCGACCTGCCTGGAGCTCTGTGCTGCAAGAGGCAGCTGACCGGCCTGCTGACTGCTGGCTCCTGCTCTAGGTGTCGTGACTGCGGCTCTGTGGTGTCCTGCTGGTGCCTCCTCTGTACCAAGGTGTCTGGCCTGGAAGTGGTGAGCTTGTGTATAGCTCCTATCAGCTCAGTCCCCATTACACCGCTCGTATCCTGTATACCTTGGGGGTTGTTGCATTGTCCATTCCCTCACTCTGATCACAGGTTACCATACTGTGCCCTTTGAAGTGGTTTTTAGGGGTTACAGCACCTCTACAAATTTGGTACACAGTCCTTAATTTACAAGATATAAAACCCCCTTATCGGCGTGGGCTTTGCTCCCTCCTGTGGCAAGTCCCTGTCACTACATAATTTTTTGGAAGAAATTGCTCTATATTTATATATATTAATTTATTTTTCCTGCTCTACCGTCTATACCGGTTTTTACCCACCCATTAAAGGCTGGCAGTGTACTCTATGCCCCTTGTCAGTGGGGTTATAATGTGAAGCTGGAGGCTCGCTGTGACCATTTCATGCTTGCTATGTAGTCTCATTAACAGGGGAATGTGTCATCCGCCATCCATTTATCTAACACACTACATGACCTCATGATTCCTCCTCAAGTGTATTCCTGATGGGCAAGACCAAGAGAGTTACGCAGAAAAAGGACCCTCGGACACCAAAGGCCGATTCTTCTCAACCTAACCTTCATTCATATTTATCCATCTCACACATTGCAGACTCCCCTATAACTGGCTCCACACCTTTGCCGACCACCTCTCCCACCATGGCCCTCTCTCCCTCATCTGGCGATCTTCATGCTCAATTATCCCAATTGCGAGGGGAAATTACGGAAGTTTTAACCCATGTTCGTTCTCTCCCCTCTAAACAAGACATGCAGGCTCTGGAGTCTCGAATCCAGGACTCTATGCAGACTCAGATCTCTTTAGTACAAGCTGATGTTAAACATTTGGGATCCCGCATGGTTACCCTTGAAGAAGAGAAAGAGTCAGTTGACAACCAGTTATCTCATCTTCATGAGTTAATCTCCCAACAAGCCTTAGATATGAGAACAATGCAAAACAGAGTAGACGACCTAGACAACAGAGGCCGCAGGAATAATATTCGTGTTCGGGGGCTTCCTGAGGATGTCCCTCCATCTGGTCTGACTGATGCCCTAAATAAAATATTTGGAGACATCCTGGAACTTGACCCCAACCACCCTATTGAATTCGATCGCGTTCACAGAGCTCTCCGTCCGAAGGGTCTTGCAACTGATCATCCGAGAGACATTATTTGCTGGGTCCACTATTTCTCACAAAAAAAGGAGCTCCTCCATAAAGTCCGCAATCTGGAAGGTGTGGAGTTCAACGGTACTCGTCTACAAATTTTCCAGGATCTTTCTTGGCGGACCCTCCAACAGCAACGGTTATTGAAACCCCTAACAGACTCCTTGCGTAAACAAGAGATCAAATATAGATGGGGGTTCCTGTTCTCTCTACAGGTCACTCATGCCGGTAAACACCTGGTACTCCAGTCTCCCTAGAACTTACCTGATTTGTGTTCTGCTCTGGACATGGAGCTTATTACACTTCCCGATTGGCAGGTCTTTTCACTTCCTCTACTTGTACCTTCTGGCTGTCCGAGGAGAGACCATTGGCAACAAGTACAGCACCATAAAAAGAAACCTAAAGGAGCTGACCCCCCTCTAGCATCTGATCCCACTTGATATATGTTCAGTTTGTTTTGAGGTTCTCCTTGATTGAGGTTGTATTCATTATTTGTTCTTAATTCTAATTGTTTACAGAAATGTTTGGAGTTAGGCCCGTTGGACCTCCTAAGTTACTAGAGGCTTATTAGTCCTATTTTATATATTTTTCTCTCAAGGTCCATTTATAGTCAGATGTATTAGATAAATCAAGTTGCCCTCATTATATAAATTTCTTATTTAGATTGCTATTGTATGCCATTTTTCTTTTTATCTGCTTATGTGGATATTCCAATTATATTAAAAAAATTTTTTTATAAGGCGTTATGTGATTATGTTTATTCAATTTATATTATTAATATTGTGTGTTTTCTATTATACAGTGATTTTTTCTATAAGATGGCGCGGTCACTCCACCCCTGTGTGCCCCCTACCGCTAATTTTTCCCGTGACATGGGTTCCCTGGCGGTCCCCTTATTGTCCGGCAGCGGTTCTTTTTTCCTCTCAATAATGTTTTGTTGTATTATTATAATTTCTGTCTTTTGTGTCTCCCCCCCATTCCTTCTTGTTTTTTCCTTTTCTCCCCTTCTCTATTTTTTCTTCTGTTCAGTCCCTCTATTAATTTAATTTTTTTTACTTTTATTGTTTTCTCAGATCTATTCTACTGCACCGTATAACTTTAGCTCTACTTTTCACCCATGGCTGCTTCACTCCGTATAGTCTCTATTAATGCTAGAGGACTGAATGTCCCAGAAAAGAGAACCCAGGCCCTTCGTTCTTTTTATGCTGATAGAGCAGATATTGTCTTTGTACAGGAAACCCACTTCCGCCAGTCCCCCTCTGCTCCATGACTTGGCAATCAATTTTACCCCATAACACATTATAGTAACTATCCCCAATCGAAATCTAAGGGAGTTGCTATTTTATTTGCTAAACGTTTGCCAGTCACACACTCTGAAGTACATAATTTGGAGGAGGGGAGATGCCTACTGGTTAAATGCTTCATTTTTAATCAACATTTCACATTTGTTAATATGTATACCCCAAACCAGGGCCAGCCAACTTTTCGTAAGAGGGTTCTGGATAAAATTGACACACTCCAACAGGGGATCTTGATAGTAGGTGGAGACTTCAACTGGGCCCTGGATCATCTCCTGGACACCTCACCGGGCTCCTCAACAGTCCCTTGTTGAACATCAAGGATGGTTGCTTTATACTCATCAGCTGTCCGACGTCTGGCGTATTTCACATCCCTCAGATAGAGATTATTCATACTATTCTAGCTCCCACCAGTCCTACTCCAGGATAGACTATATATTTCTACACCTGATAGAGGACACTTCTATAGGAGTGACAACCTGGTCTGATCATGCTCCAGTGAGAGTAGACATCTCCCTCGGATTTTCTGATCCAATCACTAGATCCTGGTGTTTTAATGAGTCCCTTCTGTCTGACCCTTACTGTAGATCTCAGTTGGAAGAGGCTATTGATATATATCTAGAATGTAATACCACCCCAGATGTATCTAGCCTCACTATATGGGAAGCCCACAAATGTGTCCTTAGAGGAAGATGTATCCAACTTGGTTCCTACTTAAAGAAACAAGGATGGGACAGATAGAAGACTTATTGCAGAGAATACAGGTTTTGGAGTCTACCCACAAAACCTCCCTTTCCTCTGATGTTTATGTGGACTTAGTCCAAGGCCGCTCAGCCTTAAATAAACTTTTACTGGAAAAGGTCAAACATTCTTTTCGAAAATGTCGTAGTCGATATTATCGCTGGGGTAATAAACCCGGAAAAATGCTAGCTAGAGCTCTGCGAACTCAAAGAGCTCGCTCCTTCATCCCTTCTATTAAAGATGGGGGGGATTGGTCGCCCATGATACTCGCAAGATTGCAGAAGCTTTCTGTTCCTATTATTCATCTTTGTATAATTTACCTGCCCCCTCGGCCTTTCCTGATGTTCTTGGGAAACAACAGGCTATTGAGGCCTATCTCACTAGAATTGGATTTCCTGGGCTGGACGACCTTGCCAGTGAGGATTTGGAGAGACCCTTCACTCTACCTGAGTTGTTGGAGGCCATTAAATCCACCCCTTCCGGGAAAAGTCCTGGCCCTGACGGGTTCTCTATAAATTATTATAAAGCTTTTCAGAACAAATTGGCTCCTCCATTGTTGGTGGCATTCAATTCAGTTTCTGATAAGACTCCCTTTTCATGCCAATCCTTAGAAGCCCATATAATGGTCATCCCTAAGGAAGGCAAAGACCCCTCCTTTTGTCCCAGTTACCGTCCAATCTCCCTTCTCAACATAGATGTTAAATTATATGCAAAAATGCTCGCAAATAGATTAAAGCATTTCTTACCTTCTCTGATTCATAATGATCAGGTAGGGTTTGTCCCGGGCCATGAAGCTAGGACAATACCTCCAAAATTATAGCCCTCATTCATTATATCTCGTCTACAGATACCCCAGCTATTCTGCTGTCTACTGATGCCGAGAAGGCATTTGACAGGGTAGATTGGAGTTTTATGTCTGGAATACTGAGACACCTGGGACTGGGCCCTGTTTGCCTTCAACGCGTCCTTGCTCTTTATCGTTCCCCCTCTGCCCGCATTAGGGTTAACGGTTCCCGTTCTGACTCCTTCTCCATTAACAATGGAACTAGACAGGGCTGTCCCTTATCCCCCCTGATTTTTATTATTTGTATGGAGGCTCTGGCAAGGTCGATCAGGCTGAATCCGAACTTGTCTGGTTTTAGGTTACATAGTGATGAATACAAATTAGCCCTATTTGCCGATGATTTATTGGCCACAATTACAAATCCCATTATTTCATTACCGAATCTACTAGAGGAATTCAAGATTTTTGGAGATCTCTCCAATTTTAAAGTTAATTATGGTAAATCGGTGGCCTTGAATATAACAGCACCTCCACAGATCGTTACAGGCCTTAAATCAGCATTCCCTTTCACCTGGCATGCTTCCCAGCTTACATATCTGGGAGTTAATCTTACTAGAGATCTCTCCCGCCTGTTTGAGGCCAATTTCACTCCCCTCCTAAACAAGATACGCTCAGACTTGAGATTATGGAAATCAGGACCCTTTTCATGGTTTGTAAGGCTGGGCATTCTCAAAATGAACTCTCTCCCTAAGATCCTCTACTTGTTACAAACCCTCCCAATTAAATTACCTCCTAGATGGTTTTTGGAAGTCCAGGCTCTCAGAGAATTTGTATGGGGAGGTGGCAGGCCCCGTTTGAAGTTAGATATTATGTTTTGTCACAAAGATCGAGGGGGTTTACGCCTCCGAAATATTAAAGGTTACTATCAGGCCTGTATCCTCCACAGAATTTTGTCCTGGTCCAGACCAGACACCCCTAAACAATGGGTGCAAATTGAGAACCAGATGCTGACGATCCCCTTATCGATAGCCCCATGGCTTCCTGTCCTTCCCAAAATTTCTCATCCTACCATTGGTCCTACCTTAAGTTCTTGGAAAACATTACGGAAGTCCCCCCTCGATATCTTCATCTCATTCCCCCCTCACCTCATTCCTTTTTAACAAACAATTTCTTCCAGGTATGGATGTTAAGATTTTCCACCCCTGGTTAGTGGTAGGACTTTTTAGGTTCGGACAGCTGATGAGTGGCGGTAGCTTTGTGCCCTTTGATGAGGTTTGTAGGAAATGGAATTTACCCTCACGGGAATACTGGCACTACCTTCAGTTGCGTCACTTTCTGCAATCTCTTGGTCCCCCTAAGACTCTCTGTTTGCATTATACTCCATTTGAACAATTATGTATTAGCCCTATCCCTCCGACCGACACTATCTCGCTGATTTATAATTTCCTGTCAGCGGACGCTAGCCTTTCTCTCCCCAATTTTACTAAGGTTTGGGACCAGGAGCTTGGAGTCGGTCTAACTGACTACGAGTGGGAGAAAATATTTAAGTTGGCCCACGCCTGCTCTCCTAGTGTTGGCGTTAGGGAAACGTTGGTATAGATGCCCAGATACCCTTTCTAAGATTGGGATTGGGATTCCGAATATATATTGGCGCTGCTCTGGGGCCCCAGGTAACCCACTACATATCTGGTGGCAATGCCCTATCCTTCAGCCCTTTTGGAACGAAGTCCTCAACCTTTCTGCAAACATTTTAGATGATCCGGTCCTACAGATCCAATGTTTTGGTTGTTTCATCTATCATCCAGACCCCTCTCGAAATATAAGAAAACTTTGTTATGTCATTTGAATAATGCTGCTAAAGCAGTTATTCCGGTGAAATGGCGCTCCTCCTCACCTCCAACAGTTATGAAATGGTTCACTAGGCTGGATCTATATATGGAAATAGATGATATACTGTCCTCTGCTGATGGAGATTATGAGTCCTTCAGGGATACCTGGCTTCGCTGGATAGATTTCAAGGACTCTGTGATCTTCAAAAATATCTTATCCTCTTCCCGCCCTTCAATTTCCTAGACCTGTCCCAAATAGTGATAAAAACTACGCCCTTGTATTTAGTTCAAAAGTTAAATAACAGCTATACTTAACTTTTCTCATTATTTTTCTCTCAACCCTTTTTAATGGGTACTGATGAACCCGAGATTATACTACTTGATCTGAGGTGACTGTTCTCTCCCTCCCCGATCTATTATATCCAATCCCTTCCTTCCTCCCCCCTTCTCACCTTGTTGTCTAGTTATGTCTTTGTCTGTGGTTTTTTTTTTGTTTGTTTCTTTTCTTTTCTCCTTATTATTTTATTTTTTATTTAATTTTTTTTTTCCATATCTAAGGGCCATTGTTCTGATATTTTATGATGTCACTGGCAATTTTTGTTATTGAGTTTTCACGTTTTCCAGTGTCTTGCTATCTCTGCATTATATCTTTCAGCAATGACTCGGATATTGTTTATAAGTATTTGTACTGTTATTCTATTGATTTTTTTACAATAAAAATACAATTTGCACTAAAAATGGTTCAGACTAGATGGGCCAAGTGGTTCTTATCTGCCGTCAAATTCTATGTTTCTATAATTGTAGACTCGTATATTTTACACCTATCAACCCTAATGACATGGGCCGTAATAAGGGAGGGCCACAGGGGCGGTCGTCCCAGGGCCCCCACACACAAAGGGGCCCCCACACTTGAGCACGAAGGGGGGGTTCTGACAACCTAGAAACCCCCCCTGATGAACCAATTCCCCTCTTCACCGGCCGCAATGGGGCGGAGCCAATATAACAAGCCCGGCACCCATATCAACCGCGAATTGCGGCATTACGCCGCGAGGGGTTGGAGCCTAATGATGTGAGGTGCCCGCCCCATTAGCAATCTGCAGCTGCTGGATACAAATAAGTGCCTATGTATTGTGTTTGTGTGTATACTGTATATGTGTTCTTGTATATACAGTATGTGTGTATATATGTACATGCATGTGTTAATGTGTATCTATGTGTTAGTGTGTGTATACTGTGTATGTGTTTGTATGTGTTTATGTGTGTGTATACTATCAGAGCTGTAACTAGACTTTTTGATGCCCTGTGCCAGAAAGAGCATTGGCACCCCTCTCATTTTTTAAAGGGACATAATGCACCCAAAAAAGGGGAATTACCTCATAGGGAAGAGATAGGGGAGGCCAGGAGATGCTGGGGATGAAATAAGAGAAAGTTATAAGTGAGAATGATAATAAACAGAAATTAGACAGGCCCAAATAGCGCCCCCTGACCTGTGGTGCCCGGTGCGATGGCATCGGCCGCACTACCCTAGCTATGTCCCTGTATACTATACATGTGTTAGTATGTTATATATATATATATATATACATATATATATACATATATATATATATTTATACACACGTTTGCTACATATATATTATATATATGTGTGTGTGTGCATGTTTAACACACACACGTGGGGGGGAGTAGGATTAGGCTCCGTGGGGTGGGGGGAGTAGGCTCCGTGTGGCTTTGTGGGGGCTCCCACAATTTAGTTGCTCCAGGGCCCCCGCAAGCCTTAATCTGGCCCTGCTAATGACAGGAGAGGGGACACAGTGATGGGAAGGGGCATTCTCTTGTAGGCAGATTTTAGGGAGGGGATGTACACATAAATACAAATTACAGTATGCAGACCAGCAATTATGCGCATATATATACCTGGACAAGTGCAAATTCACCCTTTGTAATGAATAAGACTAGTGGTAATATACTAGGAGTATATGCTCCTGATATGGAGGTGTACGCACTGCAAATGCTTTTTTTGTACATTTTATGCCCATTTTGCTAACAACTTTGCATGAGTTCCAATGTGAACAAAACAATTAGAACTTGTGTGTCTCAGAAAACCAGATTATTTTGCAAAGTTAAATAAAACAGGAGTCAGCCTGTTCCCTTAATGAGGCAGAAGTCTCCAGGGAGGTGGGCAGCAAATTGTAGAAAAATAAATTACACCACCACACATTTTCTTACTGTAGAAGTTAGTGGTTTCTCCCTTGTTGGCAAATCTAGAAAGAGATTAAATATTTGCATTTTGCAGTGTTAGTTACACTAATACAAAATGGTTATATTGATTTGCATAAGAGATGAGAAAAATAGTCAGAATTGGGAACTAATATACGTGTCTTATGATAATTTGTCCAATAAAAATGCAAATATGCAGAAAATTGTGGTACATTGTGCAGAATAACTTCTGCATAATTAATGAAGCATATTTATATATTTTTCTTAACATATAAAATAATATTATAGTAAAGCATATCTTAGAAATAACCTCCATGTTCTAAATATAGATGTAGTCAAAAGCCAGTGTAGGCAGCCATTTTGTGGGGTCATACATGAGTGTAGCCTAAAAATTCATGAACAACCAGACACTTGAAGGGCCTGCTTCTGATTTGCACCTAATTCCAGCCACCCAGTAATGCCCATTCAGTCCTATGTGAGGAGCAGTTGAGATGCGGCTAACTCAGATTGGCTCGTAATTGCTCTAAGTTGCGTATTCAAGTCATGACCATGCGCAGTTTGTGTGCAGTATCTCAGTAACATATGTTCCTTCTTTTCATTTTAGTGTCATCTAAAATATCTAGATAAATAATGTAACCGCGCTAATATGTGTAAAGAAGCTCAATTGTAATACGGAAAAAGTAGCGCTATATGAAATCAATCTTAATAATTAGTGGCACCTGTAAAAAAATAATAATTAGTTATTATGTTTATAGCTCCTTATTAAGAGTTGAAATATGGTGGGTCTCGTTCCAAAGTCACTTTGCCTTATGATGGAAATAATTCTAGCTTTCCCTACCTTCCCTTACTTAGACCTCCGGTTCCTCCATCCTCTCATTGGGGAGTAAGTCCGGGCTGCGGTGGGAAGCTAAATTGCTAGAGCCTGTCCTTGGCTCTTGCTCTATGTGAATTGCCAACGTCTGGCTGAGAGCGGCCGCGTTCTGATGACGTCAGCAGGTTAGCAGCAGGCAAAGTGAACAGCAGTGCGGCCGCAGTATCCAATGTTAGGGGTCTAACACTTGTTGCCTCCAACGCGTTTCGTGCTCTTGCACACTCTTTCAAGGATGGCATGGGCTTCAACCGAGTGTCTTTAAATACATAAAAAAACTTTATTGAATTCAATAAAAAAAGCCTTACTATTTGCTAGAATCTTACAGCCAAGGGGCTGCACAAGCTGCAAGCTATTTCAACCCTGCTGGATCTTCACCACTGCACCCTATAGGACTGAACAGGCACCCGGTAATTCTATATGGAGCCTCCACTGACTATTTACAATGCTTTTGCAAAAGAGGGATTGGTCCATATCTCCGGTGATTTAAAATACCCATTTTACATCACTTCTTTTTAATACTATGTATATAATAGGGATGTGTGCCGCACCATTTTTGCTGGATTTGGATTTGCCAAACCTTCCCTTTACTGGAATTGGATTTGGATTTCTTTTACAAAAATTGACAAAAAAAGCTAAAAATCACATAATTTGGGGGGATTTCTTTGTTCCTAGAGTATTATTAACCCCAATGACATTAAGTTACAGTCATTTACAGTCAATTTAGACCACCTCACAGCTCACAATATTGTTTTCACCATTATTGGCCAAAGGCTGCAGTGAGCTGGCTGGTTACTAAGCGACAGACACCGCAGTTTAAAGCACATCTATGAAAAATTACCACTCACTACTTAGTCACAATACTTGCATGCTATGGACGCACAGAGGGCTACGGCCCAAGGAGTCACTGTGCTTGTATATGCAGAGGGCTACGGCCCAAGAAGTCACGGTGCTTGTATACGAAGAGGGCTACGGCCCAAGGAGTCATGGTGCTTGTATACACAAATGGCTACTGCCCAAGGAGTCATGGTGCTTATACACACAGAGGGCTACTGCCCTAGGAGTCATGGTGCTTGTTTACACAGTGGGCTAAGGCCCAATTATTCACGGTGCTTACACACACACTCAGGGCTACTGCCCAATTATTCACTGTGCTTATACATATAGAGGGATATTGCCCTAGGAGTCACTGTGCTTGTATACACAGTGGGCTAAGACCCAAGGAGTTACGGTGTTTCTATACACAGAGGACTAAGGCCCAAGGAGTTACGGTGCTTGTATACACTGAGGACTACGGCCCTAGGAGTCATGGTGCTTGTATACACAGAGGTCTATGGCCCTAGGAGTCACGGTGCTTGTATACACAGAGCACTATGGCCCTAGGAGTCTCGGTGCTTGTATACACAGTGGGCTAAGGCCCAATTATTCACGGTGCTTACACACACTGAGGACTACTGCCTAATTATTCTCGGTGCTTATACACACAGAGGGCTACTGCCTTAGGAGTCACGGTGCTTGTATACACAGTGGGCTAAGTCCCAAGGAGTTATGGTGCTTGTATACACAGAGGGCTACAGCCCCAATAGTTACAGTGCTTGTATACACAGTGGGCTAGGGCCCAAGTAGTTACGGTGCTTGTATACACAGAGGGCTACGGCCCTAGGAGTCACGGTACTTGTATACACAGTGGACTAAGACCCAAGGAGTTACGGTGCTTTTTTTTTTGTACACACAGCCACTTTTGAGTCTCGATACTTTAATCAGCAGAGTATAGCGCAGCATATGTCAGTGTGCAGTGTGCCCCCTATACAGTCACTTTGCCAGCACAGCCACTTGTGAGTCTGGACAAAGCAACTTTAATCAGCAGAGTATAGCGCAGCATACATCAGCGTGCAGTGTGCCCCCTTACACAGTCACTTTGCCAGCACAGCCACTTGTGAGTCTCTGGGCACAGCCACTTAAATGCCCCCTTACACAGCCACTTAATCAGCAGTGCGGAGCATGGGAGAGAAATGGCGCCGAGTCGAGGTCTCGGCGCCTTACGTAGAGCCGAACTCTCACGAGAATCCAACGTCAGGAGGATGACGTTCAGCCTCGCAGTGGGATCTGAGTCATGCGACTCGGGTGGACTCGGATCCCCGAGGTTCAGAGCGGTTCAGATTCCACAGAATCCGAATCGCTCATCCCAAGTATATAACCATATGTTTGTGCTTGTTATAACATTTGGATTGCATATTATGTTCGTTAAACTTGTTTTTTATATATTTGTAGAGGTCGCTCACACAGTATTTATTTATTAATTGATACATTTATATATGTTGGCTTTCCTTTTTTTTTTTGTTCATTTACATTGCATTTATGTGCCGTATTTTCTAGAAAATTGTTTTTAGGTTTGTTTCTCTACAGTTCAGGAACAATAAATCAACTTACATGAGACAGCAGTTCAAACGGGCTGAGTATTCACAGCACAGTCATAGTTCAGATTGTCCAGCATAGAGAGAGCTGCTGAAGGTGCAACCTCTCACTCACATTTTCACTGACTAAATAAACTTACCAGGTTTTTATGCCTCATCTCACATGTTCTCAAACTCGGTCCTCAGGACCCCAAACAGTGCATGTTTTGCAGGTCTCCTCACATAATTACTAGTGAAATAATTAGCTGCACCTGTAGATCTTTTAAAATGTGTCAGTGAATAATGAATACACCTGTGCACCTGCTGGGTGACCTGCAAAAAGTGAACTGTGTGAGGTCCTGAGAGCCGAGTTTGAGATCCACTGCCTTAGCTGGTCTTAATTGAGGTAAGGGTGTGGTTCCTCCCTGGCTACAGGAAGGTTAACCCTTTCCTCAGAATGTGGGAGATACCCACTCTGTCACACCAATCTGGACTAATTTGGATGTGACAAAGTTGCCAGCTGCGCTTGAATCCAACAGGGCAGAGACTTGCTTGAAGAGCTTGGCAACTTGAAGAGAAATTGTGAGAATGTAGAGGAATTAACTACTTCTAACTTAGCCTCTCCGTGCCGAGTGAGGAGCGGGAGTTTCCTGGATGCCTGGGACAATTGTTGAGCTGATGAGAAGGTGCAGCACAGTATAGACAGAGATTCTAAGACTGTCGCCTTCTGTGTTATTCCTGTGATAGGCGAGAATGGTAGTTTTGCATCGGTTCCTCTTTGGAAGAAGAAACTGACTGAGGCAAGACTGTCACTAGAGGTTTAGGATGAATGTATCTCCCTCTCTCAATAGCATGTTCTTTAAAACACAAGGTACACAAGGAGATCAAGTCCTCTAACTTGTCCGGGAGATAACGAGTAACAAGAACATCTCATTTCGTCGAATAAGCCATTCCAAAAGGCTGCATAGAATGCTCCATCATTCCAAGAGAGTTCTGATGCCAGTATTTGAAACTGCACTAGATACTGGCCTACAGACTTTGAACCCTGGCGTAGCCATAGAAGGTCTGAAGATACAGATGACACTCTCCCTGGTTCTTCGAAGATTCGTCGGAATGCCATAACTAATTCCTTGTAAGATGTCAGAATGGGATCCAATCTTTCCCATGTGGTACCCCCAAGTTTGTGTCAAACTGGGGTACCCCACTTTTTTTCTGAATGGTCTCACCCCCATAGCTAGGGGTATAATGTCTAAAGCAGCCTATAGACTGGTATTGCAGGGCTGCTGAACAATGTGTGACCCCCTATCTCCCTGAGGCTGCTGAGCCTGTGCAGCCAAGGGGGGAGATTGTACAGCTGGCCAGGAACCCGGGAAAATGGTCCCCCAATTGATTGGCCCCTTAGGTTGCAGGGCAATGGAACCTGTGGGTGGACTGCTAATGGGTCCCCTGGTCCAATGATTAATGCTGGGGAGGAGGGCCTGAGACAGGACCTACTGTAGGTGTTAAATAATAGCTCCCCGTAGGCTGGTCGGGGTTACGGAATGTAGACAGCGCTGCCTGTGTAGCGGAGAGCTGTCGGACCCTGGAGAGGATGGGGGTCTAGAGAGAGGAGTGGGCTGCTACTACTACTGCTGTACCAAGGAGAGCTGCGGTGGAGAGCTGGTCGAGCTGTCGGATATTTGGGAGGGCACTACCGGCACTCTACTACCTGGTTGCCATGGCCAGACCCCCTGCCGCTGTGAAGACCCCCAGTAGTATTGTCCACCAAGTCCCCCTACTCTGGACCTGTACTGCCACTGCCCGAACATAGACGGAGCCCTTCGGAAATTCATCTGCCTCTGCGGTTGCTGCCCCTGACTAGTTAGCTGCCGGGACCTACTGGGAGATCAGCAGGACCCCGCCAACAGGTTCCACTCGCTGTTAGCTGTACGCTCGCAACCGGGTCGATGGTGGGCCAGTGCGCACTCAGTCGCTCCGGGTCTCGCAACAAAGGGGTCGTGCTGTCGATGTTGAGTGACAGCACGCCCCCTTTGGTGGGTGGGCCAGGGGGAGTGGCTGCCCAAATGACATCACGAGTGATGTCAGTGGGAGAGATTTCGGCTCTGTTAGAGCCGAAATCTCTCTGGGCTTGCGGGATCGTTGCAAGCCCGATGGTCGCGATGGTCTTGACCATCGAGACCATCTTCCTGGCCGCTCGCTATAGCTGTGGGTGGTCACCCACAGCTATGCGAGCGGCCAGGAGGCCGTTCTAAAAAAAAAATAAAAACAACGGCTCTGATTCAGAGCGAGTGCTCTGTCAGAGCAACCAGCTCTGAATCAGGCCCATAGGATGGAGGAGCTTGGAGCTGGGTGCAGCCGCCCTTTAAGTAACCTCTTTCTACTTGGAGCTGCTGCTGCTGCTGGCCAGCTGCAGGCAGAAGAGAGGGGCAGCCCTAGAAGAGGATACTGCTGCCGGGACTGTGGAGCACCCATTCAGAGGAAACTTTTGCTGGGGAGAGGACCTGTGCTGCCCGGAGAAGATGACGTCCAGAGAAACTGTGCCAGAGGGACCAGCCACGGACGACCCCTGGAGAAGACCCCTGACAAGAACCCCGCGCCTGGAAGAGGAGTGAGGATGACGCCGCTGCAGGGAAGAAGACAGCGCGGAGGAGGTGTGCCTGCAAAATCCCAGGAGGATCTGTGGATCTTTTGGGAGTACTGCCCCACTGATCGCTCTCTAGCCAAGGATTGCTGTCAGGAGGATGAGGGAGGAGCTCCAGTACTTAGCCCAGCCTGGTGCGGTGCTCTGCATCCCGGGCCTGCGGTTGCTGTGTCCCGGGAATCGTGTTGGGCAGAAGAGCTCATGCTTGCAATGAGACACTATATTTCCCGGCAACCTGCCCTAGTTTTATGCATAAATGCCACTGCCCACTGCTTTTCCTGCCCTGTCTTTAGTCCGTTCCATTAGCCTGCTGCTATGCACTGCCTAGGTCCCTTGTCTTCCCCTTGGTACCTGCCGCCGTGCAGGGTTTGCACTGTACTTACTCTAGGCCCAATCAGGGGGTTTATGTGTTGATAGCCTATTATTGTCTCATCTCACCCTTCATAGTGCCTTAAATAAGGTAGGGTGTGTAACAAGGGGGGAAGTAAAGGATAGGATACCCCTTTTCACTGTCTCATATTCGTTATTTGGTGTATTATTTTTCTTGTGAACCTCCAGCTCTTGCTGGGAGGGGACATGATTTGGTTAATTGCGTCAGCTCATGTTTGATGCAATTGTGAGTATCGTAAATACTGTTTTTCTTGCCATGAAATTTATATGTATTCACTGGTGGTGGTGGAAATGTAAATGTCTTTAATGCACTGCTTGTTTGCCGTATTTACTTCAGAGTCAGTTTATTTTAATGTAATGTATATGCATACTTGCTGGTGCCTAATTTGAATGCTGACATTTCTCAAAGCACTGTGTATTTCTACTGTTAAACATTTACCTTGGTGGTTGCTGTGATGCAATGTATATGTAATGCTTATTTAACCCTGTGTAACCCCAGCTGGCAATTTTTGTGGTAACTGTTTAAATGCTACAATCTGCCGGTGCACTACTGCTTCAAGCATAACCTTTGTGTTTTCTCTATTTTTCTCAGCAAAAGGACAAAGTGTTAGCAAAGACTGTGTTTAAATGCTACCATCTGCTGGTGCACTACTGATTCAAGCATAATTGCATGTGTTTTTTTTTTATTCCTCACTTCTTTAGTAACGTAAAGCTTTGTGACAACTGTAAGGATACTGCCTTTGAACCTCTATATACCCCTGCCTATACCTTCTAATATCCTGCCTATAAACCTCTAAGGATGATGCTAATTTGCGTACGCAGTCATACAGTAAATAAAGACTCCAGACCTAGAGCCTGTGGTTCCAAAGCACAAAGTATTATTCAAGTAAAAGTACAGCAGTTACACGCTATGATCCTCATATAATCTTAGCGCAAAGAGATTATACAGACCCAAGTACAATTATACATATGCAGCGCTCTCTGGTCCAGATGTTAGGCATCAGCAAGAAACCCCTCGTCAATCAGCATTCAGCACGAAGACTAGGAACCCAGGGTCAGAGCACACATATTTATACCCCCCAGAAATAACCAACAAAATAGAGAAGAAGTTTGTTGCTAATAACATTGGTCCTAAAGGAGAGGGCATATGTTACAAGGAATTTGACAGGTTGGTTCAAATAGACACAGTCCAGCCTCTAACAATTGGAGGTCTCTGGTTTCCCGCCTCATGCAAATCCTAACAGTTGTTCATATAATGTACATTTTGTTGCTTGAAGTCTCTGCGGTTCATAAGTTGAGAATGCATGTTGCGATCTCTCCATCGATATTACCGGAATACTGTTGACAGAGTACGCATCAGTACAATACCAAACATGGCTTACTTATCACTTATAAAACCTTAGTTACGAAATAATCTTTATTTCATAGCAATGATAATAAATGTGCATACTCGAATCTTATACCTTAAAGCTTATGGAACCTTGTATGTGAATATGTAATGTGTGAGTATGTGGGGTTTGAAGTAAAGACGCTAGTTAACTTGGGGCAGATGCGTGTGCATGGAGCTAATATTCTGCGTTTTCATACAGGGTCTTATGCATTCGCTAATATGCGACTAGTTAACAGCGCAATTGTGCGTATGAGAAATGGTGGACTTAAATCTCACTTAAACTCACAGTGATTACGCAATTATAGCATGAGCCTCTATAGGCACGTGAATTCATCAGAGCACAGAGATAACGCTGATCTGAAGTCTTAGCTCTCAGCTATCCATAGAAGTGAACACCTAGCAGTGTGGAATGCTGAGCATTATAGTTCCATGACTTACTCATGCCCCAGCAGCCCCCACCCTTTTCAGGCTCCAAAATACTGGTCTTTGTTCTCCCAGGGCCTGTGTAGATGCAAATTAGCACAGCTACAAGACCCAAACCTCAGATAACACTCTTGGCTTTGGAGGTATTTTATTGTAGGAAGCCTGCTAATGTAAGGTGCTACAAACGACCCTCTTGCTGTATTCGAGCAGGGCCACCTGGAGTGAGAGCAGACGTTATGTCCATGAAGCTTGTCTTCATAGGCTAGTTGTCATGTGGCCATTTGCTCTGTTTAGCTAATGCAATCCAATTTTGACATACTGTACAGCCATTTCTGCACACACTTTATCCAGAGCACCCAAACTACGTAAAGTCATGAAATGGGCTTTTGATGAATCGCCATAACTTATGGCGATGGTCACAGATGCAATCGCATGATGCTAATAGTAATATTGCCACATGTACTAAAGTGTGAGTTTATCTAAAATGGCGCTTAGGCGGCCATTCGCAAAATGGCATCTTGCGATCTCATTTCCAAGATGGCGTCTTGCGGCCAGTCGCAAGATAGCGTCGCTGCAATCCAATTTTAAACTGATCTTGTCTCAGCCAATTATCCAGCTTCGACAACTGTGTTTCCTTTTGTTGACCCCCAATTGCCAGCTGGGGTCACCGGTAGAGGACAAGGAGGTGTTAAGTAAATACGTTGCTATAGTAATCTGTAAAAATTATATTCTGTTTATTATATGCATTCTTTATTGATTGTTGTATCCAATTATTTGCTATAATAAAATAGCGTTGTACCTTCCTTCCTGTGTCTGCAAAAGGGGATATCACTTAGACTTGCCCCTCTGTCACGGTGTGTCCTATCTCAACGACGGGGAGTTCGGCCACAAGGAAGCATAGCAATCACACCTGAACATGGTTCTAGTGTCACTAAAGGAATTGCCTGGGCATCACACCCATAAGGGTGAAGCCCAGCCTAAGGCGGATCCAGATAATAGGGAGATAATATATGCTCAGGGTTATCTGTAGGAAAATTGCTTGGTTGGCGCTCAAACTGTATTTCACATTGATCTGCAATTTTTGGGGTTCCCATCAAATTTTGCAGGAGTAGTAATGTGCAAATGAGGTGCCTCTGAGGAAACTGGAACCGGAGAAATCGTGAAGTGTCAGCTCGTGAGCCTCTCAGAGTGGATTGGATGTTATCCAGCCGATTAGGCAATTCTTGGAGGAACTGTACCACCTGACCCTGCGCCACCTCTAGATGTTCTAGGTGAGCAACAAGATCAGTGGTAAACCCAGCAGCTTGTGCCTGATTCTCGGCTGAATCCATAGGACCTGTACAAACTGTCACGCCTGAGGGTTGGTTTGGGTAGGAACAGGCGTGGTAGGCTGAAGGGGAGATAGAAATACAGTAGTGGATGATGGGCCCGAAGGTGAGGACAGAAATAGAATGTTTTGGTGGTAAAAACCAGACTGGTGTGCAAGATGGTATAGGAGACTTCTTTACCAGATATAGGAACTGGATATAACGAACTGGGACTGTTCAGATACAGAGCACCTGGGATCTTAGCACAGAGCTGTAACTTCAGCAAGAAGCAATGCTGTACTGGCAAAAGAGGCTAGTCTGGAAATGGAATTTATAGGTGAGGATCCCTAGGCATTGGATGCTGCGATCAGCTGGTCTGGGATCAGCACTCTGAGTCCAACATGGCTGCTCCCATACTGTAGTGAATCAGGCTCACTGATCGGACATGGCAGGAGCGGCACAGACAGATGGGTGCAGCATGAGCGGACCTCTGTGCTATCCTGGACAGGCACCAAAAAGGTAAGAAAGTAGTTTTAATAGTCCGGACAAGTCCATGGACAAACAAATGGAGAAAGTCCAGCTGTAGAACAAATGGACGTTAATCCAACTTGTGTCCAGTCAACTTGAAGAGTTAGGACCTGCTTGGGGAGGTATAACAGAGACCTGGATTTGACATTTCTTTAGAAATTTGACACCAATCTCCAGCGATAAAATTACGTAGACGGTCCCGTCTTTGTGAACAAGTAGCTTAACCGAAAACCCCAGCTCAGTCCAGGATTAAGGTGCACATGGGTCTGGAGCTGAAATTTACAAAGGGCCTATTGTGTGTCACCGCAGGGGGTGTGGCTAGTGATGTGGTGGGACATGACCAGTGCTATGGGGGTGTGGTCTGCATCATGGGTTGTGGCTAGCGCCTTCCTTCAATCACCTCAATTGCACTCCCCACTCCGCTTATATCAACAGTGTAATATGAAAGCCTACAAACAAAGGGAAATATCCCTTATTAACATGAAAAAGAAAAATCGCACATAGTGATCACATGATTCGAACCCTCCCTACTAAAGAGCATGTGGATCAATTAGAGATGTCATGGATGTGACATCTCTCTATATGAAAAGAACCTAATCTAATAGCTAAGAAAACAAATATTGGGAGCGTTGTGATACCAGTATAAATGTATTTAATGTCTAAAATACAAAATATAAAATATCAATGTGAGCACAGAAATAAAAAACAAATCCTATAGGTACAATATAATAATAGACAGTAAATGTTTGACCTAATGGACCTAGGTGAACATGAGTAGCCGATAGCACTGGAATAAATAAATAAGCAAGCAACAATGTGGCCACATAAAAATAACCATAAAAAATAAATATTAAATAAGAAATAAAAATGAAAAAATATTTATGAAAAATAGTCCACACAGAACGGATGAGGATCAAGACTATAGCTCCTTTAGTACAACATCAAAAGTCACGTAATAAAGAGCACAGGTAAATTCCAATTGGAGTAATGATCCAGCAGTGCAGGGATGGATACAGTTTGTAGTACTTGTAACTTAATTAGAATACATTTTTAGTATGACAGATGAATGCATAGTAAATATCCTGCAAGTAGGGAACAATTAGTAGGTAACACAATTAATAATCCACATTGGTGGATATGTACCTGTGATCTCCAAGTGTGTCCGTGTCTCAAAAGTCTCTCGTGAGAAAAGTGCAAAACAATCCTGCCGTGATTGTGCTAAACCAGCATTGAAAGTGGAGAGGCCTCTCCTAAGTATGCCTCCGATGGGATCCGTTATGTCTGACAAATACCATTGGTTGTGCACATGAGTGGCAGGATCACTCATGTGCACAAAGTGAAGGACGTCACTCACCTCCTTCACTTTGATACACCTATGACTCCTAGGCTCAGCACCACTGCGGTCATTTCAGATCCACACGGAGCAGCTATACAGCAGAGCCTGTGGTTACCACGCAGACTTAGTGTCTTACAGATGACTTTTCTGTTCGCCAAACTGTCCGTACTTCACTGCGGAGCAGTGATCCTGCCACTCATGTGCACAACCAACGGCATTTGGTCTTCTGACCATGTCACTTGGATCTGCTTTGTCTATTGTTCCTCCCTGGCTACTAGTCCTAATGTGTACTGCATACTTACCGACCTTTCATTTCTCCCCTCTGGCAGAGTGCCTTGAGAGTAGAACCTCCTTATCCCTGGGGGGGGGTCAACAGGTGTCTGTGCTTTTGGTTATCAGGTCCCGGAAAAGAGGACGGTTCCAAGATGATCTTTATCTCTGAGAATCGCGTTATCGCCGCAACCTATTTCAGTAAGAAATGGGCGGTGTAAGGGAAGTTTACCTACTCTTCCAAGAGTCTGTGGGAGTCCCCCAAATTTTGTGACTAAATGTTTGAGGTATACAGATGTGACCATATACATCTTACCTCCATGCGCTACAAGACGCGTTAAACATAATGCGTGAGTGTCGTGCGACTCGGTAGCACCGAGCATCTTTTTGTGCTACTTTTTACCTTGAAATGTATGTATATATAGACGTGTGTGTGTATATATATATATATATATATATATATAGATATATAGATATATATATCTCTAAAGATAAATCTTTTGGCATCCACATATAAACACTGAAGGCCCTACACACTAGACGATATCGGGAGCAATTTGGCTGCTTCTGATGCATCAGAACAACAAAATCGCTCTTGTAGTCCAGTGTGTACACTTGATCACGATCACTATGCGCGCTCCCGCCGGTCATTGGTTAGATCTTCTGATCTTCCCTACATGCAGGAAGATTTGTCAGTCTCTGTAACGATTTGCAGTATATCGCACAGTGTGTATGCACTACCGAACGATGACCGATATTTCGTTCAGACCTGGACGATGAGGGCGTCTGTTGACTGGCATTCCAAAAGGACACTCCAATCCTCCATTCCAGCATCATGAAGAATACAAGCAGCATTGCAGCAGCATTCCGAAACAGATTTCAGATTAGAATAGAGGTAAATATTAAATAATTCAGTCACTGCTGATCCCCCATTGTGAATTGAGCTAACCTTAAAAAGTTTTTTTTTAAATGGCAAAGTGACCCCCCCCCCCCCTAAAAGCTCAACCAGCAACATCGGCGGGCGCCCTCCTCACAGTGACACAGTCTGCACGGAGGCCGCTTTGCAACATCCACAAAAATAAATTCATAATTGGCATTCACCACAGCCATGAGAACTATACTGAAGAACCCCTTATAATTTTAATAGGATCTAGCATTGGCAGGCGAGGTTAGGCGCACGTGTTTCCCATTGATGGCTTCGCCGTAGTTAGGGTAAGTTCCACCGCCGCTCAAATGCCTCAGCGATGGTTTTCCATTCCTCCACGGTTGTAGGGAACTAAAGATAAATACATAAATTGGTTAAAGCATGATATTTATGTTATTTTTTTTTTTTATTCAACAGACTCCCACCCAAGACCTGGTAATGGATTTCACTCCAGACCTCTGTAGCATTTTGGAGAGCGAGGGGGAATCCCCCAATGCACCTCACCCACCCACCCCCAAAATACAGCGCAGGATCGCCAACACATAGCCCCAGAGTAGTGCTGCAGAACAGTTTCTGAAAAAAGCAGAAACTGTTTTGCAGGAACCATCCGACCACATCGATGCACTGGCCTCACATATAGGACGCTTGATACCGGAACAAGAAATCCATTTTGAGAGGCTGATGTACGAGCTGGTGTTTTAGGTAAAACTGACAAACTTAAGGAGGAAACAAGGCCTCAGCACCTGGCACCAGCCCCTACCACTAGAATTATGGCTCAATTCATCCTCCTCCAGCCTCCTATCCATTCACTTCCACTGCTGGCATTTATAGTACCTTTCTGGAGGCAGAGGAAGATCCTCCACAGTTTTTTAGAAACCCAATTGTCAACAAGTTTTATCATTCCCAATAGCTACTGTATAATATATGTTACTTCTCCAGTAGATTGAACCAGATCAATGAACACATGCCGCAAGAGGTAGAAAAATGGGCCTACATTTTCGACCTATTTCAATCTGCACCATATATCACATAGCATTATAGTTATTGGGACTGATTTAACAAGTTTATCAACAAGTTTTAAGTTGTTTAAAAATGTGTACATTTTTAGGCTAATTTTTTTCAATGGGACCACATTTTGCAAGATTATATTTAAGAGTTAAAGTTCTATTTTATTTAATATATATAGTTTTAGAATGTTTTTTACCTAAAAAAATAAAATATAGCCATGCTCAGGCTGTGCAGTTTGTACTTTATTAATAAAAAATATTTCATTGCACTAGACAAAAAAAGTGTGGATTTTTCATACCTTACAGTCAGGGCCGGTTCTAGACCTTGTAGAGCTCAGGGCGAAAGTTCCCTTTGGCGCCCCCACTCCCCGAAAAAATTAATAAATTAGCAAATATGTAAAAATAAGGTGTTCTTATGCATGCACTCCCTAAAAGGGTTGTGCCTTCATGACATGCCCTCTGTTCATCACTCCAGTGGGCATTTCCAGCAGAAAGTGGATGCAGTTCCGCAGTGTGCTACTGCTCCATCCTCTCCCGTGACTGCTCTCTGAATGCCATGCGCTACAACGTCATGCCCGGCACCACCGGCTTTCTGGGAGACTGGGAGGGATTGGGAACAGCAGCACAGTTTGGGAATATGGCGCCGCCGGAGTTTGCACATTATGCCACACAGAGGCCCCGATTCAGAGCCGGACGCTCTGACCAGAGCGCTCGCTCTGAATCAGGGCCGTCCTATTTAAAATTTGGAGCGACCTTTTGGACTCTCGCATAGCTGTGGGTTACCACCCACAGCTTATGCGAGCATCCATGATGGTCGCGATGGTCAAGACCATCGCGACCATCGGGCTTGCGACGAGACCCTGCGGTAGGGTCTTGCTGCCGCAAGCCCTGGAGTGATTTTGGCTCTATCAGAGCCAAAATCACTCCCACTGACATCACTAGTGATGTCAGTGGGTCCGGCCCCAGACGGTAGGCGTTCCCATGGGAACGCCTCCGTCTGGTAGCCACGCCCCCGGCACGCCCACCAAGGGGGGGGTGCTGTCAATCACCATCGACAGCACGCCCCCTTTGGTGCGAGACCCGGAGCGACAGCTTGGCTGTCGCTATCCGGGTCTCGCACATGCGCATTTGGGTACCATCGTCCTGCTTCAGAGCGTCCTGCGCTCGTGAGCGGGTCTGAATGAGACCCCGAGTCCATTCACATTATGCACATAGCTTGTTTACGTTATGCCACAGTCGTGCTCCTTATACACATTATGTCACACTGTAGTAGAGCCCCTTATGCCACGTAGTAATGATCCTTACACATTATGCCACACACAGTAATGCTCTTTATAACACATTACACCACACACAGTAATGCCCCTTACACATTATGCCACACTAAGCATTGCCACTTACACATTATGCCATGCAGTAGTGTCCCTTACACATTATGTCGCAGTGCAAAAGCCCTGCTTGCTCTCACCTAGAACTGCCACTGAACCTAACAAACAGGGGGCCTGATTCAGAGCCGAACGCTCTGACCAGAGCGCTCGCTCTGAATCAGGGCCCTCCTCCATGAAAATGGAGCATCGTCCTGGACGCTCGCATAGCTGTGGGTGATCACCCACAGCTTATGCGAGCGTCCATGATGATGGTCGCGATGGTCAAGACCATCGGGCTTGCGACGGAGACCCTGCGGTAGGGTCTCGCTGCTGCAAGCTCTGGAGTGATTTTGGCTCTATCAGAGCCAAAATCACTCCCACTGACATCACTACTGATGTCAGTGGGGCCGGCTTCAGACGGTAGGCGTTCCCATGGGAACGCCTCCGTCTGGCAGCCATGCCCCCGGCACGCCCACCAAAGGGGGCGTGCTGTCAATCAACATCGACAGCACGCACCCTTTGGTGCGAGACCCGGATCGACGGAGAGCCATCGCTATCCAGGTCTCGCGCATGCGCACGACGGAGCTCCCTCCATCGTGCGCATGCGCAGTGGGGCAACATCGAACCGCTTGGGAGCGTCCTGCGCTCGTGAGCGGGTCTGAATGACCCCCAGAGTGACAGAGACAGGCGCACATAGAGAGGGATCAGAGACACATGCAGAGAATGGGAAGACAAGGAGTGGGAATGGATTATGTATATAATTTATTGCCCCAAATAGCTACAATACGAAATTGTGTAAAATCTGATAATTGATAAATATACCCCTTGGCTCTGCGTTCCCTTTAAACCATTATCCATCTGTAAACATCTCTCCACATTTCTCCTTAATCTTATATATTATACTATATTTCCATTCCTCTTATTTTCCTTTTTAACATTTTTTTCTAATTTCTTCCCATCACCATTAATTATACCTTGTAGTATAAAGTAAAAAAAAAAATTGCACACACTTCCAAGTGTTCAAAAACAGGGTGTTTGGTCACAAAATAATGTAACATGAACAGACTTTCCAGCTCCACCATGGGACTTCACATGATGTTACCCATCCTGCTTGTACTGATTATGAGATTTGTACCATTTGGCAGGTTGGCTTGGTTATATTATTTAATAAAAGCAATGATATATAATTTATGCTATCACCGGTGTACTGGTGGTATAATTTACTATTACTAGTGTACTGGCCCCCTTTTCATGAGCCCCTGGTGGAGTTGAAAAGTCTGATTGTGTGAAATATATATATATATATATATATATATATATATATATATATACACCCACACACAGACACACACACTAAATATATATACACAGGGGTTAAAGTGGGCAGGAACGGGGTGGAACTGAGTTCCGTCACCTCTAATGGTAGGTGGAACTAGTTCCACCTCCACCAAGTCCCTGCACAGAAGTCCCATAGACAGAGAGCCACTTCATAAGTGATCTAATATTGTAGTCTCAGCTGATGACAGGAGTGCTAAAAAAAAGCATCTAAAATGTATTTCACACTGTCATAGCCCCCAAAGCTTCTGGAGGACTAGGCGGCCCCCAGCCATTCACTTTATCGTTTCCTATACACAACAGTGTGTGTGCGCGCGTGTGTGTAGAGAACAGTGTTCACACTTGTTTTGTCCTGTCAGACTAGTGTGGCAGGGGGTGGAGAGTAGGCAGCTGGAAAGAGGAGTTCCACCACCTCTTTAAGAGATATATATATCCAAAGCTGGCTCAAATAACTCAAATATAGCCACAGAAGGCACACCGCAAAGTCCAGAATTTAATCAATCCAGTTTAATAGAGAAGTTTAAGGTACATATCACTATACTTGTGGTCAACATTTCAACCCCTCAGGGTCATTATCAAGACTGGTCACCTCAGACATCCATCCAGCATGCTGACAAAGGCCATGGGGTAACTACCATCGCGCCACACACACACACACAGTGTATATACTATATGTATATCAGTACAAATGTCCATACTCTGCGCAATGGTGTCCTGTAAAATCCAGACTTTTTTCTTTCTTTTCTCTTAAGATGTATTGCTGCTTAATCCCAGTCCTCCTTATGCTTGAGGAAGGTATACACAGACTAGAATGCAATCACAGAGGGAAAGCGCAAACATGAGAATAGTAAAAAAACACAATATTTAATAAAATCTGCTCACATACATCAAAGTTAGAAGTATCACGTGTGATCTGGTGGGTCTGTAAACTTAGCCGGACATCTTCCGTACTCAGCGACCAGCCGCACACCGCACTTCCTCTGGAAGTAGACAGATGACTGTTCCACAGTCTCACAGTTCCTGGCCACGCCCAACTAGTTTCATCAGAGACTTCATCAAGGGATGTGGTTTGTAACCTCTACAAGCACTTATTTATACTGGTCTTCTATTATACTTAATTAACCCTGCATTAAATGGCTCATATCTAATGCACATATCTGGCTTACAATAAAAGCTTTTTATATCGATGCAGTCTAGTATAATGAGCTCTTACACAAATACATAACATATTTTTTTTTAAATTACATTACACAGAATATAAAAGAGGACAGCATTAAATACATCATTACAATCATATATCACATTCAGATGTCTTTCAAATAATCTATTAATTAGCACACTTCACAGACTATTACATAGCCAAACTTTATAAAATTTCAACCTAAATGGTCTATATCTTAATAAACAGTTTTATTCATTAACAGACAGAACAGAGAATTTAGCAATAATCTTAATATACATTAAAATCCTAAGATAAAAATAGAAAGAAGAAGAGATCAGAATGGATACTTCATATCATCTACATTTTCATTACATAGCTTGGTCACAGAATCAAGATTAACCCTTAATAAACTATCTAAGGGATTCACAGAAGATCTTTTTGTATTCATATTAACAGGGTCAATTTATTTTCACAGCTCAAGACAAGAGATAGATTCCACCCTACCTTGTTATAGATATTACTTAACCCATGCCAACCTTGATTCTTTACAAATATACACATATATATACACACACACATATATATATATATATATATATATATATTTTTTTTTTTTTAAGAAAGTGGACAGCAATAGTTATGTACATTTTCAGAGCTGTCATTATGACAAATTAATCCATAATATTCCCTACTCACAGGCTAAAAAGAAACTGCTCGAGTGATGCTATGTTCAATGAACAGGCTAAAATATATGAAGAAAGGTTTTTGCAGAAAAAATATCCATTGAGAATAATAAATAAGGGCAAAATGAGAGCAACTGATAGAAATAGATCAGAATTGTTGGAATATAAAAATAAAAATGACGATAATTTTGGGCCTCATTTACAAACGAAGGTAAATACCAGCGGGAATTTTCGTTTAGTATCACTGTGATACAAATGAAAATTCCACTGGTATTTAGCAATACTTACCCCTCCGGCGAGGTCCCGCGAAGACCAGCGGAATCCTCGTCCTCAACAAGGTCCTCTGCTGGACTGCTGGCAGCTTAACGCTGCCAGCGACGGGGCTCCAGGGTCATGCGCATGCGCGATGGTCCGTCTGGGCATGTACATGACAGGGAGACCCGGCAGTGCCTGGAAGGCTTCGTTGAATCCGGAAAGGCACCGCCGGGTCTCCATTCCTGGCAATGGGGCCCGCATCACTCTCGCCATCTTTTAGATGGCGAGAGCGATGCTGTACAAACAGCGGTAATCTAAGATTACAGCTGTATACTAAATACAGCAAGATGGTATAACCCCTTTAGCGAGCGCTAAAGGGGTTATATTTTGTTTGTAAATGGGGCCCTTTGAGTGTAAATTACCGTTTATTACTACGTATAACACTAAAGCAACGGATATTAAAAAGATTCTGGCAAAACACTGGGACATATTAAAACTTGATCCTTTTCTTAAAAGTATAATCCCTAATGAGCCTAAAATAGTGTTTAAGAGAGCGTGTAATTTAAAAAATAGACTGGCACCTAGTAATTTACCAAGGATAAAGGGAGAAAACTGGCTTAGCCAAATAAGTGGTTTCTATCCATGTAAAAGATGTAAAATGTGCAAATATGTATGCAAAGACAATAAGATGTTTTATAACTCGCAACAGGATAAACACTGGGAGATAAAGGGGAAACTTAGCTGCCAGACTACACATGTGATATGTATGCTGAAATGCAGGTGTAACAAGATCTATATAGGCAAAACAAAACGCTAATTGAAATTGAGAATTTTAGAACATACCAGAAATATATTACATAAACTGAAAAATCACAGTATACCCCGACATTTTGCTGATTGTTGCAATTTGGATCTCTCTAATTTTAGTTTTAAAGCTACTGAGGAAGTGAGAATGGATGAAAGAAGGGGCGACATTCTAAAACAGCTATCAAAACGTGAGACGTTTGGGATTTATACGTTAAATAGCCTTGCACCTCATGAGCTCAATGAGAATTATGACATCACTCCTTTCCTGCACGACTAGCCCTGAAGGCTGGGACCCTAGGGTAGCAATTGTTGTTGGAAATTTTTTCCCTTTTGCTCTCTTACATGGTCCTGAGCTTTTAGGAGCAGGGTGTGGGAACATGATGTATGGTTCTCTGAGCTTATGAGGTTAATAGTAATGAGACTCCTATATATGTGTGTGTATGTGTGTGTGTATATATATATATTGTATATATATATACATATATATATGTGTATATATATATGTGTGTGTGTGTGTATATATGTGTATATTTGTAAAGAATCAAGGTTGGCATGGGTTAAGTAATATCTATAACAAGGTAGGGTGGAATCTATCTCTTGTCCTGAGCTGTGAAAATAAATTGACCCTGTTAATATGAATACAAAAAGATCTTCTGTGAATCCCTTAGATAGTTTATTAAGGGTTAATCTTGATTCTGTGACCAAGCTATGTAATGAAAATGTAGATTATATGAAGTATCCATTCTGATCTCTTCTTCTTTCTCTTTTTATTTTAGGATTTTAATGTATATTAAGATTATTGCTAAATTCTCTGTTCTGTCTGTTAATGAATAAAACTGTTTATTAAGATATAGACCATTTAGGTTGAAATTTTATAAAGTTTGGCTATGTAATAGTCTGTGAAGTGTGCTAATTAATAGATTATTTGAAAGACATCTGAATGTGATATATGATTGTAATGATGTATTTAATGCTGTCCTCTTTTATATTCTGTGTAATGTAATTTTAAAAAAAATATGTTATGTATTTGTGTAAGAGCTCATTATACTAGACTGGATCGATATAGAAAGCTTTTATTGTAAGCCAGATATGTGTATTAGATGTGAGCCAATTAATGCAGGGTTAATTAAGTATAATAGAAGACCAGTATAAATAAGTGCTTGTAGAGGTTGCAAACCACATCCCTTGATGAAGTCTCTGATGAAACTAATTGGGCGTGGCCAGGAACTGTGAGACTGTGGAACAGTCATCTGTCTACTTCCAGAGGCAGTGCGGTGTGCGGCTGGTCGCTGAGTACGGAAGATGTCCGGCTAAGTTTACAGACCCACCAGATCACACGTGATACTTCTAACTTTGATGTATGTGAGCAGATTTTATTAAATATTGTGTTTTTTTACTATTCTCACGTTTGTGCTTTCCCTCTGTGATTGTGTATATATTTTATTAAATAGTGTTTTTTTTACTATTCTCACGTTTGTGCTTTCCCTCTGTGATTGTGTATATATTTTATTAAATAGTGTTTTTTTTACTATTCTCACGTTTGTGCTTTCCCTCTGTGTGTGTGTGTGTGTGTGTGTATATGTATATGTGTAATATATATATATATATATATATATATATATATATATATATATTTGTCCAAAAAAGGCATCACTCGGAGACTTGAAACGCAGGTGAAAATTCAGTTTTAATGGTCGACGTTTCGGAGGACAAGCCCCCTTTCTCAAGACACTGACATACAAACATACAATGAAAACAGAGACAAATAAATACCTTACAGACATCATAGACACACCTCCCCGTGAACGAGGACGCCGCGTGCACTTCCGGCTAGACGGACGGACACACACGTGAACAAGTCACGTGTATCTGCATACGTCACCAGAAGGCGCCCCAAGCGTCCCCAACAACAGCCTATGCCGCTGTAAGCTGCAACCATGGCAACCGGTAACCACACGGATACCAGGGCACGCAGCCAGCAACACCAGCCAATTAAAAAACATGAAAATATAAAAACATAGCGTGAACAATGTGAACACTATATGGCTAATACTGTGCACTATTATGGCAAATTATATCAAAAAGAGGAAAATACTAATACAGCCAATCGGACAACATAGACATGGCATAATCCCTGCTAATATAACAACCACTTTTTGTTACATAATTAAAGCTAATAGAAAAATGTGCATAATAAATGGTGTTAAGATGCAGGAAATTATCACCCTATTTAGACAAGATATATCTTATATCTTATAACAGGTATCGCCCCAGGATGGCCACAGGCAGGATTCATAGTGACTTACTGTATAATTAAAGAAAACAACTCAGTCCCAATAATTCATTTAGTCCCCTAGGGACAACCGTGTCCAGCAAAAAAATCCATTTGGATTCAAGTTGCAACAGACGCTTAGATCTATTGCCTCCACGTAATGACAACGGGACATGATCAATGATGCGGTATCGAATCGTGGCCACCCCATGCTTCGCCTGGGCAAAATGACGAGCCACAGGTTGCTCACTCGAACCGATTGAAATAGCCGCCCTAATGGCGGATCGATGTTGAGCCATGCGCTCCTTGAACTGCCTCTCTGTCTTGCCCACGTAATGTAACCCACATGGGCAAGACAGAAGGTACACAAGAAATCTGGAACTGCAAGTTAACGTATGGTAAATCTTAAATCTCTTGCCAGAATATGGGTGCAAAAAACTGTTGCCCGCAACCATATACCTACAGGTTAGGCATCCCGTGCACTTATAACATCCATGTTTACGTTGCAAGAAATGTACCGAAGTGTCCCTAGAGAAACCAGTAATGTCAGTTTTTACTAAAAAATCCTTCAAATTACGGCCCCTGCTATAACACGGGCGAATTCTAGTATTGGTCAAAAAAGGCAACTCAGGGTCCGATTGGACCAAAGGCCACAATTGCTTGACTTTTTTATTACTGAACCTACTACTCGTACTGTATCTATTGACCCATGTAATCACGTTCTGATCAGAATTTTTAGAGCTAGAGTGCAACAATTCATTGCGACTGATTTTTAAAGCCTTGTTTTTGGCCTGAAGTAACTCATTGAGTTGGTAACCTCTATCAATAAATTTCTTTACCATAACATCCAGTTGCCGATGTAGCTCACCACTCTCACTGGTGATCCTACATACTCGGAGCATCTGTGAGTATGGCAAACTATTTAAGGTTGAAATAGGATGGAAACTATTATGTCGCAGAATAGTATTGCGATCTGTGGGTTTGACGTATAATGATGTCTGTAATTGACCAGAAACAGATTTGATCCTGACATGAAGAAAAGTAATCTCATGAAGATTAATGTTATACGTCAATTTTGCAGCTACATCAGACGAATTGTGTGTCTAGATCAACTCATTAAACATTTGTTCTGTTCCAGTCCAAAAAATTAGTATATCGTCAATGTAACGAAGGTAGAGAAACACATGCTGAGTGACACTGGGATCAGTGAAAAACAGCTGCTGTTCAACCTGGTGCATGTAGGCATTGGCGTACGATGGGGCCACACAGGACCCCATCGCACACCCAGCCAACTGGACAAAAAAACACCCATCATACAAAAAATAATTATGTAAAAGAGTGAACTCTAATAGACTCAAAAACAACGGCACACTTGAGCCCTCATATAGTGCATTATTGGTAATCAGTTGTTTAACCGCCGCAAGACCTTCACCATGTGGAATACATGTGTAAAGGCTTGCGACGTCTATACTGCACAAGAAACAATTATCTGGTACCCGTTCAATCGATGATAATTTAAGCAACAAAGCTGAAGTATCTCTCAAATAGGACTCAAGATTCTGAATACATGGTTGCAAAAATACATCCAAAATAATGGAAATGGGTTGGCACAGAGACCCACGGGCAGAGATAATAGGTCTGCCCGGGGGACTCTGTGCATTTTTATGTACTTTAGGGATCGTGTAGAACACCGGGACGATCGGATGTTCAACACTTAATGAATTAAATACAGTTTCAGAAATCAATCTCATAGACAGAGCATCAGACAAAATGATATCCAACTCTTTTTTAAACAATACGGTGGGATCAGACAACAGGGCACCATATGTCAACTTGTCAGAAAGCAAACGGCTACATTCATCTTTATACATCTGTAAGTCCATCACCACAATCGACCCTCCCTTATCCGCTCCACGGATGATGATATCCCTCCTTTTACTGGGAGAGATCAAGGAATTATATTCATCCTTTGTTAAATTAGAATAAACAAATGGAGCTGAATCTGAAATACTCTGTTCCAAAAGTCTCGTAAAAGTTTTTATGGACACATTGAAGGATTGAGGTTCAAACTGTGATCGAGGAGCGATCTTACGTAATTGTGATGGAACAACTGGCTCCGAATTCACACTGGGACTAGTATTTCTTTTACCAAAATATTCCTTCAATTTCAAAGTACGTTGCAATTTAAAGGTGTCAATTTTCCACTGAAACTCGTCATGCTGGTTAGTTGGAACAAAAGACAATCCTTTGCTTAACACAGAGATTTCAGAATCACTAAGAGGGGTTGATGACAGATTGAAAATTACATCTTCCTTCCTCTCGGGGGTTTGAAGTTTATTCTGCCTTTTTGTCTGCCCACCCCTTCTCGTTGGTTGGGTCTTGTACCTGCCCGCCAAGCACGTGTATCGACCCCTAAAGGGATCTGTGTGTTACCTTTAGAACTAACCGGAGCAGCCCAGCTCTCATTATCACTTGCTGAGGTGCTTGAATTACCATAATAACTAGATGGCAATCTCCGTTGTTTAGAAAAAACTGCAGGGTTAGATTTAAATCCACTGTTCAGCCACCCGTACACCTTATGTTGATCATAATCCTGTCGGACCTTCTCTCGTTTTTGCTTTTTATATTGGACAAGATCACGGCGGTACTGATCCACCTGATGTTTCATTTTATCCAACCAGTTAGTTTCTTTGTCATCTGCAAAAGACGGCATATGCAAGGTCTCAAAGTTCTTGATTTTATCTCGTGCAATATTTAGTTCACGGGATGACTCCTCAATAACAAGCAGGATTAAGTCCATGGAGCATTTATTTAATATAGCAATCCATTTTTTGCAAAATGGAATGCTATATCTGCCAATAGTTGGCAAGTTGTGTATGCGGAAGCCTCGTGGAATCTGTTTGTCTTTATAATAGTCAGATAATGTGCTGGCATGATAGAAAAAATCTAATTCCCTCTTTTTGAGTCTCAATAAATCCCTATGTATATATATATCTCACATACAGTTAGTTGGCTAGGGGAGGAAACTATTGGTACTTACAGCTGCCGGGACTCTACAGATTTGGAGGCAGGAAGCAGTCAAACATATCTGGAAAATAGAGGGGGCGGAGCTTGAGTGGGCTTAAATGGTGGAAGAGGCAGCTGAAGAGGAGGAGTGCTGTAGATTGACAGGGGAGGCGGAACCATGCAAAGACTGGGATGCCGGGGCGGGCAAGAGTGGACGGGCTTACTGCACCGATGGGGTGACTACAGCCACGCCTCCAGATGGCAGCACCCCGGGCGATAGCCCTTCTTACCCACCCCTAGTACCGCCACTGCTTACAGTACTGGTACTTCAGCACAGTAACATTAGCTTTGCAGGTCTCCGGTATGATGCGGCCCAAAGCTTGAGGGGAGATAAAGCAGCCAAACTTTAGGCTAGCCAGGGATCTTCCTGTAGCCAGGAACCTCAGGTTAGCCAACAGCCTCTTCTCAGCAGGGATGGCCCTCCTCAACTTCGTATTCTTCCTCTGGATATAGGGAGTCATCAAACGCTGCAACTCCTGGAAGGTGGCGTCATCCATGCAGGAAGTTGTGGTAGTCATCTGGATTGTTCTCCCGAACCTCTATGAGCAGCGATATGAGAGAGCGAGTATCCCTCTGCAGCAACCACTTCTTTGTCCAGTATGATCTGTCTCCTTGTTTGCTGGGCCTTCTCCTCTTTGGCTAACACCGCAGCCCCAGCAAATGCTATCATCACTCTATAACGATAAGTATCCATCACTACAGAATGCAGAATAGACACACTTTGTTAAGCCAGGCAAAACAAAGCAGAGCAGTAAAGCAATGTACAACGTTCAACAGGTATACACCAAGCCTCACTAGTCACAGAGCAGAACTGCACAGAGCTAGAATGGCGCCTGCTTTTTATACCCTACAGTTTAGTACAGCCCATTATTTCAATTTTTAAGAAATCTTAAAGATGGTCTTTGGACATCAAACGATATATCGTTAGCAATCTGACGACAGAAATGCATGATGGATCCGATTTGTGCATACAGTAACTTTGAAAACACTTTATTTTGCACTATTGTATTCGGATATGTGTATAAATTCAGTGATGGAATTGGTCTTGGACAGCCTCTTTGGAGTTTATCACCTACTAGTAACTCTCTCACAAATATGTATTTATCCAAAAACAAAGGGCCGATATTTGTGCAAATGCTTGATGTTTTTCAACTGCACATGCTTCCCACGATGCGTACACATATAGGCGCAGTGACAACTGAGACACACACTGTACTAGAAATGTATTGGGTGTCCTGAGAGGTGGCTATCCAGGTACATGGAGGTGTACCATCTTGTGGGCGAGTTATGGGAGTGTCGCTGAACTGCTAGTGCCCAGAGTCTATAAGTACGATGCTGGCCGTGCACTGCTCAGTGCGCAGCCGGACAGAGAGGAGGGTATCATGTCAGAGACTACACACGGGCCCCCTCCTCTCTAGAAACGCCCCTGAGAACAATGTATATCTGATTGAACAGTTTCAGTATGCGGATTTACTGTTCAGCGGTTTGTCAAAGCTGCTGATGATCCATCGGTCAAAGCCACTGATCATTGGCGGCTTTGACAAGCTGAGTGTTATAAAATCTATCCTGCAGTACCTATATCTGTGTCTTACTTCTAAAGTCATTACTTAGGAGCGGGCTGGGTTTGCTTGGTGCTATACAACATTTCCATGTTTACTGGTGTGGTTGGTCTAACTTGTACTTGCAAACGTTTTAATTATCCTCTCAGGGAGAATCCCGGAGAGTAGATGCAGATGACCATTTAGGGGGCAAGTCATTAGCCTCCACCCACATTGCACCAAAATGTTGCAATTCAGTGAGGATGGGGCAGAGCTAAAATGACGTACTGTGCTTTGCCCCCTCCCTACGGACTCGCGATTCCCGGTAAGTATTTCTCCATCCTGCCCATGCATCCACTTACTCTTCCGGGGTGCAGGGGACTATCCTAAATATAATGAGTCTCCTGCAACTTCCGGGAGAGTACGTATCGTTTAACTTTATAGTAGAGATGAGCGGTGTGATGTTATTGCATGATGTTATCTGTTAGAGCCGAAAGCTCTCTGGGGCTTGCGGCCACGTGACCCTACCACAAGGGTCTCGTCGCAAGCCCGATGGCCATCACCCACAGCTATGCGAGCGGCCAGGAGGCCGTTCTAAAAAAAAAAACACCCTGATTCAGAGCGAGCGCTCTGTCAGAGCGCTCGCTCTGAATGCACACACAGTATAATGCATGTACCGTATTAGTTTTTAGGGATTTTCGTGCATGAGCGGAAGCAAAATACTCAACTCTGTTAAAATCGATTGGAATTGGGTGCAACTCAGGCACATAATGTGAGCCAGCCGAATAAGCACAGAACTAAGAGCTTGATTCAGACCCACTCGCTAGGATGCGTTCGCACGCAGCCGGCCGATGTTTGTAATGTACGCTTGTGTATGCAATGCAGTGCGCATGCGTGAACCAGTCCATGCGATCGCGAAGCATAGATGCCTCGCTAGCTTGAGTGACAGGATGAGCCATTTGTGGTTGGTGATGGGTTGGTCGATGGAAATAGGGGAGTGGTGGTGCGAACGCAGGCGTGCCTGAGCATCTTAACGTCATGTCAGAGGACTCCATAATTAAGACGAAACATCATAGTACACTTCACATGGTTGATTTAGACACTGAAGCACTCGCAGTGCTTGCGGTAGGGTATGGTCAGCCGCAAGTGCTGCATATGTTTCCGATGGTACTCGATGTTACCAATTGTTGCATACACATCCTGGAGATGACGTGTACAGTGCATCTGGAAAGTATTCACAGTGCCTCACTTTTTCCACATTTTGTTATGTTACAGCCTTATTCCAAAATGGAATAAATTAATTTTTGTCCTCAAAATTCTACACACAATTCCCCATAATGACAACATGTAAAAAGTTTTTTTGAGAGTTTTGCAAATTTAATAAAAAAAAAAAACCCTAAAAAATCACATGTACATAAGTATTCACAGCCTTTGCTCAATACTTTGTTGATGCACCTTTGACAGCAATTACAGCCTCAAGTCTTTTTGAATATGTCATCACAAGCTTGGCACCTATCTTTGGGCAGTTTCGCCGATTCCTCTTTGCAGCACCTCTCAAGCTCCATCAGGTTGGATGGGAAGCGTCAGTGCACGGGATGCAATCGGGAAACCGGCTGTCATTATACCGACAGCCGGCTTCCTGACTGTGATATCCCGGCGAGGGTGAAATGACCGGCGTCTAAATGTAGATGCCGCTCATTTTACCCATGCCGGGAGACCGGCGCCCGGCATCCCGATCGAAGGAATGCCGGGCGCCGTGAGTGGACAGCCACGGGGGGGGGAGGGTTAGGTTTAAGGCTCCCGGGGGGGAATTAGGGTTAGGCACCCCCCCCAGGAGGTTAGGGTTAGGCTAGGGGGAGGGAGGGTTAGGGTTAGGAACACCCGGGGGAGGTTAGGGTTAGGCACCCCCCCGGGGGACTTAGGTTTAGGCAGCAGGGAAGGGGGGGTTAGGTTTAGGCAGGGGGAAGGGGGGGATAGGTTTAGGCACTTGGGGGGGAGGTTAGGGTTATGCACCCCTAAGGGAGGGTTAGGGTTAGGGGGGTAGGTTAGGTTAGTTAGTACTTACCTGGGACGATCGGGATTTCCAGCGCTGTTGGGCTTCGGCTGCCGGGATCTCTTCATCTGTCGGCTTGATGCTGCAGGTATTCTAACTGCCGGCCATGCGGCCGGCGGTATTCCATACCGATTCCTCGGTGCACAGCCATTTTCAGATCTCTCCAGAGATGTTCAATCGGATTCATGTCTGGGCTCTGACTGGGCCACTCAAGGACATTCACAGAGTTGTCCTGAAGCCACAGAATAAGTCTGTAACTTAACAAAATGTGGCAAAAGTGAAGCGCTGAGAATACTTTCCAGATGCACTGTATATGTGGGCGTCTTAAGACAGTCTGGTGGGCGTCTAAATACACACTGCAATTGCACGCCAAGATCGCGTAGGCATTCTAATGCCTTCCGGTGCGATCGCGGGATTTGCATACTTTGGCAGTGTGCGAACGCATCTAGCGAGTGGGTCTGAATCGGGCCGTAAAATCCCTCAGGAATTCTGATCAAGAAAAATGGAAAAGGGATGGCAGGCTGATAATTCATAGTCAGAAACAGGTAAATCATTTTGCAGCACTACAGTTTATTGCAAGGCCTTGTAGAAAGGACCTGCTGGAACATGTAGCTCTCTACGACTTTTTAGTTGCAGTGTATTTGACAGGCCGTCAGTGGTTGGGGGAGGTAATGGGGAGTGTCAGCAAAAATGCAGGCGTGTCGTGACCAGTTTAGGAGCATGTTGGTGTTGCTGCCTGCATCTGCGATCCTGTCAGCAGGAAACATGGCTCCGGCGACTCACTTCCCGCTGCCATTCTGCTGGACCATAGACTTACTCAAGTCTGTGACACTCGAATGATCTGCGACTGATGCTGAAACATTTTATGCAGATTATTGGATTTGCAAAGCCGTAGGTAGGCGTCTCAGTACATCTCCCAGCAGCTGTGACAATTGCATATTTTTGCATAGCAGCTGCATACACAGATGCAGCTGCAATGCCATTAGCATACGTCTCTGAATCAGACCCAATATTAACACTTGCTTCCATAGGGTTTGTGATGTGAATGAATGGAGAAGTCAATATGCAATCAGCTTATCTGAGTGGTTTGCACAGGGAAACCCTGCTCTGATTTGTTGTTTGCGTATTGACCCCTGTAGATTATTTAAGTTAATTCACTGACATGACTACGCCAGATAGTCGTAAGTCGAAGTAAAGTATTATCTCTAAATGTGAGTCAGTTTAACAGCACATCCACAAAGCAGCACAGGGCGTCGTACTAGCCTCAGTCGGACTTATGTAATGTTAACCGACTTTCTGGCTGGAGGTCGGCTGCCTCGTCATTGCAGGGTGGCGTGGCATCGCTATAGGTGGGCAGTGCGGGAAGGGGGGGCGCGGTGGCTCGATCACTTCATCGTGGCCCCACCCCCTGCTGTAAAGTGACGATATTACAGACACTGCAAAGTGGGGGGTAGGGCTACGATGATGTGATTCACCCCCCACATGGAATGTCCACTTTTGCTTAGTAAGTGGGTGAGCACCTATGGGGAGAGGGGATGCGGGAAGGTGCCAGCCAGCTCCGGGAGACCTGCCTACTCTTCCGGGCGGCCAGGAGTGCCACCCAATCTTTGTGAGCCTCCCGGCCATTTCGGGGTAGGTAGACAAGTATGATTTATGTCATACTTACCTTTGTGTCAGAAACCTCCTGGAGCTCCATCAAGGTGGGAATCTAGGTGGGAGGGGTAAGGGGGTAACACTATGATTCGCATCACCGTGGCGCCTACACCACAATGCTTTCCTGCAATTTGCAACATTAAGGCTCAGGGGCAGGGCTGTGATGATGTGATTTATAGCAAAGTACGTAATTGTGCTAACTGCACCACCCACTTCATGAGTAAAATGGGCAGCATGTGGGAGAGTTTCCCACAATAGTGAGAGCCACGAGAACACCCCCGGCCCTTACTTTACCCATAGATAGCCCAAAGCCCGGGTTCTTTGTAACCTCCGCCCTTCCCCTCTCAGTGCCCTTGGATTGTGTTAACTTCTCATTGGCACTTAGGGCCCGATTCAGACCCGGACGCTAAGCCGCGGACGCAAGCTGTGGGTGATTGTCGCCCGTCTGCGCATGCGTATGCATCGCAGTGCACTTGCGAGAACCAGTCATTGCGATTGGGAATCGTGCGCTCTTAACACAAAGACTGAGCACTACTTTGAGTGACAGATAGTGCCGTTTGTGGGTGGTAACAGGGGAAGGTGCTTGTGAACGGGGGAGTGGTGCTGCGAACGCGTCTGGGTTTTATGGGTGTGCATAATTAGCATGGAAGCGTCATTGTACACGTCACTTGGTTGTATTTCAGCCTGCGCTGATCGCAGTGCTTGCGGTGGGGTACGGTCTACCTCAAGCGCTGCGTGCAGCTCCGATGACTCTCAATGGTTCTGATTAATCATACACTTCCTGGAGATGACGTGTGTTAAGAAAAGAAAAGTGGGTGTCTTTATACCGGCGTGTGCTCACTCTGCCATCACTCTCTAAAACATAGAGGCGTCCTTACACCAGACAGTGAGATTGCGGAGTTTACATACCCGGTCACTTCTGGCAGCGAGAGAGCACAGCTTAGTGTCCGGGTCTGAATCAACCCCTTAGTTTTATGTCGCCCTGTCGCCTGCCACCAGGTGCTAGCTCAGTCTTTTTATCATTACCTTTTATTTATAAAGCACCAAACATATAAGACAGCGCTGTGCATTGAGGGGATCATGACGCAGACCTCTGGTATTATAGATAAATAGGCATTCGGGAGCCCCTGTACTTGTAGATTTGATAACAACTGTTGATATGTTCTATAGAACAATAGGCATCAGCGGAATGTGAAAAGAAGGTTAGTCCAGACAGTTTATCCTTAAGCAGGTTTGAATGGTTTATTCAGGATAACAGCGATTGTCAATGGTCTCCGGCTATTGTACATATCATTCACATATGGTAAATTTCCGGCAATCGGTATGCATCAAAACATAAAACAATAAAAATATATTAACATGTCAAATACTTTTAAGTCCATATTTCCCTATGAACTTGTCTAGTAAATGTGATGTAAGTCCCATTGTGAACATTTCGGCAGGATAATCTTCACCTGCTACAAAGGTTACACTAATAGATACATTCTCTACTAACTCATGGATAAAATGTTGTCTAATAACAATATGCTTGGACTGTATAAGGTGCTTGGTGCTGTAGGAGAGATCAATTGCACCTTTGTGTCCTATTCCACGTTGATAGTTTCATTTTGATCCAAAAGAGTTAATTTGCACAAATGGCCTGATTCAGAGATAGACACAGTTCACATCGCTGCTGTGTCTTTGGATAAAGCAGCAATGTGAAATTATGCTAATTCAGCAGGAGGCGTCTGAGGAAACAGAATCGCAGATCTGAGTGCTGCATCCAAAGATGCAGTATCAGATCACTATCGTCACAATCGGTCGGTGCCACACACTTCCCATCCCCAAACGACTGCAGCATGTCAATCACTTTACTTTGCCTTAGTTCCAGCCCATACCTCTAATGGGGTTTTGCCCTGTATTGCAACTGTAGGTGCACGATTTTTCAGGTAGACTGCTGTAGACACTGCTTCTGACCAAAAGCATTTTTCTAGGTTATGTCATTCAGCATAGATCTTGCTACCATTTTGTGCTGGCGTGTATGCAGTTGTTAGTTGATGCTCAATTTCATACTTCTTTAGTTATTATGCTCATATTTTCATACTCTCCACCATTGCCAGATCTCAAGACTTTTATCTTCTGACCAGTTTGAGCTTCTATTGATCTCTTGTAATCTGCAATATTCTCTATTACTTCACTCTTTGTTTCAATTAAGTAAATGTGTGTCATTCTTGTGAAGTCATTGATGAATGTCAGAAAGTATCTTTATCCAGTTATCAATTTTTCTTCCATCAGACCACACACATCAGTATCTACAATACTAATGCTAGAGTTGCTTCAGCTCTAGTTGTTGATTTTGGAAAGGGGTAACAGGCTTTCTTACCCATTATGCAACTGTTGTATGTTGGTCTGTCTGTGTCACTCATGGCCATTTCTGTCACTATCCTATTAAGGCGATTGTGGACATTATCATACCCCAGGTAGATAGCCATCTGTGCCAAAGTTCCATAAAATGATTTGAATCAGAGGCCGTCAACGCACAACACTCTTCTGTGTTTAGGACATACAGTTGCTGGCATCGGGTTGCTGTTGCTATTACAGTCCCTATTTTATTCTGCACAATATCTTTGCCCTCTGCAAACTTGACATTGAAACATTTATGCTCTAAGTCACTTATGGCAATGAGGTTTGTCTCCATATCTGGCATGAATAACACATCTTAAATATCAGTGACTATGGTTCTCTCTTATCTTTAGGCAACCTGTAATTGTCCCGACGGTTGTAACGATCTTCTTTCCAATACCTCTGATATTTATAGGATTACACAAGGTCAGTGATGTGAACCACTCTTGGTTACAACTGAAGTATCTTTTTGCTCCCGAGTCTATGTACCAACAGTCTCTCCTGTGACTGTCTGTGACACTTAGGACTAACTTTTTTTTGTTAAACTTCTTTTGCTGTGCTACATTCACTGTTTTCAGTTTACACTCTGAGGTATTGTGTCCAACTTTGTTACATACGAAGTTTCTGTACTTGTGCTTCTTTGGGCTTGATATTTCTTGTGTGTAATGCAGTATTCTCAGCACTTCATCTTGTATGTTTTCTGGGAACTGCAGCAGTTTTGTCCTCACAATCTCTGTTGATATCTTAGTCATGTTATATTCTACAGCAGTGATTCCCAACCTCAGTCCTCAAGGCATACTAACAGTCCTGGTTTTAGTTATATCTATGATTGTGCACAGATGGTTAAATCAAAATAACTGAGGTACTAATTAAGTCACTTGTGCTTAAGTATGGCGATCCCTAAAACCTGGACTGTTAGTGTGCCTTCAGGACCATGGTTGGGAACCCCTGTTCTAAAGCTACTACTAGGAAATCAAAGTCAGATGTTAGGTTCTGTACCATCTCCATTGCGACCTTCTCGTCATCAAATTGGACTACTACAGATGTTAACTGCTGAGATATAGACCTCATCTTATTAATATAGTCATTCATGTCTCTGCATTTACTAATTTTGGTACCATACATCGTACGCCTTGAGTTTATCCTCCTCATGAGACCTCTGCAGAGCTATCCACATGTCATATGCTGACACTTTATAATAAACTATGGGGTCAAGGTGTTGCTCCAGAATTAAGCCTAGGGCCCTTATGCCTCTATCTACTTCATCTGGGTTAGAATTGTAACCTGAGCTAAGCTGGACACACACTGGAGTGATGTTGGGCCAGTTTACCGTTTCATAACGACAAATCGCCTACATCGCTCAATGTGTACCGGCGATTGCGCGCTCCTGCGGTCACTAGATTTGATGGGCTACACATGAAACCTACAGATATCGGTAGCGACCTGTAGTAAGTTGATGAAGTATGGAACAGTGATCACTCCATTGGTCATTAACAAGTGTGGACAGACAATTCTTGATCAAGGGCAGTCGTTCCAATGTCAGAAAGTATGCCAAGCACTCCAATGTGTACCCAGCTTTATTTGTAGTCTTCCGAAGTTTCTAACGCTTGAGCAGCAGCTGTATAGCGAACTTCCATCTGGCATACTTCTTTGAGCCTCTCAGTTTTATGAAGTTCATGCTGGCTGCTGCTTCTGTTGCACAGTGCACAATGTATGATGATACAAACGCAGGACTCACTGTATACTTCATACACAGGATAATCCTTATTTGCAAAACTCCAATCAAAGCGCTTTCAAGCTGCAGCTGGCAGTTCAACCCACTGTTCAAATACATAAATATACAAAAAAAAAAGATTTTTGTGGACTTTAACAGCACGGTTACTGCTGTTTAAATTTCCATATAATATACTTCTAAAATATTATTCAATAGGGGATGGAAGAAAGAGGATTATGTTTTTCCCACATCAGAATTACAGTCTCAATTCACCAATCTATATTCTGCGTCCTCACATAACTTCACAAAACACCTTGTAATTGTTTCCATGAGGAAGAAACTATGTAGCTTCATAACACAACTTCCTTTTCAGAAACACTATGGGCTAAATGTAATAGATAAATTGTAAAAAATGCGTGTTTAACGCTAAACTCGCATTTTTGACTCACTCTCAAATGTAATATGGGTGCTACTATAGTAAAACTCGCATTTTTGACTCACTCGCAAATGTAATAGGGGTGCTACTATAGTAAAACTCGCATTTTTCGGCCTTTACTATTGCTTGCAGAGTGTGAGTGCTTCACACATACCCCTCCTCCGCGCGAATGACTGGGGCCCACGTGTGCCCAGTCATTGCAGGAACTGCCTGCCAATCAGCGGGTGCCTCCGTAGGAGCTGACCACGCATAGCATTCAATGTTTCCTCCATAGACTTCAGTGGTGTGATATCTCCATTGAAGTCTATGGTGGGATCCCGCTATATTGTATCCTTTGAGTGGAACCACAAGGTTCACCTCAAGTAACCTTGTGGTTACATCATTGGCTACAATGTAACGGTTCCCACCATAGACTTCATTGGAGATTTCACATCATTGAAGTCTATGGCGGAGACAGGCTGACCGTGCACAGGTAAATCAGCGGGCAGGTCCTACGGAGGCGCCCGCTGATTGGCTGGTGGCTACTGCAGTGACTGGGCACAAGTGGGCCCCAGTCATTCGCGCGGAGGAAGGGTATGTGTAAACATACCTTTCATCATGTCCGGCATGGTTTAGGGATTTCTCAGTTGTTTTTTTTAACCCCCTGGATGCCTACATGGACTGAAGAGGACATGATCAACACATAGGATGAGGTGAGTATGGATTTTTTTTTTTCAGGTACCTGTGGATGATTCTTGGTTGAAGAGGACGCGATGGGCTACAGGGATACATAGATGAGTATGTGAGATAGTGAGTGTGTTTGTGAGTTTACATGTATGTTTAAATAAAATTGTAATGTCACGGAGAGTGTGTTTTGTCATTTTTTTTTATATTTCTTTTGCAGTAGAACTACAGGGACCTGGCGCCATTTCACAGCTACCGATTTGGCTCCGTTTAGCGCTCTCACCCGAGCGCTGGCGGCCTCCAGACACAGCCCTTACCTTAGTTACTTCATCTGGCACTGGGAGACTCAAGCGGCAGAGCCGGGGAGTGATTCTAATCACTCCTGCAGGTTACAGCCTAGTCTTCCTCTGCCGCAGCTGTCCCCAGGGACACCAGAGCTTCCTACCTTCCAGCCCTGCGGAGGTAGACTCCTCTCACTCCGCTGCTGACTCTACTGTGGGCTGTAGACAACCGGACCCTGGAGACTTCACAGGCAGCCATTTTCATCCAGCAATAAGGGGAATTACTGAGTTTCTGGAAACACCCAGATTAAGATTAACTCCCTGTGACTACCTGGCTGGTTCACTATCTGGTGTTCTTTTTTGGTGAGTCCCACAGTGTCTAGATTATCCCTCTCTCCACCCAAACACGGTAGACACAGTCTGACTGACACTCTGCCAAACCTTCTCTGTGCATTACAGTCGTTTGCAAATGATCCATCAATCTTGCACCCTTTGTTTCTACAAAGAAATTTAATTAATTCTACTGAATGCATTTCATCTTCCACACTATAATTCTACCAAGGAAGAAATATTCAACTATATAAATTCTTACGCTAACTCAACCCATATGTAGGTCAAATGTGAGACCACATGGCTGTTTTCTGACTTGTTACTCGATGTGACTTCATGTCTATATGACGCCAGGCCACAGGGAGTCATCGCCTAAGGGATCCTTACTTATGTAACATGTCTGCAACCTGATGTCGCTATTTGGGACCTATGCTACTATCTACCGATCTTTTTTCTTATGCTACATTGTGGTCAAAAATAAAAGACCACCTCAAAAAGGTAACACACCTCTACCGAAAGGGCCTCATTCCCAGGCAGATCTGAGACAATTTCTACATACCACTCCGGCCAAAATGACAGCAGATCCTACAACGTCCAACACCCCTTCCTCCTCACCAATCCCCGCAATGTCCCTACTCCAGGAAGACCAACCTGACATGTCCTCTGAGAAGGATAGAGATCGCCAGGACATTCTGTCTTTTATGAAGACTTTACCCACAAAACAGGATCTCCAAGACACCATCCGGCAGGAACTTGCTATTGTCTGGCAAAACATATCACTGATTTCTGATAGAGTTGCTTCTTTAGAAAATCAAGATTCCACAGATGCTTACTTGGCATCCTTGAAAGACCTAATCTCAGCCCAAACAAAAGAAATTTGCGCTATAAACTTAAGGATGACAGACCTTGACAACAGGGGATGGAGGAATAACGTTCGCATTAGAGGTCTACCAGAAGATGTCCCCCAAACTGGCTTGATTGATGCACTTACAAAGATATTTAATGAAATTCTGGGAAATTACCCGAATGAGCTTATCACTTTCGATAGAGCACACCGAGCCTTGAAACCAAGAGGTCTCCCAACTGAACGCCCTCGTGATGTCATATGTCGTCTACACTACTATTTGCAGAAAGAGGAAATTATACGCAAAGCAAGACAGTTGGACGGAATTGACTTCAATGTTGCAGTGATCCAAATATCCCAAGACTTGTCCTGGCACACACTTCAACAGCGTAAATCCCTTAAACCTGTTACGGATAAGCTCTGCAAGCACCAACTGAAATATAGATGGGGCTTCCCCTTCAACCCCCAGATATCTTCATCTGGAAAAATACACTCCCTAACCTCGTTTTCTGATCTGCCTTCATTTTGTTCTGGATTTGGTCTTCCAAAGCCTGACGTCCCCAATTGGGAATTTGATCTGCCTGATTTGCAATTACCTCAAAGACCCAAGAATAGCCCTCCTTGGCAAGAAATTCGTAGCTCCAGGAGAGGACCCCATGCTTTATCACCTTCACTGACTAAAGATGCTACCTGATTGAACATGTCTGCTCTCAGAGTAGGCTTCTCCTTCATTAATAGCTGGTGAGATCCATCTAATTGCTGATTTAATTGTTTGCTAATTGCTTGCCATATCTCCCAATTTAGTCTCTTCTTTTTCTTGATCACTGGAGAGTAATTTTTTCATTGATCCATTAGATTACTATTTTTGATATCTTTGTAATATTAGGTGTGTTTTTTCCTATAATTCAATAAGCAATGTAATGTATTTACATGTTACGCCATGTTACGATTATATTATTGTACATTTTTCTATAAATGCCCTGCGCAGAGACTCCCTAACCCCATACCCGCCCTTGGGTTATATGCCTATTGGGATTCTGGCTCCCTATGGTGCCAGTTTCTCCACAGCAGGTTTTGCCCTGTTCTTACAATTCCTTTTCCCCCCCTGTTTCACCTTGTGTTTTTTCCTTTTTTTAACTGTTTTTTTTTCTTTTGACCACTTTGAGGACTAATCTTTATTCTGTATCTTCTAAGCCCCCATGACTTCCCCAGGTACAATTAAAATACACTCGATTAATGCCTGAGGCCTCAATATACCTCAGTAAAAATCTACCTTATTGAGATTCCTATAGGCTGATAGAGTAGACGTTACACTAATACAGGAGACTCACTTTAAAATCTCTGCCCGCAGCCCATCACTTACCAACCATCGCTTCCCGTTTTACTGCAATACCACGGACAGTAAATCTAAGGGGGTAGCGATTTTATTCTCAAAAAGTCGACAAGTCTCCATAACCTCGGTTCACAAACTTGTCCCTAGCAGGATACTTTTATTAAATTGTAAAATATATAACCAACCCTATACCTTTATTGTAGTCTATGCCCCTAGTCAGGACCAAGCCTCCTTTTTCAATCCCACCTTTTAAAGATTGAATCTCTATGTTCTGGGATCATAGTATTGGGGGGAGACCTTAATTGGACTCTTGTTCCAACCCTCGATATCGCGACTAAAGCACCCAGATATTCTAAACAGAAATAGTCAGAAAGATGTTCCACGGCCTCCAGCTGGCTGATTCCTGGAGGGTTTCTCACCTGACAGGCCATGATTATTCTTTTTTTTCCCATCCCCACCAAACATATACACGATTGGATTATTTGTTTCTAAGTCACAAACATCTCCTACTCCTTTTAGATGCCTCGATTGGCTCAATTACCTGGTCGGACCATGCCCCAGTATCATTAATTCTGTTAGTTCAGCAGCAATCTCCTAGTCAGTGGACATGGCGTCTGAATGAATCTTTACTGCAGGATGTTACTTGTAGAGACGACATCAACAAAACTCTGATTGATTATTTCTCCATAAACAATACTGATGATGTCTCTAAAATTACTCTATGGGAAGCCCATAAGTGCGTCTAGCGAGGCAAGATTATCCAACTAGGCTCCCATATGAAAAAACAGAGAATGCAGTGCATAGCGAATCTGCTGCAGCTGATTCACTCTTTAGAGTCCTCACATAAATCCACACTGTCTGGGCCGGAGTATGCTGAGCTGGCAGAAGCCAGAGTGCAGTTGAAGAAACTGCTTTCTGATAATGCCCTCTTAATGCCCTGCTTTCTCTTCGTAGATGCAAGTGTAGATACTACCAATGGGGAAACAATCCGTGACCTTTGCTTGCACAAGCACTCCGGTCCCAGAGGGCAAATTCGTTTATTTGCTCCATGAAAGACGAATCTGGCTCTCTTCATTTTAAAACCCCCAAAATTGCCTCCTGTTTTAAAAAATATTATACAACTTTATATAATTTGAATAAAGCCCCTAAAGCAGCAAACCCTGCTTCTTGTTTATTACATGCTAAAGAATATTTGACAGCTGTAACTTACCCCACGCTCTGTGACCGCGAAGCACTAGAAAAGCCTTTTACTCTTCAAGAGCTGGAACATGCCATCTCAATTACACCATAGGGCAAGAGCCCAAGTCCAGATGGTTACACCATAGTTTATCCTAAAACATTTAAGGATATTTTGGCCCCCAGACTTCTACAGGCCTTCAATTATATTTCAGCAGATGCCCATTATTCTCCTCAGTCCTTAGAAGCTAACATAACAGTGATCCCTAAACAAGGTAAGGACCCCTCGGTGTGCTCCAACTACAAACCTACTTCCCTCTTAAATGTGGATCTAAAATTATTTGCTAAATTAATGGCAAATAGAATGAATGGTCTACTCCCATCACTAATACATAGTGACCAGGTGGGATTTGTCCTTGGCCGAGAGGCGACGGATTACACCACTAAAGTCCTGAACCTAATCCACTTAGCTTCCAGAGGTCAGGTTCCCACTATTGTGCTTTCCACTGATGCCGAGAAGGCATTTGATAGGGTTAATTGGCATTTTATGAGGTCTGTGTTGGAGCATATCGGGTTGGGTTCTCATGCATTGCATAGGATCTTAGCCCTGTATAGTATGCCCACTGCTAGGGTCCGTATCAACGGCTCTCTTTCTGATCCCTTTTCGATAACCAATGAGATGAAACAGGGATGTCCACTATCCCCATTGATTTTTGTCCTATGCATAGAAGCACTAGCTAGATCAATCAGAGCTAATGAACATATATCTGGCCTCTGGATAGGGGGATGTGGAATATAAGCTAGCCATGTTTGCTGGTGATATTTTGGCACTGAACTCATGTCCTGAGGTTTCCCTCCCTCATTTGATGCGTAAATTTGATTCATACAGTTCACTTTCTGATTTTAAAATTAATATGTCCAAATCATGCACCCTTAATATTTCAACTCCTCCTTTGCATACGGTTGGGTTGAAACGCTCTTTCCCCTTTCAGTGGCAGAATTCACATATCACATATTTAGGTGTCAAATTACCTTGAGACTTATCCTTACTAGTCTCTTTAAATTACCTACCGCTCCTTAAGGTATTACGAGCAGACTATAGCAGATGGCACTTTAAACAGCTCTCGTGGCTAGGTAGGATTGGTGTCGTCAAGATGAACATTCTCCCTAAGTTACTGTATGTCCTCCAGACATTGCCGATAAGTGTCCCTGACTCCAGGTTCAGCTCCATACAGCTCTTGATTCAACAATTTATTTGGTCTCGTAAGAGACCCATGCTTAAACGTTCAACTTTGATGCGCTCCACTCGCAGAGGAGGATTCCAACTTCCTGATATTAAAAATTACTATTATACAACCCATCTAAACAGAGTGCTGGTCTGGACCAGGAGTCGAGAGGTAAAACAATGGGTGGAATTGGAGGGTATCTGCGCCCAGCAATATCCTGAGATTTTCCCCTGGCTCCCTGCCCTGCCGAAGCTTCCTCATTCCCACCCAACCATCACCCCGACCCTTTCAGTTTGGAGGGCTTTACGTCGCATACCTGACATATCCTCAGTATTTGGTCCCTTAACTTCATTTCTAGCCAACACTGAATTCTCTCCTGGTATGACTCTTTCACACTTCTCTGGTTGGGCGGTTGAGGGGCTCTTTAGGGTCGGTCAGCTGGTGACCTCCAGTGGTGTGAAGCAGTTCTCTGATATTAAGACTAATTGGGATATCCCACAAAGAGACTTTTGGAAATTTCTGCAGGTCAGACACTATTTTCACTCTGGCTCCAGACTTACACAGGTGTCTAGGGAGTTGACACAATTTGAGAAGACCTGTATAGAACCTTTAAATCCTAGGCATACGATTTCCACCATATATAAATTATTACAACACCAGGGCTTCCAGATCCCTCTTCATTTCACCTCAGCCTGGGAAAGAGACCTAAATTTGAATCTCACAGAAAAGGACTGGGAAAACATTCCTCAAAGCCCATAGTAGCTCTGTCTGTATTCAAACAAGAGAGACCCAATATAAAATTCTAATGCGGTGGTATAGACATCCTGCGCTACTACATACAATGTATTCCTCAATATCAGCTAAATGTTGGAGATGTCTTGACTCAGTAGGATCTCTATTACATATCTGGTGGTCCTGTCCTCTCATAAAGCCCTTCTGGAATGATGTTATTGCAATCTCCAGTGACATACTTACGATCTCTCTCCCTACAGATCCAGCCTTCTGGTTGTTAAATCATTCTTCCATTCCACTGTCACAATATTAAAATCATTGTTACGCCATTTGAGCAACGCTGCTCGAGCGTTAGTACCCACCCTTTGGAGATCATCTATCCCCCCACCCGCAACATTATGGTTTTCTAGAATAGATAATTATATGTCAATGGAGGATCTTCTTTTATCTTCAGTAGACAAACGGTCTGATTTTCTGTCCACCTGGTGCCCTTGGTTTGATTATAAATTAACGAGCACATATAACAATTATATTTCTACTTGTGCTGATGCAAACTGATTCACTATGAATAAAATGTATGTACTCTTCTTTACGAATTTACCCTTCTTCATGGTCAAATATTCTTTTTTCTATTCTTTTATTTTACCCCCACCCCTCCTTTTTTTTTGTGGTTTTTGAATAATATTTTGAATGTCTCTCTATTCGTATATTGCTATGTTTAGTAATGTTAATTTTTTTCTCACTGCGTCGAGACATGATACAATGTTATGGAAAAAATTTCTCATCTGTTGAATGGAAACTGTATTGTCTTGTGTTTCCAATAAAAACAGAATAATAAAAAAAAAAAGAACTAAAGGGACCTGCCCGTAATGCCCCACATGTGGTTCTCGAAGTACCAGCATGCGGGGGAGGCTTACTGGGACCTGTAGTTCTATTGCAAAAGACAATATTTACTCATCTATCTTTTACACCACACATTTACACTATCAACCCGGAACCCATCGGCCAGGGGTGCCGGGGATAGCCTGGGCTATTAGCACAGTCCTGGGGTGCCTTGAAGAGGGGGACCCCTTTATTGTGGTGTCCCCACCTCCCCAGGGATCCCCGGCCTGGGTTGACTAGCGGTAAGGGGTATTGCTTTGGCCAGGGGACCCGGTGAAAGGGTTTCCCTGGCTGTGGCATTACCCCCGCTATAAAAAGTTTGGTGCTGGTTATGGAAATTACAGGGGACCCCTACTCGTTTTGTCCCCTGTATTTCCACAACCAGGACCAGATCAGAAAAGCCCTGTGCTGGAACTTAAAATACAAGGAAGCCCTACACATTTTCTCCCCTGTATTTTTAGAACCAGGACAGGCTGTACAGAGCCCAGGGCTGGTTATGCTTCTGGAAAGGGGGGTGCATGTCATTTTAATGCGACTAGCATTAGAAGGTGCGAGTTATGCAGAAGGCTTCACAGATCAGTGAGATCTGTGAAGGCTTCTGTCTGTATGTTTGGGATTGATATTTCTTGTGTGTAATGCAGTATTCTCAGCACTTCATCTTGTATGTTTTCTGGGAACTGCAGCAGTTTTGTCCTCACAATCTCTGTTGATATCTTAGTCATGTTATATTCTACAGCAGTGATTCCCAACCTCAGTCCTCAAGGCACACTAAAGTCCTGGTTTTAGTTATATCTATGATTGTGCAAAGATGGTTAAATCAAAATAACTGAGGTACTAATTAAGTCACTTGTGCTTAAGTATGGCGATCCCTAAAACCTGGACTGTTAGTGTGCCTTCAGGACCATGGTTGGGAACCCCTGTTCTAAAGCTACTACTAGGAAATCAAAGTCAGATGTTAGGTTCTGTAGCATCTCCATTGCGACCTTCTCGTCATCAAATTGGACTACTACAGATGTTAGCTGCTGAGATATAGACCTCATCTTATTAATATAGTCATTCATGTCTCTGCATTTACATCTCTGCATTTACTAATTTTGGTACCATACATCGTATGCCTTGAGTTTATCCTCCTCATGACACCTCTGCAGAGCTATCCACATGTCATATGCTGACACTTTATAATAAACTATGGAGTCAAGGTGTTGCTCCAGAATTAAGCCTAGGGCCCTTATGCCTCTATCTACTTCATCTGGGTTAGAATTGTAACCTGAGTTAAGCTGGACACAAACTGGAGTGATGTCGGGCCAGTTTACCGTTTTGTAATGACAAATCGCCTACACCGCTCAATGTGTACCAGTGATTGTGCGCTCCTGCGGTCACTAGATTTGATGGGCTACACATGAAACCTACAGATATCGCTAGTGACCTGTAGTAAGTTAAAGAAGTATGGAACAGTGATCACTCCATTGGTCATTAACAAGTGTGGACAGACAATTCTTGATCAAGGGCATTCGTTCCGATGTCAGAAAGTATGCCAAGCACTCCAATGTGTACCCAGCTTTATTTGTAGTCTTCCACAGCTTCTAACGCTTGAGCTGCAGCTGTATAGCGAACTTCCATCTGGCATACTTCTTTGAGCCTCTCAGTTTTATGAAGTTCATGCTGGCTGCTGCTTCTGCTGCACAGTGCACAATGTATGATGATACAAACGCAGGACTCACTGTATACTTCATACACAGGATAATCCTTATTTGCAAAACTCCAATCAAAGCACTTTCAAATTGCAGCTGGCAGTTCAACCCACTGTTCAAATACATAAATATACAGAAAAAAAAGATTTTTGTGGACTTTAACAGCACGGTTACTAATGTTTAAATTTCCATATAATATACTTCTAAAATATTATTCAATAGGGGATGGAAAAAAGAGGATTATGTTTTTCCCACATCAAAATTACAGTCTCAATTCACCAATCTATATTCTGCGTCCTCACATAACTTCACAAAACACCTTGTAATTGTTTCCATGAGGAAGAAACTATGTAGCTTCATAACACAACTTCCTTTTCAGAAACACTATGGGCCAAATGTAATAGATAAATTGTAAAAAATGCGTGTTTAACGCTAAACTCGCATTTTTAACTCACTCGCAAATGTAATAGGAGTGCTACTATAGTAAAACTCGCATTTTTCGGCCTTTACTATTGCTTGCAGAAAAACATCTCGCATCCAGATGTTTTCCCATTCTCTAGATAGACCTCAGGCAATGTAATAGAGTGCGAGTGCTTCACACATACCCCTCCTCCACGCGAATGACTGGTACCCACGTGTGCCCAGTCATTGCAGGAACTGCCTGCCAATCAGCGGGTGCCTCCGTAGGAGCTGACCACACACAGCCTTCAGTGTCTCCTACATAGACTTCAATGGTGTGATATCTCCATTGAAGTCTATGGTGGGATCCTGCTATATTGTATCCTTTGATTGTTCCCACCATAGACTTCAATGGAGATTTCACATCATTGAAGTCTATGGAGGAGACAGGCTGACCGTGCACAGGTAAATCGGCAGGCAGGTCCTATGGAGGCACCCGCTGATTGGCTGGCGGCTACTGCAATGACTGGGCACAAGTGGGTCCCAGTCATTCGCGCGGAGGAAGGGTATGTGTAAACATACCTTTCCTCCTGTCCGGCATGGTTTAGGGATTTCTCAGTTGTTTTTTTTAACCCCCTGGATGCCTACATGGACCGAAGAGGACATGATCAACACATAGGATGAGGTCAGTATGGATTTTTTTTTTTCAGGTACCTGTAGATGATTCTTGGGGAAGAGGACGCGATGGGCTACAGGGATACATAGGTGAGTATGTGAGATAGTGAGTGTGTTTGTGAGTTTACATGTATGTTTAAATAAAATTGTAATGTCACGGTGAGTGTGTTTTGTAGTCTTTTTTTATATTTCTTTTGCAGTAGAACTACAGGGACCTGGCGCCATTTCGCAGCTACCAATTTGGCTCCGTTTAGCTCTCTCACTGGGCATATTCCCGAGCGCTGATGGCCTCCAGACACAGCCCTTACCTTAGTTACTCCATCTGGCACTGGGAGACTCGAGCGGCAGAGCCGGGGTATGATTGTAATCACTCCTGCAAGTTGCAGCCTAGTCTCCCCATGCATCCGGGGCCTCAATTTATCATCAGCCCGGCGGCACCTTGAGACCCACGTGACACGCTTCTTTAGAAAATCAAGATTCCACAGATGCTTACTTGGCATCCTTGAAAGACCTTATCTCAGCCCAAAAAAAAGAAATTTGCGCTATAAACTTAAGGATGACAGACCTTGACTATTTTACTATTTTTGATATCTCTGTAATATTAAGTGTGTTTTTTCCTATAATTCAATAAGCAATGTAATGTATTTACATGTTACGCCATGTTACGATTACATTATTGTACATTTTTCTATAAATGCCCTGCGCAGAGACTCCCTAACCCCATACCCGCCCTTGGCTTATATGCCTATTGGGATTCTGACTCCCTGTGGTGCCAGTTTCTCCACAGCGGGTTTTGCCCTGTTCTTACAATTCCTTTTTCCCCCCTGTTTCACCGTATGTTTTTTCCTTTTTTTAACTGTTTTTTTTTGTTTTTATTTTCTTTTGACCACTTTGAGGACTAATCTTTATTCTGTATCTTCAAAGCCCCCATGACTTCCCCAGGTACAATTAAAATACACTCGATTAATGCCCGAGGCCTCAATATACCTCAGTAAAGATCTACCTTATTGAGATCCCTATGGGCTGATAGAGTAGAAGTTGCACTAATATAGGAGACTCACTTTAAAATCTCTGCCCGCAGCCCATCACTTACCAACCATCGCTTCCCGCTTGCATATTACTGCAAGACCCCGGACAGTAAATCTAAGGGGGTAGCGATTTTATTCTCAAAAAGTCGACAAGTCTCCATAACCTTGGTTCACAAACTTGTCCCTAGCAGGATACTTTTAATAAATTGTAAAATATATAACCAACCCTATACCTTTATTGTAGTCTATGCCCCTAATCAGGACCAAGCCTCCTTTTTCAATCCCACCTTTTAAAGATTGAATCTCTATGTTCTGGGATCATAGTATTGGGGGAGACCTTAATTGGACTCTTGATCCAACCCTCAATATCTCGACTAAAGCCCCCAGATATTCTAAACAGAAATAGTCAGGAAGATGTTCCACGATCTCCAGCTGGCTGATTCTTGGAGGGTTTCTCACCTGACAGGCCATGATTATTCTTTTTTTTCCCATCCCCACCAAACATACACACGATTGGATTATTTGTTTCTAAGTCACAAACATCTCCTACTCCTTTTAGATGCCTCCATTGGCTCAATTACCTGGTCGGACCATGCCCCAGTATCATTAATTCTGTTAGTTCAGCAGCAATCTCCTAGTCAGTGGACATGGCGTCTGAATGAATCTTTACTGCAGGATGTTTCTTGTAGAGACGACATCAACAAAACTCTGATTGATTATTTCTCCATAAACAATACTGATGATGTCTCTAAAATTACTCTATGGGAAGCCCATAAGTGCGTCTAGCGAGGCAAGATTATCCGACTAGGCTCCCATATGAAAAAACAGAGAATGCAGCGCATAGCGAATCTGCTGCAGCTGATTCACTCTTTAGAGTCCTCACATAAATCCACACTGTCTGGGCCGGAGTATTCTGAGCTGGCAGAAGCCAGAGTGCAGTTGAAGAAACTGCTTTCTGATAATGCCCCCTTACTGCCCTGCTTTCTCTTCATAGATGCAAGTGTAGATACTACCAATGGGGAAACAAACTGGGACCTTTGCTTGCACAAGCACTCTGGTCCCAGAGGGCGAATTCGTTTATTAGCTCCATGAAAGACGAATCTGGCTCTCTTCATTTTAAAACCCCTGAAATTGCCTCCTGTTTTAAAAAATATTATACAACTTTATATAATTTGAATAAAGCCCCTAAAGCAGAAAACCCTGCTTCTTGTTTATTACATGCTAAAGAATATTTGACAGCTGTAACTTACCCCATGCTCTCACTTTCTGACCGCGAAGCACTAGAAAAGCCTTTTACTCTTCAAGAGCTGGAACATGCCATCTCAATTACGCCATTGGGCAAGAGCCCAAGTCCAGATGTTATCATAAAACATCATAGTTTATCATAAAACATTTAAGGATATTTTGGCCCCAAGACTTTTACAGGCCTTCAATTGTATTTCAGCAGATGCCCATTTTTCCCCTCAGTCCTTAGAAGCTCACATAACAGTGATCCCTAAACAAGGTAAGGACCCCTCGATGTGCTCCATCTACAAACCTATTTCCCTCTTAAATGTGGATCTAAAATTATTTGCTAAATTAATGGCAAATAGAATGAATGGTCTACTCCCATCACTAATACATAGCGACCAGGTGGGATTTGTCCTTGGCCGAGAGGCGACGGATAACACCACTAATGTCCTGAACCTAATCCACTTAGCTTCCAGAGGTCAGATTCCCACTAATGTGCTTTCCACTGACGCCGAGAAGGCATTTGATAGGGTTAATTGGCATTTTATGAGGTCTGTGTTGGAGCATATCGGGTTGGGTTCTCAAGCATTGCATAGGATCTTAGCCCTGTATAGTATGCCCACTACTAGGGTCCATATCAATGGCTCTCTTTCTGATCCCTTTTCGATAAGCAATGGGACGAGACAGGGATGTCCACTATCCCCATTGATTTTTGTCCTATGCATAGAAGCGCTAGCTAGATCAATCAGAGCTAATGAACATATATCCGGCCTCTGGATAGGGGGATGTGGAATATAAGCTAGCCATGTTTGCTGATGATATTTTGGCTCTGATCTCATATCCCGAGTTTTCCCTCCCTCATTTGATGCGTGAAATGGATTCATACAGTTCACTTTCTGATTTTAAAATTAATATGTCCAAATCATGAATAGGTGTCAAATTGCCTCAAGACTTATCCTTACTAGTCTCTTTAAATTACCTACCGCTCCTTAAGGTATTACGAGCAGACTATAGCAGATGGTACTTTAAACAGCTCTCGTGGCTAGGTAGGATTGGTGTCGTCAAGATGAACACTCTCCCTAAGTTACTGTATGTCCTCCAGACATTGCCGTTAAGCGTCCCTGCCTCCAGGTTCAGCTCCATACAGCTCTTGATTCAACAATTTATTTGGTCTCGTAAGAGACCCACGCTTAAACGTTCAACTTTGATGCGCTCCACTCGCAGAGGAGGATTCCAACTTCCTGATATTAAAAATTACTATTATACAACCCATCTAAACAGAGTGCTGGACTGGACCATGAGTCGAGAGGTAAAGCAATGGGTGGAATTGGAGGGTATCTGCGCCCAGCAATATCCTGAGATTTTCCCCTGGCTCCCTGCCCTGCCGAAGCTTCCTCATTCGCACCCGACCATCACCCCGACCCTTTCAGTTTGGAGTGCTTTACGTCGCATACCTGACATATCCTCAGTATTTGGTCCCTTAACTTCATTTCTAGCCAACACTGAATTCTCTCCTGGTATGACTCTGTCACACTTCTCTGGTTGGGCGGTTGAGGGGCTCTTTAGGGTCGTTCAGCTGGTGACCTCCAGTGGTGTGCAGCAGTTCTCTGATATTAAGACTAATTGGGATATCCCACAAAGAGACTTCTGGAAATTTCTGCAGGTCAGACACTATTTTCACTCTGGCTCCAGACTTACACAGGCGTCTAGGTAGTTGACATAATTTGAGAAGACCTGTATAGCCCCTTTAAATCCTACGCATACAATTTCCACCATATAGAAATTATTACAACACCAGGGCTCCCAGATCCCTCTTCATTTCACCTCAGCCTGGGAAAGAGACCTAAATTTGAATCTCACAGAAAAGGACTGGGAAAACATTCCACAAAGCCCATAGTAGCTCTGTCTGTATTCAAACAAGAGAGACCCAATATAAAATTCTAATGTATAGACATCCTGCGCTACTACATACAATGTATTCCTCAATATCAGCTAAATGTTGGAGATGTCTTGACTCAGTAGGATCTCTATTACATATCTGGTGGTCCTGTCCTCTCATAAAGCCCTTCTGGAATGATGTTATTGCAATCTCCAGTGACATACTTGCGATCTCTCTCCCTACAGATCCAGCCTTCTGGTTGTTAAATCATTCTTCCATTCCACTGTCACAATATAAAAAATCATTGTTACGCCATTTGAGCAACGCTGCTCGAGTGTTAATACCCACCCTTTGGAGATCATCTATCCCCCCACCCGCAACATTATGGTTTTCTAGAATAGATTATTATATGTCAATGGAGGATCTTCTTTTATCTTCAGTAGACAAACGGTCTGATTTTCTGTCCACCTGGTGCCCTTGGTTTGATTATAAATTAACGAGCACATATAACAATTATATTTCTACTTGTGCTGATGCAAACTGATTCACTATGAATAAAATGTATGTACTCTTCTTTACGAATTTACCCTTCTTCATGGTCAAATATTCTTTTTTCTATTCTTTTATTTTACCCCCCCTCCCCACCTCTCCTTTTTTTTTGTGGTTTTTGAATAATATTTTGAATGTCTCTCTATTCGTATATTGCTATGTTTAGTAATGTTCATTTTTTCTCACTGCGTCGAGACATGATACGATGTTATGGAAAAAAATTCTCATCTGTTGAATGGAAACTGTATTGTCTTGTTTTTCCAATAAAAACAGAATAAAAAAAAAAAGAACTAAAGGGACCTGCCCTTAATGCCCCACATGTGGTTCTCGAAGTACCAGCATGCGGGGCAGGCTTACTGGGACCTGTAGATCTATTGCAAAAGACAATATTTACTCATCTATCTTTTACACCACACATTTACACACTATCAACCCGGAACCCGTCGGCCAGGGGTGCCGGGGATAGCCTGGGCCATCAGCACAGTCCTGGGGTGCCTTGAAGAGGGGGACCCCTTTATTGTGGTGTCCCCACCTCCCCAGGGATCCCCGGCCTGGGTTGACTAGCGGTCAGGGGTAACGCTTTGGCCGGGGGGCCCGATGAAAGGGTTTTCCTGGCTGTGGCATTACCCCCCGCTATAAAAAGTTTGGTGCTGGTTATGGAAATTACAGGGGACCCCTACTCATTTTGTCCCCTGTATTTTCACAACCAGGACCGGATCAGAAAAGCCCTGTGCTGGTACTTAAAATACAGGGAAGCCCTACACATTTTGTCCCCTGTATTTTTAGAACCAGGACAGGCTGTACAGAGCCCAGGGCTGGTTATGCTTCTGGAAAGGGGGGTGCATGTCATTTTTTTTTTTTAACATACAGACAGAAGCCTTCACAAATCTCACTGATCTGTGAAGCCTTCTGCATAACTCGCACCTTCTAATGCTAGTCACATTAAAAGGTGTGAGTATACATAGGAAATACTCGCACAGATTTGCATAGTGTAGTAGCCTCGAGCTGAAAAATTCGCAGGCTATTACATTTGCGAGTCCCGGCTCCAACTTGCACCTTCAAAAAAATACGAAAAGGTGCGAATTGGATTTTAACTAAAACTCGAACACTATTACATTTGGCCCTATGTATCTTGTTTATGGTCAAAGTGTGACAGTCTCTCTTTAGAAAATCTTATTCCAGCAGCAGAAATTTTCAGCAGAAAAAATACTTTCAAAAATCACCGACATTTTGTGTCAACATTCATCTTCAATCAATCGGATAGGTATTAAAACAAAGGTCTTTATTGATCAATCAATAAAACTCTTCTCCTTGTCCTTCTAAATATATACTGGCAGTACAATACATGTGATCCCTTGGAGACTGCCTATTACGATGTTATATGGCTGGTGTAGTTGGATGTTATTCCGGGATTGCTGCACTGCAAAGCAGCTGGTTCTCTTTATGTGAGGTCTGACAGCTCCCGTCGTCTGTGTACCTTCACCGGCTAATGTTCTCACTTCTCCTAGAGCATGGAGATCTTTCAATAAAAATTATGCTTTATAAAAATATGTGACTGAGTCCACCTGTAGATTGCCAGGATACTTTGTTGCCTGTGGTGCCTGGGCACCAGCCGAATGTAAAAAGGAGGTTAGTCCAGACAGTTTAACCTTAAGCAGGTTTGGAGACTTTCATAGTAACAGCGGATTTCAGCGATAACAGAATGTAATAGAGTAAGCAAAACACAATAACAAAAATGGACGCGCTGTCACAATGCAGCTGGTACAAAGGGATAGTCAATGCCTAAAGGAGAAGAATACAATATAGACAAAAACCAGCGCTATAAAAAAGAGATGGACGGCACAATAACACAGTATAACACAATGATTTATTAAAACCAACAATTATCCCAATAATATCAATGTAAAAAGTCCATAATATGAACTAGGTAAAAGTCTGTACCTATGATGAATAACTGGACTTAGGACAAACTCCTATCCATCCCAACTGGAATAAATGGATTGTTTAATGAATAGGCACTTTGTTTACCATGCGGTGGTGTAGCAATCACCCACACAGTCCTTTTAGCATTCTCCAAAATTGTGTCATTAGGCCACGCCCCCCTACTAGCGAATCCACCGATCCATGTAAAAATTCTCCCCATTCTGCATACTTCAATAGTGCCTACTTTCCTGGGGGTGCGGGGTGTTACCCGAAAATCAGGAGCCTACCGCAGGCCTCGGGTGGTTATGCATGTATGAGTAGCAGCAGAAAGTATAGTCAAACAGGAACTCTTTATTTCTGTATAAACAGGAACAAACAGTTGATGCTTTCTTCATTTTCCAATATGGAGGAAAGAAGAAGGAACACACTCCATAGCTACTCTTTTTTGTTATCTAACTTTGGGGGTGATTCAGTAGTGGACGGAATTGCAAAGCTGCACACAAGCAGCTGTGCATTTCCATCCTTGCAATTATGTTAATGCAGCAGGGGGCATCATGTCTCCTTCATGCCTTAATGATATGACCTGCATCCATGAACACAGCATTGGATCATCTGCGTGATCCCTGGCCGGGTGAGTGACCATAGGGTCAGGCAGGCCGGCCATCATAGATGAGGGAAAGATGCCAGGAAATCTCTTGTCAGCCAATGGAGAGCCTAGCCTCTTCCCCCCCCCCCCAACGGCGGCGACACGCATCCATTTTGTGAAACCGAGGCTGTCGACGTCCCCCCCCCACCACCAAACAGCAGCAGACTGTCAATCACTACGCAGGACCTGTATTGCACATGAGCAGTGCGGGTCCGGCGCCTGCACAGATTCCCGACCATCAGGATTCTACGTTCAGCTAGTGCACTGCTGAATAAGGCCCTTTATCAACAACTGAACACTGATGACATATGCATACATACTAATCACAGGTGAGAACAGTGGTTTCATTATCAAAATGACATATCTAACAAGTTATAACAGAAACAACAAGGATATCAGTGTAGAAGTGCAATTCTCTATCTTTCAATTAATGAATAAGATAGGCTTTATTTACACCTTCTACACACCACTCCCAGAGGCAACCGCATGACTTGTAGGGGGAGGGGGTATGTGGCATATAATATAGCTATTCTCAGGTGTATGGATGGCGGTGGGGCCAAAATGACTTGATCCTCATAGCATTATGCATTGGCCCCACCCCCTCCCCTTAAACCTGTGATATGCGGCATTGCGCCACAAAGATTCAGAGCTCCAGTGTCAAATTATTATTTTGTGGTCTGTAAGGCATGGTTTCTGGGTACTCAGACACACCCCTGCGTGTGCCACTGACTCCAGCAGAAGGCTTTAGTTGTGCTGCATAATAAATCATTGTGATAGTCTATGCAAATAATCAGTGGCGTAACTAGGGGGGGTCGGGAAGGGCGCGTGCCCTGGGTGCCGTGGGTCCGGCCCGCCCTAGTTAGCCACCAGTGTAGCGCCGACCGCAGTGAGTGCGGTCAGCGCTACACATTTCCACAGGACCGGCGCTAGACTTCCAGCGCCGGTCCTGTGCTGCACACCTGAGCCCGTTCCCTCCCCCTGAGCGCTTGCCCAATAGCGCTAGGAGGCGGGCTCAGGCTGTGCATAACACACGCATCACTGCCAGCACTGGGCGGCGATGCATGTGTTAAACAGCAGCCAATGAGAGTCAGATAGACTCTCATTGACTGCTGCAGCACCCACTGCAAGAGCCGGGCTTCCGTCCGGCTCCTGCAGTGGGTAATGGGACAGACGTCATGACATCATGACGTCTCTCCCATAATGCTGAGCGCGCCAGCCCGGGAGGACTGGCGGGTGGCAGCGGGAGCGGTGTCGCAGACTGGAGCAGCAGCAGCGTGGATTCAGGTAAGTATATTTTTATATATATATTTTTTAAACCTGTCTGCACTACTGGGGGCACAACGGGGGAGGGGGGTGGCTACTACTGGGGGTGGGGGCACAACGGGGGAGGGGTGGCTACTACTGGGGGCACCATTATTGGGAGGACCTCTACTGGGGGGGCTACTACTGGAGGCACTTAATCGGGAGGGGGAACCTCTACTGGGGACTACTACTTGGGGGGGGAACTACCACTGGGGGCATTATAAAAGGGGCCTACTACTAGAGGCACTGCGCTGGGGGACCACTACTGGGGGCAGTAATAGGAAGGGCCACTACAGGGGGCACTGGATAGGGGGGATCACTACTGGGTGCCTGCATAAGGGGGACCACTACTGGGAAAACTGCATGGGGGGGACTACTGCTGGCGGCACTATATAAAGGGCACTGTATGGGGGGGACTACTACTGGGGGCACTATATAAAGGGCACTGCATAAGGGGATACCGCTACTGGGCACACTGCATTGTGGGGACTGCTACTGGGGGCACTGCATAAGGGGTGTCGAAGCTGAATAATTGGCTGAGACAAGTTCAGTTTAAAATGTAATCGCAGCGACGCCATCTTGCGAATGGCCGCAAGACTCCATTTTAGAAATGCGATCGCAAGACGCCATTTTGCGAATGGCCGCCTAAAGCGCCATTTTAGGTGAACTCACAATATAGTACATGTGGCGATATTTTTATTAGCACTATGCGATCGCTTCTTTCACCATTTTTTATACGCACAATTATACTCACAAGGGCGCTATTAAATAATCGCATATTAGCGAATGCATGAGACTTAGTATGAAACCGCTGAAAAAGTAGCTTTATGCGCACGCATCTGCCCCAAATTATCTAGCGTCCTTATATCAAACCCCGAATACTCACACACTACATATTCGCACACAAGGTTCCATTAGCATCAAATTGTATGATTCAAGTTGGTTAAGTTAGTTTAAATGCTAAGAAATAGAGGTTTTTGATAACTAAGGTATTATACATGATAAGCAAGGTGTGTTTGGTTTCGTTCTGATGCGTACGCTTTTTACAGCATCCCGGTGTTATCGGTGGAGCGATCGCATCATGCAAACTCAAGTTACGAATCGCAGAACTTACAAGCAACAAAATGTTTAGCTGATGGAATGTTACAGGAGGCGTTACTAGAAAGACCCCTGTTGTCGGAGGCAGGGAAAGTCTATTTGAAACAACTTGTTAAATGTGCCGTAACATATGCTTCTCCTCTGGGAACCAATGAGATCAGCAGGAAGTTTTCCCTTTGTCCTGCTTCAGTCTGGGGGGGAATAAATACATGTGTCTGAATACTGGGTTTCCAGTCCATGCTGAATTTTGGGTGTACTGAGGATCTCTAGTCTGAGGTCTATCTCTGGGTCCGGAGGCGCAGCGTAAGTATACTGTACTTGGGTCTGTCTGTATTATTTCCTTTTACGCCTAACTTGTGTATGTATAGATTGTGTGTAACTGACTGTACTTTTACCTGAATAATACTTGTGCGTTGGAACCACAGATTCAACTCCTGTCTTTATTTGCGGTTATACTGCGTACGCAATTAGCGTTCTGTTTAGAGGTTATAGGCAGGTTTTTGTCTTAGAGGTTCTAGGCAGGTGAATCTTAGAGGTTTATAGGAAGGAATATACTAAAGGTTAATACGGACGATTCAACAGTTGGGGGCTCATAGGTTTATCACACTATCTGATACACGATAACACTCGGTCAGTCCTCTCTCAGCAAAAGGGTGGAGGCGCCTTTTGAGAGACGCATTAGTCTTTCATTACCACAGTGTTGCTGAGAGCGTACTTCCGGTTATTGTGTAGAGGAAGCGCTGATTAGAATCCAGGGACAAGAGAGGAAACAAAAAGTTTGTTTTTCCTCTGTTGATAGAACCTTGTGTTTAGAGGGGTGCTGCAGTATTGCGTACGCAGCTAAAACGCATTTTTGCGTACGCAGTTAAAAAAAAGTAATTATACGCTTGTGTGGTAGTCGCATGATTGTGTATGCGGCCGATCGCACAATAGCGTATACGCACTTCCGGTTCTGCTGCCACGTGTTTGAACAAAGCCATTGAGGTTTACATTTTTTTTCTATCTACCAATATCTGGGTTAACCTTTATTTTCTGCGCAGAGAAAAAGTGTGTAACAGTGAGTGTATTGTTGGTAGGGGTAATTTATTCCCTATAGTTAAGGGTACCGTATGATTCTTAAGGGCTAGGTGCAAGGGTTAGCCTAGTCACTCGGTAAGCAGCTTTACCGTTCTAAACACAGTAGCAGGTGTACATGTTGTCTTTGTTGTATAGAGGTGCGTGAGAGTGGCCGACATATAAACTCTCATAGGTCTGGAAGTTACCTTACTAAAGCTTATCCGGGTCTGGAAGTTGCCTGTTTCAAAACTTATCTAGGTGTGGAAGTTGCCTTATCAAATCTTATCCAGGTGTGTGGACGCCGCCGACTTAAATCGTTCACAGGTAAGTGAAAGTATCTTGATTGTCTTTCACCAGCTTAAATTTTTATTGAAAAGCATAGGAGTTGTCTCAGAATGGGAGCCATGCAAACAGTAGAAATGTTAGGCAATGATGTGCTGCTAATGGAAGCGCCGATCGGGTCGGCCCGTCGTATCATGCATACCAATGCAATAAGGTATTGTGATATATGGTTTAATATGACGAGAAAGAGTGTTAGACCGTTTCCCAGAATTGGTAGTTTTGACAAAAATGTGTTAGATAATGTCCAGGATCACATCAGTATGGTGCGATCCCGAGAGAAAAAGATTAAGTATTTTGAATGTTTAAAAATATGGCAGCATGAAGGGGATGCTTGGCTTAAAAATGTGCAAACGACGCAAACTAGCGTTGCGAACGCATTGCCAGAAAATACATCCACGACGCTGAGTTGCAATATGGGCGAGCTGCAAATTGGCGCGCACGTGTGGCAAAGTAGCGTCGTGGAGAGTATTGCCAGCAGTTCACGCTCACCTCCCCCACCTTATGTGGATGGAGGTGCCAGTACAGTTACCAAAAATACCAATAAAAATGTAACAAGTAATTTGTACCCCCTCTTAAGTAACCATAAAGAAAATGTTTATGATGTAGAAGATGAGCCTATTGTAATGTCTGCCATTTCCCATGCTGTGCAAATGATAGATGCTGCATCACCACAATCACGGGTGGTGCCGCCATCTCTATCGGTAACAGCAAGGGAAGTGTTAATACACTCTGCACCCATTGAGGAAGTTGTTAATACCATACGTAGCAGCAGCAGATTAAACCCCAAGCCAGGTAACCAGGTCAGAGGTGGCAACGCTGCCGGTCTGCATCCCATTCGGACAATAACTGTTCCAAATGGAAATGCAGATGCAAACGGTATAGTACCCACGAGGGAAGTAGTAATGCATTGTCCATGGACAAGGGCAGAACTAAATTCCATCATAAATGATTTCCCTGATCCAAAAAAAGAATTAGCCAAATGTCAAAGATTTTTGAGAAATTTGGGTAGTTCTCATGAGCCCACAAATAAAGATTGGCATGTGGTGTTAAGGGCCTGCCTGCCACGCAATACCGACATGACAAAATTTATCATGGACTGTGTATTGGATGGCGACGTTCCCTTAACAGACCAAGTAAACCAAGGTAACATTTCCCGCATTGTGACTCAATTGGATGTATATTTTCCAGTAGTAGTTAACTGGAACAAAATCTTCACAATCAAACAAAAAGAGAGTGAAACTGCAGAAGAATATTGCGACCGGGCTCTGCAGGCTTTCACCCAGTACACTGGCTTAGAAGAGATTAAAGATAGCATTCACCACAGGGGAATGATAGTCTCGATATTAATGGATGGGTTAAAAGAGAATTTAAAAACTCGGGTTCAGACCTCACAGCCTGGCTGGCGGGGACTTACATTAGATAACCTCATAGAACATGACAAAAACATCTAAAAAAAGAGGGAGACCCAGAGCGAAAAATTAATGGCTGTCAGTATACAAGCTCTGGAGAGAATGACGTTAACATCACAGCCAACAGACACCCTTGCACTTGCACACACACTCATGTCAGAACAAGTTGCTCTCACTAACCCCACTCAACAACAAACACAACTCTATCCCTCTAATCCAATGCAACCACAGGTCCCAGGATATCCACCCACTTCTTTTCCCCCACAATACCCTTACCCTCCCTATCCTTACCCATATCCACCACCTTTACCCTCTGCTCAAACTTCACAACAACACGTGCTTTCACCTGAATCACGGACATGTTTTAATTGCAAACAAATAGGACACTTAAGTAGAAACTGCACAGTAAAAAGAGTATGGACCCCACATCAAGGAAAATCTGGACACCCCCATAAGGGATATGCACAGAGACCAGCAAATGCTCAGCAAGCACCAGCTTCAATTGTAGCCGTAAATGCTTTATTGGAGAATGGTAGCCAACGCTAGGGGTCAGGTCATACCTGTAGTCTACAGATAGGCAGGTTAACGGGAAGTACTAGAGAAGAACCGGTCTTGATGGTTGATGTAGCAGGTACTGAATATCCTTTTCTTGTAGACACAGGGGCGACCAAGTCAGTGATGAAATCTCCCGTTAATTTACAGGTGACCAACGAGACAATACCAACAATGGGTGTGACAGGTAAAGTGGAACGTTATCCTTTAACAAGGCCCGCAGAGGTTAGTATTGGGCCGTTGCATACCAGACATTCTTTTCTTCTGGCTGCCGCGGCTCCTACTAACCTGCTGGGCAGAGACTTGTTATGTAAAATGGGATGTGTCATATATTGCACCCCTGATGGTGTATATTTAGATATCCCAGAGAGAATGGTATACGAGGTGCGAGATATGTTAGACACCCCTCAAATGATAATGTACCACTCTACAGTTTTAAAAGAAAATCCATCACAAGTAGATGAAATGTTGTCCCAAATTCCAGATTCCCTTTGGACAAAAGATAGACAGGACACTGGATTAATGGCAAACGTAAGCCCGGTAATGATAAACTTAAAAAGCGGTAGGCAAGCTCCAAAAATTCCCCAGTACCCACTAAAACAGGAAGTGGAACTAGGGGTGTTTCCAATAATCAAGCGATTATTGCAACAAGGAATTTTAGTTCATACAGCTAGTCTAGCCAACAGTCCCATCTTTCCAGTAAAGAAGAGTGGTGGGAGGGGTTATAGGCTGGTGCAAGACTTTAGAGGTGTTAATAAGGTAGTAGAGAGCCAATTCCCTGTAGTGCCAAATCCAGCTGTCATCCTAATGCAGATCCCACCAAATTCAACCCATTTCACTGTCATTGACCTCTGTTCTGCTTTCTTCTCTGTGCCTCTCCATCCTGACTGTCAGTACCTATTCGCATTCACATACAGAGGTGTGCAATATATATGGACACGATTGCCCCAAGGTTTCATAGACAGCCCCAGTATTTTCTCCCAGGCATTGCATGACTGTTTACAAGCTTTTCAACCTGCCAATGGATTAGTTCTAATTCAATATGTGGACGATTTATTGCTATGTTCTGACTCTTTTATGTCATGTGTGAATGATACTAAACTTTTGTTACTTCATCTCTCGCAAACAGGACACAAAGTGGCTAAGGACAAGTTACAGCCGTGCCAGCCCAGAGTAAAATATTTGGGACACTGCCTAACCCAGGGGTTACGACATCTCACAAATGATAGAATTCAGGCCATACAAAACATGACACTGCCGCAGAATCAACAGCAAATTCGTACCTTCTTGGGAATGTGTGGATATTGCCGAATGTGGATACCAGGTTTTTCTATTTTGGCCTTGCCTTTACAGGAACTAATCTCTTCCTCAAAGCCCGATCGCGTCATACACACTGAGGAATCAGAACAGGCTTTTCTTAATCTTAAGGATAGTCTGACAAAAGCTCCTGCATTGGGAATACCCAATTATGAAAAACCTTTTGATTTATATTGTACGGAAGCCAATGGTTGTGCTGCAGGTGTCCTTACACAAAAACACGGTGATGCCAGTAGGCCCGTAGCATATTACAGTGCCCAATTGGACACGGTAGCAAGATCACTCCCCACCTGTTTGAGAAGTGTAGCAGCTACCGCTTTACTGGTGAGTAAAAGTGAGGACGTAGTATTGGGCCATGATATGATTGTCTACACTCCCCATGCTGTATCTGCCCTGTTGAACTCAGCTCAAACCAGACACGTCTCCTCGGCTAGGTTCACCAAATGGGAACTAGCCCTAATCGCTCCTGCAAATATTACAGTTAAACATTGCAGTACGCTGAATCCAGCAACATACCTGCCATATGTACAACATGATGTACAAAGGGTGGAAGGAGAGGAGTTGCTGGCGGGAGGTGAGTTCGGCAGACATGATGATACGATTGTATGACATATCTGAATCAGACCTTTACTGCTAGACCTGACATACATGACACACCTTTAGAGAATGTGGATGTAACTTTCTATACGGATGGGAGTTGTCATAGACAAACAGACACAGGTGAATTATGTACAGGTTATGCTGTTGTAAATGACACAGACATCATGGAAGCTAAACCTCTCGGTCCTCCTCCCTCAGCCCAGGTGGCAGAGTTAGTTGCACTGACTAGAGCATGTGAACTGGCAGCAGGCAAATCTGCTAACATTTACACTGACTCGAGGTACGCGTTCGGGGTGGTGCATGACTTTGGGGCCCTATGGCATCTGAGAAATTTTATGACAGCAGCAGGCACACCAGTTGCACACTCCCGACACATAAAACATCTCTTAGAAGCAATCCAACTGCCCAAAGCAGTGGCAGTAATTAAATGCAAAGCCCACACATGTTAGGATGACCCAGTGTCACTGGGCAACAACAGAGCTGACGAAGCTGCAAAATGGGCAGCGGGGTTAAAAATGCCTTCTCCAATTGAAACAATTATGTCATTCCAAACCATTGATATGCTGAAATTAATTGAGATGCAAAATTTGTGTTCAATTCAGGAAAAATCCATTTGGAAGTCCAAGGGGTGTGGCCAAGAGTCCTCCGGGCTCTGGAGGGACGGACATGGTAAGCCAGTAGCCCCCAAGGCATATTACCCCAGCCTGGCTGAAGCAGCACATGGTCTGACTCATCTGGGTAAACAGGGCATGTGCAAGTTGGTGAGGGCATACTGGTGCGCACCAGGGTTTTCTTCACAAGCAGAGAAGATAGCAAAGTCCTGTCTGACCTGCTTGAGAAAGAACATAGGGAAAGCGATCCCTACCGAACCGTCCCACATTCCACCAACTGATGGACCTTTCCAGGTGATACAAATTGATTTCATCCAATTACCACCCTACAGGAACCTTAAGTATGTATTAGAGTGCACAGACATATTCTCTAACTGGGTTGATGCCTACCCAGCAGCCACTAATACTGCTGCGTTTACTGCCAAGAAAATAGTTCAGGAATTTGTATGCAGGTACGGTATCCCTAGAATCATCGAAAGTGATAGGGGTACCCATTTCACAGGTGATGTTTTCCAAAATATGTGTAAGCTGATGGGTATTAATAGCTGACTTCACACCCCCTACCGACCGCAAGCCAGTGCCAAGGTAGAGAGGATGAATGGGACTATTAAAAATAAGCTAAGTAAAATCATGGCGGAGACTGGACTAGGATTGCCAGAAGCTTTACCTTTGGTCCTACATAGTATAAGGACCACTCCTAGATTTCCTCTGAATCTGTCCCCATTTGAAATATTGTTTGGTAGACAACCTCATTTGATTATAAGTCCACAGGAAGATCTAAAGGGTAACAACGAGGTAACTGTGAAGTATCTTATATCAATGAGTAAGCAGTTAAAGCAACAGCAGCAGAAACTGAAATTGTTGTCCTATGATATGCCTGAAATGAACTGCCATGATGTTGAACCAGAAGAATATGTAATGATCCGAAATTTCTTACGTTCAGGTTGTTTGACTGATCGATAGGAGGGTCCATACCAGGTGCTGCTGACGAGTACTACATCTTTGAAGGTGGCCGAGAGAGATACCTGGGTCCATTCCACTCACTGCAAAAAGGTCTTCAACTGGTGGAGAAACAAGTCGGAGACAAAGCTGATAGCGTGGACCTGTCGATCGCGAGCTTGTTCCGGGAGGATTGAAAAGGTTGTAGTGAGATACCTGAACTGAGAGAAATTTGCAGGTCTTGTTGTGACAATGGACGGGCCTGCTGTGTTCATTTTCATATTCTCTTTTAGAGTGTTCACCATCCTGGTCAGTTCGGGAATATCCAGTGTCTGTGATGGGGGACCTATTGAGGAAACAGGAGCTGATGGCAGTGCTGATGGAGTGGAGAAAGGAGGAGTGCAATGCCAATCAGGGGAGTGTCTGACCAATCTTAGTACTGTTATTGTTAAGAGAGCTGTCATTCCGGATACTCGGGGAAGGTGTGAAGGGTTATCGTCTGAAGATTCCTGTATTTGTGAGTTTTGTGGGTCCCTAGTTGATGAGAACTGTATTCAACGGTGCCAACCTAAATATAACCCGTACTGGGGAGGGTATCCTTTAGAGGATTATCACAGCATGGTAGGCAAAGTGTTAAATCAAACCGATTGCTGGGTGTGTTCACATGTGCCACAGGGACAGCATAATGTAGGGTTGGTGCCATTTCCGCTGAATATCACGGAAATTTTAGAATTACAAAAGGGGAAAACATTGGATGGAAAATTCCTCTCATCCAAACCACCTAATTTCAAACTCTATCAATTTCAAGTAGATAAATCACTTTTGAGTTTAAACATAACCAACCCCAGTAAACCCGGAGGTTGGGAAGTGACGGGGAATAATCAGACAATGACCTTCTCACAAAGAGCTGATAATGAGTCCATAAACTATGATCTGCTACGCTCAATTAAATCAAGTGGGAAATATTTTAGGTACCGGTATACATTGAGTTCCACCAAAGAAATGATTGGTAAAGTACCAGATGGTTATTGTGCTAAAATAATACAACCAGAAACTTGCATATACCAGATGGAAGAGCCTGAGATAGGATTGTTTGCAAGAGAAATGTGTTTAATGATAATGATGCATACCATTCCTTATATTCTCCCTGATAATGTATATTTTATATGTGGAAGAAAAGCGTATAAATGGCTCTCCCCGAGTTCCGAAGGTTTGTGTTATCTGGGAAGAGTAGTCCCAGAAGTTATGACCCTCACACATGTTGAAATGTTGGGAATACATAAAAACACACCGTCACCATATCTTCACACACAATATGAACACAGAGGCAAGAGAAATATGATACCTGGTGATATGCATAAAGCCGCTCAGTTAATCAGTGAGACAACTGGCTTCCAAGTTTTAGTCGCTCTGGATCCCACCAGAATTACATTAAATTTTAGATATATCCAGGAACTTGCTAAATTAATAGATAATATCACCGAGATGTACGATGACACATTCAGGTACACAGGGAGAGAATTGCAAGCGTACAAGAAAGAACTAGTGCAACACAGGCTAGTGTTGAATTATTTAACTGCTGTTACTGGAGGGTATTGCGTAACGTTAGCCACCCAATTTGGAGTAAAGTGTTGCACTTATGTCACCAATGATACCAGCGACCCTAAGGAGGTGATAGACCAGAAGATGGATGAGATTCTGCAGCTAAAGTGGGAATTTCATAAGAACCATAATGCAACAGTGGCTGAAGTAGGGGAAAAGATAGAAGGATGGGTGTCATGGCTGAACCCAGTGAAATGGTTCTCGGGTCTAGGAGAGTGGGTCCAGGAAGTGATCGCCAGCGTAGGCAAATTCTTGATCCTTATACTGATTGTCATCATAGTAATTGGCATATGCGTCCGGTGTGTTCCTATTGTGTTGAAGTGTGGAAAATGTGAAAACAGAGTGAAACAAAGGAATGAAACTATGATGGTGGTCAGAAATGATAATATGTATACCGAGGTAGATACAGAACTGCACTACAACCCTGAGCTAGGAAGTACCATCATTTAAATGTATAATATTTAGATATGCATAGAAGATATTATTGAAATGTTATTTATAGAACACCCAGACAACAGACAATGTAAAGTCTCAAATTCCCCTTCAAAACTGCTGTTATAAGACTGGTGCATTCCCACATCTGTCACATGATCTCCCAAGATCTGCGGTGTGCGTATAATAGTAGTTTTATGCCCCCGCCTGGAGACACATTATTGATGGATTAAGAACCACCTTGTGCCATCCCATAATAACACTAAATAATATGTGAATGTAAGCCTAAAATAAATTTATATAGCAGATTGTGATAGCATGTTGTTTGCTATCAAAGGGTGGACTGTCGAAGCTGAATAATTGGCTGAGACAAGTTCAGTTTAAAATTTAATCGCAGCGACGCCATCTTGCGAATGGCCGCAAGACTCCATTTTAGAAATGCGATCGCAAGACGCCATTTTGTGAATGGCCGCCTAAAGTGCCATTTTAGGTGAACTCAGAATATAGTACATGTGGCGATATTTTTATTAGCACTATGCGATCGCTTCTTTCACCATTTTTTATACGCACAATTATACTCACAAGGGCGCTATTAAATAATCGCATATTAGCGAATGCATGAGACTTAGTATGAAACCGCTGAAAAAGTAGCTTTATGCGCATGCATCTGCCCCAAATTATCTAGCGTCCTTATATCAAACCCCGAATACTCACACACTACATATTCGCACACAAGGTTCCATTAGCATCAAATTGTATGATTCAAGTTGGTTAAGTTAGTTTAAATGCTAAGAAATAGAGGTTTTTGATAACTAAGGTATTATACATGATAAGCAAGGTGTGTTTGGTTTCGTTCTGATGCGTACGCTTTTTACAGCATCCCGGTGTTATCGGTGGAGCGATCGCATCATGCAAACTCAAGTTACGGATCGCAGAACTTACAAGCAACAAAATGTTTAGCTGATGGAATGTTACAGGAGGCGTTACTAGAAAGACCCCTGTTGTCGGAGGCAGGGAAAGTCTATTTGAAACAACTTGTTAAATGTGCCGTAACATATGCTTCTCCTCTGGGAACCAATGAGATCAGCAGGAAGTTTTCCCTTTGTCCTGCTTCAGTCTGGGGGGGAATAAATACATGTGTCTGAACACTGGGTTTCCAGTCCATGCTGAATTTTGGGTGTACTGAGGATCTCTAGTCTGAGGTCTATCTCTGGGTCCGGAGGCGCAGCGTAAGTATGCTGTACTTGGGTCTGTATTATTTCCTTTTACGCCTAACTTGTGTATGTATAGACTGCGTGTAACTGACTGTACTTTTACCTGAATAATACTTGTGCATTGGAACCACAGATTCAACTCCTGTCTTTATTTTCAGTTATACTGCGTACGCAATTAGCGTTCTGTTTAGAGGTTATAGGCAGGTTTTTGTCTTAGAGGTTCTAGGCAGGTGAATCTTAGAAGTTTATAGGAAGGAATATACTAAAGGTTAATACGGACGATTCAACAGGGGGAACACTACATGGGGCACTGCATTTGGGGGGGCCACTACTGGGGGTACTGAGTAAGGGGAACTAATTGGGGGCTGTATAAGGGGGACCACTACTGGGGATACTGTATAAGGGGCAATACTATGGGCCTGCATAAGAGGGACCACAACTGCATATTGGGAGTACTGTATAAGGAGTACTACTGGGGTTAAGGTGCATATGGATAGGAATGTTCAGCGTGAAAATAAAGGGGTGTGTCATCTTGACACGCCCCATTTTTAAGTGACCACGCCCAGTTTTTTGCCGCGCGCACATCGGGGGGGCTCCCTTTTCAAATTTGCCCTGGATTCCAAATACCCTAGTTACGCCACTGCAAATAATACAGTACATCTAGAAATAGACGTATTCGCTTACACCTAACACTCCATAGATTGAAGTTCAACACGCCCTTATGAACATTTAGTATAAAATATAGCAGCGCTTCAATCAATTATTTAGTAAAATAGGATGCACAAATGACATCATAGTAATAAATTAATTCAATATTTAATCACGATATATGAAAATGAAACAATTAAAATCAATTAATCACATTAGCTTCATAATATAAGAACCAGTGTATACAGCAGTGCTTGTTCCTATTCGGATAACAGGACTAGACTATAGCTGGTAAACCCACATTTAAGGACTTCTTGCGTGTGGGGGCATTATCCACATAATAGGTAATTACCATAAAATCACATCTGGAGGATAAAGTTCCGTATTTGTAGTGGTAGTAATAATCCAAAAAAGGGTAGGTCCTCACCAATATGTGATGTCTTTTTAGTGGAGCCTCATCCACCAGTAGATAAGCATAAGTCAATGTTCAATAAGGTCCAAGCTACAAATGGTGAATACTGTAGTCCAGTCCTGGTCCAAGCGTTTCCACAAAGGTGCAGAGGTTCTTGATAAAATATAGGGATAAACACAGGTGTTGTGGGTCTTGAGCACTCAGGGTGAAAGTAGTGGTGCCATCCTGCATGGTAAAAATATTTTAATATTTGTACAAAAATAACCTACTGTACCAGTAGGTGAGCAATGGTGTGGTTGCAGCTGCTCCTAAGTCTTCAGAGCTCCCAATGCTCCGTCAGCCTGTAGTGGAGCTCTTCTGCTAGGGGTGTCCTCACTCCACTATCTAGCAGGTAGAGGCTTTCTAAATTAAGGGACCCCACAGGTCCATGGGGTCTGGCTCGTCCGATGAATGGTGGTGCTGCTGGCGGCAATGTGGGGAGTAACTCGCTAAAGACCAGAAGTGGGATTAACCAGTACTCAAAGAGGTATGGCTGTAAGCGGAGATGAAGGGTGGGTGCCTTGTGGGCAGGTGGGCTTGGACGAGTTTCTGCTCAATGAGTCTTTCTCAAGCAGTTAGGTTATAGCACAGTTATACCTCCTCTTTCGAAGTGCGATTGAAATGCATACGACTATATTGCTTATACTTGAATATCTTCAGTTTTCGAGGATGCGTAGTATGAAAACATGTAAGATACGCTCCACAAACGGGTACGTTCAGCTCATCATCTCCTTCTATACAGATATGGCCACATACATCTATCCTCCGTGTGCGACAAGTCGCACTACACATAACTCGGGAGCTCCGTGTGGCTTGGTAGAGCCGAGTGTCTTTTTGTGCGACTTTTTACCTTCAAATGCGTCTTAATCGTACAGCAACGCGAATAGGTAACACAATCAGCCTCTGCCGATTAAAATGATTTGCAGTATGCCTATATTCTGTGAGCGACTGCGGGTGTATCTGCTTACAAAAATGGTACTTTAAAGTGTCAGCGGCTGTAACATTGTAACATAACATTTCGCTTGCAGATACACCCGCAGTCGCACACAGAACATAGGCATGCCATTTTAATCAGCAGAAGCTGCTTGTGCTGCCTAATCACATAGCTGTGTGACTAAGATGCATTTGAAGGTAAAAAGTCACATGAAACAATGCTACGAGTCACACCACGGCATGGCGCGACTAGAAGGGCTGTTTAACGCGCAAAGAGGCTATAGATGTATGAGGACACATCTGTAGCTGTATTTATTACCAAAAGGTTAGAAAATCATATACTACAATGTACAGTACCCGAATGTAAATATGGAAAAAAATTGTACTCACATTTTATTGTGCCGGTAGCAAAAGAGGTTGTGGTATAAAAAGTCAACATTCCAAATGTCGACACAAAATGTCAATGTTGACATTCGTATAATGTCGACAGTCAGCATGTCGACCATGTGGTTTTCATAAACTTCTTAGCTGCGATAGATTAGAGATGAGTGGGCCCGTGTGCAGCCTCAATGCGGGCCCCCTTATCTTACTGCGATGCAGATGTGACTGTGCCAGTGTCTACTGCGTATTAGCTGGTCTCCGGCACCTGCCCCATGTTCTCTGTGATTTCTGTACTCTGCTTCTGCAAATCTTTAGGAAATTAGCAGACATGTAATTTTCCTGGTGATTTGCGCAGCACTGACGCGTGACTTTGGAGAGGTAAATATACTAAATGGGTGCATGGTGTGCGGTAAGGGTGTGCACCACACACCCTGTATCTATTATAGAAACACTGCTGCATCTTACCTAACCTTAACAGCCTACACCTAAAATCATTTGTTGACATTATGACAATGTCAACATTCTGTCATTGTCAACATTGTTAATGTTGAATGTTGACCTTCTATGTCGACATATGTCTGCAGCCTTAAATACAAAACTATAGCTATTTTTTTTACATATTCCAAACATGGTGCAATTTACTCCAAACACGTGAAAGCTTTCTCTGGAAAAGCTACAAGGCTGCTTCTGCCAGTATCATATGCAGGTCTCAAAGACTTAAGGTGCCTACACACTGGGCAATATTTTACATGATTTTCCCGATCCGATGCATCGTGACGACAAATCGTGTAAAATTTGCCCAAATCGAGACTTTGCCATGGGACACAATAGCATATCTTCACACCTGGGTTTCAAGCCACTGATTGGAAAATAACACTAAGGAGGAGGAGATGATGGTGCAGATAAGCAAAGAAAGAGTACATAAGGGAACATGGCCCAGCTTGTGAGAGCTTACAGTATATAAGGGAGGGGTTGTCGATCAGAGGTGACAGAGAATGGTGAGTCAATTTGTTGGGGCAAAACTGGTGTGTTATTATTATCACTAATAAAGCCAGTTGTAAGGCCTATGCCTTCTCCAATGTGTGGAAAATGCACTGCTTTGTGGTCAACATTGTAATTACCCACATCTTCATTTTACTTACTCACATAGACACTGTCACTCAATGTTACTCTGGTCCCCCTCACCCACCATATAATTTTAATTACTAAGAAAGATAAATTCACTTCACTGTTATATTGCCTCCTGCTATAAGTAGCCAGCATAATGCTGATGTGAGAGGCTGTGTCCCTTCTAACAATACAATGAACCCTATAGCACCACATAACCCAGTTACATCCTCTCTATCTTCCTTCTTCCCTAACACTTCAGTCCTCTCCCCCATCACCCTGCTTCTTCCTTCATATTCTGGTCCCATCCTCTCCCCCACCACCCTGCTCCTTCCTTCATATTCTGGTCCTATCCTCTCCCCCACCACCCTGCTCCTTTCCTCACACTCCGGTCCCATCCTCTCCTCCATCACCCTGCTCCTCCAGTCCCATCCTCTCCCCAATCACTGTACTCCTTCCCTCACACTCCAGTCCCATTTTCTCCTCCATTACCCTGCGGGATGTAGTCAGGAAGCTGGCGGTTGAAATGCCGACCGTTGGCTTCCCAACAGTAAAAGTCTGGCGTGGGACTAATGATAGATGTCTAAAGCCCGACGCCTATCATTAGCCCCACACTGAAATCCCGACACCCGGAATACCGAATGTGGGTAAGCCGAGTGTCAGAAGCTCATAGCGCGGGGGGGAGGGTTAGGTTTAGGGACTCCTGGGGGGGACTTAGGGTTAGGCACCTCCCCCAGGAGGGATAGGCTAGGGTAAGGGGGGGTTAGGGTCAGACTCCCCCGGAGGGGGGTTAGGGTTAGGTACCCCCCGCAGGGTTAGCTTTAGGGTGCGGGGAAGGGGGGTTAGGTTTAGGCACCACTGGGGGGAGGTTAGGGTTAGGCACTAAGGGGGCAGGTTAGGGTTAGGCACTAAGGGGGCAGGTTAGGGTTAGGCACCCCTAATTGAGGGTTAGGGGGGGGAAGAGGGGAGGGTTAGGGTACTTACATACCTTAGTCAGGATCTTCATCTGCCGGCCTTCCGGCATCCGGATTTCATTCGATGGGCTTAGGTCCGGTGGTAATACATACCGATTCCTACCCTGCTTCTCCGGTCTCTTCCTATCCACCCTGCTCCTTCCCTCATACTCTGGTCTTCTCCTATCCTCCATCACCCTGCTCCTTCCCTCATACTCTGGTCTTATCCTATCCTCCATCACCCTGCTCCTTCCCTCACACTCCGGTCTTATCCTATCCTCCATCACCCTGCTCCTCTGGTCCCATCGTCTGCCTTATGACCCTGCTCCTTCCCTCACACTCTGGTCCCATCACCACCCCTATCACCTTGCTGCTTGCTAATAGTAGCAAGGCATGTAGAACATACAAAGCAGACCTGGAGCAGTCAGTGAGGGGCTGTCACTCAGGAAGATAATGACGTCTAAACACAAGCATTTCACCAGCAGGAGAGTGTAAAGGGGGCCCTCCCCCATTAAGCAGCACTCAGCAGCCCACTTGGAGATAACACTAATCTCCCCATTTATGAACACATTCCCAGACCTCATGGGCAAATCAGACAGATGAAAGTTACATTCCATGCCAAATTGTGAGCCTCTGGCTGACCTTTGCAAGGTTCTGCAGTGTGGGAATTGACAGTACCTCAGTAAAAAAATGCTGTCCAGGGTGCTGGCTCTGCACTGTTACACAGGGTCTACCGACATTGCAGAGCAAAAGCAAGATCTGAGCTAACAATGCAAAGTTTCTCTGCAACTGATAGTATGCATGCAATGATATGTGGTGCACTAGCCCTCTGTGCAGCCATGTACAGTTCATTTTATATCACACTTGCATGTGTCCCTGTAGCCTCTTGCTAATCACCAGATACATTACATCTACAATTGAAACTTTTTCATGAAATCACAACTGTGCACTGTACAGGCTGCAAGATCAGTGGCACATAAATCCGTCTGTACAACAATGCAAAGACCACAAACACACGTACCATGTAAGCACCCTTCAGCCTCCTACTGTATCACTATTTTCTGGAATCGGTATGTAAAGTCTGCTGTCGGGACACCTCCTGTCAATATATCGACAGCGGCATCCCGATGGTTGGTATCCCAAGGGTTAGAAAGCTGCACCGGCTGCAGCTTTCTAACCCTTAGGGCTGAATTCAATTAGCTGCAAAAAGAGCCGTCTGTCGAAAAGCAGCTAATTGATCGATGCATGCGCGTCCCCGCTTTTCACCCTATTCAATTGTAAAAATCGCGAGAACGCGGATTGGCAAATGTTCTACAACGAGAAACTGGCGAAAAGGATATCTTTTTTGGGGGAAATCAGTCTGTACCCCATTAAAAGCTTCAGTGACCCTGGGAATCAATATAGAATAGTAGTAGTAGTAGCCCAAATAAAAGTATTTAGTGAACTTTTTTTGTTGTTAAGGCCCGTTATATGCATATTTGCATATGTGTAGAGAAATGATAGAAAACAATGTTTTTCTGAAAAATAAGTACCGAGGTTAAATTTGGGGTACATAAAAATGGGTACTAGTATATATATTTTGAATCTCTAAAATGAAGATTTAAAAAAACTAAAAATGACACCGGCTGCGGCCTCCTGCAATCCCAAAAACAACTGTCCCAACCATACAGCCCCTGAAAGTACCAGGCCCCCCACTTTCTTCCCATTTTCCAACACTTTTTAAATTTTCACCCCAAAAATGTCATGTCTTTTTTTGGGGTGAAGCAAGTGAATTTATTACATTTTTTTTGCCTAATTAGTCATTAGGGGTGTGTCCAAAGAGTTCTGAACCAAATATTCACATTTGTACCCCAAAATATGGATTTTGCACTTATTTTTTCCTGTTTTTGATGGAGAACTTTTCTGCCTGGTTTTGCCTAGGCGAAGACTCCAGGGAATGAATATGAAGATAGTTTGAAAACAGGCGAAAAGTGCAAATCGGCGAAAACTTTTCTCCAAACTGCACTTTTTGCGGCTAATTGAATATGGCCCTTAACTGACAATCCTCCAAAAACAATTATTTTAACAGTTTCTAAATCCCTTAATTTGAATTTTATGGACCTTTCTGAGCTGTATCAGAAGCTTTAATAAAAAAGATACTATCTTGGCAAAAAAAAAAAAACTTATTCACAAAATAACAATTTACATGCTTTTCTGGGTCTACGCTAACAGATGGTGATGTAGCTAAATGATGTAAATCTAAGGAATAATCCATAAAAATAAGAGATGCTTGGCTGTTTTGTTGGTGGGTTGCTTGCCATGTTTAATGGGTGAATGCTATTGCAGTGCTGTCGAGGGTTTTTGCAGTGACATACTAGGGGTGAGCGGGTTCGGATTTCTGAAATCCGAACCCCCCCGAGCCCCCCCGATCCGAGTCCGATCCGAATCAGGCTCGACTTTTCCCGCCTGACTTGGATCTGAAATCGAGGCAAAACGTCATCATCCCGCCTTCCGAGTCTCGCGGGTTTTGGATCCTATATAAGGTACCCACGTCGGCGCCATTTTCTCACTCGGCTGTGGACAGTGAAGAGGGAGGGTGGGAGTTAGGGCTGTGTAGTGTAGTGTAGTGTAGTGCTGCTGTTGTCCACTACTTCAAAGTCCATAGGGGCTGGCTGTGTTGTGCTGTGCTGCTGTTGTTAATAGGGGCTGTGTCCACTACTTCAAAGTCCATAGGGGCTGGCTGGACTGTGTTGTGCAGTCAGTTCTCCATAGGGGCTGTGTCCACTCCAAAGTCCTGTGCAGTGTCCCAGTCCTAAAGAGGTGCTGTAGTGTTGTCCAGGGGGTGCTCTGTCCATCAGGGGTGCTCCCCCCAAGTGCTAAAAAAATAATATATTTTCTGTGTTTGTGAATTGTGTGCGCAGTAGCCCACGTGCATCAACAAAGTAGTGCCAAGCATGCGCCTGTGTCATAAGTAAAGGGCCGGCTGGCTTGACCGTTAAAGGGTGCTGTAACCCCCGAAAGTACACTCCAGTCCAAACCAAAAAAAAATTATTTTCTGTGTTTGTGAATTGTGTGCGCAGTAGCCGCACGTGCATCAACAAAGTAGTGCCAAGCGTGCGCCTGTGTCATAAGTAAAGGGCCGGCTGGCTTGACCGTTAAGGGTGCTGTAACCCCCGAAAGTACACTCCAGTCCAAACCAAAAAAAAAATTATTTTCTGTGTTTGTGAATTGTGTGCGCAGTAGCCGCACGTGCATCAACAAAGTAGTGCCAAGCGTGCGCCTGTGTCATAAGTAAAGGGCCGGCTGGCTTGACTGTTAAGGGTGCTGTAACCCCCGAAAGTACACTCCAGTCCAAACCAAAAAAAAAATTATTTTCTGTGTTTGTGAATTGTGTGCGCAGTAGCCGCACGTGCATCAACAAAGTAGTGCCAAGCGTGCGCCTGTGTCATAAGTAAAGGGCCGGCTGGCTTGACCGTTAAGGGTGCTGTAACCCCCGAAAGTACACTCCAGTCCAAACCAAAAAAAAATTTATTTTCTGTGTTTGTGAATTGTGTGCGCAGTAGCCGCACGTGCATCAACAAAGTAGTGCCAAGCGTGCGCCTGTGTCATAAGTAAAGGGCCGGCTGGCTTGACCGTTAAAGGGTGCTGTAACCCCCGAAAGTACACTCCAGTCCAAACCAAAAAAAAAATTATTTTCTGTGTTTGTGAATTGTGTGCGCAGTAGCCGCACGTGCATCAACACAGTAGTGCCAAGCGTGCGCCTGTGTCATAAGTAAAGGGCCGGCTGGCTTGACCGTTAAAGGGTGCTGTAACCCCCAAAGTACACTCCAGTCCAAACCGAAAATAAATAATTTTCTGTGTTTGTGAATTGTGTGCGCAGTAGCCGCACGTGCATCAACAAAGTAGTGCCAAGTGTGCGCCTGTGTCATAAGTAAAGGGCCGGCTGGCTTGACCGTTAAAGGGTGCTGTAACCCCCGAAAGTACACTCCAGTCCAAACCAAAAAAAAAATTATTTTCTGTGTTTGTGAATTGTGTGCGCAGTAGCCGCACGTGCATCAACAAAGTAGTGCCAAGCGTGCGCCTGTGTCATAAGTAAAGGGCCGGCTGGCTTGACCGTTAAAGGGTTCTGTAACCCCCAAAGTACACTCCAAACCAAAAAAATATATATTTTCTGTGTTTGTGACTTGTGTGCACTGTGGCTGCACGTGCATCAACAAAGGAGCAGCGCCAAGCGTGCGCCTGTGTCCCATAAGTAAAGAGCCGGCTGGCTCATTTCTTAAAGGGTGGTGTAACCCACAAAGTGCACTACTCTCCAGCAAAAATAAAAAAATATTTTCTGTGTTTGTGTGCGCTTTAGCCGCACGTATATATATCAATATAACATAAATGGAGGACCAAACTTTCTCTGATAAAAATAAAATAGGGAAAGATCAAGAACCACTTCCTACTAGTGCTGTTGCTGCTGCTGGGAGTTGTTCATCATCCCAGAGAGGAAGTAGGAACATCACTACTTTTACTAAGCAATTGACCCTCCAACAGTCCCTAGCGATGAGGATGAAGTACGACAGCAGTCATCCTGAAGCAAAACGTATAACTGAGGCCTTGACTGCTATGTTGGTGTTAGACGTGCGTCCGGTATCCGACATTAGTGCAGTGGGATTTAGACAATTGATGGAGGTAGTGTGTCCTCGGTTCCAAATCCCGTCTAGATTCCACCTGCATCCTCAAAGCAGCAGCGACAAGCGTGCGTCTGTCTGTTAAAGGGTGGTGACACCCTCAAAGTGTGCTACACAAACAATTAAAATATTGTTCTTTTTTTTTCTGTCTTTGTGAATTGTGTGGGCTGTAGCCGCACTTGCATCCTCAAAGCAGCAGCGACAAGCGTGCGTCTGTCTGTTAAAGGGTGTTGTAACTCTCAAAGTGCTCCAAAAAATCAAAAAATTTTTTTTTATGTGTTTGTGACTTGTGTGCGATGTAGCCACACTTGCATCCTCAAAGCAGCAGCGACAAGCGTGCGTCTGTCTGTTAAAGGGTGGTGACACCCTCAAAGTGTGCTACACAAACAATAAAAATATTCTTCTTCTTTTTTCTGTCTTTGTGAATTGTGTGGGCTGTAGCCGCACCTGCATCCTTAAAGCAGCAGCGACAAGCGTGCGTCTGTCTGTTAAAGGGTGGTGTAACTCACGAAGTGCTCCAAAAAATAAAAAACTATTTTTTTAATATGTTTGTGACTTGTGTGCGATGTAGCCGCACTTGCATCATCAAAGCAGCAGCGACAAGCGTGCGTCTGTCTGTTAAAGGGTGTTGTAACTCTCAAAGTGCTCCAAAAAATCAAAAAAAATTTTTTAATGTGTTTGTGACTTGTGTGCGATGTAGCCACACTTGCATCCTCAAAGCAGCAGCGACAAGCGTGCGTCTGTCTGTTAAAGGGTGGTGACACCCTCAAAGTGTGCTACACAAACAATAAAAATATTCTTCTTCTTTTTTCTGTCTTTGTGAATTGTGTGGGCTGTAGCCGCACCTGCATCCTTAAAGCAGCAGCGACAAGCGTGCGTCTGTCTGTTAAAGGGTGGTGTAACTCACGAAGTGCTCCAAAAAATAAAAAACTATTTTTTTAATGTGTTTGTGACTTGTGTGCGATGTAGCCGCACTTGCATCATCAAAGCAGCAGCGACAAGCGTGCGTCTGTCTGTTAAAGGGTGGTGACACCCTCAAAGTGTGCTACACAAACAATAAAAATATTCTTCTTTTTTCTGTCTTTGTGAATTGTGTGGGCTGTAGCCGCACCTGCATCCTTAAAGCAGCAGCGACAAGCGTGCGTCTGTCTGTTAAAGGGTGGTGACACCCTCAAAGTGTGCTACACAAACAATTAAAATATTGTTCTTTTTTCTGTCTTTGTGAATTGTGTGGGCTGTAGCCGCACCTGCATCCTTAAAGCAGCTGCGACAAGCGTGCGTCTGTCTGTTAAAGGGTGGTGACACCCTCAAAGTGTGCTACACAAACAATTAAAATATTGTTCTTTTTTTTTCGGTCTTTGTGAAATGTGTGGGCTGTAGCCGCACCTGCATCCTTAAAGCAGCAGCGACAAGCGTGCGTCTGTCTGTTAAAGGGTGGTGACACCCTCAAAGTGTGCTACACAAACAATAAAAATATTCTTCTTCTTTTATCTGTCTATGTGAATTGTGTGGGCTGTAGCCGCACCTGCATCCTTAAAGCAGCAGCGACAAGCGTGCGTCTGTCTGTTAAAGGGTGGTGACACCCTCAAAGTGTTCTACACAAACAATTAAAATATTGTTCTTTTTTTTCGGTCTTTGTGAAATGTGTGGGCTGTAGCCGCACCTGCATCCTTAAAGCAGCAGCGACAAGCGTGCGTCTGTCTGTTAAAGGGTGGTGTAACTCTCAAAGTGCTCCAAAAAATAAAAAACTATTTTTTTTATGTGTTTGTGACTTGTGTGCGATGTAGCCGCACTTGCATCCTCAAAGCAGCAGCGACAAGCGTGCGTCTGTCTGTTAAAGGGTGGTGACACCCTCAAAGTGTGCTACACAAACAATAAAAATATTCTTCTTTTTTCTGTCTTTGTGAATTGTGTGGGCTGTAGCCGCACCTGCATCCTTAAAGCAGCAGTGACAAGCGTGCGTCTGTCTGTTAAAGGGTGGTGACACCCTCAAAGTGTGCTACACAAACAATTAAAATATTGTTCTTTTTTTTTCGGTCTTTGTGAAATGTGTGGGCTGTAGCCGCACCTGCATCCTTAAAGCAGCAGCGACAAGCGTGCGTCTGTCTGTTAAAGGGTGGTGACACCCTCAAAGTGTGCTACACAAAGAATAAAAATATTCTTCTTCTTTTTTCTGTCTTTGTGAATTGTGTGGGCTGTAGCCGCACTTGCATCCTCAAAGCAGCAGCGACAAGCGTGCGTCTGTCTGTTAGAGGGTGGTGTAACCCTCAAAGTGTGCTCCACAAACAATAAAAATATTCTTTTTTTTTTTCTGTCTTTGTGAATTGTGTGGGCTGTAGCCGCACTTGAATCCTCAAAGCAGCAGCGACAAGCGTGCGTCTGTCTGTTAAAGGATTACATCGGTGACAGCATCCAAGTAGGCATGTCAGACAGTCCGTACCTGTACTGGCAGGAAAAAGAAGCAATTTGGAGGTCCCTGTACAAACTGGCTCTATTTTACCTGAGTTGCCCCCCCTCCAGTGTGTACTCCGAAAGAGTGTTTAGTGCAGACGGGAACCTTGTTAGCGAAAGGCGTAGGAGGTTGCTTCCACAAAATGTGGAGAAGATGATGTTCATAAAATGAATGATCAACTCTTCCAGGGAGACCAGCCTCCAGAACGTACAGAGGGACCTGTGGTTCCAGCAGGGACGAATTAATACTCTGTGAGGATGAGGATGTACATAACACTGAAGAGGGTGAGGAATCTGTGGATGAGGAGGATGAGGACGACTTCTTGCCTCCGTAGAGCCAGTTTGTGCAGGGACAGATTAATTGCCAGCTTGTTTTGTGGGGGCCCAAACGAACCAATCATTTCAGCCACAGTTGTGTGGCAGACCCTGGCGCTGAAATGATTGGTTTGTTAAAGTGTGCATGTCCTGTTTATACAACATAAGGGTGGGTGGGAGGGCCCAAGGACAATTCCATCTTGCACCTCTTTTTTTTCTTTGCATTATGTACAGTTTGGGGCCTAGTTTTTCAATGCCATCCTGTCTGCCACTGCAGTTTCACGCCTAGATGGGTCACGTGTTTGTGCCGCCCACTCGTGTCGCTTAGCATAGTCATCCAGCTACCTCGGTGCAACCTTTTGGACATAAAAACACTATTGTGAGGTGTGAGGTATTCAGAATAGACTGGAAATGAGTGGAAATTAAGGTTATTGAGGTTAATAATAGCATAGGAGCAGAAAAACCGACAAATTCTGTGATTTTAGCTGTTTTTATGCTTTTTTTCAAAAAAATACAGATCCAAAACACAAAACCCAGAACCCAAAACACGGAAGGGTGGTTTTGGCAAAACCAATCCAGATCCAAAACACGAAGAAAGATCCAGATCCAAAACCAAAACACAAAACACGAAAAGTGGCCGGTGCACACCCCTATGACATACCCACAATCACTGGTTAGTGAGCCTTAGTGTAGGTGAGCAGTTATAGCAATCGTTTGGACAGTAAAAGTGGAGTTTCTTATTCAGATCTGAGGGGAAAAAAAAGATAATTGCAAGGGAAAATAAAAGCCTTTCCATGTAAGTGCAAGAGGAACTTCAGAACAAATAAAATCTTCAACTTCTTCCTTGTCATTAGATCAGAGCTAAAAGGAGAAGTCATATTTAATTTTGTTATTTCGAACCATCTCTGATGTAGAGTGCACTGTGATTCCGAAAAGACCTACAGTATAATATACAGTGCATCCGGAAAGTATTCACAACGTTTCACTTTTTCCACATTTTGTTATGTTACAGCCTTATTATTTTTGTCCTCAAAATTCTATACACAATACCCCATAATGAAAATGTGTAAAAAGTTTTTTTGAGATTTTTGCAACTTTTATAAAAAAAAAACAACTAAGAAACCACATGTACATACAGTAAGTATTCATAACATTTGTTCAATACTTTGTTGATGCACCTTTGGCAGCAATTACAGCATCAAGTCTTTTTGAATATGATGCCACAAGCTTGGCACATCTATCTTTGGCCAGTTCCCCCCATTCCTCTTTGCAGCTCCTCTCAAGCTCCATCAGGCTGGATGGGAAGCGTCGGTGCACAGCCATTTTCAGAGCTCTCCAGAGATGTTCAATCGGATTCAAGTCTGGGCTCTGGCTGGGCCACTCACGGACATTCACAGAGTTGTCCTGAAGTCACTCCTTTGATATCTTGGCTGTGTGCTTAGGGTCGTTGTCCTGTTGAAAGATGAACCGTCGCCCCAGTCTGAGGTCAAGAGCGCTCTGGAGCAGGTTTCCATTCAGGATGTCTCCATAGATTGCTGCATTCATTTTCCCCTCTATCATAACTAGTTTCCCAGTTCCTGTCGCTGAACAACATTCCCACAGCATGATGCTGCCACCACCATGCTTCACTGTAGGGATGGTATTGGCCTGGTGATGAGCGGTGCCTTGTTTCCTCCAAACATAACGCCTGGCATTCACACCAAAGAGTTACATTTTTGTCTCATCAGACCAGAGAATTTTGTTTCTCATGGTCTGAGAGTCCTTCAGGTACATTTTGGCAAACTCCAGGCGGGCTGCCATGTGCTTTTAACTAGGGAGTGTCTTCCGTCTGGCCACTCTACCATACAGGCCTGATTGGTGGATTACTGCAGAGATGGTTGTCCTTCTGGAAGGCTCTCCTCTCTCCACAGAGGAATGCTGTAGCTCTGACAGAGTGACCCACGGATTCTTGGTCACCTCCCTGACTAGGGCCCTTCTCCCCCGATCACTCAGTTTAGACGGCTGGCCAACTCTAGGAAGAGTACTGGTGGTTCCGAACTTCTTCCATTTACAGATGATGGAGGCCACTGTGCTCATTGGGACCTTCAAAGCAGTAGATATTTTTTCTGTACCCTTCCCCAGATTAATGCCTCGAGACAATCCTGTCTCGGAGGTCTACAGACAATTCCTTGGACTTCATGCTTGGTTTGTGCTCTGACATGCACTGTCAAGTGTGGGACCTTCGATAGACAGATGTATGCCTTTCAAAATCATGTCCAAACAACTGAATTTACAACAGGTAGACTCCAATTAAGCTGTAGGAACATCTCAAGGATGATCAGTGAAAACAGGATGCACCCGAGCTCAATTTTGAGCTTCATGGCAAAGGCTGTGAATACTTAGGTACATGTGATTTCTTAGTTTGTTTTCTTAATTAAATTAGCAAAAATCTCAAAAAAACTTTTTACACGTTGTCATTATCGGGTCTTGTGTGTAGATATTTGAGGACAAAAATTAATTTATTCCATTTTGGAATAAGGCTGTAACATAACAAAATGTGGAAAAAGTGAAGCGCTGTGAATACTTTCCAGATGCACTGTACAATCCCTTCCCCTGCTGATATTACATTATAATCAGATGCGTATCTAGTGTGCTTGTGTGCACCATAGGTGCTCGCGAAAGGGGCATGACCTGATAGAAGTCAGCCACATTGTTTTGTATACAAATAGAACAACTGAGAGCAAAACTAAAAAAGAGGAAACCACAATTCTTGCAAAAGGTATTGTGTCCACTAGGGTGGCCCACTGCCCACACAAAAAATACAAGAAAAAAGTGTGCTGTAACATAACAAAATATGGAAAAAGTGAAGCACTGTGAATACTTTCCGGATGCACTGTATATATATATATATATATATATATATATCTATCTATATATATATATATATATGAACAAAACAAAAGTGGGAACGGCGCCAGCAATAGATACAATAATTTAAGAGTGATATACCATATAACAAAACCTTGTGAATATCATGTAAACCAAGCCCTCTTAATATGGGCGTCTGCTCAATGTCAATAATAAATACTGGTAAACGTATTGAGAGTTATAGAACAATGGGTTGACTATAGTGCGACTGGTTTATAAACGTGTATATATCATATAATTATTCAGACCAATTCTGTGATTAAGAATAAATGAAAAAGTGCCAGTGCTAATAAATAAATAATCTAACAATTTAATTAATACAAAATATACAATGAAGATAAAAACATACAGCATACACATAAAACCCTTTCTTTCTAGAAGGGTAAAATCAGAGAAAGTCTAAAATACTATGCACTTTAAAAATAGAAAAGTCTTTTGTATGGTTAAAATAAAAGGCTTATCTGAGCAAGGTGGATAGAGATTAGCATATTCATAGGTTCATAAGGCAAGGCAAGCTCTCTCCCAATGCGTTTCGTCCTGGGGACTTCATCAAGGGGATGAATATATATATTATATATGGAATCGTCGCGTAGTACCATCTGCAAAAAACGGCCATCACTGCGGATTGAATCGTCTCCAATATTTCCTGTTGTGCATAACAAATACAATTCTTAGAATATTTTTTATTTTCAGGATATACACTGGTTTGTTATAACATTAAAACCTCCTGCCTAATATTGTAGGTCCTCTTTGTGCCACCATAACAGCTCTGACCCATCGAGCCATGGACTCCACAAGACCTTTGAAGGTGTCCTTTGGTATCTGGCATCAAGACGTTAGAAGCAGATCCTTTAAGTCCTATAAATTGTCAGGTGGGGCCTCCATGGCTCGGACTTATTTTTCCAGGATATCCCACAGATGCTCGATTGGTTTGATATCTGGAGAATTTGTAGGCCAATTAAACACCTTGAACGCTTTGTCATGTTCTTCAAACCATCCCTGAACAATTTTTGCAGTGTGGCAAGGCACAATATCCATCTGAAAGAGACTAGTTTCATCAGAAAATGTCATTTCCATGAAGGGGTGTACTTGGTCTGCAACAATGTTTTGGTAGGTGGTACCAGAGGCAGATTTACCGCTAGGCAATGCAGGTGCGCGCTTAGGGCCCGGCGGGTCCCAAGGGGCCCGGCCGCCGACGGGGATGTATAATAGAGCAGGGCAGAAAGCATTTTGCTTGTTGTCACTGCCGGGAGCCAACCAGCAGCAGCAGAAGCAGGACACCACTCTTCTAGTCAGTGTCTCCTCCTCCCCTGCACTGTGATCACCTGACACGCACGGAGAGTGGGAGAGAGGAGCGAGGAGCCGACAACACAGGAAGAAGACAGTGAGGTGGTGTTGCTCAGCTGCTGAATCAAAGGTGAGGTGCGTGTCAGTGGATTTCGTTTAGTATCTGAAGCAAGAGAGTTTACCACGGGGGCAGGGGTGTCATTATTATTTATAGTCCTGCAGTTTAACAAATTTCTGTGGAGGGGGGGGCAGCTGCCTTCATACCCAGCTACAGCAGGGGGTCATGGCGTGCTGCCTATAGTGCATTCATCATGAGCTCTACTTTTTTCCCTGCACAGTGGGAGCTAGACAGTGTCCTAGATACACCCCTTCCTTTGCACAGAAAGCACGTCCCTCTCCTTCCTCCACGCTGCCTTACTGCACTGTGTGACTGAGCTGCACACCTTCCCTTTTCCTGTGCTCACTGGGATTAGGGCTTTACTGTGTAATTCTGTGAGTGTACTTGATGTACTTCTGACTGTGCACTGTTATATAGTAAAAGAGAGCGGAGGTTGGATATATTGCTCTGCCGCCATGTACAAAATGAGTACTATTAGCATATGACCTGCTTCCCCACACATATATGTAGCTGTATAGGAGTGTGTAGCTATGTCACTGCTCTGTTATATTTATATCTCTGCAGCAGGGAAAGCTGCACAAAGGCATTTATCTGTGAAAGGTAGTGATAAGGTTCTGCTAAGCTGCTGTCTGTGTATATATGAGGGTTACTGACCTAATTGGGCCTACACACATAGCGATGTGCTCACGATCCGACATCGTGCACGATTTCCCTTGAAAACTGTCCTCAACAGCTCTGCACACGATTTGGTGTTTGCAGTGTCCAATCTTCAAACGATCTATCGTGCATTCAGACTTTTCTCCAGTGCATTGTGTCCCAGATTGGCAGATCTGACTATGCGATGTACGACCAGCGGAGATGTGCATCATATCGTGATCGTGAGTGGGGACTCACGATTTACCCACGATTTGGGCATATTTTACACGATCTGTTGTTCCGATACGTCTGAATCGGCCAGATCGTGTAAAATATCGCTATGTGTGTAGGCACCTTAAGACCTGCACTCTCACCTCCTTCATCACACCCCTTCTACTTTACATCGTCTTCACTTCCCTGCTTTTATTGATTGATGACTACCTCCATTATACTAACAAAAGGGATTTACCTTTTATAGGGGAATTCAATATGGGTGCAAAAACTCTGTTTTTGCGTTAATATCGCACCTATGACATCATTATCGCAGGTTTTAGTTTTACACCGTATTCAATTTGAAAGACTTTTCGCAGGTTCGCAAAGTCTTTGATAAAAAAACGGGGATAACTTTTCACCATTGAATAGGTGTCGAAAAAAAGTGCAGAATTGGGGTTTAGGGGTGCAGGCTTAAAAAAAATAGCCTGCACCCCTGGGAATGACATTTAAAAAATAACTGTGTCAAAAAAAGTTTTAAAAAAAAAAATAGGGACACCCCAAAAAATTAATTTCAAAATTTGGGTGAAAAAAAAAATGGGAAAAAATTGTTTAAAACTAGGGAAATAGGTTCAGGGCTATTCTGCAAGGATGCGGCAGGTGTTTTCTAGAATAGATTTATAGCGGCAGGTGCACAAATGCAGAATTTTTAAAAACTTACTTTAGGGACATAAAAATATGCTAGTACCCATTTTCATGTACCCCAAATTTGATGGGACCACTTAAAAAAACGAAAAAGATAACTTAAGTGCTCTTCTGCATCACTTCACTGTTGGGGAAAAAAAGCACCTGCTGCAGCTGTTTAAATCCCCGACTTTCATTTGCAGGATAAAATGGGGGTACCCATAGTGATCCCCCATGTTTTTACAACTTTAGGGGGGTCCTACAATTTTTTCAAGGAAAAATTCATTTTTTTATGCAAATCCCACTTCGCCAGGTCCCGTTTTCGGAGGATTTATATTGAATACAGGGATAAAGCGGGCGCGTGCCCGATACTTTATCCCTGAAAATTCTCCGATGTGGAGCGAAAAGTCCAGCACGGACTTTTCGCTCCCATATTGAATACCCCTCTTAGTGTGGAGCCTAGACATGTAATAAGGGCTCAATTTAACAACAATCCATATTAAACCAGTGGCATCTTGTTTAGTATCGCAGTGATACTAGCGAATATGCCATTGGTATTTAACATTACTTACCCCTCCGGCGAGGTACAGAGACATCCTTCTTCTCAGCAGCATCATCCATCTTCATTCATATGTATTAGCGAAACTGTTAAGTTTCATATCAATTTAATATATTGGCTTATACTAAATATCATCTTTCTTGATTCGTTCTGTGCATTTCACCTATATCTTTACATTATCAGTAGAATTTGTCAATTATCTTTGCCTCTGCTGTGCCTTTTATGAATATACAGTAGTTCTATTCAGGCAGCAATATAGTGTCACATCGGGACCCATTTATCATTGTATATTTGTGGCTTAACCCCGAAAACACCAGTTTTCGGGTGTTAACCGCAATTATTAAGTTTACCCCAGATGTATCACAGAGGGGCCGAGGCAGATATCTCCGATACCTGCTGCTATACCTCCATTCCCACTGGCAGCCGCATCCCCCATAGGTTTTTATGGGGGGGGGTGTTTAACGCACATCTCCAATTGTTAAAGGACTGCACATGCACAGTCCTCCATCTGTGAGTCCAATGGTCGTGCCAGTTTGTGACCTTGGTCGCAGAGATGGGATCACAGATGCAGCAGGAGGTGCCTGTTTCCTACCGACACCTCCTGCTGCATTTGCATCTGAGATGGATGGAATTGTACAGCTGCTGGTGTGCGGCTCTGCCATTCCGTCCATCTATGAATCAGGCCCTCGGTCCCTGCAGCCAGCATTCAGATTTTAACTTTCGGGCACCCCTAATGTTGAATGTTTTAAAAAGTTGAATATAAGGAGGAAAAATTACAAATAACGTAAGGGGAATAAATAGGGAATGTAAATATGGTGTTCAAGATTGTTTAAGGAAGGGGGGCCCCAAATCGGTGTCTTATTTAGGGCCCCATGAGGTCTAAGTCCGCCTCTGGGTGGTACGTGTCAAAGTAACATCCACATAAATGCCAGGACCCAAGGTTTCCCAGCGGAACATTGCCCAGAGCATCACACTGCCTCCATCGGCCTGTCTTCTTTCCATAGTGCATCCTGGTACCATCTCTTCTCCAGGTAAACGATGCACACACACACCAGGCAGTCCACATTATGTAAAAGAAAACGTGATTCATCAGACCAGGTCACCTTCTTCCATTGCTACATGGTTCAGTTCTGATGCTCACTTGCTCATTGTTGTCACTTTTAGAGGTGGACAAGGGTCAGCATAGGCAGTCTGACTGGTCTGCGGCTATGCAGCAAGCTTTAATGCACAGTGTGTTCTGACACCTTTCTATCATAGCCAGCATTAACTTTTTCAGCAAGTTGTGCTACACTAGTTCTTCTGTGAGATTGGAGCAGACAGGTTTGCCTTCGCTCCTCACACGCATCAATGAGTCTTAGGCGCCCATGACTCTGTCGCTAGTTCACCTGTTGTCCTCCAAGACTTGCCTGAAGATGCTCTGACCCAGTCGTTTAGCCATCACAGTTTGGCCCTAGTCATAGTTACTCAGATCATTATGCTTGCCCATTTTTCCTGCTTTCAAAACATCAACTTCAAGAATTGACTCTTCACTTGCTGCCTAATATACCCCTCCCCTTGACAGATACCATTGTAACAATCAATGTTATTCACTTCATCTGTCAATGGTTTTAATGTTATAGCTGATTGGTGTTTAAATTACTATTTATTACCAAGGCCTTTTACAAATACAATATTACTACGATTGTAGCCTCTTACCCAGTGGTCATGATATTCTGTGTGAGTGTGTGTGTAGGGGGGGGTATAGTTTCCCTCGAGATTGCCCAGAATGCATTGCTTCCTGTGTGCTTAGATATATCTATGACCAGTAGAAAAGTGTGCCTGGAAATGAACAAATGCCGCCTACTCCACCTTATTTCCTATGGCTATTGCACAGAAATGTTCACTCCACCTAATAATGATGTATCAACCCTTTGTATTACACAAAACTGTACAATAGCAAAGTGAAATAGTTTTAAAGGGTTAGAATAAAGAAAATGCATTGGCTATTACCTGTCCATTATCAAGCCACGTGTCTGATCATGTAGAATAGATTGTATGTGACACATCGCACATTGCTTTTGTTAGTATTTTTGTGATTACTGCGCTGTGTGTATTTGGTCACTGTGTTAGTAATGAACCCCCATTGTATATACCACAATTCTTCATCTAACTTCACTTTCCACAACAAGGCCTTGCAGTCACTCATTAGGTAACAGTGCCGTGGTGTAATAGTGTCAAGATAAGCTGATGGTGCTCTCCGGAAGCATGAATTTAAAAGAAAAAAGGAAGTTCTTTGGCAGGACATAGAGAGAGATACTTGCTAGCAAATTATCTGTCTGCAGTCTCTCTCCAACCTGCTTATAAACTGTTGGGCTGGGTACAGGCTGGGAGGCGGACATCTCACAAGCTGATTATTTACAATGCAGATTGTGGGATCCTGGATGATTTGGTTGTAGTGTCTCTTGGCTATAAAACAAGGAAGCCTGAAAGGTATGGCTGGAGATTCACATGCTTCAGGATACATAATGTGACAAGCCAGAAAGGAAAGTGCCCTTCACAATTCAGGATGTCCATGTTAACTCCTATCCTAAGTCCCCCAGAGGTCAATGCTTACCTGTCTAAGGGGGAACGCTTTATAAAATGGGATGATGTAAGTATTCTTGTTTTACTTTGTTCCCTTAAGCCTGGCAACAGTTCATAAGGCATAATGTACTTAATGTATTTTCTCACTTTACTAAATAAGTGCATCTGGGTTAGTTTTATATCATGCAGTATTTGCACTTTATATAATAATGTGCATGTTTTGTATACTCAATATGGTTGATGTGTTTTATCTAAAAATGTAATATATTCCTGTAAAACATGGGTGAGAGATGACACTGAGTTGATGTAAGGTGTAAAAAAAAACAAGTAAACATAAAAAAAGATTTTCTTCATCCATGTATTTTCATCATCTGCTGCAATGTAAACGTTTTTGCACTATTGTTTTGTCTCCACCCTGAGGATCACCCCAGTCCCCCATACTTGTGAGTATACACGCTGTGTGACAACTGGCTTTTTCTGTACTTTGCTTCAATCTAAAAGCCAAAAGAACCAAATTGGTGGAATAAATCCGGCAAAAGGCTCGATTAATACTCTTTCCTATTAAACTTTATTTATAGGGCGCCAAAGGTGGTCTGCAGCTCTGTACAGAGGGCTAAGCAATAAGACAGTTCAGTATATACCAATGGATTAATGACACAGAACTCAGATTTCTCCAGTGTTACCACAATTACCACAGTTTAGAGGTCTAAATACTACATGTATTATATACATATAGGATTTCTAGAGGGGGTTTCCAAATGCTTGATTTAGGAACAAAGCAAAAACTAAAACACTTTCTACAATAAGCCTGCAACAGGTACTTATTTTGTACGTTCATTTGATGATTATTAACTTTTATTTATATAACGCCACCATATTATGCAGCATTCTAAAAAGAATATTTATCATTCATATCTGTTCCTGCTCCATTTGATCTTACAGTCTAAACTCCCTAACATACAAACCCAAATTAGGGTACATTTAGTAACCAGCAATACACCTCTTGACATTTATTTTAGACTAAAGCCATAGCACCTGGAGAAAACTCCACATAGATGAAAAAAACATGTCTCATAATCAAGGGTGCAGAGAGAGGCGGCAGTAATAGTGGCGTCCCACCTCGCGGTGACACCCAGTGCGGGGAGGGATGCCATGAGCGCGGCGGAGCCGCGCACTCCGCCGAAAGGGGGCGTGGCCTCGCCAGAGGAGGCGTGGACTCGGGAAAGGGTGTGGCTTCACGTCCCGAGACTGCCGGCACTTCGTTATCAATGGGGGGTGCTGGAGGTGCGGGCAGTGCAGGCTCAATCTCTGTGATAGGAGCCGACTGCTGCACGTGATGTTACAGTGCAGCACCCACCTCCTGTCACTGAGGGGGAGCCTGCACCTTGGTGTCACCCCTCGGCGGGTGACACCCAGGTGTGGCCCGCACCCCCCTAGTTATGCCACTGGGCGGTAACTAATTACCCGGGCTTGATGGAGGGGCCCTCTCCCTCCACCCTCCCTCCCTCTTACATGTCAGCGGCAGTGTTTCTACAGCCCTGTACTCGCTGCTGTATGCTGGGCAGCAGTGGGGCCAGGGAGGCTGCTGTCACTGCACAACAACAGAAATCTTCTCACATTGATCGCACCCCTCTGGATTTGCCCCTGGCTGAGGGGCTTGAGCACCCCCGCAGTGCCGCAAAGCAAATAATTGTTTTCTCTTTTTTTATCTATGGTGGCGTGGCCATGCCTAGCATCATTAGGCCACACCGTCCGAAAATAACTGGGACTCGGACCGGCTTTTTACAGGCCTGCTCATGATCCCAGCACTATGGGGTAGCAATGCTAACTACTGTTCCTCTGTGTTGCCCGTTGCTTAGTCATATAGATGGTACCTAAAAAATTAGACTAATGCAGAGTGAGTACTATGTTGGTTTGTATAACGCATCTTGGTGATTTCACGGTGTACAAAATAGTGGATTTGCGCGATTCTGCCACTTGCACCTGCTTGAACCTGAATAGGTGGGACGAGGTATTCTAACCAGTGTCGGATCTTACCTAGGGGCTGCGAGGTTGCAGCCCCCTCAGTAAAATCAGCCACTTCAGTGAGCCAGTGCAGTACGCTTCACTGTGACTGGAGGTGGCTTCCCATTGGAAGCGCCACCTGCCAGTCACGCTGAAGACAGGCAGCCCCAGGGAGAGGTGTCTCCTCCCTCTGGGACTGCCAGTCCAGGCTGCAATCAGCAGAGAGCGGCTTCCAGTGGAAGCCGCTGCTCTGCCTTTCGGGCAGCCCTAACAGGCTCCTAAGGGCTGCAACCAATGCAGCCCAGAGAATCTGGTGTTATGCGTGCGCATACGGGGTCCCAATGCCTGCCAGATTCATTGAGCAGGCGGAAGAACCCAGGCTAGTGGAAGAATCCAGGCTAGCGGCAGCCCCCCTCAGTTAAGAGGACAGGAGCCGCTGCTCTTTCTAACGTAGGCCAAGTACAGGGCATGTTTGCACTATTGTGAGCAGGACAGAGATATATATAACAGTGAAAACAGTATTATTCGCAGGTGTTTGTGGGAAGGTGCAAATAGTAGATGAAGATGATGACAGCCCGCCAGGACTAGCTTGTGACTGTCTGTTTGAAAATGCGCTGCTGGCACTGGTTGGTGATTTCTCTTTATTTTGTAGCTCAGACATACAGTATATTATTTGCTTTTGTGTATGTGATTTTGCAAAACTGCTTTTTTCATATACAAGACGGAAAACCTGACTCTACAAATCAACAAAAAAAAATGTCGACATTTTGATGTGACATGTTAAATGTTGACATTCTGAATGTGTCAATATTTCAACCATGTCGACGTAAATGCATTTCCACATATTGATTGCCAGCCTAATGACCATGTCAATATTGTGACGGTTGACATTCAGAGCCCATCGATATTCTGGTGTCGACATTTTGAATGTCAACAAGTGAGCTTCATCATGACATATTCGGCAGCTACACAAGGTTATTAAATAACTATGACTTTTCACTGGAGCGCTGCATTTATGTCATAATTCATTGTCATATAGTCGCTGAACTAGCTGTACTGCTGCTGACTGACACCCCTCAGAAAACCTAAAAGAGGAACACGGACAAAAAAGATTATTTACAAAACTTTGGGCCCGCAGCACAAATACTGTTTTGCAATATCATTCATCTGTTCCTGTGCTACTGCATCTGTCTATGCGAGTAAGCCCAGAATGGGCAAAATATGGACCAGGGTCTTATGTGGCCCATCAGATAATTGGGTCTGACCCCTTTCCTCTTATCCCACCATAACTTTATGCGGCCAGCATTGGTACTTATCAATGCAAAACAAAGGATTGCCTCTGAATTACATCGGAGCCACATACTCTCCTCTTTTTTGTTACACACGGTCTCTGTACTTTCTAGTGCAGCTCAGATATAAGCAGGTTCTGAAGCAGTGCAGATTGCAGGAGCCAGGAGGGTGCACTGTGCAGCTCTATAAGGGGAGGTGAAAGGCAGCGCAGATTGCAGGAGCCAGGAGGGTGCACTGTGCAGCTCTATAAGGGGAGGTGAAAGGCAGCGCAGATTGCAGGAGCCAGGAGGGTGCACTGTGCAGCTCTATAAGGGGAGGTGAAAGCAGTGCAGATTGCAGGAGCCAGGAGGGTGCACTGTGCAGCTCTATAAGGGGAGGTGAAAGGCAGCGCAGATTGCATGGGCCAGGAGGGTGCACTGTGCAGCTCTATAAGGGGAGGTGAAAGGCAGCGCAGATTGCATGGGCCAGGAGGGTGCACTGTGCAGCTCTATAACGGGAGGTGATATCAGCGCAGATTGCAGGAGCCAGGAGGGTGCACTGTGCAGCTCTATAAGGGGAATTGAAAGGCAGCACAGATTGCATGGGCCAGGAGGGTGCACTGTGCAGCTCTATAAGGGGAGGTGAAAGCAGCGCAGATTGCAGGAGCCAGGAGGGTGCACTGTGCAGCTCTATAAGGGGAGGTAAAAGCAGCGCAGATTGCATGGGCCAGGAGGGTGCACTGTGCAGCTCTATAAGGGGAGGTGAAAGCAGCGCAGATTGCAGGAGCCAGGAGGGTGCATTGTGCAGCTCTATCAGGGGAGGTGAAAGCAGCACAGATTGCATGGGCCAGGAGGGTGCACTGTGCAGCTCTGTAAGGGGAGGTGAAAGCAGCACAGATTGCAGGAGCCAGGAGGGTGCACTGTACAACTCTATAAGGGGAGGTGAAAGGCAGCGCAGATTGCATGGGCCAGGAGGGTGCACAGTGCAGCTCTATTAGGGGAGGTGAAAGCAGCGCAGATTGCATGGGCCAGGAGGGTGCACTGTGCAGCTCTATAAGGGGAGGTGAAAGCAGCGCAGATTGCATCGGCCAGGAGGGTGCACTGTGCAGCTCTATTAGGGGAGGTGAAAGCAGCGCAGATTGCAGGAGCCAGGAGGGTGCACTGTGCAGCTCTATAAGGGGAGGTGAAAGGCACCGCAGATTGCAGGAGCCAGGAGGGTGCACTGTGCAGCTCTATAAGGGGAGGTGAAAGGCAGCGCAGATTGCATGGGCCAGGAGGGAGCACTGTGCAGCTCTATAAGGGGAGGTGAAAGCAGCACAGTTTGCAGGAGCCAGGAGGGTGCACTGTGCAGCTCTATTAGGGGAGGTGAAATCAGCGCAGATTGCATGGGCCAGGAGGGTGCACTGTGCAGCTCTATAAGGGGAGGTGAAAGCAGCGCAGATTGCATGGGCCAGGAGGGTGCACTGTGCAGCTCTATAAGGGGAGGTGAAAGCAGCACAGATTGCATGGGCCAGGAGGGTGCACTGTGCAGCTCTATAAGGGCAGGTGAAAGGCAGCGCAGATTGCATGGGCCAGGAGGGTGCACTGTGCAGCTCTATAAGGGGAGGTGAAAGGCAGCGCAGATTGCATGGGCCAGGAGGGTGCACTGTGCAGCTCTATAAGGGGAGGTGAAAGGCAGCGCAGATTGCAGGAGCCAGGAGGGTGCACTGTGCAGCTCTATAAGGGGAGGTGAAAGGCAGCGCAGATTGCATGGGCCAGGAGGGTGCACTGTGCAGCTCTATAAGGGGAGGTGAAAGGCAGCGCAGATTGCAGGAGCCAGGAGGGTGCACTGTGCAGCTCTATAAGGGGAGGTGAAAGGCAGCGCAGATTACATGGCCCAGGACGGTGCACTGTGCAGCTCTATAAGGGGAGGTGAAAGCAGCGCAGATTGCAGGAGCCAGGAGGGTGCACTGTGCAGCTCTATAAGGGGAGGTGAAAGCAGCGCAGATTGCATGGGCCAGGAGGGTGCACTGTGCAGCTCTATAAGGGGAGGTGAAAGGCAGCGCAGATTGCATGGCCCAGGAGGGTGCACTGTGCAGCTCTATAAGGGGAGGTGAAAGCAGCGCAGATTGCATGGGCCAGGAGGGTGCACTGTGCAGCTCTATAAGGGGAGGTGAAAGCAGCGCAGATTGCATGGGCCAGGAGGGTGCACTGTGCAGCTCTATAAGGGGAGGTGAAAGCAGCGCAGATTGCATGGGCCAGGAGGGTGCACTGTGCAGCTCCATAAGGGGAGGTGAAAGCAGCGCAGATTGCAGGAGCCAGGAGGGTGCACTGTGCAGCTCTATAAGGAGAGGTGAAAGGCAGCGCAGATTGCAGGAGCCAGGAGGATGCACTGTGCAGCTCTATAAGGGGAGGTGAAAGCAGCGCAGATTGCAGGAGCCAGGAGTGTGCACTGTGCAGCTCTATAAGGGGAGGTGAAAGCAGCGCAGATTGCAGGAGCCAGGAGGGTGCACTGTGCAGCTCTATAAGGGGAGGTGAAAGCAGCTCAGATTGCATGGGCCAGGAGGGTGCACTGTGCAGCTCTATAAGGGGAGGTGAAAGGCAGCGCAGATTGCAGGAGCCAGGTGGATGCACTGTGCAGCTCTATAAGGGGAGGTGAAAGCAGCGCAGATTGCAGGAGCCAGGAGTGTGCACTGTGCAGCTCTATAAGGAGAGGTGAAAGCAGCGCAGATTGCAGGAGCCAGGAGGGTGCACTGTGCAGCTCTATAAGGGGAGGTGAAAGCAGCGCAGATTGCAGGAGCCAGGAGGGTGCACTGTGCAGCTCTATAAGGGGAGGTGAAAGCAGCGCAGATTGCAGGAGCCAGGAGGGTGCACTGTGCAGCTCTATAAGGGGAGGTGAAAGGCAGCGCTGATTGCAGGAGCCAGGAGGATGCACTGTGCAGCTCTATAAGGGGAGGTGAAAGCAGCGCAGATTGCAGGAGCCAGGAGTGTGCACTGTGCAGCTCTATAAGGGGAGGTGAAAGCAGCGCAGATTGCAGGAGCCAGGAGGGTGCACTGTACAGCTCTATAAGGGGAGGTGAAAGCAGCGCAGATTGCATGGGCCAGGAGGGTGCACTGTGCAGTTCTATAAGGGGAGGTGAAAGGCAGCGCAGATTGCAGGAGCCAGGAGGATGCACTGTGCAGCTCTTTAAGGGGAGGTGAAAGCAGCGCAGATTGCAGGAGCCAGGAGTGTGCACTGTGCAGCTCTATAAGGGGAGGTGAAAGCAGCGCAGATTGCAGGAGCCAGGAGGGTGCACTGTGCAGCTCTATAAGGGGAGGTGAAAGCAGCGCAGATTGCAGGAGCCAGGAGGGTGCACTGTGCAGCTCTATAAGGGGAGGTGAAAGCAGCGCAGATTGCAGGAGCCAGGAGGGTGCACTGTGCAGCTCTATAAGGGGAGGTGAAAGGCAGCGCAGATTGCAGGAGCCAGGAGGGTGCACTGTGCAGCTCTATAAGGGGAGGTGAAAGCAGCGCAGATTGCAGGAGCCAGGAGGGTGCACTGTGCAGCTCTATAAGGGGAGGTGAAAGCAGCGCAGATTGCATGGGCCAGGAGGGTGCACTGTGCAGCTCTATAAGGGGAGGTGAAAGCAGCGCAGATTGCATGGGCCAGGAGGGTGCACTGTGCAGCTCTATAAGGGGAGGTGAAAGCAGCGCAGATTGCAGGAGCCAGGAGGGTGCACTGTGCAGCTCTATAAGGGGAGGTGAAAGCAGCGCAGATTGCAGGAGCCAGGAGGGTGCACTGTGCAGCTCTATAAGGGGAGGTGAAAGCAGCGCAGATTGCATGGGCCAGGAGGGTGCACTGTGCAGCTCTATAAGGGGAGGTGAAAGGCAGCGCAGATTGCAGGAGCCAGGAGGATGCACTGTGCAGCTCTATAAGGGGAGGTGAAAGCAGCGCAGATTGCAGGAGCCAGGAGTGTGCACTGTGCAGCTCTATAAGGGGAGGTGAAAGCAGCGCAGATTGCAGGAGCCAGGAGGGTGCACTGTGCAGCTCTATAAGGGGAGGTGAAAGCAGCGCAGATTGCAGGAGCCAGGAGGGTGCACTGTGCAGCTCTATAAGGGGAGGTGAAAGCAACGCAGATTGCAGGAGCCAGGAGGGTGCACTGTGCAGCTCTATAAGGGGAGGTGAAAGGCAGCGCAGATTGCAGGAGCCAGGAGGATGCACTGTGCAGCTCTATAAGGGGAGGTGAAAGCAGCGCAGATTGCAGGAGCCAGGAGGGTGCACTGTGCAGCTCTATAAGGGGAGGTGAAAGCAGCGCAGATTGCATGGGCCAGGAGGGTGCACTGTGCAGCTCTATAAGGGGAGGTGAAAGCAGCGCAGATTGCATTTGCCAGGAGGGTGCACTGTGCAGCTCTATAAGGGGAGGTGAAAGCAGCGCAGATTGCAGGAGCCAGGAGGGTGCACTGTGCAGCTCTATAAGGGGAGGTGAAAGCAGCGCAGATTGCAGGAGCCAGGAGGGTGCACTGTGCAGCTCTATAAGGGGAGGTGAAAGCAGCGCAGATTGCATGGGCCAGGAGGGTGCACTGTGCAGCTCTATAAGGGGAGGTGAAAGGCAGCGCAGATTGCAGGAGCCAGGAGGATGCACTGTGCAGCTCTATAAGGGGAGGTGAAAGCAGCGCAGATTGCAGGAGCCAGGAGTGTGCACTGTGCAGCTCTATAAGGGGAGGTGAAAACAGCGCAGATTGCAGGAGCCAGGAGGGTGCACTGTGCAGCTCTATAAGGGGAGGTGAAAGCAGCGCAGATTGCAGGAGCCAGGAGGGTGCACTGTGCAGCTCTATAAGGGGAGGTGAAAGCAGCGCAGATTGCAGGAGCCAGGAGGGTGCACTGTGCAGCTCTATAAGGGGAGGTGAAAGGCAGCGCAGATTGCAGGAGCCAGGAGGATGCACTGTGCAGCTCTATAAGGGGAGGTGAAAGCAGCGCAGATTGCAGGAGCCAGGAGGGTGCACTGTGCAGCTCTATAAGGGGAGGTGAAAGCAGCGCAGATTGCATGGGCCAGGAGGGTGCACTGTGCAGCTCTATAAGGGGAGGTGAAAGGCAGCGCAGATTGCATGGGCCAGGAGGGTGCACTGTGCAGCTCTATAAGGGGAGGTGAAAGCAGCGGAGATTGCAGGAGCCAGGAGGGTGCACTGTGCAGCTCTATAAGGGGAGTTGAAAGGCAGCGCAGATTGCATGGGCCAGGAGGGTGCACTGTGCAGCTCTATAAGGGGAGGTGAAAGCAGCGCAGATTGCAGGAGCCAGGAGGGTGCACTGTGCAGCTCTATAAGGGGAGGTGAAAGCAGCGCAGATTGCAGGAGCCAGGAGGGTGCACTGTGCAGCTCTATAAGGGGAGGTGAAAGCAGCGCAGATTGCATGGGCCAGGAGGGTGCACTGTGCAGCTCTATAAGGGGAGGTGAAAGGCAGCGCAGATTGCAGGAGCCAGGAGGATGCACTGTGCAGCTCTATAAGGGGAGGTGAAAGCAGCGCAGATTGCAGGAGCCAGGAGTGTGCACTGTGCAGCTCTATAAGGGGAGGTGAAAGCAGCGCAGATTGCAGGAGCCAGGAGGGTGCACTGTGCAGCTCTATAAGGGGAGGTGAAAGCAGCGCAGATTGCAGGAGCCAGGAGGGTGCACTGTGCAGCTCTATAAGGGGAGGTGAAAGCAGCGCAGATTGCAGGAGCCAGGAGGGTGCACTGTGCAGCTCTATAAGGGGAGGTGAAAGGCAGCGCAGATTGCAGGAGCCAGGAGGATGCACTGTGCAGCTCTATAAGGGGAGGTGAAAGCAGCGCAGATTGCAGGAGCCAGGAGGGTGCACTGTGCAGCTCTATAAGGGGAGGTGAAAGCAGCGCAGATTGCATGGGCCAGGAGGGTGCACTGTGCAGCTCTATAAGGGGAGGTGAAAGGCAGCGCAGATTGCATGGGCCAGGAGGGTGCACTGTGCAGCTCTATAAGGGGAGGTGAAAGCAGCGGAGATTGCAGGAGCCAGGAGGGTGCACTGTGCAGCTCTATAAGGGGAGTTGAAAGGCAGCGCAGATTGCATGGGCCAGGAGGGTGCACTGTGCAGCTCTATAAGGGGAGGTGAAAGGCAGCGCAGATTGCATGGGACAGGAGGGTGCACTGTGCAGCTCTATAAGGGGAGGTGAATGGCAGCGCAGATTGCATGGGCCAGGAGGGTGCACTGTGCAGCTCTATAAGGGGAGGTGAAAGCAGCGCAGATTGCATGGGCCAGGAGGGTGCACTATGCAGCTCTATAAGGGGAGGTGAAAGCAGCGCAGATTGCATGGGCCAGGAGGGTGCACTGTGCAGCTCCATAAGGGGAGGTGAAAGCAGCGCAGATTGCATGGGCCAGGAGGGTGCACTGTGCAGCTCTATAAGGGGAGGTGAAAGGCAGCGCAGATTGCATGGGACAGGAGGGTGCACTGTGCAGCTCTATAAGGGGAGGTGAATGGCAGCGCAGATTGCATGGGCCAGGAGGGTGCACTGTGCAGCTCTATAAGGGGAGGTGAAAGCAGCGCAGATTGCATCGGCCAGGAGGGTGCACTGTGCAGCTCTATTAGGGGAGGTGAAAGCAGCGCAGATTGCAGGAGCCAGGAGGGTGCACTGTGCAGCTCTATAAGGGGAGGTGAAAGGCACCGCAGATTGCAGGAGCCAGGAGGGTGCACTGTGCAGCTCTATAAGGGGAGGTGAAAGGCAGCGCAGATTGCATGGGCCAGGAGGGAGCACTGTGCAGCTCTATAAGGGGAGGTGAAAGCAGCGCAGTTTGCAGGAGCCAGGAGGGTGCACTGTGCAGCTCTATAAGGGGAGGTGAAAGCTGCGCAGATTGCATGGGCCAGGAGGGTGCACTGTGCAGCTCTATAAGGGGAGGTGAAAGCAGCACAGATTGCATGGGCCAGGAGGGTGCACTGTGCAGCTCTATAAGGGCAGGTGAAAGGCAGCGCAGATTGCATGGGCCAGGAGGGTGCACTGTGCAGCTCTATAAGGGGAGGTGAATGGCAGCGCAGATTGCATGGGCCAGGAGGGTGCACTGTGCAGCTCTATAAGGGGAGGTGAAAGGCAGCGCAGATTGCAGGAGCCAGGAGGGTGCACTGTGCAGCTCTATAAGGGGAGGTGAAAGGCAGCGCAGATTGCATGGGCCAGGAGGGTGCACTGTGCAGCTCTATTAGGGGAGGTGAAAGCAGCGCAGATTGCAGGAGCCAGGAGGGTGCACTGTGCAGCTCTATAAGGGGAGGTGAAAGGCAGCGCAGATTGCAGGAGCCAGGAGGGTGCACTGTGCAGCTCTATAAGGGGAGGTGAAAGGCAGCGCAGATTACATGGCCCAGGACGGTGCACTGTGCAGCTCTATAAGGGGAGGTGAAAGCAGCGCAGATTGCAGGAGCCAGGAGGGTGCACTGTGCAGCTCTATAAGGGGAGGTGAAAGCAGCGCAGATTGCATGGGCTAGGAGGGAACACTGTGCAGCTCTATAAGGGGAGGTGAAAACAGCGCAGATTGCAGGAGCCAGGAGGGTGCACTGTGCAGCTCTATAAGGGGAGGTGAAAGCAGCGCAGATTGCAGGAGCCAGGAGGGTGCACTGTGCAGCTCTATAAGGGGAGGTGAAAGCAGCGCAGATTGCAGGAGCCAGGAGGGTGCACTGTGCAGCTCTATAAGGGGAGGTGAAAGGCAGCGCAGATTGCAGGAGCCAGGAGGGTGCACTGTGCAGCTCTATAAGGGGAGGTGAAAGGCAGCGCAGATTGCAGGAGCCAGGAGGATGCACTGTGCAGCTCTATAAGGGGAGGTGAAAGCAGCGCAGATTGCAGGAGCCAGGAGGGTGCACTGTGCAGCTCTATAAGGGGAGGTGAAAGCAGCGCAGATTGCATGGGCCAGGAGGGTGCACTGTGCAGCTCTATAAGGGGAGGTGAAAGGCAGCGCAGATTGCATGGCCCAGGAGGGTGCACTGTGCAGCTCTATAAGGGGAGGTGAAAGCAGCGCAGATTGCATGGGCCAGGAGGGTGCACTGTGCAGCTCTATAAGGGGAGGTGAAAGCAGCGCAGATTGCAGGAGCCAGGAGGGTGCACTGTGCAGCTCCATAAGGGGAGGTGAAAGCAGCGCAGATTGCAGGAGCCAGGAGGGTGCACTGTGCAGCTCTATAAGGAGAGGTGAAAGGCAGCGCAGATTGCAGGAGCCAGGAGGATGCACTGTGCAGCTCTATAAGGGGAGGTGAAAGCAGCGCAGATTGCAGGAGCCAGGAGTGTGCACTGTGCAGCTCTATAAGGGGAGGTGAAAGCAGCGCAGATTGCAGGAGCCAGGAGGGTGCACTGTGCAGCTCTATAAGGGGAGGTGAAAGCAGCTCAGATTGCATGGGCCAGGAGGGTGCACTGTGCAGCTCTATAAGGGGAGGTGAAAGGCAGCGCAGATTGCAGGAGCCAGGTGGATGCACTGTGCAGCTCTATAAGGGGAGGTGAAAGCAGCGCAGATTGCAGGAGCCAGGAGTGTGCACTGTGCAGCTCTATAAGGAGAGGTGAAAGCAGCGCAGATTGCAGGAGCCAGGAGGGTGCACTGTGCAGCTCTATAAGGGGAGGTGAAAGCAGCGCAGATTGCAGGAGCCAGGAGGGTGCACTGTGCAGCTCTATAAGGGGAGGTGAAAGCAGCGCAGATTGCAGGAGCCAGGAGGGTGCACTGTGCAGCTCTATAAGGGGAGGTGAAAGGCAGCGCTGATTGCAGGAGCCAGGAGGATGCACTGTGCAGCTCTATAAGGGGAGGTGAAAGCAGCGCAGATTGCAGGAGCCAGGAGTGTGCACTGTGCAGCTCTATAAGGGGAGGTGAAAGCAGCGCAGATTGCAGGAGCCAGGAGGGTGCACTGTACAGCTCTATAAGGGGAGGTGAAAGCAGCGCAGATTGCAGGAGCCAGGAGTATGCACTGTGCAGCTCTATAAGGGGAGGTGAAAGCAGCGCAGATTGCAGGAGCCAGGAGGGTGCACTGTGCAGCTCTATAAGGGGAGGTGAAAGCAGCGCAGATTGCAGGAGCCAGGAGGGTGCACTGTGCAGCTCTATAAGGGGAGGTGAAAGCAGCGCAGATTGCAGGAGGCAGGAGGGTGCACTGTGCAGCTCTATAAGGGGAGGTGAAAGGCAGCGCAGATTGCAGGAGCCAGGAGGATGCACTGTGCAGCTCTATAAGGGGAGGTGAAAGCAGCGCAGATTGCAGGAGCCAGGAGGGTGCACTGTGCAGCTCTATAAGGGGAGGTGAAAGCAGCGCAGATTGCAGGAGCCAGGAGGGTGCACTGTGCAGCTCTATAAGGGGAGGTGAAAGCAGCGCAGATTGCAGGAGCCAGGAGGGTGCACTGTGCAGCTCTATAAGGGGAGGTGAAAGCAGCGCAGATTGCAGGAGCCAGGAGGGTGCACTGTGCAGCTCTATAAGGGGAGGTGAAAGCAGCGCAGATTGCATGGGCCAGGAGGGTGCACTGTGCAGCTCTATAAGGGGAGGTGAAAGGCAGCGCAGATTGCAGGAGCCAGGAGGGTGCACTGTGCAGCTCTATAAGGGGAGGTGAAAGGCAGCGCAGATTGCAGGAGCCAGGAGGATGCACTGTGCAGCTCTATAAGGGGAGGTGAAAGCAACGCAGATTGCAGGAGCCAGGAGTGTGCACTGTGCAGCTCTATAAGGGGAGGTGAAAGCAGCGCAGATTGCAGGAGCCAGGAGGGTGCACTGTGCAGCTCTATAAGGGGAGGTGAAAGCAGCGCAGATTGCAGGAGCCAGGAGGGTGCACTGTGCAGCTCTATAAGGGGAGGTGAAAGGCAGCGCAGATTGCAGGAGCCAGGAGGGTGCACTGTGCAGCTCTATAAGGGGAGGTGAAAGGCAGCGCAGATTGCAGGAGCCAGGAGGATGCACTGTGTAGCTCTATAAGGGGAGGTGAAAGCAGCGCAGATTGCAGGAGCCAGGAGGGTGCACTGTGCAGCTCTATAAGGGGAGGTGAAAGCAGCGCAGATTGCATCGGCCAGGAGGGTGCACTGTGCAGCTCTATAAGGGGAGGTGAAAGGCAGCGCAGATTGCATGGGCCAGGAGGGTGCACTGTGCAGCTCTATAAGGGGAGGTGAAAGCAGCGGAGATTGCAGGAGCCAGGAGGGTGCACTGTGCAGCTCTATAAGGGGAGTTGAAAGGCAGCGCAGATTGCATGGGACAGGAGGGTGCACTGTGCAGCTCTATAAGGGGAGGTGAAAGGCAGCGCAGATTGCATGGGACAGGAGGGTGCACTGTGCAGCTCTATAAGGGGAGGTGAAAGCAGCGCAGATTGCATGGGCCAGGAGGGTGCACTGTGCAGCTCTATAAGGGGAGGTGAAAGCAGCGCAGATTGCATGGGCCAGGAGGGTGCACTGTGCAGCTCTATAAGGGGAGGTGAAAGCAGCGCAGATTGCATGGGCCAGGAGGGTGCACTGTGCAGCTCTATAAGGGGAGGTGAAAGGCAGTGCAGCCATCAACAGTTTATTACAACTTGTTAGGTATCTCCCCTCGCTAAACTAATTGTCCACCCCTGGAGATTCCTGAATTTTGGGGTTTTGCATACTTGCCTACTTATCTCATCCCCTCTCCGGGAGAAGTATGCAGCTGACTTCTTCCCAGTCATGGTAAAATGCTGTCAAGGTAAAATGGCGCAAATCATGGGTACGTGTGGATGGGGCAAGGCTAAAATGATGCGTGTCATTTTGCTCAGTCCTCTCATATCAACCCGGGATTCACTGGGTTTTTTTTGTCCTAAGAAACGGAAAGAGCAGGACACACTTCTGCAACCTGCCCTCTTCTCCTCAACACTTCCCCTCCCAGAGGGGGGAATAAAAAGTGTAGGCAATTAGGGGTAGAACATGGCTTGGTGTGAGAAAGTGTTGCCGTGCTGGGGTTCAAAATGTATCCTCTTGTAGTAGGAGGATCTGGGAGGAAAGTGGGGTAAGCACAGTCTAAAGCTGGGTACACACTTGTTGATATATCGTTTGTTCAGCCGACGAACGATATATCGTGAGTGCATCTGGGGTGTGTGCACAAAATAGGTCTCTGAACTACGTCATTTATAGACATATCCTATCAGCCCTGCAGCACAGTCGATGCCGATATATCGGTACATCTGGCTGTGTGTATGGGCGACCTGCCGCCACCACACGTTCACTGGCTGCAAGGACCGCTGAAATCACAACTGGAGAACTAATTTTAAATGCCCACCCAGTTGTGATGTCAGGCCAGACATACTGAGTGGCCGTTTAGTAAGTGTGTATAGTCGTTTCAGTGTATACCTAGCATAACTCTATAGCCACATGCAAACATTAGATATTGTATAGGATAAGATATAGAAATTAGATTAATTTTTATGAAGATTATACATTTATTCCTCTATATATTAATATGTGGTGATAACATACATTTTCATATTTACTATTTATTTACCATCTAAGTAATTATTGTGACAATTCAAGTGTGCACGGTGCTAATGAAGAAAATAATAATGAAATACTTCCCGACTGTATTGATGTTTGGGTCCCATATATAACTGTCAGTTTCCGGCTATGGTACTCTCGTTTATATGAAAAACATAAACATCGTACAAGACATACTGTAATATAGTAAAATAACAAATTTATTGCAATTCTCCAAAATAAAAATTGGTGTGTCTTCCACGGCACACCTCACATATACATAAAATATATTATGCAACAGACAAGATATCTAACTTGAAACATGCATTGTATACACAAACACATTCATGCATAGGGGCTACTGCCTCCCTCTCATTTCCAGTAAACAATGGGGAATTACCAGAAGTCCCTCATATAAGGGCCCGTAGTTATAAAGGTGGAGGTCTCCGGATAACTTCTCCCTCGAATCTTTATTAGAGGGTATTCTGTGTGTAATTCCTCCTGGGTAGATGATCCTTGATCCTGTCCTGTCACCATGTGCCAACGCATTTCAGGAGCTTACCTCCCTTCAAGGCTGTGAAGACAGTGCACGCTATGAGACTTTATGCACGCCCCTGCAACGGCGATGAGATGCACTGGCACGCCTGCGTTCTTCTGACCAACCCACCCCCATCACCACCCACAAATGGCACTTCCTGTTAATCACTCTGCTCTGGGTCTGCGTAGCCTCTGCAGACGCAGTTCCCATCACAATTGCTAGTTCGCACACAGTCACTGCAATGCATACACATGCACAGAGTGAATTAATCGACCAATTGCGTGCGTATTAGCAACTGCGTTCCCTGCTGAATCAGTCCCATGGAGCACTATCATGTAGTGGATATGCGGCATAAGAATCACTCTAGTTTCTCTTGTCTCGCTCTGTTCTTTTCTAATTAAGGGCCGGATTCAATTAGAGGCGAATAGTGCCATTTGGAGGTAAGTTTTCACCAATTTGGACTTTCTGCCTGTTTTCAAAGTATCTCCAAATTCAATTCCAATCAGCAAAAAAACCAAACCCTCAGAACATCCCCAAATAAACGTAATTTTTGGGGTGAAAAAGTAAAAAGTGGGGGGACAACTATAAAAACTAGTAAAATAGACTTATTGGGGTGCTGTAAGGAGGGACCAAGTGTTTTTGGGATAGCAGGTGCTTGTATGAGGGTGGTTTTTCACATTTTTTAAAAGTTTACTTTAGAGACACAAAAATACTGTATGCTAGCACCCATTTTCAAGTACCCAAATTTGACAGGATTACCTTTTTTCACCAAAAAATACAGTTTTCTACTATTTTTCAGCACTTTTAGAAATAACCAGATATAAAGCTTTTACAAATGAATGACACAAAGTACCTTTATTAGAGCTAATTGTACACATCTGTACCGATTTCCAGTGTCAGTGCATCTTATTTTGGGGTACAGACTGATTCCCCCAATCTATTCAGTACTTTCCGCCCTCTCCGCATTCAGTGCTTTTTGTTTTCGCCTATTTTGGAATAGAATTATACGAAAAGCAGGGACGCGGACGGAAAGATTTCGCCTCTGAAACAGGCGAATGAGGCGGAAAGTCGGACAGGCAAAACTTTTCTGATTTTTCGCCTGTAATATAATAAAGGCCTAACTTGTAAGCTCTTTGTTTTGATATGTGCACTTACTTTGCCTAACAGCAAACAAACCCATAATTGGATTATGATATCACTATTCAACACCTATATAAACTGAATAAAATACCTGAAGTAACTGAACTGCTCAGATGTAAAAGATAATGGGTCTGACTCATCAAGGATCACAACTGCAACAGCATACGCAGATCGGCCGATGATTGCATGATTTATCATTGTGATCACACTGCGATCACTTACGCAGATACAAAGCCATCGCAGATGGAGGGACGGGATGTCATGTTTGGAGGTGGTGACGGGGGAGTGGTTGGAGAAATGCAGGCGTGCTTGTCCATTTGAATCCTGTACATGGGCGTGCATAAATTAGCCACTGTGATGGTATATGCAGCTTGTGTACTCACTGCGTGCGACGAGGTTAGTAATTTCTGATTGCAGTCATTAGCATATTTTTGCAGCAGACCTGCGTGCATAATCACAGCTGTAATCGCAATAGTGATACGTAATGAATCAAGCCCAATATCTTTAGAAGGACTTCCAGAAATGTGGCTAATCATTCCTCCACCCTGGCTATTGTTCTGTGTAGAATCACTGTGCATTGCTTAAATTGGGCACATTTATGCAAAAATAAAAGGTGCAAATGGCATTGGCATGTCATGTGCCGGTTTCGCACCCTTTTCCCTTTTTTTGCTGGTATTGCCACACTAATTCCAGTAGCTATATCATGCACATCTGAGGGATGGAACACTTAGGGCTCTATTTATTAACATTATTTTTACTAAAATAAAGTGAAAAAAGGGTGTTTTGACACCCTTTTCACAGTATTTTAGTTTCACCTACAGTTACTACAGGGCAATTGGAGTAGAATTTGTAAAATTCTACTCCAAACCCTAAGTATCACTTATCGCATTCTCCATAACCGTAATGGGAAATGTGATCTGCCTGGTAGTTACTAAAAATAAATTGTGAAAAAAATACCTAGGGAGGCCCTGTGATAATAACACCACCTGGAAGTGGCGTTATCCAGGGTCTCCCCCGGTTACCGGACACCTGCTCTGCTCTAAAAGGCAGAGCAGAGCCCGGAGCCGGCCCCAGTGATCAGCTGTGTGGTCTAAACAGACCGCAAGCTGATACACTCCAAAAAAAAAAAAGTAAAAAAAAAATTAACTTACCTGCCTCCATGGACTGGTGGTCGGGGCTCCGGTGATGTCTCCCCTCCGGTCAGCTGGTCTCCCATGCTGCACTGCGGCCCGGTCATCAGGTGATCGGGTCCCAGTATGCAGTATGGGATATCACCTGACCGGAGAACATGGAAGACATCACTGGAGGCCCGGATCATGCAAGTAAGTGTAATTAAGGGAGGAGGTGGTCGTGGGGGGGGGGGGGGCTCCGCGATTGCGGGGAGTGGGGCTTAGCATCGGGGGTGGGGCTTAGTGCCGGGGGGTAGCAGCTGCGGCCGGTCAGCGCATGCGCGGGCACTTTGTCACGGTATTTTTTGCGAAAATACCATGACTAGTGTGCGGAGGGGATTCGCAGGGACAGAGCTTTATCGCAAGCTCTGTCCCTGCAACGGATTTGTAGTAGATCCCTGTGATATTGCCTGAATTCGCAATGCTAATTTATTCGGTAATATCACACTATTACAAATGCGGATTGTAGTAAATAGAGCCCTTAGTGCCTCATTCATCTCTCTGGTGCACTTTGTACAGGAACGGCCAATTGCGTTTGTATTTCTCCTGGTCATATTGTATCGCAGAGAATCCCTATTGTATACTGTATAGGCATTGATCCTGATTCCACATCCGTTTATTTGTCTATTGCCGTAGTTACATCTGTGACTTTATGCTAATGCTGCTACAAGCCCTTCCCTGGCGTACATCCGCGCGTGCGAATGTGCAAGGACTGGGATGCCACCTGAGTGTCTACAGGTGCGACAGTCATGCTCTTTAGTTGTGCCATTAAACTTGTATCTGCCCTATGATTATACGTCTGAATGTGGCCGCCTATGTGAACGATTCTGCGTCTCCATACGCACCCACTATCAGCTACAAGCCCGCTAAACTCACAAGATACAACATCTCTATGCTTCTGGTTAGCCACCCTCATCACCGGTCGGGAACGCCCCATGCATTTCCAACACACTTCTGCTACTGTGCATCTAAATCTGTAGCCCAACTGCGACTGTGTATATACAAAATTGGGGAAGATGCTCAGTGCAAATCAGGTGCAGAAGAAAATCATTGCTCCACTGCGTCTGATATTGGTGCTGCATCTAACTCAATGACATGACTGTCCATCTTTCAACCATATAATTTTAACATACTTTGAAAAAATTATTGTGTGGCAACAATGACATAATATTCAGCCACTACAGAAAAGAGGAAAGAACTTCCTCCCAAGTAATCCCCGTAGACATGCAGATTTCCACCCCCAGTTTTCTAAGGAGGAAGGAACCAGGATAAAGGCAAACAGTGGGGGTCCTGTACACAGACCCACAAGCAGGTTTTACAATCATATCATTTCGTAATTTCTGGTAAGGATAGAGAACTGCAAACTGCATGCTGGAAATTGGTGAGATAGATGAGAATAGCAATCCTTGCAACTACGCCTCTCTTTCACAAAGCCCCAGGAACAACAGTTTTCTTATGGCCTGATTCAGCAACGGACGCTAAGGCAATTGCAGCTGCGATTTCTCATATCCATCCAATGTCGCTCTCCTGCTTAAACATCAGTAACATCAACGCACATCGGACGGTCACGCAGCATTTAAGGCAAGTCTGACCAGCCACATCAACTGCACTCAGACAGCTCTCATGCCGCGAATGCAAGCGTAATGGCTCATTTATGCACACCCATGAAGCAGCGTTGAAACGGTCAGAAACGCCTGCATTTACCTAACCACCTCCCGTTACCTTCCCTAAATGCTGACCACATGACAATCACTTTTCAATGGGTACTCCGGGTACTCCGTGCATACATAATTGCAAAGCAATCACGACAAGTGCGCAGTGCGACTTACATGCATTCGCAATGGCAAATAATAGCTCAATCTGTGTAAATATCGGCATTGCATCCGCTGGGCCTGATTCAGAGCTGTACGCTAACCCAATAGTTTATGCACATCTCCGAGAACTGCGCATGAGCAGGATGTGTACTGTGCATGTGCAGCCCTTCAATTGCTACAGGGTCAGAATAAGGGGGGCGACAGGTGCGGTCGTCCCTGGGCCCCCACACACAGAGAGGCCCCCACACAGGGTTGATATGACCCTGCCGAGAACCGGTGTCCAGCGACACCTGTTCCTGGGTAGAGGCTCTGGAGCCGCGGCTGTTCGACAGACTGCATGCAGCACAGTCAGTGCTGCTGCATCAGCTGTCTGTGTCCGGAGAGTCAGCTTTCTGCAGTAGCACATAAATCCGCCCCCACCAATGCCTCCCCTCCAGTGGCTGCATAGGGGGAGGAGCCAAGATGGGCCTAATGGATTGAGGAGCCTGGTCGGTGGCCGGGTCCTTTTGCAACCTGTAGTCCTGTAACAGGCCAGCAGCAGCTACTGCTGCATCAAGTGTAAGTACATATGTGTAGTGTACTGTTTTAGTGTGTGTGCATGTATGCATGTATGTGATATTGTGCATACTATGGGGCCTATTCATCAACACTAAAATAACGTTTTTAAAGACATTTTCCTTAAATAACTTTATTTTGGTATTCATGAACAGACATAGCACAGGAGATATCACAGATATCTCCTTGCTAAGTCCCCCTGCGTTAATTTCCAAACTCCCCATACATTAGTATGGGGATGTGGAAATTGTGGTATTCATCAAATTACGAAAATTATAATTGATAAGTGGTGTATGTGTGTTAGACAGCTTATTGTGATCGTTACATTCACAATTCTGTCTTAGTATGTGTGAGATGTGAGATGTGTTGGCAACATTGGCCCTCATTCAGAGCCACTCGCTAGCGGCAGTACGCTCGTTCCGAGCGATGTTCGCACATCTGCGCATGCGTACGGATCGTTATACGCATGCGCGAACCAGTCAGTGCGGCCGAAATTCATGTGCTCGCAAAATAGCGAATGCTTGATAATTTGAGTGACAGGATGAGGCGTATGTGGGTGGTAACAGGGGAAGGTGCTTGAAAACGGGGAGTGGAAATCAGAACGCAGGCGTGCTTAAAGGTCAAAACGGGCGTTTTATGGGTGTGCATATTTAAAACAGCAGCGTCATTGACCACGTCACTGGGTTTTTTTTAAGCCAGAACTGTTCGCAAAATTGTGGTAGCAAAAACCAACCACAAGAATAGCGAGCAGTTCATACGCTGGTCGATGTACTCGATTAATCTAATAAATAGCGGACATGACGTATGGTGCGAGCGGCCAGGGGGCGTTTTTAACAAATAAACGAGCGTATGTTTTGCTCGCTCGTTCAGACTTAGAGGTGTGAACAGACTGCAATTTGCGAACGGATCATTTGAATAGCCACCCCTTGTTTTTGAACGAACGACCGCAAATAGCGAACGGCTCTGAATCAGGCCCATTGTGTCATTATCTAATATAATGTGAGCTTTTGTGTAGACAGAATGCAACTGTGACATTAACAGAAGCTATATAACCTTTATTCACCCCTTTTTTATTTTAATTCAACACTGCCAATTAAGGCGTAATGATATTGTATCAGAGTGGCTCACAAAATCATTATACTAAGGCAACAATGTATTACAAATAGAGACAAATATAACGTTACAAGTGTGAGAATTAACCCACATATTACCATAAGAGGGGTCTCTAATGTAGTTAATGGGTTACTCTGAATAAATACCCAGATCCTCTTCGTTGATTTACCAGCTGCGCATTTATACTGGCTACAATTTAATAATGAGAATTTATTCTGGGGGAATTAACGGAGGTCATCTCTATATGTTTCCACACATTAGTCTCACAATATAATAAAGGAACTCCTTATTATTACGTTCAATGATTTGACACCAAGTATTAAGAATCGCACTCTGTTTCCAATAATGATTTTTATGGCAATATAATTGCATTAGCATTACCGCTGATTATATTATCCTGATAAGAGGACCCTCTTAAGGAAAATATTATAATATAAGTGGCAAAGTATTAACCTTTGCTGATAAGTTGTGGTAATGACATTACTATTACTAAGAGAATAAATCTTGATAGCGTCTGAATTTGTTTTAAATTCACTTGGTGTATTGTGTGTGTGTCTATTTGTTTATATTTCGCTGTACAAATTTTAATGGATTACATAAAAGTTATTTTTTAGCTATTTTGGATCCCATATTGTGGGTGTGACAAATACAATTACTATTAGGTCTGTGTGTGCCCCATATAGGAATACTTTCTCTTTCTTTTTTGACCTATGCTATTTTATTCCTGGGAGCACCTCCCATTGTTAATATATATAATTTTTTGTATGTAGATAATAGGGAAGGACCATAGATTTTAGGCACTAGAGGGGGGGTTAGGTTTAGGCATCGGGAGGCAGCGTTATGGAGAGGGTTAGGGTACTGCCCGACTAGTGCTCGGATCCTAACTCTGTCGGGATACCGGCATCTGGATTCTGACCACCGGGATCCCGTACCCAACCCCCGTCTGTATGCCATGCTCTGCAATAGTATAATCACATTGCACATTAGGAAACAGCTTTATCTTTATATTTTAAATATTTTTTAGACTAGGGGTTCCATTCATCATTACTTAATTTTTACAAAAGCAGGTGAAAATTAAATAACATTTTCACCTACTTTTGTGCAAATTAAGTGTCAGGACTATTCATTATAAAGGTAATGCAGAAGATAGCACTGATATCTCCTGCTTACCTTATTGGCCCTTTGTGGCCCGCTGTCCCCATACACTAGCATGGGGCCCTAAATTCATCAAACTTGACTGCAGAAACTTATGCCATCTTCAGATGGTGTTTATTCCCGGACTGCAGCTGCTTAATATGCATTTCTGACCGGCTCCTTCGGCTTGAGGTTGCGCATGTGTGGACTGACATTCATGCATGTCAGACTCGCCAGTACTAATTTTCACTGCTGTGGGAAGCAGCAGTGAAGAACATTGTGGGGCCAGCTGATTTTCAGATCAGTTGTCTCTGCACTGGAGCAATATTGAATTGCTCCGTTGGCTTTGTATCCACTGCTGCTGCTCACAGCAAGTTGAATACCTAATTGCCTGGGGCCACTCAGTCCCTGATAAGTAGCATAAGAAATATACCCCTAGAGGAGGACTTCAGGCAGACAGTTGGGTTAATTACTGAGCCAGCAAAATAGGCAAACTCACCAGGGCATGATTAACAAAATCCTGAAACATGATATATTGGTGGTATTTGAAGATTGGAGTTGGGAATTCCTGGTTTATACTCTGAACTGCCAACAGCAATGGGATAGCAGTATGTAAAGGTAATGGAAGATGGTGTCACCATACTGTAACATTTTGGAAATGCCCAGACCTGCATCAGCTGTAATCTGACATCTCATGAGTCCGTTTGAACACCGGCTAGGCTGCTCGTGGCAAGGCGGCACGATAGTGGGAGCCTGACGTATGGAACATTCCATTTCCGAAGTTGTGCGGACATTCAACATTCCTTGATCTATGGTGTCACGTGTGTACCTGGAATACCTCATGAAAGGCAATACTACCCACCGTGGACAGTACAGTGGCTGGCCATGGGTGCTTATTGATTGTGACCAATGATGTCTAGCCAGAATTGTCTGTGGTAACAGACAAGCAACACTGGCTCAAATCACATCCAAATTCAATGCAGGAAGTACCAGATTCATATCCAGCAGGTCAGTGCAGTGTTCTTTAGCTTCCATTGGATATGGGAGTAGAAGACCCACCAGGGGACCTCTATTAACAATACAACATCGGACACAGCACCTCACCTGGGCTTGTGGCATCGCTATTTGGACCCTGGAGTACTGGCAACATGCGACTAGGTCCGATCAGTAACGGTTCCAGTTGTTTCGGGCTAATGGTAGGGTTTAGGTGTGGTGCAGACCTCATAAGGCCATGGACCCCAGTTGTCAACAAGGCATGACCCCATACGCAATGTAACCCACACGCACACCTGACCCTACCGCAGACATTGCTAATGTTTGTGTGTGTAACTAGACGTTAGGATGCATATGCCGTCGCTGGCGTCTAATTATGCACGCCCCTGAAACAGCGTTTAAATGCCCAGGCACACCTGTATTTCTCTGACCACCCCCCGTCACCACCCTCAAATGGTCACTTTCTGTCAATCACTGTATGAAGGCTCTGCGTCCTCACTGCTGTAAATTCCCGATCGCAGCGGCTGGTTCGAGCATGCGCACTGTGATTCATATGCATGCGCAGAATGCAAACATCGACTGGCTACGTGCAAACAGAGCCTTGCGACCGGGTCTGAATCAGGCCCAGGGTTCTAAACCGTATCAGACCCGGAATTTAGCCGGCGTCGACTCAGGAAATTCCCGAGTCGGTGCTGTTCACACCGGAGCTGGGTCTGCAGTGACCCAGCTCTTCCGGCATGGAAGTGAACGCTTGGAGATGCCGTCATCTCCAAGCGCCACTGAAGCCGGCCAATCGGCTTGGATGCAGCGTGCTCCAGGTCATCGTGACCTTTATCACACCGTTTACACTGCAGGGCTTTATGGGTTATTCCCGTGTTAAACCCTGCATGTTACCTGGGTTGGATTGCCGGGTCACTTGACCCGGAAATCCAACCTGTCTCCTTTTACACCAAGGAGCTACCCAGGATAACCCGGGTTTTAGCTCTGGTGTAAAAGGGGTATCAGCGGCACTTTGCCATGTGCTTAACACAGGGGACAGTTTGTATAACTTCTAAGTCAAAAAAAATCAAGATTGCGGTTTGAGACCCTGAGATGTTAAATAATGCCCTTTGATGTGCAGTTATGCTTTTAGTAAATTGCAGATCATAAATGGCCATAATAGCGCAAGAAAACCTGCGGAATGGCAGAGCCACCCTTTAGCATTCACCAGGACAAAGACATGTCAACATGCATTCTAGTGATGCTGACAGCAGCTTGGGGAAGTTCTCCATTTATAGAAAAGTTCACAACTAAATTAGAAATGATTGCTTAGATGATATAAAGACTTTGATGTAAAGAAGGAAAAAAAGAATATAGGAAAGAAATAAAAGAAATGTAAAAAGACTAAAACAAATTTGCATGAAAGTGGAAATGTCTCTGAAGTGACAGAAATTCTGTTTAGCCATGACCTCAATTCCTGTCTGTCCAACATAAAAGGGCAAACTCTTATTTCAGCTGATTACAATGTACAATTTGCATGTTGCAACTTAATTTATTTTTCGCCTCAATTATTTTCCTCAGAAACATTTATTAGAAATAAATATAGTGCTGTACTTTCATAAGCTGTTTAAATGCCGCTTACACAAGCCTTTCTCTATACAGACTAATGGTCTATCTTTTTTGATATTGGCCACTATTTTGTAAAGCAGCAATTAGTTTTAAAACCAAGACAACCTGGTGTTGCCTTAAAACTAATTACCTCTTTAAATTTAGCGGTTATTTCTCCGTGGTCACGCCATGGGTTATTATGTAAAAAGTTCCCCATTTTAAAATCACATGCCACTCTTTATGTTTGAGAGCAACTGAAAGCCATAATGGCCAGTGTCACAACTGTCCGGCTGGCTGAAGAGGGGGGTGCCTATTTAGATGTAAACAGGGTTGGACTGCCCCTGCAGGGAACCGGGTAAATCCCCAATGGACCCCACAGATTCAAGCCCCCCACGTGCTGTTAAAAAATAATGGGGCTTAGTAGGCTGTGATTTGGGGCATGTTCAGGGGGAGGGTGTGCTGTGCGGGATATGATGAAATATCACCTTCATAATATTCTGCCTTGAGTTTGGTATAAAAGATAGACAGAAATTAGATAGACAATGTCTAGATAGACAACAGATGTTAGACAGGCAATAGGTAGAGAGGCACAAAGGTCAGCATGGATAAAGGTTGACGGGGTCAAAATGTCAACAAAATAATGTTGACAATTTTTTTTGAACCCTCCTCTTGGTGCCTAATCCTCCCTCCTGCTGCCTAACCCTAATCGTCCCTTCTAGTGCCTAACCCCAACCCTCCGGTTAGGCCCTAACCCTAAAAAAACACACAAAAATGTGTTGACCATTTTTGTGTTGATCTTTTGTACCTGTCGACCTTCATTCATGTTGACCTTTTGTACCTGTCAACCTATTGCCTGTCTAACATCTGTCTATCTATTGAATGGAACCCTTCTGCCTTACAGTATCACCCACATTTTCCCCAGCAGCAGTTACAATTGTTATTCTGCTATCTTATGTATCAAAGCCTATTCCATGAAAATGTTGCTTCAGTTACAAAATACTAATAATTAAAAAAATGGTGCCCTTGTATTTGGATTTAAATAATAGTCCCTTTATAGTATTAAAATTGTTATGATAAATTCATACTTATAAGGACTCAGGAGAGACATGTGCGGAACGTGTTTTGGTTTCTGGTTCTAATTCATCGATGTGTTTTGGTTTTGGATATGGATTTTGAAAAATTTATAAATCATGTAATGCTTGCCTGTTATTGTTTCCACCGTATTATTATTCTCAATAACATTAATTTTCAGTCAATTTTGGCCAACTCACAGCTCACAATATTGTTTTCACCCATATTGGCCAAAGGCTGGCTGGCTAAACTAAGCAACAAGCAGCGGCACAAACACAGCAGTTGAAAAGAATATAGCACATCTATGAAACATTACGGCACAGCAGTGGCAGACAGGATAGCATTTTAAGAAACTATACAACCCCATAGAATTAATGATTTATTAATCAAAAACTAGACCAGAGGCCCGACGGCAGTACAGAGAAATGGAGCTAGAGTATGTAGTGGAAGGCAGGGAAGTGATTTATTGATTGATTGAGAAAATTAAATTTGAAACGTTGCCTTTCCCGAACTGTTTTGCAGTAACTTAGAAGATAAATTGCTATAAAAGAATAAAATGTGATTAGCCATGGATTCACAACATGGGTTGCAAAATAGCTGGCCATACTACACCCCCCTCCTCCTCCCTCCCTCCAAATTGGGTAACACGCCCCTGTAGTACATTTACAGTAGGAGGTGCACCAGAGAGTCTGAGTATGAGGGGAACTTGCTCAGAGGCCAAAGAGCAATACAGGGAAATGACTGTGGATAATGTGTATATTGGAAGGCAGGTAAAAAAGAATGATCGATTGATTAATTGATGCTTCAGACCACTCCTATGGTGGCTTTTGTTTTTGTGCCTCACAGATTGCTGCAGCCAGTCCACCGTGCCCATGCCCTAACAGTGCTTCTAATCATTTTTTATTTGTGTACACAAACTGCCCCTATACCAACACCCTCTCCCTCTGGTCTCCAGTGTAAAATGGCGCCTGATTACGAGCGTGGGACTTCAAAACATGCAATCCAAAACATGCGAGATCCAACGCCGAGAAGATGACATTTTGGGCGGGATGCATGATCCGATGCATTCCGGCGTTGGTAATGCCGGTATGCATGACAATGACTGCAAAGGACAGCTCCATCGGTAAGAGTGGCCCTTTGCAGTGGAGGGATTTCCGGGTCTTTGACCCAGAAGCCCCTTCGGCATCCTTCTGCGCATGCCACGGGGGGTTGCTGTGAGGGATCCGATTGGATCCCTCTATCAGCACTCTGCGGAAAGAAGCCCATAGGCTTCTGTGGGTAATGCCATCAGGAAGATAGCGTTAACCACCACATTGCACTTCGGGGCTTAGTGCATATGAGAAATGCGGTCAAACCCGCCTTTTTGGGGTTTAACTGCATTTTTCCCATTGATGCATCCCGCCCCTAGTCTTGTTTTGAGCTCCGAACATGGCGGGAAAAGCCCCGGCTCGGTTCAACTCGGAACACCTAAGTTCGGGTGTATTTGTTTTTTGTGGAAACTGAACTGCGCATCTCTACTTATATGTTTTTTATGGATGTTTTTAACTGGCACAACCATTTAATGTAATGACCCTAAGCTGTGGTTCCCAAACATTCTCAGAGAATTCTGGAGATCCTTAGGGTCTCCAGAATTTTTTCAAGGCACCCCTAAGCAAAAATAATTACTGATCACTCCCGTTTTCTAAGTTGGGATAAAATAATGTAATAAGTATTTAAAAAGAAAGAGAAAAACTATGCTATTCTTATCCATTATTCCTTCCGTCTATCTCCCATTGCCCCCTCTATCTTATTCCCTTTGCCCCCTCCATGTCTCTCCCTTTGCCCCCTCCATGTCTCTCCCTTTGCCCCTTCATGTCTCTCCCTTTGCCACCTCCATGTCTCTCCCTTTGTCTTCTCCATGTCTCTCCCTTTGCTCCCTCCATGTCTCTCCCTTTGTCTCCTCCATGTCTCTCCCTTTGCCCCCTCCATGTCTCTCCCTTTGTCTCCTCCATGTCTCTCCCTTTGCCACCTCCGATTCTCACCCTTTGCCCCTCCATGTCTTTCCATTTTCCCCCTCCATGTCTCTCCATTTGCCCCGTCCATGTCTCTCCATTTTCCCCCTCCATGTCTCTCCCTTTGCCCCCTCCATGTCTCTCCCTTTGTCTCCTCCATGTCTTTCCCTTTACACACTCCATGCCTCTCCCTTTGCCCCTCCATGTCTCTCCCTTTGCCCCTCCATGTCTCTTCCTTTGCCTCCTCCATGTCTCTCCCTTTGCCCCTCCATGTCTCTCCCTTTGCCCCTCCATGTCTCTCCCTTTGCCCCCTCCATGTCTTTCCCTTAACACACTCCATGTCTCTCCCTTTGTCTCCTCCATGTCTCTCCCTTTGCCCTCTCCATGTATCTCCCTTTGTCTCCTCCATGTCTCTCCCTTTGCCACCTCCGACTCTCACCCTTTGCCCCTCCATGTCTTTCCATTTTCCCCCTCCATGTCTCTCCATTTGCCAAGTCCATGTCTCTCCATTTTACCCCTCCATGTCTCTCCCTTTGCCCCCTCCATGTCTCTCCCTTTGCCCCCTCCATGTCTCTCCCTTTGTCTCCTCCATGTCTTTCCCTTTACACACTCCATGTCTCTCCCTTTGTCCCTCCATGTCTCTCCCTTTGTCACCTCCATGTCTCTCCCTTTGTCTCCTCCATGTCTGTCCATTTGCTCCCTCCATGTCTCTCCCTTTGCCCCTCCATGTCTCTCCCTTTGCCCCTCCATGTCTCTCCCTTTGCCCCCTCCATGTCTTTCCCTTAACACACTCCATGTCTCTCCCTTTGCCACCTCCATGTCTCTCCCTTTGTCTCCTCCATGTCTGTCCATTTGCTCCCTCCATGTCTCTCCCTTTGCCCCTCCATGTCTCTCCCTTTGCCCTCTCCATGTCTCTCCCTTTGCCTCCTCCATGTCTCTCCCTTTGCCCCCTCCATGTCTTTCCCTTAACACACTCCATGTCTCTCCCTTTGTCTCCTCCATGTCTCTCCCTTTGCCACCTCCATGTCTCTCCCTTTGTCTCCTCCATGTCTGTCCATTTGCTCCCTCCATGTCTCTCCCTTTGCCCCTCCATGTCTCTCCCTTTGCCTCCTCCATGTCTCTCCCTTTGCCCCCTCCATGTCTCTCCCTTTGCCCTCTCCATGTCTCTCCCTTTGTCTCCTCCATGTCTCTCCCTTTGCCACCTCCGACTCTCACCCTTTGCCCCTCCATCTTTCTATTTTCCCCTCCATGTTTCTCCATTTGCCCCCTCCATGTCTCTTCATTTTTCCCCTCCATGTCTCTCCCTTTGCCCCTCCATGTCTCTCCCTTTGCCCCCTCCATGTCTCTCCCTTTGCCACCTTCATGTCTCTCCCTTTGCCACCTTCATGTCTCTCCCTTTGCCCCTCCATGTCTCTCCCTTTGCCCCCTCCATGTCTTTCCCTTAACACACTCCATGTCTCTCCCTTTGCCACCTCCATGTCTCTCCCTTTGTCTCCTACATGTCTGTCCATTTGCTCCCTCCATGTCTCTCCCTTTGCCCCTCCATGTCTCTCCCTTTGCCCTCTCCATGTCTCTCCCTTTGCCTCCTCCATGTCTCTCCCTTTGCCCCTCCATGTCTCTCCCTTTGCCCCCTCCATGTCTTTCCCTTAACACACTCCATGTCTCTCCCTTTGTCTCCTCCATGTCTCTCCCTTTGCCACCTCCATGTCTCTCCCTTTGTCTCCTCCATGTCTGTCCATTTGCTCCCTCCATGTCTCTCCCTTTGCCCCTCCATGTCTCTCCCTTTGCCTCCTCCATGTCTCTCCCTTTGCCCCCTCCATGTCTCTCCCTTTGCCACCTCCGACTCTCACCCTTTGCCCCTCCATCTTTCTATTTTCCCCTCCATGTTTCTCCATTTGCCCCCTCCATGTCTCTTCATTTTTCCCCTCCATGTCTCTCCCTTTGCCCCTCCATGTCTCTCCCTTTGCCCCCTCCATGTCTCTCCCTTTGCCACCTTCATGTCTCTCCCTTTGCCACCTTCATGTCTCTCCCTTTGCCCCTCCATGTCTCTCCCTTTGCCCCCTCCATGTCTTTCCCTTAACACACTCCATGTCTCTCCCTTTGCCACCTCCATGTCTCTCCCTTTGTCTCCTACATGTCTGTCCATTTGCTCCCTCCATGTCTCTCCCTTTGCCCCTCCATGTCTCTCCCTTTGCCCTCTCCATGTCTCTCCCTTTGCCTCCTCCATGTCTCTCCCTTTGCCCCTCCATGTCTCTCCCTTTGCCCCTCCATGTCTCTCCCTTTGCCCCCTCCATGTCTTTCCCTTAACACACTCCATGTCTCTCCCTTTGTCTCCTCCATGTCTCTCCCTTTGCCACCTCCATGTCTCTCCCTTTGTCTCCTCCATGTCTGTCCATTTGCTCCCTCCATGTCTCTCCCTTTGCCCCTCCATGTCTCTCCCTTTGCCTCCTCCATGTCTCTCCCTTTGCCCCCTCCATGTCTCTCCCTTTGCCCTCTCCATGTCTCTCCCTTTGTCTCCTCCATGTCTCTCCCTTTGCCACCTCCGACTCTCACCCTTTGCCCCTCCATCTTTCTATTTTCCCCTCCATGTCTCTCCATTTGCCCCCTCCATGTCTCTTCATTTTCCCCCTCCATGTCTCTCCCTTTGCCCCTCCATGTCTCTCCCTTTGCCCCCTCCATGTCTCTCCCTTTGCCACCTTCATGTCTCTCCCTTTGCCACCTTCATGTCTCTCCCTTTGCCACCTCCGACTCTCACTCTTTGCCCTCTCCATGTCTTTCCATTTTCCCCTCCATGTCTCTCCATTTGCCCCCTCCATGTCTCTCCCTTTGCCCCCTCCATGTCTCTCCCTTTGCCTCCTCCATGTCTCTCCCTTTGCCCCTCCATATCTTTCCCTTTGCCAACTCCATGTCTCTTACTTTGCCACCCACGACTCTCACCCTTTGCCCCCTCCATGTCTCTCCCTTTGCCCTCTCCATGTCCCCCCTCCTTACTTACCCTTAGTAGTGATTATCAGCTGTGTTCTGCAGCATCGCTCCGCAGATCAGACACTTCTTGTCTGATCTCCCACAATGCACTGCGTTGCAGGACCCCATTTATCAACAGGCAGCCTTAGGATTCACTGCCTGTTGCTTTATAGTGACAGCTCCCTCTCTACTTAAAGAAAAATACACTTGCCAGCCTCTATAGGCCAATGGCTGCCACAGCAACTGATGACAGCGCCACAGCACCCCAGGGAGCCGCGGCGCACAGTTTGGGAAGGACTGACCTAATGTGTTCCTCACACCTATTAGATTGTAAACTCATTTGGGCAGTACTATCTTTACCATCTATTTCATGTCAAGTACGTCATTTGGTTGTATCATGGTCATTTCAATTTACCGAGTTACAGAAAATGTCACAATAAATAAAAGGATAATAATACTAAGGTTCCTAATTTAAATTTTTATCTCTCTGAAATGGATAGTAATTATTTAATCAATAATATAAAAATTAACAAATCAACACAATTCTAATTGCCAAACTATTTACAAACTAATATAACAGCCACTACCTTAAGCTGCACCAACTGAACATTAGCCATCTAACTTATGCTTGCAGTATGGCCATATTATTACATTTGTATTACGTTTAGGTGGTTTGATTTGACAACAAAGAATTTACTGTATGTCCTTTAGAACATTAAAATGTCTTAGTACAAATTGCAGTTTGTTTAGCATTTGCTGTTGTATTTGAGAATAATTTGTTATTAAAATACATGCAAAATTAGAAGCAAACTAATGTCTGGCCGTGTGCATGATTTAGAACTCTGTAGAGCCACAAGCAAACATATAAAACCTCTGTGGTCTTAAGATATCAGTGTAGTGAAGCGTGCAAGCTTTGTTTGAAAAAACACTCACTCAGCTTAGCAGAGTCATTTAAATTTGATGTTACAGATGTAAAGCGCAGATATTGGTTAGATATCTTTGAATACTTGATTATCTGCCTAACATCACGTTAAACAAATTATTCACTTTTACCACCTAGTTGTGCTCAGACTACAGCCCTGATGTACACAGTGCATATATTAATACAAACACAGACTTATTATTTATAGAAGCACAGAGGAATTTTAAAAACTAAAATATACCCTTTTTTAGACTACAAACCACAACATCCTATATATCGGCAATATTTGTTACTAGAGTGAGGTTTCTCCATACTGTAGGTTTTCATGTTATTTAATGTGCATCTTATAAACGGTGTTTTAGTGGAATACGGTATATTGTGTTGGCATTTACAATGTTGACCTTCGGCAGGTTCACATGTGAATATCGACATGTTCGTAACGTCTACATTGAACATGTAGGGGTACATTTACTAAGAATCGTGTTGGTCCTGATTTGTCCCATTTTTCAACTCGGATAGGATCGGTCAAAAACTTACTTTTTTCACTTTAAAAATCTGGAATTTACCAAGCTCCCGGTTTTGACAGGATCGTTTTGATTGATGGTGTATTTGGTCGATCCTGTCCGTTTTCAAGTCCTGATTTCACCACCCGAATTTCTCTCCCGAACAAGCAGGCTGCACATATCAGTGAAATATGTGTAGACTGCTTGTTTATTTTTTTTATATTTTAAGGGTCAATTTTAAGCAAAAAAAAATGACGTGGGGGTCCCCCCCCAAAAGCATAACCAGCCCCGTACTTGTCAGTCAGGTTCCAAAAATTACGGGGAACAAAACGAATAGGGTTCCACCGTAATTTAGGAACCAGCACCAGGCTGCAGGGACAGTCCTGGTTTTTAAATATAGGGGGGAAAAATGCGTATGGTTCCCCATATATTTTAAACCAGCACCGGACCCAAAACGACCCTATTACTGGGTCTCCGGGGCCAAAGCATTCTCACCCCAAGTCGGTTAGTCCAAGCCGGGGATCTCAGGGGAGGTGGGGACCCCATAAAAAGGGGTCTCCCCTCTCCCAAAGCCAGGGCCCGCCCTAGCCCAATTTTTTGGTAAGCAAGTATATTTTTTGGCGCCCCCCATGCAGTGCCCCTTTTACAGTGCCACCGGTAGTGGTCCCCCCTGTGCAGTGCCCCTTGTGCCCCCAGTAGTATTCCCCTTATATAGTGCCCCCAGTAGTAGTCCCCCTATGCAGTGCCCCCAGTAGTGGTACCCCCTATCCAGTGCCCCTTTTACAGTGCCCCCGGTAGTGGTCCCCCCTGTGTAGTGCCCCTTGTGCCCCCAGTAGTATTCCCCTTATATAGTGCCCCAGTAGTACACCCCCCCTATGCAGTGCCCCCCAGTAGTGGTACCCACTATGCAGTGCCCTTTATATAGTGCCCCCAGTAGTGGTCCCCCCCTTGTAGTGCCCCTAGTAGTAATCCCCCCGTTGTAGTGCCCCCAGTAGTATTCCTCCCCCCTTGTAGTGTCCCCAGTAGTATTCCCCCTGTAGTGCCCCCAGTAGTAATCTCCTCTTGTAGTGCCCCCAGTAGTAGTCCCCCCCTTGTAGTGCCCCCAGTAGTAATCCCCCCCCTTGTAGTGCCCCCAGTAGTATTCCCCCCCTGTAGTGTCCCCAGTAGTATTACCCCCTGTAGTGCCCCCAGTAGTATTACCCCCTGTAGTGTCCCCAGTACTATTTCCCCCCTAGTAATCCCCCCTTGTAGTGCCCCCAGTAGTATTACCCCCTGTAGTGTCCCCAGTAGTATTCCCCCCTAGTAATCCCCCCTTGTAGTGCCCCCCAGTAGTATTACCCCCTGTAGTGTCCCCAGTAGTATTACCCCCCTAGTAATCCCCCCTTGTAGTGCCCCCCAGTAGTATTACCCCCTGTAGTGTCCCCAGTAGTATTCCCCCCTTGTAATCCCCCCTTGTAGTGCCCCCAGTAGTATTCCACCTTCCCCCGCCCCCCGCAGTAGAGACGTAATGAAAATTAACAAAAAAAACACTTACGTGAAACCCACTCCTGCTCCTGGTCCCGCCGCCGATACCAGCTGCTCCGTCCGCCGCTTTGCATTATGAGAGTGACGTCACGTCATGACGTCACTCCCATTACCCACTGCGGGAGCCGGAAGATGTCTGGCTCTGGCAGTGGGAGCAGCAGCCGATGAGAGTCTGTCTGACTCTCATCAGCTGCTAAAGCAAACACACAGCTGCCGGCGCCGGCGGCTGTGTGTTTGGCTCTGTGTAGTGCTGACAGAACTCCATCCGGTCAGCGCTACACACGCGGTGCAGCTGTGTCACAGAGACGCATGGTACGCAGCTGAGGCGCCCTTCACTATGTGGCACCTTACGCAGCTGCGTACCATGCGTAACGGGAGAACCGGCCCTGCCCAAACCCCAGGCTTGGTCTGAAGCCTGGGGCTCTTCCCTGCACCCCTGGAGCAGTGGGTACAGGGATAATAAAGTGAAGAATAGTAGAAAACTATTATATTTTACAGTGGTACTACCGGTGCCAGCATGCCTGCCCTTTGGCACTTGTGGAACTACAAGTGCCAGCAGGCATCCGGCACCCGTACCCCCACTGTAAAATAAATAGTTAAATAAAGAAGAACACACACATCGTAACTAGTAAAGATTTATTACACACATACATCAATCACACATACTTACATGTACCAGCCAGTCGGTCCACTTGTCTGAGTAGAATCCGTGAGGAATGACCTGCAGCAAAGATCGTATACTCACCTCCATCCTCGCGCTAGTCTCTGTAGCATCCAGGGGGGTCTTTGCAAAAAAACAAACCAAGTACCCGATCCATATACTTACCAGTAGCAGTGTATGTGTGTGACCACATAACAAAGCTAACCGGCTCCCGACTAAACAGTAAGAACAGTCAGGCGCCGCCAGCCAATCAGCAGCCGGTAACTGTAGAGCAACCGCTGATTGGGTCCGGCTCCTGACAGCTCCCACGTGAGCTGTCGGGCATTTGAGTGTAACACGGCCGACTTTAACAAAACTTAATAATGGTAAATTCCCGGTTTAGGCTGAAATAAGTGAAAAGTACCTCTGAATTGAGCCGATGGTGATATCATTTCTATTGTTCAAAATGGCCGAATTTGCGGCATTAAACCACCCGATTTCAACCCCAAAAGATGAAGAAATCACCCGACTTTAATGATAGTAAATTCCCGATTTACAAAAAAGTTATATTTTCACCCAAGAATGCAAATCGGGACCAACACGATTCTTAGTAAATTTCCCCGTAGACTTGGACCATGTCAACTTTAAACATGTCGGCACTGTAGTATTGTTGACATTGTTAAAATGTCGACAATGTGTTTGACGCTTACTTTTAACCCTGAAGGTAAAACTAGCCCCAATCCTAAGGTTATTGTATATTATGTATCACCCCAATGTACCATGGAGGGATAACAGCAGATATCCCCATAGGATTCTGTGGGGACTGCTAAGCTGTCTTCTGGAGCATGGTCCCAGCAGCTAACGTCACCAGGCGTTAGCTTGTTATAGCCTATGGGCTACACCCCACAACATTTTTGGGGAGAGGGCTCTGTAGGTTCCCTCTCCTCTGCTGCCCATTCACACATGCACTGACTGACATCGGCACATGCACAGCTGGCCGCAATAGAAAGTAAAGTGATAGCGGATGCAAACACTTTGTTTTTACTGATCACTGGGGGGGACTCATAATAATACATTTAGGTGAATTAAGGATTCCATATTGCTGCAATTTGCGGCGATAAGGAATCCTTATTATTGGGGGGCTGGATGCATCAATTAATAAATATGCTCCATAGCCTCTGATGTACTGTAGCTTGGGTCAACATCCTAAATGGGTTATTTTAGGAGGGATGGGTACGAGATGCCGGCGGTCAGAACCCCGACACCGGCATCCCGACAAGGTTAGATTACCGACACTTTGTCCTAACCCTCCACCTCTCCCTACCATAACTCTTCTTCCCTGATGCCTACCCCTAACTTTACCCCTAGTGCCTTAACCTAACCTCCCCTTCCCCTTCCCTGCACCCTAAACCTAACCCTCCCCCCTTAGTGCCTAACCCTCACCCTAGTGCCTAACGCTAACCCTCCCCCCTATCCCGCTACTTACCTTCAGGATTCCGGTGGTCGGGATGCCAGCGCCAGGATTCTGTCAGGTATCGGGACTCCAGCACCAGCATTCTCACCACTGGAATCCCCTCCGTCTGCATTTTAACCGCATCCCATTTTAGGATGTGTACGCACCTAAGAAAGAAAGAGAAGGAAATATAGTTTACACTGTGTATAATGTGACTGTGCAAGTACAGTAATTGCATTCACTATGCATAGTTATAATGCAAATATTTTTTTAAGATAGTATTGTAATAATAAATGATCTTAAAGTTGATGAATAAAAATATTTTTATAACATTTTAAAATAGGAGTAGATGCTAACAATATATTATGTACTGTAATTAGATAAGAAATATACAATACTGCAATAATTATACAATCTAATAACAAAATAGGGGATACAATTATAAAAAAAAGATTAAGAAAGATACTTTTTCTTTGCTCATAGCTTTATAATTTTTATACCCTATTTTTTTGTATCCTTATAGATTTTGTAATAGTAATTACAGACATGTATTTTTGGTATTTCTAATTAAATAAATTATTTTGTATCATCTACTATTTTTATTTTAAAATGCTTAAACCCCACAGAACAATTGCATATAAATATCAGTGCTCAGCATTATAACTACTTATATATTATCATAGTTTATTTATATAAAGCTTTATTTAATGCTGTACCCAGAATATTTCATCGGTTATATACTTCCCTGCCTTATCAGAGCTTACAGTCTAACCAAATGCACATACACACATTAGTGTTTATTTCAATCAGCAGCTAATTAGCCTAAAATAATATTTTTGGACAATGAAACCCATGTATACAAGGTGAGAACAGACACACTCTACACTGATAGGGCTTTAGTTGGAATCAAACCCATTACTGAAAACTATAATTGTCCATGTCAAATATTTATTTTATTGTCATTGATGTGTAAGGTGTGAGTGGCTATAACACAGCACACATAAAACAACCATACGAGGTAAAAGCTGACATACATACAAAAATAGGGTAGAGAGGCTTTGCTACCTAGAACGCCTACTACTGGGTTTGGTATAAAAGATCTACAGTAAAAAAGATAGACAGTACCCAGACACCAAATAGTAGACAGGTACAGACGGTCAACATGGTCAAAAGGTTGACATTGGAATGGTCGACACAACAATGGTCAACACATGTTTTTTTTCTAACCCTAATATTCAGCCTAACTCTCCCTCCTGGTGTCTAATGCTAACAAGAGGAAAATGGGAATGAGGATGGCTCAGGGTGGATACTTGAACAGTAGTGAGGGTGTACAACAGCACGAGTTGTGTAGTTGGGAATTTGTTAGAGCATTTAAATATTTGAAGCAGAGTCTGATCAGCTGTGGTAGGGAATTCCAAAGGTTAGGTAGGGGTCTGGTAAAAGTCTTGTATGTGAGAGTGAGAATCAAAGAGGAGGTGAGGAAAAATTATAAAATACATGTAAAGTAGTCATTTCATATGTGTTATTTTCTGACTGAACTACACATTCAACATATACTGGTGTATGCTGCTTTCACTGTTATTCGTGCTATTAAAGGCCACCTTTAAAATGAGACATTTAAAACACGTGATATCACTATTCTCCAAATATGTTATATTACACAGGAGGGACAGAGTTATGGTACACACGGGACTATCGATAACAATATCGTTGTTTTATATCCCAGGTGTGCTGGACGATTGATATCGATCATCTAGCACACCATGTACCTACCAACGACTATAACGAGCGGGTCCCTATAGTAACCTGGTCGATATCAACCAGGTTGGCCTGCATGCACGGGCGATGGTCAATATAGATATCGACCATACATGCCCGCGCATCGCAGGTCATTGTTGGCTGAAAAATGCTTGATATGAATGATAATGATATGATTGATATTGTTATAGTTCATATCGTCCATTTATGTTGTACCGTGTGTACGCAGCTTTACACTACTGTATGTAGGCATATACTTTGCAGGATATTTTGATATTTTACATATATCCTGATTTCACTTGTGTATCAAAAGAACAATATACATGTTTAAATCTAAAGCATATCAAAATGGACTTTAAAAAGAACTGAAAAGAAAGCATATTGTAATTACCCTTTATTCATGCTTGCCTACCTTTATAGTTTCCTCTCTGGGAAAAGGCCGGAGAAGAGATGCAGGTGGGTGGTGATGGGGGCTGGACTGGGCTATTTACACAACTAGACCTCCCTTTCGTGGTAAAATTCCACAAATTGTGCATATTTAAATATGGGGTGTGACCAAATAATAAGATTATCATAAAATCGCGTCATTAAGCCCCACACCCTCCTAACAGGTCTGCTAATTCCAGGTAAGATTCTTCCCATTCCTCTCACTTCTCTAGGAAGGTGCCTATACTTCCTTGGGTCCTCAGTTTTCCTTTACCCACCTCCCCGAAAAGTCAGTAGCCTCCTACAGGTTCCGGAAGAGTAGTCAAATATACCTTTAATAAAATGATAAATATATATTTATGATAGTTGAACAATTTATTTCTCTTAATATAATGAATTTTAATAAAGACTTTAATAAAATAATTATATATACTGTGTTATTATCATCATCGGTTTAATATATCTGATAGGGAATGCACTGAGAAATTTGTGTTTATTCTTTAATAAGAATGGCATCAACATTTATGTAGTTTCATCATTTTACATACCTCCCAACTGTCCCGATTTTAGTGAGGCAGTTTTGGTTTGGTGGGACTGTCATTCCATTTCAAGACTTTAGGTCAAATCTATCAGTAAGAGATAAAGATTTCCTGGGATTTAACCTGTGAGAGATGTTATTGTTTACACTTGTGGAGTGATACAGCTGTGGCTTTGTGATGACAAGTATATCAGTCGTGCGGTTACACTGTGAGGTGTGCGGTCATTGGGAAATAATGTACAATGATCTAGTGTGTCCAATCATGTTGGTGGGCCACCAATAGTAAATATCCCCGATATCATCTATGGTCCCCTGTACATACATTTTGGGGATACTTAATACTAGCGAGTAGCCCCCAAAAGCACCCGATATCCCACAAATTTTATTTGATAAACATGCGCTTTTCTCTTGCTTCAGGTACAGTGTGTAGTCATGTCCCACTGTTTCTTGCCCTTTAAATGCCATGCTTATCAACTCAGCATTAAAATGTTTTTTTTGTGGAGGGAAGGGGCCACTTACCACTTTGGAAGCAATAAGCACACACTGTGGAATGTAACTTTTCTTTAAACAAAAAAATGCAAGATTATGCAAATTAGATGGTTTAGAAAATGTGCAATTCTGCATAATAGATATCAAGCATTTTTCCTTAGCATTTAGTTGCACAATCTCTAAAAACCGACACATCACATGATTACTTCCTGTGATTGTAATCATTTCTATTACAAGTTATGTAATTGCCATGTGTAAGAAATTGTTCAACACATGGACTTCATTCCCATCAATCTGTGTGTTTACCATACTTGTCTACCCTCACAAAACGAGAGCCGCTCCCCTTTCAGAGCCAGTAACGAGAGTGTGGATAATTAAGCCCCTCAGGAGACAAGAATGACCCAGGAAGTGTGTGACAGGGAGAGCAGAAGAGCAATATAGTGAAAGTAGAGAAACTAGTACAAATATAAAATTAAAAATGAAACAAAGGTGGGTAAAGGAAAACTGAGGCGAGTCTGCAGGTAGCACTAAGAAAAATAAAGAAATAAATATATATTTATAAACAATATCTGTATAGAGATATTTATATATTATATATATATATATATATATATATACATACACACACACACACATACACATTAAATATATATGCATGTGACGTCATCAAGCACACGCGATAACAGGATGGGACGGAGACCTAACCTGTATCCATGGTAACCTCCCTGAAAAAAAACAAATAAACAAAAAAAAACCAAATAAACAAGCAAAACAATAAAACATATTGCGAACATCTAAAGAAGTGAAAGGAAAAAAACAATAGAAAATGTGAACCAATACCAAAACGTGACTAGGATATAGTACAAGATGTACCATAAATGGTGATGTACACAGCATATAAATAAGACTAAAATGTGTCAGTGTAAACATAAGTAGACAACATGTGAAGAAAAAATACCACGTGTGAAATGGAATGATCTGTGTAATGGTTGCAATATCAACTGTCCAATATACAAACAGGCACCATGGACTACAGGTTAAACAAACATAGAAATAAATGAATGTGCAAAGGAATATGTGAACAAATAATATGGAAAATAAAAATAAAAAATAATAATAAATGGTCAATATATGTATTCAAACTAAAAATCTAAAAACACCTAACTATGTGTCATAAAAACACAGACATGGAACATAAAAAGGAACAATCACTAATAGTACTAGTATAAAAAATGCTGAAAATAAGTTGACCGTTATAATGACCTCCAGCAGATGGTAACTATAGCAGGTTTCTTATCCTGCTCACAACATACATCACACAAACAGTCATGAATGTAGTGACAGAAAACCACAACAAAAAATTTTATATAGAAGGGGCATCAAGCCTCTCAGAACAGGATAATGCATTTATGCACCAAATGTGAGGTAGAGAAATACATCTCTTATTTGCCATAAATGGCACAAAATGACAATACATGGACCTTGCTAATCTAAAAAGATGGCATATAAGCCACTTTTTATAATCAAAACAAACATTGGTGGTATACATAGCTTGTAGCCAACATATAGTACAATAATAGTACTAAGGCCCATGATGAGCAACCAAGGACCAACAAGTACACTGGTCGATATCATGTGTGTATTATGGAAAGATTTACTCAAAGGAAACAGGATAGTCCTAAAGATTCGTTAAGACCCCGAGGCGTCAAAGTATCCAAATGAAAAATCCAAGAGGATCCAAGCTATAATAGCCTCCTTGCCCTATTACCCCCTCTAATCAAGGCGGGTACATGATCAATGATCTTGTAACGAACTGTGGCCATACCATGTTTAAGCAAGGCAAATTGTCTTTGCGACCGGTTGGTCACTGCCTCCTGATAATAACGCGGCTCTAATGGCCGCTCGATGTTGCGCCATGCGTTCCTTAAATTGACGCTCTGTCTTGCCCACGTAGTGCAAACCACATGGGCAAGACAGAGTGTATACAACAAAACGTGAGCTGCAGGTTAAGGGCCAATTGATTTTAAATTTCCTGCCTGAATATGGATGCACCATATGACTGCCAATTTGCATATAGCTACAGGTGGTGCATCCCAGGCATTTGAAACAGCCATTTTTATGACTCAAAAAATTACTGGGACCTGATGTTTTAAAGGCTGTAATATATTTTTTTACAATCATATCCTTAATATTACGACTACGTGTAAAGCTCGGCATGACCCTGGTGTAGCGTAAAATATTAATCTCTGGGTCAGTGGCCACCAATGGCCACAGTTTTTTTTACACCTGCTGACATGTGTCTGCTTTTGATGTTCATTAATCCATGGGACTATCTGTTTGAGCTTTTTCTTCTCTTTAGGTGCTAGCTTAATTGGGTACCTCCGGGTCACAAATTTAGCCAACATAATGTCAAGCTGTCTTAGTGTCTCATTGTAATCACTCGTGATCCTACACACTCTGATAAACTGAGAGTATGGGAGACCAAACACAGTGGGACGTGGATAGAAGCTGTCGTATTTAGGAGCGTGTGTCTGTCGGTGGGCTTGACATACAGTGATGTTTGGATATGAGAATCCACTATTTTGATATGACCGTCCAAAAAATTTATTTCATGCTGACTATGATGGACAGTCAACTTGATGGGACTGGCAGACCTATTCTGTAAGTCAATCAAATTACACAGAATCTCAACATCCCCTTGTCAAAAAATGAGTAAATCATCGATATAGCGATAATATAAGAATATATGTTGAGATAGAGACGTATCTTCAAAGAAAAGGCTTTTCTCTATGTCCCACATATAAGCATTGGCAAAGGACGGGGCTGCTGCTGAGCCCATAGCACACCCCTCAGGAGAGAAGAATGACCAGGAAGTGTGTGACTGGGAGAGCAGAAGAGCAATATAGTGAAAGTAGAGAAACTACAAATATAAAATTAAAAATGAAACAAAGGTGGGTAAGTGAAAACTGAGGAAAGTCTGCAGGTAGCATTAAGAAAAATAAAGAAATAAATAAATATATATATATATATATATATATATATAAATAAACAATATCTGTATAGAGATATTTATATTATATATATATATGTATACACACACATTAAATATATATGTATATATATATATATATATATACACACCACTGTTCAAAAGTTTGGGGTCACTTAGAAATTTCCTTATTTTTGAAAGAAAAGCACTATTTTTTTTCAATGAAGATAACATTAAATTAAACAGAAATACACTATATACATTGTTAATGCGGTAAATGACTATACTAGCTGCAAATGTCTGGTTTTTAAAGGAATATCTACATAAGTGTATAGAGGCCCATTTCCAGCAACCATAACTCCAGTTTTCTAATGGTACATTGTGTTTGCTAAGCGCGTTAGAAGACTAATGGATGATTTGAAAACCCTTGTGCAATCATGTTAGCAGAGCTGAAAACGGGTTTGCTCGTTAGAGAAGCTATAAAACTGGCCTTCCTTTGTGCTCATTGAGTATCTGGAGCATCACATTTGTGGGTTCGATTATACTCTCCAAATGGCCAGAAGAAGAGAACTTTCATGCAAACCCGACAGTCTATTCTTGTTCTTAAAAATTAAGGCTATTTCATGCGAGAAATTGCCAAGAAACTGAACATTTCCTACAATGGTGTGTACTACTCCCTTCAGAGAACAGCACAAACAGGCTCTAAACAGAGTAGAAAAAGAAGTGGGAGGCCCCGGTGCACAACTGTGCAATAAGACAAGTACATTAGAGTCTATACTTTGAGAAATAGACGCCTCACAACTCCTCAACTAGCAGCTTCATTAAATGGTACCCGCAAATCGCCAGTGTCAACATCTACAGTGAAGAGGTGACTCCAGTCTTCTGGCCTTCTAGGCAGAGTGGCAAAGAAAAAGCCATATCTGACACTGTCCAATAATAGGAAAAAAAACACAGACATTAGACAGAGGAAGATTGGAAAAAAGTGTTATGGACAGATGAATCGAAGTTTGAGGTGTTTGGATCACACAGAAGAACATTTGTGAGATGCAGAACAAGTGAAAAGATGCTGGAAGAGTGCCTGACGCCATGTGTCAAGCATGGTGGAGGTAATGTGTTGGTCTAGGGCTGCTTTGGTGCTGATAAAGAGGGAGATTTGTACAAGGTAAAAGGGATTTTGAATAAGGAAGGCTATCACTGCATTTTGCAATGCTATGCCATACCCTGTGGACAGCGCTAGAATGGAGCCAATTTCCTCCTCCAACAGGACAATGACCCAAAGCACACCTCCAAATTATGCAAGAACTATTTAGGGAAGAAGCAGGCAGCTGGTATTCTGTCTGTAATGGAATGGCCAACTTAATAACCATAGCTCTGAGCTACGGTTATTAAGTTTCATCAACTATATAGGTAATGAGCACATGCTCTTGGTGGAGACAAACTGAATATGCCCTAACATCCATAGTAGACAGGGGACGCGGATAAAGGATATCGAAATTGGTGGCATACTGGAGTCGGGGGACGAGATCAATTAGAAAGGTGGAACATGAGGGATCCCTGTCTAAAGACGGATTTATTGTTGTGCTTAATATACAAGTGTACTTATGGTACGGGAACTCACTTCTAAAAAATTGTTCATTGTATTATCTGACAATACCACACTATCAGGCGCTTGTCCCCTCTCTATTTTTCTAATATATATATATATATATATATATATATATATATATGGTAAGCAATATAGTGACACTCTCAGGGCTTTGTACAAATATTATTGACGGTGTATTCACACCAAATCACCGACCAGTGTCCTTCTAAGGTCACCTTTAGAAGGATACTGGTCGGTGATTTGGTGTGAATACATCGTCAATACTATTTGTACAAAGCCCTGAGAGTGCCACTATATTGCTTTCCATATACAAGATTTTGTTTGGAGGCACCCAGGCATGTTGGACCTGTGACTCAATTGAGTGCCGGCCTGCTCTGGTTATTATATATATATATATATATATATATATATATATATATATATGTAGAAAACAGAGAGAGGGCACTCAATGGGACTTATGCAGCAGATGTAAATAAATTAGGTCAAACCAGAAATGCTGTTGACAGCATTTCTGGTTTGACCTAATTTATTTACATCTGCTGCATAAGTCCCATTGAGTGCCCTTTCTCTGTTTTCTACTTATTTAACCCATGGTTGACTGTGGCACCAGGGCTGTTGATATTTTGTAGGAGAGTGCCGGACTATTATTCTTACATATATATATATATACAGTGCCTTGCAAAAGTATTCACCCCATTGGCTTTTTACCTTTTTTTGTTACATTACAACATGTAATTTATTTAACATGTAATTTATTTATTTTTTTAATCTGAATTTTATGTGATGGATCTGCACAAAATAATCTATTTTTGTGAAGTGAAATGAGAAAAAAATATATAAAAAAGACTCTTTATAAATAAAATTCTGAATATATTTTGCACAGCACATAACACCAGTGTCGGACTGGGGCATGAAGAGCCCACAGGGGGAAGACAATGATAGGGGCCCATACTTAGGGGTGTGTCCAGCCTCCAGAGAGGTTTGGGTAACCATTAGAGAGTGCATGATCTGGGCCTCTGTAAAAATATACAGTATATAGTAAATACTGCTGGTACATGCATGATAAATACCAGCAATGCATTGTACAAAATACATCATAGTCCTGTGCAGTATAATGTAACATATGTATAATGTATAATTCAAGTGCAGAGTTTGGAACCTGATGCTTAGAGGAGGGGGTGGGCCCAGACAGTGGGGCCCACCGGGGGATTCCCCTGTACCCCTATGGGCCTGTCTGATCCTGCATAGCACTTTTTAGCACTGTTTGCACAATTGTAGAATAACTAGCTGCTGCTAAAATTAATCTGTGCGGATTTATTGATTTTGATTTTGTTGATATATGTTTGGCCCTTCTTTTTCTACATGTGAACAAATTGTTTTAAAGCTATCTCTGGAAGCTGAAACTAATTTTTTTATGTACTTTATTTCACTATATACTTTTTGATTAATATAGCATATACTGTATATATATTGCAAATTTTTGGACTTTATTTCACTAAACAAGTTGATATAGATTATCTATGGTCTGTTTTTTCAACACGCCAGTCGATAGGATTAACTATATGTGAATATATATATATATATATATACAGATAGCCAAGGTGCGGCACTCGCGGCATAATCTCAATGGATAAACAATACGTGACACACAGTTAGTCAACGTTTCAGTTCTTTACTGAACTTTTTTCAAGAAAAAAGTTCAGTAAAGAACTGAAACGTTGACTAACTGTGTGTCACGTATCGTTTACCCATTGAGATTATGCCGCGAGTGCCGCACCTTGGCTATCTGTATCCTAAGAATTCGTGAGGGCACCGGCAGCAGATATAATATTTATGTGATATTGGGAGTGCCAGGCCATCTGTGATTGTATATATATATATAATATTATATATATATATATATATATATAGATAAAACCAAATAAGATAAAGGGGGCGCACCATCGTGCATCAAAACATTATATTACAAGCAATCATGCAACAAACAAATACAAAGTACGTACCAACGTTTAGCGGTCAGACCATTGCAGGTATAAGGAGCATGGGGTTTATTACCAAAGGCAAGTGGCTACTTCCACATGTGGTCGCCCCAAGCCAAGCCTGTATGTATTTTGTCATCCAGGGTTCGTCAGAGGACTGGCTTGGTGCTCACAGTTGTCCATATAATTTGGCAGTTCTACCCCAGGCAATTATTATTATTATTATTATTATTATTATTATTATTATTATTATTATTATCATTTATTTATATGGCGCCACAAGTGTTCCGCAGTGCCTTACAAAGTACATAAACAAGTTGTAGACAAGCGACTTACAGAACAATACAATACAGGACCAGGACATGGATAATATATATTGCTACATCAGCGACCATAACACCCAGATAAGCAACAGAGCATAAGCAACCAAGTGTTAGGTTCCCTAGCGGTTGGTAAGAAGTAGATGAAATTAAAGTAGGGAGAAGCACAAGAGGGTAGAGGGACCTGCTCGTAAGAGCTTACATTCTAAAAGGGAGGGGAAGACAAACAGGGGTGACACAGATGGGGTAAACGGGGAGGAAGGCGCATGTAGCAGGGAGTTAGACTGATAGCTGGAAGGCTTTGATGAAGTAGTGGGTCTTGAGAGCCCATTTGAAGGATTGCAAAGAGGTAGAGAGTCTGATGGGGGGTGGGGGAGAGTTCCAGAGGTGGGGAGCAGTGCGGGCAAAATCATGGAGGCGGGAGTGGGAGGAAGTAATCAGCTGGCATGAAAGGCGGCGTGCATTAGTTGAACGAAGAGAGCGGAGAGGAGAGTGAAGGGAGATGAGATCAGAGATGTATATGGGAAAAGATTGGGTGAGGGCTTTGTAAGCGAGTGTGAGAACCTTAAATGGGGTTCTAAAAGGGAAGGGGAACCATCAATAATGGTCAGCTGCAATTATACTGTCAATAAAATCAAAGAAACATCATTCTATCATACCATGTTGTAAACATATTTTAAAAAAAAGATAAAATATCAAGATAAAAATTAAAAATAAAATACATAGGCACGAACGTAGAAAATTATAAATTTTATATAAAAAATGGCTAATTAAAATCTCACAAAAAAGGTGTGATCTCAAATCCTTCATTTAGGACATGGGGATGTAAAGTGTTTAGTGTGAGGATCCAATATGTTTCTCTTTTTAACAACATATTGAGACTATCATCACCTTTTTGATCTGTTGTTACATGTTTCAGTCCAATGAATTTTAATGTCTCAGCGTTACTAGCATGACACAATTTGAAATGTCTAGGGACACTGATTCTCTACTGCATTCTTGATATTTATCATATGCTCTAGAAGGTGAATCTTAAGGTCCCTCTTAGTCTGTCCAATATATTTCTTCCCACAACCAAATTTGAGCATCTAAACTATGTGGGTGGTATTACAATATAATACAATATAAACCCTTTACCTTTATAGTCTGTCCCTTTATCTTTTTCTCCTCTAAAAGTTTTCTGAGACCATGTGGGCAAACTTTGCATCCTCCCCATATAAAAAACCTGTCACCAGTTTTTAGAAAAATATTTTGTTGATGTTCTAAAACTACAGGTAAACTACTGGGCGCAAAATATTTTTTTTAAAGTTTTCACTCTCCTAAACACTAACTCTGATCTTTCTAAAATAAATGGAGACAAGACTGGGTTCATTTTAATAACGTACCTATTGTATACTTAGTAATGGCTTTCCGTATTTCTCTACTAAAATCATTATACTCAGTGACAAAAGGACACTGGATGTTATTTTTGGCATCTTCATCCTTATTTTTCTTTTTACTTTTATATTGGATTAAATTGTGTCTATTCAAACCTCTCGCTCTTTCAACAGCCGAATTAATAAGGGATAGTGGATAACCTTTCTTAAGAAAACGTGAAACTTTTCCAAAGTGTTACAATTCTATCTCAACTTTCCACTCAATGTTATGACATCTTTTAAAATCAAAATAGTTATTTCTATCTACTGGCTTAAAAAAATTACCATAGCATTGTTTGGCGTCTAGCACTAGATCCAAGCAAATAATCTCTTGTTCCTGATAGTTTGCCGTGAAACTTAGATTAAGATGGTCCATAAATTTAAAAAATTCCTCTTTCGTTCCCCGCCATACAATCAATATATCATCAATATAGTGCTTAAACATGACTATATTGGCAAGAAATGGATTATTATAGACACAATTATTTTCCTAAATACCCACATACAGATTTGCAAAATTAGGTGCACAAACCGTCCCCATCGCAGTTCCTCAAAACTGTAGGTACTGTTCCTTTAGGAAAGAGAAATAGTTATGTTTCTATACATAATTCAGACAATTTATTAAAAATTCTAATCTAAATGGCTCCACCATAGAATTATTCATTAACATCTCTCTAATACATTTTACCTAATTTTTTAGGGCGATGAAGCGGGGTGCGCAATATGATAAACCCTCCGTTACCTTGGAGTACCAAAAGGTTTAGAGACAAAAAGGTAAGAGAGGAGGAAAAGGTGCCTCTGTACAAAAAATAGTGATTTAAAAAAGAAAGATATAGGTTTGAAAGACGTGTTCAACCTTTCAAAGGTTCCCTTAATACCTGCTCAGTGTAGCCTGTTAGATAAAGGTTTGTCATTTGCCCTGAGTACAGGGTTCAATAAATTCAACCTTCAAATGGATTTTATGTGCGTAAAATGACTCTTAAAAGACATTTTTTAAGAAATTATAATAAATCTTTAGCTCCACTTAAAAATTGGGACTCAGTTAATACTCTTTCAACATCAGGTATAAAAAATAAATCGACCTTCCATCCTGTGGAATGCAGAGGATCATATATAGATATGTTTTCCCAATTAGTGAAAAAAGAATTTGACTCATTGGGAATAATAATGCTATATACAAAAATAACTTAACCCTTGCTGAAAAATTAGCATTAAAGGATCTGATAAATAATAAGGAATTAATAATACAACAAGCTGATAAGGGAGGTGATATAGTAATTTTAGATAGATCTAGCTATGTTACAGAATTGAATCGATTACACTGGGAAACAAAAACATTGTTTTTTTTCTTGCCAAGGATTTAAGAACGGTTTGAAAGTATTCACAGGTCCTATTTTCGCATTAGCTTTTCGCTATAGTTGAATTGGTTCCAGTTTTCAAATTAAATGAAAAATTATAAAATTCAATTATTTTCTCCATTTGAAGTAACTTAGTAGTCTAGGCTGCTTTACTTGACAGAATCGACTTAAATTTTACTTTCTTAACAACTACCCTCTTTCAACAATAACAAGAATTTGTTTTATTTGTGATAACGTAGCTGGTAGTCACGTTTGAGACATAACACATTCAAATCTCCTCACAGCAGTGCACTGCTGAGCCTGCTGGGACATCCTCTGAATGCAGCCACGCCTCCTCCCAGCATACAGAGAGGAGCAATGGAGAGGACCGAGTGATGCAGTTAGCACATCTCCTGTTCCTTTGCTCGGCCCTCTCTCTGACCCACCACAACCAATTTCCCGCCGTTTGGTCTTGTTTTGTTAAGTGCCTCCTCGGCTTTTGTTGGGAGTTAGCACTGAATGTGTGAAACAAAACTTTTTCGCCGTAAAAATTATTTCTTCTCGGAGACGGTGTACAAACAACCCGGATGTTTTTTGTTATATTTGTGGCAAATATAGTGTTGTAAAAGAAAGAAAAAATATAACTGTATTCATAAAACAAGCATATCAGGCTTATTTGGACGTCACATAAGCCAGCAAGACAACATTTGGATGCCTCACAAAGTTTGTAAAACCTGCGTGGAATCACTCCGCAATTGGACTAAAGGTGATTGAAAAGGACTTCATTTTGGCATACCTTTGATGCGGTGTGAGCCAAAAGATCACTTGAGTGACTGCTATTATTGTGCTGTAAATGTGAAGGGTATGAATCGATTTAAAAAACGCAAATGGAAATACCCTAGTATGAATTCTGCAAAACAACCGATACCACATAGCGAAGATTTACCTGTACCATCATTCATTTCTTTGTGCAAAGTTGAATGTGATGATGTGGAAATGTTAATTTCATCCAGTGCAAGTGACAACACAGATGAAAGTAAGTTTGAAGAAAGTTCCTCTACTCCAAACAAATTTTCTCAAAAGGAACTAAACTATTTAATTTGTGACTTGAATTTATCGAAAAATGGAACTGAGCTTTTTGCATCCAGACTTCAAGAAAGCACTGTCTTGAGCCGGATGTTACTATAATGTCGTATCGAAATAGAGAGCAAGCCATTCTTTAGCCAAGATAACAATCTTGTGTATTGCAACAATATTTCGGAACTTCTCCAGATGATTGGCTTACCAGAATATCGAGCAGAAGACTGGTGGCTCTTTTTGGATAGTTCTAAAAGGACCTTAAAATGCGTATTACTGCACAATGGGAATAAATTTGCGTCGATTCCAATTCAAACTTAAAGAACAGTATGAAAATATCATGTTACTCTTAGAAAAAATTGCTTATTCTCAGCATCAGTGGTCTGTTTGTGTCGATTTAAAAATGGTAAACTTTCTTCTTGGGCAGCAAAGTGGATATACTAAGTATTCTTGACACATATGCTTATGGGATAGTCATCCAAAATAAAAGCACTGGCAGCAAACCGCATGGCCTCCAAGAGAAGTTAAAACTGTAGGAGAAGCCAACATCATTCATGAGCCCTTAATTGACATGAAAAAAATCATACTGCCGCCTCTCCATATCAAACTGGGTTTAATTAAACAATTTGTAAAAGCATTGGACAAGTCAGGCGATTGTTTCACGTATATTTGTCGAACATTTACATCTCGTGAAGGATCCACATTTTACCACATCTATGACTGAATCTGAAGCATGGCTGAGTTATGTGTCTGTCATTCAAAATTGTTTAAGCAATCACAAGGCAGACAACTATCATGAAATAGTCCACAACATGCTAAAATGAAAGTAGGTGCCAACATTAGTATGAAAGTACATTTTTTGTACAGCCATTTAGATCACTAACAGTCCAATCTAGGAGATTTAGGCGAAGAACAGGGTGAACGGTTCCACCAGTATATTCAGGTAATGGAAGAAAGATATGAAGGAAGGTGGGATCGTCACATGATGGCCGATTACTGTTGGAATCTGCAGAGGGACTGCCTGCAACAAGAGTACAAGTGAAAATCCTACAAAAAACAGTTCCCATAGCTTCCTAACACTTATGTATGTAATTATCCTATGTCTTTTTATCACATTTTACGAATAAAATGTAATCAGAATAAAAAAAATATCTTTTTAACTATTTTTAACATTGTTTAATTTCATTTTTTATAAATGTATTTATTTATTTATTACCAGTTATTTACATAGCGCACACATATTCTGTAGCGCTTTACAGAGAATATTTGTCCATTCACATCAGTCCCTGCCCCAGTGGAGCTTACACTCTATACTCTCTACCACATGCTCACATACATACACACTAGGGTTAATTTTTGTTGGGTGCCAATTAACCTACCAGTATATTTTTGGAGTGTGGGAGGAAACCGGAGCGCCCAGAGGAAACCCACGCAAGCACAGGGAGAATATACAAACTCCACACAGGGCCGTAGTGGCAATCGACTGTGCTGCCCAATTACATAAATATTAAAGACATATGCATATCTCAAAAACTAGAGCCAATTGAAAAATAAGCATAGCATATTCATGATCAGGAGCACAAAATTAATCGAAATCGACTCTTAAATCCCTGGCAACAGATTGACTGTTCCCCAGTATTATTATCAGATTCTAATTATGTGAAGTTGAAAAGAGATCTGACAAGGAATATTTTGTTGAATTGTCTAAATTATTATGTATGGGGAAAGACCACAAAATATTGTCTGGTGAAGAATTTAAGTATTTGTGGAATGAACATCCGAAAATAGCAACAATCTATTACCTACCCAAAATCCATAAAAATCAGGATGCTCCATCTGGTCGCCCGATTATATTGGGAATTGAGTCAATAACAGCTAGACTATATGAATATGCATATATATTTATCTGAAAAAGTATGTACCTGATCTTGCATCCTAAATAAAAGATTTTACTCAAGTGTTACAGATGGTTGATGCTCTTAAATGGGAAGATTCCTTTAAATGGGCTAGTATTGATGTTCAATCGCTCTATACATCTATCCCGCATAAGAAAGGGATATAATGTATTAGAGAGGTGTTGATGAATGATCCTATGATGGAGCAATTAAGATTAGAGTTTTTAATAAATTGTCTGAATTATGTGTTGAAACATAATTTTTTTTTCTTTCTTAAAGGAACAGTACCTACAGATTTGCAGAACTGTGATGGGGATGGTTTGCGCACCCAGTTTTGCAAATCTGTATTTGGTTATTCGGGAAAACAATTGTATCTATAATAATAATAATCAATTTCTTGCCAGTATTGTCATGTTTAAGCACTATATTGATGATATATTGATCGTATGGCGGGGAATGAAAGAGGAATTTTTTAGATTTATGGACCATCTTAATGTGAATGAATTCAATCTAAGTTTCACAGCAAACTATCAGAAACAAGAGATCGTATTCTTGGATCTAGTGCTAGACATCTATTAATGCTGTCTAGTCGCTATGAAAACTAATTGCTTTCCAATCTAATCGTGTGGTTCCAAAGCACAAAATGTGATTTTTATGTAAAAAAAGTAACATGATAGAAGTTTAACAATTAGAGTAAAAAGCACAAAATATACAATAAGTACAGCCGATACATATGCAAGCGCTCTGGATCCAGCATACAGCCATTCAGTCCTGAAGTCTGTGTTCACAAAGAAGATGTCTACATGCTGGAGCCAGAACACCCGGTATATATGTGGTTCAGGTTACATAGATAACAAAGAAGACAAGTTGGCAGGTTTTCATTGGTTCCGGCTTCAAGTCAGTCTGGTACGGCACAGGTCGTTGGTCAGTTCATAAGATGTCATCAGAGGTAGGGGTCAGTTCTCTAATGGTTACATTGTGTCATCTTCCCGCCGAAGAACTAGTTCCAGCTGGCTACAACACTACATACAGAGAATTACATTCTAATCAATAACTCCCTATCATCCATAACTAGCGTACGCATGGTGCGATCCCTTTGCCGATAGGAACGGATGTCTGCAAATAAATAGGGATTTAGTATGGTACCAAACATGACATGTCTAATATATCCTGAACCTTAGATCTCTTTTAAATAAATCTTACATCATAATTATTAGCTAACAATACCTTTAATAACTCTGGTTATTAACTATAATGTGTGGGAACCATTTTATCAGTGTGTGTGGGAGGGTGCGTATATGTGTGTGTGTGTGCGTTCGCATGTAATTGTGTTGAATTCGCACCAGCGCGCAATGGCGTGCCAGTCACATGTTATTAGACAAGTGACAATACTATCGACAGATAATAATTGTAAAGATGATCCCATCCAATCATCTGACTTTGACACACCAAACAATGATATGGTAATGAATATGAAAAATAAATTATGACATCAACTTTTTTTAAGCCAGTAGATAGTAATAACTATCTCGATTTTAAAAGCTGTCATTACATTGAGTGGAAAAGGAATTTTCCGTTTTCGCAACTTGTTAGGTTGAGACGGAATTGTAACACTTTGGAAAAGTTTGACAAACAGTCTAGCATATATGTTTCACCTTTTCTTGAGAAAGGATATCCACTATCCCTTATTAATTTGGCTGTTGAAAGAGCAAGAGGTTTGAATAGATGCAATTTAATCCAATATAAAAGTAAATCCAAAAATTAGAATGAAGATGCCAAAAATAACATGCACTGTCCTTTTGTCACTGAGTATAATGATTCTAGTAGAGATATACGGAAAGCCATTTCTAAGTATTGGTACATTATTAAAATGGACCCAGTCTTGTCTCCATTTATTTCAGAAAGACCAGAGTTAGTGTTTAGGAGAGAGCGAAAACTTTAAAATACTATTTGGTGCCCAGTACTTTACCTGTAGTTTTAGAACAGGAATGGGGAACCTCAGGCCCAGGCGGCCATATAAGGACTGGGGAAACATTTGGTCTGGCCCTCAGAGTTGTTTTCTGCTAGCCTCATTTGGCTAGCAGGGTGCCTAGAATGGCACTGTGCAGTCAGAATCTATGCAGCAGTGCTGCCTCGAGCGTCCTTAGGACGTTTCAGACGGTCACACCACTGCCCTTACAGCTCCCAGGAGCATCCTCAGGATGCTCCGGGCATTGCTGTAATCACCGGCGATTGTGGCCCCGCCCCTGTGTAACATCACACGGAAGGCGAGTGGCCAGCACCAGGCCCGTGAATAATGTTATATATATCAAAATGGCCCTTGGCAGAAAAAAGGTTCCCCACCCCTATTTTAGAAGATCAACAAAATAATTTTTTAAAAACTGGTGACTGTTTTTTTTATATGTGGAAGATGCAAGGTTTGTCCACATGGTCTCAAGGGAAAGAAACATTTTAGAGGAGAAAAAGATAAAGGGAAAGACTATAATGTTAAAGGGTTTATTAATTGTAATATCACCTAGGTAGTTTATATGCTCGAATGTGGTTGTGGGAAGAAATATATTGGACAGACTAAAAGGGTACTTAAGTTTTGCATTCTAGAGCATATTATAAATATCAGGAATGCAGTATCACAGTGTCCCTAGACATTTCAAACTGTGTCATGCTAGTAACCCAGAGACATTAAAATTCATGGGACTGAAACATGTAACAACAGATCAAAAAGGTGGTGATAGACTCAATATGTTGTTAAAAAGAGAAACATTGGATCCTCACACTAAACACTTTACATCCCCACGGACTAAATGAAGGATTTGAGATCACACCTTTTTTGTGAGATTTTAGTTAGCTGTTTTTTATATAAAATTTATAATTTTCTACATTCATGGCTATATATTTTATTTTTCATTTTTATCTTGATATTTTATAATTTTTTTATATGTTTAAAACATGGTGTCATAGAATGTTGTTTCTTTGATTTTATTGACAGTATGCTTAATTTTTGTTTTTAGTAACAAAAAATGCATTTAGTCCGGCAGCGTGGATAAAAAAATTTTATTCCTTTTTTCCTTTTTAAATAAAATGGTAATGTGTTTTCTGTATTATTGTAAAAACACAAATAATGTTAGCAGAAATTGCATTTTTTAGAAATAACTTTCACTGCAATGTGGATAATTTAGCGTTCCTGCTAGGTTGTTTTAGCAGGGCACCATGGGCCTTATTCAGACCCGGTCGCAAGCACTGAGCGCTCGGAACCGGGTCGATGTTTGCCCACTGGGCATGCGCACGTCGGAGTCAGCTCCGTCACTACAGGTCTCGCAGCAAAGGGGGCGAGCTGTCGATGGTGATTGACAGCTCGCCCCGTTTGGGAGGCGGGCAGGGGGGGTGGCCGGCCGAACGGTGGCATTCCTGGCGGAATGCTTGCCGTTTGGGGGCGGCCTCACTGACATCAGCAATGATGTCAGTGGGGAGCTTCCTGCTCGATCAGAGCAGGAAGCTCCCTGGGGATTGCGCTTGCCGAGACCCAACCTTAGGGTCTCGATGCAAGCCCCGATGGTCGCGATGGTCTTGTAACCCACATCTTAGCTAGTGACCAGGAGGCCGCACTGAAAAAAAGAAGCAGCCGCCCTCATTCAGAGAGAGCAATCGCTTCTTGCGACCGCCTCTGAATGAGGGCCCATGTCCTGCCCTATTTCGGAAGGGTAGGAAGCACCGTGCCCTCCAGCGCGGCGCCCCACTGAAACACCCTGCGGTTTCTGTACTCCACCTACAGTGTCCCGCTGGTGGGGAAAACGGCAGAGCAGCCGTCACCGCTGGTGAATTGATGCCGGGCGCATGCGCCCGACATCCATTCACAGTGACCATGGCACTTGGGAGCTGCCCGGCATATCTGTAAGTGCCGGTCACGCCCCCAAGAGTGACGAAAAGGGGACGCGTCATAAAGACATGCCCCTTTTCATTGGCCACGCCCTTGCTCTAGGTCCGGGGCGCCCCCTGCCTGCCGCCGGACTTAGAGTGAACACTATAATATTTTTTGTTTTATGTTTTATTCTTGTATACAACAGCAACTCATATTTAGTATCAGTGTAAAAAACAATGATTGCAGCTGACTATAATTGTAATTGCCTGGGGTAGAACTGCCCTATTTATTCGGACACCTGTGAGCATCTATCCAGCCCTCTGACAAAGTTTGGATGACGAAATGCATAGAGGCTTGGCTTGATGCTTGATGCTGAGACGACCTCATGTGGAAATAGCCTCTTACCTTTGGTAATCAACCCCATGTTCTTTTTGCCTGCGGTGGTCTGACCGCTAAACGGTACGCGATTTGTATTTCTTTGTTGTCTGATTGCTTGTAATACAATGTTTTGATGTACGATGGTGCGCCCCTTTATCTTATTTGGTTCTAGATTTTATCTACTGGAGCAGTGGGTTCGGGTTTAAAAGGGGAGGATGTCCTTCTTTGAGCTCATTTAACTTGTGCTAAAATCAGAGATAGCAAAACCTCAAAGTGGAACCCCTGTTAGTAGGAACCAATCAAATAATGTACAACAATAGAAAACTTGAGGGTGCTAATGAACAATGTTATAGATCATGAATTAAACCGTAATTATGTTAGTTATTACTAGAAATCATTAGATAGTCCATGTCCTAAAGGCAATGATGATGGTTTTTTAAAATTGATGTGATCCCTTTGATCAATTTGTAGACATTTTCTTTATGTGTCAAATCAAGGAGTGACGTACAGTATATGCTGAATGCAATGTCCTTTCAATGAAAAAAATCACCCAAGAAAAATGGCCAATTAGCCTCTTATTAGTATTCTTTATTATTATTTATTATATTTATTCAGATTATTTGTATTCTTAATAACATAGTATTTACAAATCTAAAATATAAAATTGCTTGCATCGTATAAACGGTTTCAGATACCCAATGCCTTTGTAGGACAGATATTTCAGCTCACCCACCTCCTTAAGGATATGAGCTCACTGGTGGCAGATGGAAAAAGTACCAATACCCTGCGCATTTCATTCCTTAGGTGGAAATTCTTCAGGGTTAAATCTTAAGAAGGGTGACATTCACATGTGAGTACAACCAGGACAATATATATATAATTACATCTTTGATCAATACGCACATATAATGTGCAATTATACATACCAAACAGAAGAATTTTTAATATTTGTGAGAAATATTTCACTGGATGTTATACAGAAGATTAATTGCCGTGGGGCCTGATGATAAAGTTAAAATTAACAATAAATATACGCTTAGAATAAATATATATATATATATATATATATATATATACATTTCTGTCCACATATACCAATTGATATACCAATAGGAGCGTTCATAACCATATAATTCATAGTTTTTTACAATAGGCTACACATAGTCAATAGCGGGCTCAGCATGCGGCGGCATGAAATAGAAGCGAATGATGGTGGTGAGCCATGCAATGAGCTCAGTGAGGTTGAATAGGAATGCGTGATGGTGGGGGGAGGTGATGAAGGGACTTGGGTGGCCATACACAGAGAGGAAGGGTGGAGGGGAGTGCAGAGTATTGTGTTTTAAAACTATTGAACCTGACATGATCTCTCTTTATGAAAAACTTCCCGAGCGTCATATGGATGGCCCTGTAATGTGTGCAATACAATGTCTACTGTATAGCGGTATAGCGTAAAATGCTGCTGGGTGGCATACAGTAGCATAGAAATGCCAGGTGGTGGGAAGTTGTGAGCATGTATTGAGTTGAGTAGACTTGCATAAGATTACTGAACTTCAATTGTTCGGTCTTTATGTAATGCTGGGTGTGCGTCTTCTGGTCAACACAGATACCTGTATGTATTTGTATAAATGACAGAACTCACACACCAAGGGGAACCTGACATGATCTCTCATCTATAGCAGTTTACTATAGTCTTGAAACAAAGTGATTATTTCAAAAACTAGGAGTGGCTGTTTACACTGCCTGAACGTGATTGGCCAGCCTCTCATGGATTACCGTGTACAGCTACAGCATTGTTTTTCAGTACTGTAGGTTTCATCCGTAGAGCTTTCGCCACCCAGCGGCTAAACTGTGTACTGCATGGCATGTTGTCTTTCATAGCATTCAGTATGCCACACCACAACATAAAGCACAGTATCTGCCATTACGCGTACTGACATGTCGCGCCAAAGATGTAGCAGGACACATCTGTAGGTAGTCATAAAATAAGATCACCTAAATTAGCTAATCCATACATTACCGTGCTATTGTGCTCCTTATGCGTAAGCATATATAGCTTACAAAATACAATGATGATAAAAAATAAAACCTATAACCATGTCATTATACACCTTATAAATAAGTATATATACTATACAAAAAGTGTATATAGTATACAAAAACACAATTTGTATATATAGGATACAAAAAGTATATATAGTAAACAAAACATAATAGAGCTTATCTGTCCATACTGGTCTGACCTGTTAAGGAAGAAACGTGTTGGTACTACTGTACCTGTACCCCTATATACAGTGCATCCGGAAAGTATTCACAACGCTTCACTTTTTTCACATTTTGTTATGTTACAGCCTTATTCCAAAATGGAATAAAATAATTTTTGTCCTCAAAATTCTACACACGTCCTTTGCCATGAAGCTCAAAATTGAGTTCTTGTGCATCCTGTTTCCATTGATCATCCTTGAGATGTTCCTACAACTTAATTGGAGTCCACCTGTTTTAAATTCAGTTGATTGGACATGATTTTGTTTTTTTTTCATCAATACATTTTTATTGAATATCTTGCAAAACGTTTATAGCGGTACAGAATAAAGAAAAAGGAAAACACAGGTAAAATAAAATACATGGGGGGAGAGACTGACAGTACATTCATAGACATTAAACATAAACAACCATAAATATAAAAGTACATAATATATTAGGTGCTGTGGTCCTACTGTGGAAGCTCATTAAGATCAAAGGGAGAAGGACTCTGCGGGTTTGGGGACGATATGGACACAGCCACACCTCCTCCATTCGTAACATACAAATACCAGGGGTTCCACTTCGTAGTGGAAGACGAAGCGGCCACAGAATAAGTGACCTCTCTCGTCTCCATCTCATAATGGAATTGTGTTTTTGTTATAACCTTAGCAAATGGAGGAGGAGAAGGGGACTTCCAGTGCTGGGCTATATTGGCTTTAGCGGATATCAATATATGGCCGAGAACATACCGGTCAGGTTTAGGAACAGAATTTGGATACCAATGAAGAGGAGCAAGGGAGGGGTCTAGGGTAAATTGGAGTCCGAGTAAGTCATTAATGAGACTGAATACTTCCTCCCAAAAGGTGCAATCCCAGAAAACGTGGAAAATAGAGCCTTCAGAGTTACAAAGGCGCCAACAAAACTTTGAGACAGTGGGACATATTCTATGTAGCCTAGAGGGAGTTAAATATAATCTATTTAAAAGTTTTACATACATTTCAATATGGTTGTTACATGTGGATATAGAGAAAGAAGAAAGATATATACTCTCCCATTGTGGAAAGGTGAAGGTACGCTGGAGATCTGTTTCCCAGTGGAGTTGAGCAGGAGATTTAATTGGCAGAACTATGGGAGATAATAAAGAATACCAATAAGATATGGCTCCACTAGAAGAGGGTTTAGAGAATTTACTCAGAATTTGGTGTTTGGAATATCGTGGGACCTGTATTCATCTTGGTATACCAATGTAGTAATTGTTGGTAAAAAAAAAAACATGCAGAAGGTCCTAGTGAGTATTTAGCACAAAGATCTATATATGTTAAAATTGAGGATGGGGAGAAAAAGTCTGCCAAAGACTCCATACCCAGACTTATCCAGTAAGACATATGGAGATTGGGCAATACTATATTTAATGCTCAAAGGGAAACAGTCCTAGCAGGGAGGGTAAATCGAAATAGGTTGAGAGGTTGATTGGACATGATTTTGAAAGGAAAACACCTGTCTATATAAGGTGCCACAGTTGACAGTGCATGTCAGAGCACAAACCAAGCATGAAGTCCAAGGACAGGATTGTCTCAAGGCACAAATCTGGGGAAGGGTACAGAAAATTATCTGCTGCTTTCAAGGTCCCAATGAGCACAGTGGCCTCCATCATCCATAAATGGAAGAAGTTTGGAACCACCAGGACTCTTCCTAGAGTTGGCCGGCTGTATCGGGGGAGAAGGGCCCTAGTCAGGGAGGTGATCAAGAACCCGATGGTCACTCTGTCAGAGCTACAGCATTCCTCTGTGGAGAGTGGAGAACCTTCCAGAAGGACAACCATCTTTGCAGCAATCCACCAATCAGGCCTGTATGGTAGAGGTACCAGACGGAAGTCACTCCTTAGTAAAAAGCACATGGCAGCCCTCCTGGAGTTTGCCAAAATGCACATGAAATACTCTCAGACCATGAAGAGACAAAGATTGAACTCTTTTGAGTGAATGGCACGCGTTATGTTTGGAGGAAACCAGGCACCGCTCATCACCAGGCCAATATCACCCTACAGTGAAGCATGGTGGTGGCAGCATCATGCTGTGGGGATGTTTTTTCAGAGGCAGGAACTGGAAAACTAGTCAGGATAGAGGGAAAGATGAATGCAGCAATGTACAGACACATCCTGGATGAACACCTGCTCCAGAGCACTCTTGACCTCAGACTGGGGCGACGGTTCATAATTCAGCAGGACAACGACCCTGAGCACACAGTCAAGATATCAAAGGAGTGGCTTCAGGACAACTCTGTGAATGTCCTTGAGTGAGTCAGCCAGAGCCCAGACTTGAATCCAATCTCTGGAGAGATCTGAAATTGGCTGTGCACCTACGCTTCCCATCCAACCTGATGGAGCTTGTGAGGTGCTGCAAAGAGGAATTGGTGAAATTGCCCAAAGATAGGTGTGCCAAGCTTGTGGCATCATATTCCAAAAGACTTGATGCTGTAATTGCTGCCAGAACTGCATCAACAAAGTATTGAGCAAAGGTTGTGAATACTTATGTACATGTGATTTCTTAGTTGTTTTAGAATTTTGAGGACAAAAATGAATTTATTTCATTTTGGAATAAGGCTGTAACATAACAAAATGAGGAAAAAGTCAAGCGTTGTGAATACTTTCCGGATGCACTGAATGGACAGATAAGCTCTTTTATGTTTTAAATATTCTACGTGTTTTTTTAGCCACGTGTATGTCACTGCTTTATTAAATTTGTACCTTTCATTTTCCGTTATGGTGGATTATTTGTGGGACTGATATGTTCCTAAAAAGGTCATATGCAAAATATGTGCTAAATATGCAGCGTTAAAAATGATACCCACTATGTTGCAATTCTTGCTTTTATTTCATATACCGCGAATCCTATGAGGGTCAATTACCCGAAGATTCTATTACCATATAAATTGTGTCATTATTTAAATGGGCACTCTTGTATACTATACAGACACGTTCACCCCACAACAATTGTTACTTTACAGACACGTTTAGGCGCACATATTACTCTTATACAACTCTTGGGTGTTAAGGTTGTGCTCTGATATCGAGGCCAAAGCCCGAGTGTGTTCACCCATCCAAGACAAGCGTATATCACAGTGCATCCACACCCCCAAGTGTGGTATATGAATCTTATAAATTGGCCCCTGTTGCGGCAAAATAGTTCTATGTGGAAAATGATGCAGGTTGAAACGGGAAACAGACGGGAAGCCAATGGACGGAATCCCGACTGTATAATCCCGGCAAGGGTTAAATGACAGGCGTCGAAATCCCGATGCCTGTAATTTTCCCTACGCCAGGAGACTGACACCCGGGAGACCGACGGGCGCAGACAGCAACATGGGGAAGAGGGTTAGGTTTAGGTATCCCAATGCCTGTCATTAGACCTATGCCGGGAGCCCGACACCCGGCATAACGTTCCAAGGTAAGCCGGGCGCGGACAGCCGCGGGGGAGGGAAGGTTATGTTAGGGGCTCCTGGGGGGGAATTTAGGGTCAGGCACCCCCCCAGGAGGTTAGATTTAGGCTAGGGGAAGGGGGGATTAGGGTTAGGCACCCCCGGGGGAGGTTAGGGTTAGGCACCACCCCGGGGGACTTATGTTTAGGCGTATCTTTGTCAAAGTTGCTCATATACTTCCACTTGCCCATTTTTCCTGCTTTCAAAAAAAACCACGAAGAACTGACTATTCAATTGCTACCTAATATATCCCTGAGGCGCTGCTCACAGAGAAGCAGCACATCACTGCCTCAGAAATACACATTTCTAAACAGCCTATTCTGAACTATTTTTATATCCTATTCTGTATGTTTCATCGGATTCAGTATGATATACCGCCAGCCCGACAAGGATGAAAATCCCGATCGTCCCAAGGTAAATATTAACTAACCTATTCTACCCCCTAACCCTCCCTTAGGGGTGCCTAACCCTAACCTCCCCAAGTGCCTAACCCTGTCCCCCCTCTAAGTGCCTAAACCTAGCCCCCCTTCCCCGTATATGGGGCATTGCTAGGGGCACTTTATAAGGGGCACTACTGGGAGCACTGCATAGGGGGGACCTCTTCTGGGGGCACTGTATAAGGGAACTACTGGGAGCAGTGCATAGGGGGACCACTACTGGGGGCACTGTATATGGGGCACTGCATAGGGGTTACCACCACTACTTGGGGAACTGCACTTCTGGGGGCGCTGTATAAGAGGAACTACTGGAAGCACTGCACAAGGGGGCCACTACTGGGGGCACTGCATAGGGGGTCCACTGCTGGGGCACTGTATATGGGGCACTACTGGGGCCACTGCATACGGGGGACCACTACTTGGAGCACTGCATAGGGGGTACCACTACTGGGGGCACTGCACAGGGGGGACTACTACTGGGGAAATGCATAAAGGGGACTACTACTGGGGGCACTGCATAGGGGGGACCACTTCTGAGGGCACTGTATAAGGGAACTACTGGGAGCAGTGCATAGGGGGGACCACTACTGGGGGAACTGCATAGGAGGACCACTACTGAGGGCACTACTGGGTCACTGTATAAGGGGCACTACTGAGGGCACTGTATAAGGGGCACTACTGGGAGCACTGCATAGGGGACCACTACTGGGGGCACTGTATATAGGGCACTACTGGGGGCACTGTATAAGGGGCACTATTGGGAGCACTGCATAGGGGGACCACTACTGGGGCACTGCATAGGGGGGCCCAAAGCATAATCTTGCACCTGGGCCCTCCACTCTCTAGTTCTGCCACTGATGGAGAGGTGTCAGAACACAGTTTGCTGTGTATGGGGCTGCATAGCCTCAGACCAATCAGAGTGGCACACTGACTCCTGTCCACTGCCATGGGCATGTGTCAGAACTGGACCATGGAGCAGTGGAAGAAGGTGGCCTGGTGTGATGAATTACATTTTCTTTTACATCATGTGGATGGCCAAGTGAAGAGATGGCACCAGTGCACTATGGGAAGAAGGCAATCCGGTGAGGCAGTGTGATGCTCTGGGCAATATTCTGCTGGGAAACCTTGGGTGCTGGCATTCATATGGATGTTACTTTGACATGTACCACCTACCTAAAATTTGTTGCAGACCATGTACACCCCTTCATGGCAACTGTATTACCTGATGGCAGTGGCCTCTTTCAGCAGGATAATGCGCCCTGCCACACTGCAAAAATTGTTCAGGAATGGTTTGAGGAACATGACAAAGAGTTCAAGGTGTTGACTTTACCTCCAAATTCCCCAGATCTTGATTGAGCATCTGTAGGGTGTGCTGGAAAAACAAGTCTGAGCCATTGAGACGCCACCTCACATTATGCAAGTGGTTTTAATGTTATGGCTGACCAGTGTGTGTGTGTACAGTATGTATGTATATATCTATATATATGTTAAAACAAATAACACTGGACTTCCGGTTCTGGCTAGGATGAAGTGAGCTGCTTCCTATCTCGGCTCCGTTATCAGCTCCGCCATTGCACTATTTACAGCCGTTAAACGGCTTCTATTTGCTGCCGCAGTGTCCCTGCATCCTCTCCTTACCTGGCTGGTAGTGCATGGAGAGGTATTTTCTCCCTCTCATGCCTGGCAAACAACAGAGACCCTGTCAGGAGCGCAGCCGTCCAGCCCCGCAATCCAAGATGGCCGCCACGACTACTCGCACTGCCGGAGCTCAGACAGATCAGCCCAGTCTCTCCCCCTCTGCAAGTGTTGAAACAGGGAGAAATAGTACTGTCTCACCCCCTACACCTGGTCCATGTGACTCCTTGTCTTATGCTGATGTGGTACAGGCAATAAAGGAGACTGTTGGTCCCCTCCTCAAAGAGCAGGTTCAGGAACAGTCTGCAGTGTTGCAGCAGGCAGTGGATGATATAAAAGGGCAGATTCAGCAGCTTGCCCATAGAGTGTCTATGATAGAACACAGATGTGGAGACAACTTTCAAGATAAAAATACATTAAAGTCTGTGACTGCTAAGCTTCAGAAATCTGATAACCAAATATGGGCTAAACTAGATGACCTGGAAAACAGGTCCAGGCGTAACAACCTGAGAGTGGTTGGTCTCCCAGAATCCGTAAAAGGCCCTGCTCTATATCATTTCCTGCGGAATACCTTACCTGAAATTCTTAAAATTCAAGATGTCTGCTCTGATCTTGTAATAGAAAGGGCTCACAGAACGGTTCCTGCCCGAATGCAATCAAATTGAAGACCTTGTGTGGTTCTGTTTCGATGTTTAAACTTTATTCATAAGGAAGCGATATGGTCTGCCTCTCGTGGAACTAAAGAGCTTCTGTGGAACAATTGAAAATTTTTTATATTCCAGGACTACTCTCCTGAGCTTACGAGAGCTCGAAAAGCATTCTCCCCGGTTTGTTCTCGCCTGGTTCAGCATAATCGCAAATTTGCATTATTGTATCCGGCCCGTCTGCGTCTGTTCGAAGGAGACAAATTCAAAGATTTTACTACGGCCCCAGATGCGGAGGCTTATGTGGAAGAGGCTGTTCAGGCTGCTACTGATGAAACCTGAATATATGTGAATATAGGTTTTGATATTCCTCCTACTTGCTAATGATATTAATATATATTTATATAGATATATACCTGATTTCTGATGATAGGTATATGTTTTATCCTCATGTTTGATATATTTTTCTTTATCTTCTGAATCGTTTACTGATTTCAATATTGTATTTCTGAATTATTTTCTGGTGCCGATTCTGCTATAGTTTGCTATATATAATATATTCTTGTGAGGATTGGTTTATAATAATAAGCTTAATATTGTAGAAAAGTCATAGGTATTCATAATACTTATACTGTTGAATGCAGCATGCTACATGTTCATTTAGATATGTTAAGGCAGCAATTCTTTTTCATGTTATTCTATATCAATATGGTGGAGCTCGTCTGGAGCTCTCTCACCCCACAATTTTTTTTTTCCAATGTGTTTTGATAAGACTGAGAAGTTCATTGCTCTTTTGTACTCTCTAATTCCAGATGGGATAAGTGAGAGTTTAATCGGTTGTTTTACTAAAGGCAATCCTTTGCCTTATATATGTTTTGATGTCTGTCTTTCCCTCCTCGTGTTTTTTCCCATCCTTGATCCCCCTTGTATTCGATGCTTGATAACAGAACATTGTGAACAATATGTAGTGTCTTGTTATAATTCTTTGATCACTTGGATGGCAGAAATATGTTTGTTATGTACTGGATAGTAAATTATGGGTACACTTAAAATAGGGTCCTGGAATGTAGGAGGCATACACTCCCCTATTAAGAGGAAGAAATTATTAATATACTTAACAAAACTTCATCTGGATATTGTTTTCTTGCATGAGACACTCCTCCTCCCCCAGAAATTCTTAAACTAAATACTTTGGGATGGTCTGTGCTGGCTTCAGCGGCTTTTACATCCAAGGCGAGAGGTGTTTTTATTCTGACTAGGAAACAAATACAGATAGATCTAATTTCTACAGTGATTGACCTGGATGGTAGATACCTCATTGCAGATCTCTTTATTGAGCAAACTAGATATGTTTTATGTACGGTATACGCCCCCAACTCATATAGTAAATCTTTTTTCCAATCATTGCTTACGCAATTATACCCTTTCATGTCTTTTCCCGATTGTAGGGGGGGATTTCAATTTACTTACCTCCAGATACATGGATTCTAATTCCAAAGCTAATATTAATAGCCGTATTCCTACATTAGGCCTTTCTCACTTTGCAGAACAGCTGAAACTCAGTGATATATGGAGAGCGCACCATCCTTGGACAGGGAATATACATGTTTATCCGCTGCACATGGCACGCTATCGAGAATAGATTATATTTTTGTGGCAGATGCCTTATTCCCTAGTATTCTGGAGACGGAAATTGAACCAATGTGCCTCTCAGATCACTCACTGGTCTGGATGTTGGTTTCCAAGACGATAGATAGAGGTCCATTTAGACAGTGGAGATTCCCATCGCAATTTGCCTCATCAACTAAATTTAGAGAGAAGGTTGAGTCTTTTTGGGAGGAGTTCCGACTGGATAATATGCAGCATGCAAAAGAGGATCCACTAACATTTTGGCAAACTTCTAAGGCGGTGATTAGAGGCCGCATAATAGAATATATGTCCCAGAGGCGTCGAGAGTTTCTTTCACTTTATAAGCAATCCCAGGCATCCCTGACGGAGTCTTATCAATTATTTAAATCTAATCCCACCCTCGTTAGAAAAAAAAATATACAGATGCTAAAGTTCATTTTGATGAGATTTTAGCAAAGCAGGGAGACAGGAGCTTGTTCCTTGGCTCATTCAGATTTTATAAATACGGAAACAAAGTGGGACGGTTCCTTTCTAATCTACTGAGAGGCTTGCAACCCTCCGCCAATATTAAACATATACGCAAACCTGATCAATCATTTACCTCTAATAGTAAAGATATTGCAGAGGTGTTTCGCTTATTTTTTGATAATTTATATAATCAATCTCAGATAAACACACAGGCCAAATCAGCGTTTTGGGCAAATGTAACTTTACCATGTTTAGATGCAGAGGTAGTTAAAAATATCAGTGCACCTGTTTCTCAGGAAGAGGTGTGTAGGTGTATTCAAAAGATTAAACCTATGAAAGCCCCTGGCCCTGATGGGTTCACAGGAGAGTACTATAAGCTTATGCTCCCTCGTATATGTGAAACGCTCACGGAGGCTATTAATTCTATTATTAGTACTCACCAACTCCCAAGATACTTTAGTGATGCCATTATTAAAGTGTTACCCAAACCTGATAGGGATTTAAAACTTCCAAACTCATACCGCCCTATTTCACTTCTAAATACTGACTACAAGATCTTGACAAAGATCTTGGCGGACAGAATTAAATTGATCCTCCCAAACATTATAGACACTGATCAGACTGGTTTCATATGGGGGCGACATTTTGTCTGTAACATTACAAAAGTCCTTGCGGCGCTGCAATCGGTATCATCCTCTGTATCTTCACAACCACAATATATTATGTCTATTGATGCCGAAAAGGCTTTCGATCTTGTTTGCTGGGATAATTTATATGAGGCAATTAGAAGGTTTGGATTTCCAGAGGACTTTATCATACTAATTCAAATGCTGAATACATCTCTCTCATCACGTATAGCTTGTAATGGATATATATCTGATCCAGTACTACTACAAAAGGGCACACGACAAGGCTGCTCACTTTCACCCTTATTCTTTGCGATTGCAATTGAGCCGTTAGCCATAGCTCTTAGAGACTTAACTAATTTTAATGGGATCAAAATTGGCCGCAATGAGTTGAAACTAGCTTTGTTTGCGGATGACATGTTATTTATTGAAGACCCGTGTATAACTATTCCTGCCATTTTTAAGATCATAACTGAATTTGGATCATTTTCTGGGTTTAAAGTTAATAGGGCTAAGTCGGAGCTTCTCCCTTTGACCTTAACACCGGTATCGCCTGAGGTGCTGGCGGTTACTTCTCAGTTTCAAAAAGCGTCTTCTAAATTGAAATACCTGGGTATATATATAACATCCAGATTGCAGGATTTATATGCAGCCAATTACATTGATACTATGTGGAAAATCTCACTTTGTTTGCAGACTTGGGGTTCTCTCCCGCTGTCTCTATTGGGCCGCTTTGCAGTTATAAAGAGTATTGTATTTCCCAAACTATCGTATATTATTCAAATGTTACCAATAAAAATGAAGCAGTCAGATATTGCAGCATGGAATAAAATGATCTCTACTTTTCTATGGCTTGGTAAAAAGCTGCACTTTTCCGCAGTGAAAATTAAATTACAAAGAAGGGATGGAGGATTAGCAATACCAGATATACTTGCTTTTACTCGAGCGATTCATTTTCGATATGTGTCAGACTGGCTGCACTGTAGATCTTCTTATGTCAATTTGGAGGTTGAACAATCATTATTTTCCCCATTTGCACCTGGAGCATTATTACACACCCCAAGAGGCTCTCTTCCTCCGATGGTCATGCATAATATTTTATTCAGGGACACGTATCTGTCGTCGTGGGCCATTAATAGAGCACTAAACAGGAATCCATTGATCTCTCCATACATTACGTTTTGTGGTAATCCTAACTTTCAGCCAGGATTGGAAAATTCACACTTTCAGACCTGGGACATTAAAGGTATTGCAAAAATTAAAGATGTCTTTGATCCTGGGGGGGGGCTTTACTCTCATTCCAGGATTTGGTTAGTAGATATGGTATAGACAACAAACAGTTTTATATGTATCTACAGCTTAGACACTATGTACGTTCGCTACCACAAGCTCGCGTATCGGATAATGAATCGGACTCTTTATTATCATTATTGCAATTTGTGTCCGCCCTTCCCTATAAAACTCGTTTATTATACTGGGATTTGATTCCCTCTAATTTTGAAAAAATATGGGGGGTAACAATGTGTAAATGGACTTCCGATTGTCCAAGTATTACATCCCCCTCTGATATATTATTGGGAATGGAACATACTCTTAGATATTTAAGCTCTGCTCAACTACAAGAAGTCCATATTCGAACATTGCATAGAGAATACATTCCACAAGGACAACGTAAACACATGGTTGAAGAAGAGACGGGTCATTGCCCCAAATGTGGTGCTCCTGATGCTTTATTTTTTCATAATTTTTGGTCCTGTCCAAAAATACAGAAATTTTGGAATAAAATAATTGTGTATATGAATAATACTATTAGACTTAATTTACGACTAGATCCAGTTGCTTTAATATGTGCCAACTTCTCATCATGGGAACTGGAATCTGCTAATAAACAGCTTATACCTTTGATCACTGTTATTATAACTCTTGCCAAAAAAACTATACTCAATAAATGGATAGAGCGTTCTTCTCCAAGACTGGAACATGTAACTACAGCTCTTATGCGTACACTTTATCTGGAGAGACAGTGTACACTTCCCGATATAGAAAATGGAGGAATTCGTTTCTATAAAAAATGGGGGCCATATATTGAAACCCTGGACTCCTCTTCTAGAGAAAAAATTCTAAAACTTTTTGAATACACCAATTGGCATTTATACGAAAGATTATAGTGATACCTAGATAGTATTTATGATACATGATCATAAGACACTTGTAATGTCTAAATTACCCTATGTTCCTCTTTCCTATTGTTTCTTCTATCCCCCTGTGAGTCTTTTGTATGTCCTATATGTATGTATGGTATTTTATTTTATGTTTTATATATATATTTAAATTTTTGGAGACTAATTTAGGGAATACTGGTTGTTCCCAGATTTTTCTTATAAAGTCTATATTATATAGATTCAAAGGTCAATATTTTTGTCTCTAAATGTAATAACAAAGTTTTTGGGAAATATAAACAGGTACGCTTCATAAGGTACTTATATTGTATACCTTTGTGTCTCAAGTAATGAAGAATGCCTGTAATACATTGTAATTTTCTTTTATTAGCTTTGTATGTTCGTTTTACAATATTATTGTCAAGAATTATTGTGAAAAATTTTGAATAAAAATATTTTCAAAAAAACAAAAACAAATAACACTTAGAGGGCGCACATAGACCACAAAGTCCTTAGCTGATGAAAGAGCTTCAAAACAACTGTGTAACAGATGAGTAAATGTCCAAGAGGAGTTTCAATGCTGGACTTTGATAGGATTCTCCATTCTCTGGTGACCTTTGAAAACCTTCAATGGAGTTACTGGATAATTCCCAAAAAGATTCTAAAAAAGACCCTCTCACCAAAAAACACCCAGACAAATGGCCTACCATTAGATTCAGTAGAAAATTAGTTTTTTTATTAAAATTTCATGTCAATTGACATATATTTAATACACCATTAAAAATTGCTTACATGGTTAATATGCCATTGCCTTAATAGAGGAAGATGGCAATATCTATCCTGCTGCTGCCCACACAGGGCTTAAGCTCATTTAGCAGGTTCCTCCCTTTAGACACTTGGATTCAATAAATCACTACCCTATGCGTTTTGTCCGTAAGGACTTCATTAGGGGTATACAATTCCAAATAATGGATGTAAATAATCCAGATATCGTAATAGCGGGATATTATCATTAGACTGGATGGAGTTGGTAATGCAAGCAATTTTCACTCCTGTGACAATCTGTGACCTGTTCCCAGGGCAAGACTACATATATAATATACAGTCAGGTGCATAAATATTGGGACATTGACAGAATTTTCATATTTTGGCCTCTGTTCACCACCACAATGGCTTTGAAATGAAACAAACAAGATGTGCTTTAACTGCAGACTTTCAGATTTAATTTGAGGTTAATTACATCCAAATCAGGTGAACGGTGTAGGAATTACAACGGTTTCTATATGTGCCTCCCACTTTTTAAGGGGCCAAAAGTAATAGGGCTATCAACTCAAAAGCTATTTCATGGACAGGTGTGGGCTATTCCCTCGTTATTTCATTATCAATTAAGCAGGTAAAAGGTCTGGAGTTGATTCTAGATGTGACATTTGCATTTGGAATCAGTTGCTGTCGACTCTCAATATGAGATCCAAAGAGCTGTCACTATCAGTGAAGCAAGCCATCATTAGGCTGAAAAATCAAAACAAACCAATCAAAGAGATAGCAAAAACATTAGGTGTGGCCAAATCAACTGTTAGCTCAGCAACACCAAAAGACCCAGAGGACCATGGAAAACAACTGTGGTGGATGACAGAAGAATTATTTCCCTGGTGAAGAAAAACCCCTTCACAACAGTTGGCCAAATCAAGAACACTCTCCAGGAGGTAGGTGTATATGTGCCACAGTCAACAATCAAGAGAAGACTTCACAAGAGTGAATATAGAGGGTTCACCACAAGATGTAAACCATTGGTGAGCCTCAAAAACAGGAAGACCAGATTAGAGTTTGCCAAACAACATCTAAAAAAGCCATTACAGTTCTGGAACAACATCCTATGGACAGATGAGACAAAGATCAACTTGTACCAGAGTGATGGGAAGAGAAGAGTATGGAGAAGGAAAGGAACTGCTCATGATCCAAAACATACCACCTCATCAGTGAAGCATGGTGGAGGGAGTGTCATGGCGTAGGCATGTATGGCTGCCAATGGAACTGGTTCCCTTGTATTTATTGATGATGTGACTGCTGACAAAAGCAGCAGAATGAATTCTGAAGTGTTTCAGGCAATATTATATGCTCATATTCAGTCAACTGCTTCAGAACTCATTGGACGGCGCTTCACAGTACAGCTGGACAATGACCCGAAGCATACTGCAAAAGCAACCAAAGAGTTTTTTAAGGCTAAAAACTGGAATGTTATGCAATGGCCAAGTCAATCCCCTGACCTGAATCCGATTGAGCATGCATTTCACTTGATGAAGACAAAACTGAAGGGAAAATGCTCCAAGATCAAGCAGGAACTGAAGACATTTGCAGTAGAGGCCTGCCAGAGCATCACCAGGGATGAAACCCAGCGTCTGGTGATGTCTGTGCATTCCAGACTTCAGGCTGTAATTGCCTGCAAAGGATTTCCAACAAAGTATTAAAAAGTGAAAGTTAGATTTAGGATTGTTTAGTTTGTCCCATTACTTTTGGCCCCTTACAAAGTGGGAGGCACATATAGAAACCGTTGTAATGACTACACCGTTCACCTGAGTTGGATGTAATTACCCTCAAATTAAATCTGAAAGTCTGCAGTTAAAGCACATCTTGTTTGTTTCATTTCAAAGCCATTGTGGTGGTGAATAGAGGCCAAAATATGAAAATTCTGTCAATGTCCCAATATTTATGCACCTTACTGTATATACATAATGAATAAAATGTATAATGTAAAAATAAATGTCTAGGAGGTGTTCATGCACTGAATCCTACACGTGTTGGCAATCACTAGGATGGTCTCTGTAATGTATAGGACTGTTACCATGATGCTCTCTGTATTGTATGGTGATCCAGGGCTGTGGAATCGGTACACCAAAATTTTGACTCTGACTAAAGTCTGACTTCTTCATACATAGCAAATGTATATTAGTAGGACATAGCATTTTCATTACCACCACGTAAATCATCTGACTACTTAGATTGATTAAATATAAAATAACTGTGCTTTCCCAACAAATTGTGTTATCCTGCTAGAAGTAGTGAATAGATGATGAGTTGACTGTCAGCATAATGGTCAATAATAGTCATGTAGACATTGTGCATGACACCAAAGGGACCAACTTGCTACATATTAAGGTGTTGTGACACACAGTTTGAGAAGCTTTGGCTTAGACATGATTGGCTGGTTAGATTTTTTTTGTATCTAAATAGGTGTATATGTTGGTGTGTGTTTATTTCCTACTTTTCTGACATTTCTTCTGGAATATCTAGTCTTACGGTAGGAAAACAATATGTGGACGGGGCTTGATGATGCAGTTCTACTTTGCAACAGGTAAGTGCTCCTGGTATAATTGCCTGCTCTTGGGAAGAGGGAGATAAAGCACCTCTTGTGCCTTTACACGTAGCCAATGATATGAAGTGAAAAAATTGGTGAATTTTTATTTCAGCCCATCTGTGGAAACCATACAGAACAGCCAAGTGCTATATAAACATTGTTACATTCATAGTACATTTACAGTAAGCATCAACAAATATCCATACTAATGGAAACAACCGGGCTGAAATAAAGATTCATAGTTTTTGTCACTTCATACCCCGTGCTGGCTGCAGGTATGGACACAAGACTTGCTTTATCTAGTTCTTTTACCATACAAGTAGGCTTTTTCTAGCATGGGTCTTTTCCCACGTGTGCTGAAGATGCATATGCTTCTACCTACAAATGAGCTCCAAAGTGTAAGACCACTGAGAATAAGCTCTAACAACAGTTTTCTCATGGATTTGTAAGGTAACAATTTGTACTTATTTTTGAAAAGAGATTCTTGTTCAACAAAGCTTCACTTGGCTTTATTTGGTGCAGTGTTTGCCAGTTTGTATGAACACCACAAGGAGTTTAGTTAGGGTCCACTAGCCCGCCATCAGGACCTGATGACGATAAGGTTGATCACACAATGAGGAGCTGTACCCCAGTGGTTTGCAAGTTCATTAAGATATACCACTATTCAGTGGCAGCTTCATCTTTTTGTTTTGAGGTTGTTGCCATTCAAGTCTGGGTTCAGGTTCATCCCGTGCCTGCTACCCTGCCCAAACTCGCACTCAGTGCTCAGGGTGCTGTAATATGCTGGAGACCTGCTGACTTCACATTTGCCAGTCGCTGTATGGACTGGCAGTCTCAGAGGGAGAAAATACTGCCAGTCCAGCATGCAATTAGTGGAAGAAAGCGCTTCCATTATGAAGAAACTGCCAGTTAATTCACAAAGCGATCACTGGGGGTGGCAGATTTTTAGCCTGCCACTATTTATATAGGATCTGTTTCAGATTTGGGAATAGAGTGTGATAGAGCAAGTAACTCTGTAACTGGACAAACCATGTTGCAATGCAAGGGGCAGGGCCGGTGCTAGGATTCTAGGCACCCTAGGCAAAAATTCTGCCTGCACCCCCACCACTGTCCACCCCCCAACTAAATGCGACATTTGCAGGTACCGCAGCCGGTGGATATACTGCAGCATTAGCATAAATTCATGGTACTGCATTACTAACCACCTCTGTATCAGGCCCATAGATGGATATAGTTAGATAGAACACACACACACACGCACACATATATATATACTGTATATATATATATATATATATATATATATTTATATACATTTGTCCTAGGTTTTTGACCTATGTGTTCTAAAAACCCTCAGGAAAAAAGTCTGCACTGAAGCAGATTTGAGTGTCAGCTTTTTGAAAAGCCAGTTTGGGACCTGGGGGTGTGGATGTGAGGAGAGGGAGGGCTCCATCCACAGGCCACTCCAGGTTTTGGCCTTTTTGGCCTGTTAGCAGGCTCATTAGGGTCTGCACCTGGAACTGGCTGCTATAGGCTGTGTGTGATTGTAAGCTAGTGTCTAATACCTGGGAGAGCAAGCAGACTGGCTGGCTCAGAGACACTTGGTGAAAACTACCTGTAAGTCTTGTGCATACGCTTGTGTTGATGGTGGAGGCAGTAGGCCCCACTATTTCTTTAGAGAGGGAACCTCTTGGGAACCTCTTGTCTAGTTAGTGGGCTAGCGTTTATTTTTATGTTTTGTTTTCCATTTACTTTGCACAATAAAGACTGGTACCGACCAGCTAGTACGAGACCCCAGACTGGTGTACTATTTTTCCGGCTGCTGTGTGTGTGAAGAGGGAGTCCATCTACCCCAGGAGAGGGACCCCTAATCCGGTCGTGTTACAATATATACACACACAACATACACCTATAAATATATACACACACAACTAGTGTTCCCTCTAGCTCCGGTGACAGGCAGGGCGCCGGAGCTAGAGAGGGCAATCTTGTGCGCGCCCGAAAAGGGGGCGTGGTTATGAAAAGGGGGCGTGTCTATAAGACGCGTCCCCTTTTCGGCATACTTGGGGGCGTGCCCGGCGCTTACAGACATGCCGGGCAGCCCCCAAGCGCTGCAGAAAGGGAGAATAGATGCCAGGCGCATGAGCCCGGCGTCTATTCTCCGGCAGTGACCGGGTCACCGCATGTTTGTCCACCCGCGGGACACTGCGTCCCGCGGGTGAGAACGGCTCCCACAGGCTGTTAGGGCAGGGCGCTTTTTGCCCTCCTCCTGGAGGGCAGGGTGCTTTTTGCCCTCCAGAAGGAGGGCAGGGCGCCGCGCCCCGCTGAAACAGCCTAGCGGGAATGCTATACAACTGTGATCCCTGATGACGGCCTGAGGCCCGAAACGTTGGTTTATGGATTAAACCTTCAAAAGTGATTTTGCATATTGAAAAAGATATCTGAGTGCCGCCTGAATTGTTTTGTTTATGCAAGGGACTTGTTCCTATGAAGGGCACCAATGCAGGTATGGACAGTATCTTTGAATGCCGGGGACTTGGCTGTTGTGTGTATATATATATGAAGATAGTGCAATTAAAAAAAGCACTGAAACGTTGATACTATACTTAACCTGTTTGCAGTGGTTTCTTTGAAAGACGAGTGCCGCACATTCGGCTATGTATATATATATATATATATATATATCATACACACATAAATATATATACACATATAAATATATATATATATATATAATCACACAGTACATTCACATATAAAGTCCTATTTTTGGATGAAATGCATTGGGCCACGCCCCTGAGTTTACAGTACATTTGCACAACATCTTGTTTTGCTTAGTAGCATTCTGGAACTTTTTATGGACAACCTAATATCTATTGATACGGATGAACCCTTTATTTTTAGACTAATAGACTCTGATGAGTCATAGTGGTTATGTATGTAACAATAAAAGTGTTGGATTAGACATAAATCCATAGTGTCTATTTATATAGTGCCAAACTTGCAGTCATAATTCACCCTCACCTCCAGGCGAAACGCGCGTCAGGCCATGTCTACACGGGAGGCCATGTGCGCACGGGGACGTCATGCACCACGTTCTCAAGACAGGGCAGTACATTTCTTCCCTGCCTCTTGCTGACAGGTATCTTTTATCTTTCTTTTCTACTAAACTCTCATCAGCTGCCGTCTCTGCATTTTCACCCTGCAATGCTGCAGTAACGGTGTATGCACTGCCCACTTGACAGCAGAGAAAGTACCTGTTTTTCCTTCACTGTGCCGCGGGACAAGGACTCTCATTCCCAGTCCAATACATTAGTAAGACTGGCAATAGCAGATCTTTGTTCTGTTAAGTACACAGGCACTTTTTTCCTCATCTTGTAGTATCTACTCTAGGGGATATTATTATCGGGTTAACTGCTTATTGAGGGATGCCTCAATTTACTTATCATTATTATATGCTGCGACTTATGAGTTATGAGATTCGTGGTGCTGCTGTTACATTGTATTAATTTTTGATTAATACAATGACCCAATGTATTTGTGACAAATGTGTCAGTATACTTTGTATTTTCGCCTTAAATGTATTTTTCCGTTCATTTAATCTTCATTATTAGCACAGGCGAATGCATTATCAGATCCATTATATGCCCAGGGCCGTAGAGAGCCTGGCCAGGCCCGGGTAAAGGAGGGGGAGTGGTCTAATCATGGGAGGCATGACCACACCCCCTTGGAAAACAAAGAAAAAACATCACTTTTGCAGCGCCGCGTAGTGGCGCTGTGCGCCGGGGAGGGGGGTGCTGTAAGCTCCCCAGCCCGGCCCTAAGCAGAGGGGGGGGTGCGATCAGTGTGATTGCTCCCCCCCACAGCCATAGGAGACTGCTCCGGCTGCTGCAGCAGCTGCGAGCAGTCTCACACTGCAGCCCAGCACAAGCTGTATGCTGAGCTGCTGTGAGAGAGGGGGGGGGCGACGTCAGACCCGGGCCCCGCCGGGCCCCTTTAGCAAGCTCGGGCCCGGGTAAACTGTACCCACTCCTCCCCTCTCGGCGCCCATGTATTTACCGAATGTGATTAACCCATTATTTGTCACCCATGTATTTTGTCAACAGATAGAATTTTTTTCTGATTTGTGTGTTTGCACTTAGCACTTGAGAATTAACAACCTTAGGGGTTATCATGATTGATTCATGTGCTTTTCAGATATATACTTATCTGTATGATAATCTTTTTACCTATTGCTATTAATTCTCAGTGACAATAGTGTTACTCTCTCTGGGTCAAATCCATGAATACGGTAGATCATTTCTCATAATACCATGAGACATGCTAATTTTGAATTTTGAATTTTTTTCGAGGATTTGTATATATGTGTATTATTAATCTGAAATTTTTTTGCCCTATGTCATTAACAATTTTATAGATATAAAAATAATAAACTTTTAACTATCCTGTGACAGAGTGTGCCCCTTCCATGGGAGTTATCTTCTTTCTTCTTCTTTTTCATTTAATGAAACATGTTGGATATTTAAACTGGAAGTGCCCCTCTGCAAAAAAAAAAAGTAAATCACTACTAGAGGGAGCACCTAACTAACCAAAAGGGTTTATGTAGTTGTAGCTGAAGATACAACATCATTCTTAAAGAGAGGTCACATTAATGCTGTGTCATGTAAGGATGGAATGTTAACATTGTCAATAAATAAATATATTGGTTGAATTTGAAAACTGAAAGGCTGAATGTTTTTTATTGGGTCAATACTTGGTGCGAGGGTTTCTTTTCAGAAGAAGATCTTTTAGCCACATTTATCTTGAACCATCACCAAAAGAAAAAAAGATTCAAATCAATTTTGGGCTGGACACTCTAGAGCAGGGGTTCCCAACCACGGTCCTCAAGGCACACTACCAGTCCAGGTTTTAAGGATAGCCTTAGTTTAGCACAGGTGACTTAATTAGTACCTTATTTTGATTTAACCATCTGTGCTTAAGCAAAGATATTACTAAAACCAGGACTGTTAGTGTGCCTCGAGGACCGAGGTTGGGAATCACTGCTCTAGAGGTGGTGTGCACCATTGGACAATTTATAAAAATGAGGCGCTCCCTGGGAGCTTAATATATATACATATATATATATATATATATATATATATATCTGTATGCTATATAAAAGCAAAAATTTGTCCTTCTGTCTTTCTATACAAATCCACAGTTTACAAGCGAAGATCGTGACATTTTACATACCAGCGTATTAAAACACGGCGGAGGCAACTAAAAAAAATTAAAATCAAAATTAATTACTGTTAATTTTTTATTAATTTAAAACCACAAGTTTTGCTGGATGCTCTTTGTGGGGCCTCACGGCATATGGGTAGGGCCTCGGAGCAAGCGTTTTGTGTTGTCATGTTTTGTTATGATCTTAATGTTTATTATCGAAGAGAGCTTTAGCAGGCTTTGCCAGCATTCTCAGCTCTCTGACTAAACCAAATTACGCAACAACATTTACTTCTTTCTTCCAACTGTGTAAAAATGATGACTTTGCAAGGACCCTGCTGTACTGTGAGCTGCCAAAATATTACACATGGAATGCTTCTCCCAAAGTGTTTCTGCTCAGAAAACAGGGAGTGGCTGTAGATGGTCATCCTGGTATCAGAGCAACAGGAGCTCTTGGCCGTGTTTACACTGTACATCCTACAAATTTTGAAAGCTTCTATCTCTGAAGCTTGCTTTACACCGTTACAGGTCCTACTTCCTTCGAAGACCTTAGGACTGTTGATGGGGAAGTTTGTCACACTTTTCGTGAGGCCTGCCTAAGGACAGGTTTGTTGGAGGATGATGTGTAAACAAACATTCTTAAAATTCTGGGCAATGCCGGGTACTCCAGCTAGTTATATATATACAGTATATTAGACTGAGACTTGAACTCCACTGCATATACATTGCCTATAAGCCCCATGAGTGCCGCTGTCTCCTAAACTTTATTCCATGACCCTGTGTTTGCAATCATAAGAGAGCTGGTAATGGGCCAGGAGGCAAATATAATTGGGGTGCTATTTGTTTTTTAACAGACGGAACAAAAGCTTAGTTACTTCTAGCACTTCTGCGATTCAAAGAGTGCACTAAACAGTGAACCATCACTGTATAAGGCACCTATGTGGTTGTGTGGCTTGGACAATACTGGCCAACACAAGACTTCAAATGGGTAAATTTGAACAGTTGTGATTCTCAGGTGCATCATGTAAATTATGCATTGGTACAGTTCCTCTGCATTCATTCCCATAGTAGCCTTTTAATATATATATATATATATATATATATATATATATATATATATATATATATATATCTTGCACAATCTGCCGGCACTCAATCTGAGCAACTTGCTCCGGTGCACCCAATAAACAAAAATGTAATCCAGCAAAGAAAAGGGCACTCAGAGACAGCAATAGATACAAAATTTGTGTATATAAAAGTTCAAACGTTTTCAGGGACATAGCCCCGTCATCAGGTTGTATGTGTATGCTCCTGATGACGGGGCTGTGTCCCTGAAAACGTTTGAACTTTTATATACACAAATTTTGTATCGATTGCTGTCTCTGAGTGCCCTTTTCTTTGCTGGATTATATATATATATATATATATATATATATATATAAATATATATATATATATAAAAACTAGATAAGCCACCAGTCTTTCAATGCATTACAAGCTGCGTAGTAAAATCTGACTTGGACTCCTTGTCCAATCATTTTATTTCTTGGATAGGCAGGATGAATTCAGTTAAAATGAACATTCTCCCTCAGCTCCTTTACCTTTTCCAAACCCATCTGATCTTTGTACCTTCATATGTTTTCAAATTTTTGCTGTCTCACACTTCCCATTTCATTTAGGCAGGAAGGCACCCTTGTGTCCACTAAAGATTCTCCAATGCCCTCCTACAGTGGGGCTCTTGCCATCCCAAACTTTAAGAAATATCACATGGCCTCGCAACTCGCTCAATGGACGGAATTCAATAGATTACGCGGTCCGGATCTCTCGTCTAAAGTGACAGGAGATCGCGGGCCGCTATTCAATTGATGCCGTTTTTCGCACTGATCGCACCCATAGACGTCAGGTTTAGCCGCGTAAAGCAGCTAAACCTGACCAAAGTCCTGGGCGCGACCCCGAAAACTGATGTTTGGGCACCCAAACAGGTCACTTTTCGCACATTTCACCTCTCATCCCCCTGGGGCTGCAAGCTGAAATGTAGCCCTGGCAGCTGATCGCACCCGACAGGAGCAAGAATTGAATAGCTTCGTCGGGTGCGATAAGGGCTGGAATCAATTGAATTCCGCCTGATGTGTTTTATGGTGTAATCCCAGAGCTCAAAAATTTTGGGCTGAAATTGAGGCATACACTTTGGGGCTGTTGACTGTCTCGTCCCTCCTCTGGCTTCCCGGGTCCTAGAATGATTTCCTCTCACCCAATTATAGCTCACTCTCTGACCATGTGGGACAGTGAAAATCGGAAATTTTCGATGGTCCTATGCCCTTCTCCAATTGTTCCAATTGTTCATAATCCCGATTTTCCCCCAGGCATGTCCAGAAATCCATTTAATTATTGGAGGGAGGGAGGGCGGTATTAGATATTTAAATGATATTTAAATGACATTGTTCGGGACAATGAATTTCCTTCTTTTTCAGACCTTCAATCTCAACTGGTCATACCCTCTAGGAACTTTAATCAATTGCTCCAGCTAGATACTTTCACTGTAAGGTTAAACAGCAGTATCTTCTAGACCCCTTACGACTTTTGAAACTCTAAGCCTTAGACGATCCTCGACTAAAAGTCTAATTTCCTGTTTATATTCATTATTGTCTGACGAATCACCCCCGTTGCATGACCCTCACAAAACTGCCTGGGAGACAGACGCTCTGGACGAGGATGAATGTCAGAGATTTGGGAAAACGCTCCCTCCAGCTTGATTTGTGTTAAAATAAAATAAAACATTTATAAGCCATTGTACAGATGGTATTAGGTACCATGCTGCCTCAGTAAAATGTTTCTTGATACATCAGACCATTGCTGGAGAGGATGCACCTCTACAGTTACCTTCTTCAATATATGGTGGTCGTGTCCGAAGATTTTGAATCTTTGGCGGGAAGTTATTAATCTCATAGTCCATACTCTTCAGATTCCCGTCTCGTGTGAGCCTAAGTATTTTCTTCTCCCTCTGGGTCTGCCAACTGCAACTAAAGATCAAAACAAATTATTAAGCCATATAGTTTCCGCTACCACTTTCTAGATAGCCTCTGATTGGAAACAATTGTCTCATCCCTTGAACAACTCAGTAATATCTAGGATCTGGTATACACCGTGCATGGAATACATAACTAGTATACTTAATTATTCCTCCAAATCCTTTGACAAGGTTTGGGGCCCCTGGCTTGCCTCACAAAATGCTCCCTCCCCATTTGAAATAAGTTAGGTAAGCTCAGCCTATTGAATGGTTTCCATTATTTAGGATTTACTCCTTTTGCTTCTGTTTCAGTTGCTATTTATTTTTTTCCTCTTTTCGTTACAGTTTTCTACACCATTTTTCTCTGAGCTCTATTCTTTTCTTATCCCCCCCCCTATAAATAAAATTGGTCACTTCATTGTAACCCATATTACTTTTGAAAATTATACATTTGCTTATTGTGTTGTATTTTAGTCACTGTTTTTATTATTTGTGACCCTTCAATAAACTTTGTTTAAAAAAAAATAAAAATTGCTGTGTAGTAATTTAGTGTGATCTCCTATAGAATAATCTTCTATAATTTATACAGTAGATGTGTAAGTGTTAAATAGCTCCCTTTCTAGTCCCATATGTGGATAGGTCAATATTCTTTTGAGCTTAATGCTCATAACATTCCCATTTATTTCCTTATAGGAAACATCCACAGCATCTCCAGTTATCCTGCGGGTTGATCCTAAAGGTTATTACTTATACTGGACTTTTCAAAGCAAGGTAAGAAATAAATTACCTAATTATTAAAATGATATTCTATTTAAAATCAGTGTCATTGTATTATTGAAAAAATGCTAATCCATAATAAAAAGTTATTCAAACCGCTCTCTCCCCATAACTACAGGAACCAAAAGCGTTTCTGCCGGTTGCCTGATATTTGCTTAGCTATGCAGACAGCTTTCAGGGTTCTGTACATTTATTAGACATATATTAATACTTGGGATTTACTAAGTGACACTTTTTAAAGTAGCGTTTTTGTATATAATATTATTGTGGCTAAAACCACCAAAGACATAGCAGCTTTGCAAAGACAAAATATTTGAAATTGATGATCGCTACTGTATGTGCTGATGGGCAGATGGCCGGCGACTACATTGGTAATGCAGAGGGGGAACAGGGCACGGTGGGTGTACGAGAGGACCCAGAGACTGCAGACAGGCAGACGGGCGGAGCGAGCATGCTGGCAGCGAGACATAGCGCAGTTAGAGCAGGGACATAGAAAAGGAAGCCCAGAAAGAGAAGAATAAAGATGTTGAGAAAGTAGGAAGAAGAAAGGGAAAGTAAGATGAAAGAAATAAGAGGAGACTATGCACACTGCAATATAACCACTGTCAACGAGAGAACCAATATTTGACACTTCCCTGTTCACAGATCAGAAGCAAAGAGGTAATATTAAACTCTTAACTGTCCTAAACCCCATATAACCCTCCCCTAAAGCTAACAACCCACCAATCTCTTAAGCTCCCATTGCTGTCACTCCAACTAGAAACGCACCCCTAAGCTTTATTAACTTCGTCCGTCCCTGACTAGAGGTTTATGTGCCTTCAGTTCTAGGCGAACCTCAGTTATCTTTATCCTGAGTCTGCTTATGTTTCCTAAAGGCCATCTTTTTTGCTTTCACAGTACTTGCTACTTCTTTTGCTAACCACACTGATTTCCTTTTCCTTCTACTTTTCCTAACCCTTTTGATACAAGGTCTGTTGCTTTTAGTATTCTACCTTTTAATTTTTCCCACCTCTTCTGCACGTCTTCCAAGTTCCTCCAGTCTGCAAAAGATTCGCTTACACATTTCCCCATCTCTACAAAGTCAGCTTTCCTAAAATCTTACACCTTTGTTTTTGTGTGGTATGAATCGGTCTCTGTCGTTATACTAAACCATACTGCTTGATGGTCACTGGATGCAAGGTTCACAGCCACATTTACGTCAGGTAATCTGTCACCATTTGTGAGTATTATGTCTAATATTGAGTCTTTACAAGTGGACTCCCTCACCAGTTGCTTGAGGGATGCTCCCTGAGTTCCCCTGAAATCATAATGTCCAAACTTCTAGTAGAACTTGCAAAAGACCCCTTCCAGTTTACAACAGATAGATTAAAGTCTCCCATGAGTATTATTTCTCCTTTTAATGCCATTTTACCGATGCTGTGCAATAGGTTCCTGTCAAGTTCCTCCCCCTGACCTGATGGTCTATAGATCACTTTGTTCAAAAAGGAGAAAACCGCACCAGTGCACAGTATGACCCTCTCCTTAAGATAACATCCAACTCAATGTCAATTTCCACCCAAGGAGGTGATACCAACTATGGGCCATATTCAATTAGTTTACGCATCCGCAAAAAAGTTTCGCTTGCCGGACTTTCCACTGACATCGCGTGTTTTGGACACGGAAACTTATCATGCCCGCCCCCACTATTCACCGTATTCAATTACAAACCACGCAAAAACAGCAAGCGGCAAATTCAGAACAGGCGGAAAGTGCTGACAGAAATGGAGGAATCAGTCTGAGCCCCCCAAAAAGGTGCACTAACATTGGGGATCAATGTAGATGTGCCCGGATAGCCCTAATAAAACTATTTGGGGTACTTAAGTTGTTTCAATAGCTTCTTATTAGCGTCTTTGCACAAGTGGTGAAGAATGGCATTAAGCAGTATTTTTTGGTGAAAATAAGTAGTCCTGTCACATTTGGGGTACTTGAAAATGAGTGCTAGCATATTTATATGTCTCTAAAGTGAAGTTTAAAAAAAACATGTAAAACTCACCTGTTGCAAGTACCTGCAATCATAAACACACCTCCATAAACACACCCATCCTTGCAGACCCCTAGAAGTCTATTTTGCTAGTTATTATACTTGTCCCCCCACTTTTTACTTTTTTGCCCCTAAATTGAAAGTACTTTTTTGGGGTGTTCTTAATTTTTTTTTGAGGATTTTTTGACACAGTTGTCCATTGGGGGGGCTGTCCCCAGGGTTCTGAGAGGTTTCCCCACCTTTGCACCCCCAAAATAAAAATGTTGCTCTTTTCTCCTGCTATTTAGAGGCGAATCTTTTTCGCCTATTACATTGCATTGAGTTTCCGCATAGGCGAAAAACATCTGGAATTGAATATGGCGATAAGTTCTGACTACGCAAAAAGTCGTCACCTGCAATACTTTTTCGTGGAAAATGGCTTTTCGCGTCTAATTGAATATGGCCCTATATACAGTAGTACAAGTATTTAGCAACAACAAAAGATATTCAATTAGTATTCAATTAGATTCGCACCCGCAGAAAAGTTTCGCCTGCCCGACTTTTCGCCGCCATCACGTGTTTTGGACGCAGACATTTATCGTGCGCACTCCTGTTATTCGCCGTATTCAATTCCAAACCACACAAAAACGGCAAGCGGCGAATTTAAAACAGGTAGAAAGTGCTGTCAGAATTGGGGAAGTCAGCCTGAACCACCCAAAAAGATGCACTAACATTGGGGATCATTTAAGATGTGTCCGAATAGCACTAATAAAACTATTTGGGGTACTGAAGTTGTTTCAATAGCTTCTTATTAGCGTCTTTGCACAAGACCCCCAAAAAGTATATTTCACTAGTTTTTATGCTTGTCCCCCCACTTTTTACTTTTTCGCACCAAAATTGAAAGTACTTTTTTGGGGTGTTCTTCAGTTTTTTTGACACAGTTATCCTTTGGGGGCTATCCCAAGGGTTCTGAGTGGTTTCCCCACCTTTGCACCACAAAATAAAAATGTTGCACTTCTTTTCTCCTGCTACTCAGAGGTGAATCTTTCCCGCCTATTACATTGCATTGTGTTCCCGCGTACGCGAAATGTCCTGGAATTGAATACGGCGATACTTTGAAACCAGGTGAAAAGTACAAATCGGTGAAAGCTTTTCACCAAACAGCACTTTTCGCATCTAATTGAGTACGAGCCATAGTTTGATGGTGCACTAGGTCACAACAAATTAAAATATAACTTTTATTCTCTTATTTAAAATGAATATAATTTATAAAATCATAACACCAATATAACCCTACATATATTGTATATTGTTCAAGCAAGTAGGGTGAGAAAATATTCTTAAAATGCGTGGCAGGATTATTACAATAATACACTGATAATGAATTATGGCCCTGATTCAGAGCCGGATGCTCTGACAGAGCACTCCCTCTGAATCAGGGCCGTCCCGCTTAATTTTTAGAACGGCCTCCTGGCCGCGCGTATAGCTGTGGGTGACCACCTACAGCTATAGCGAGCGGCCAGGAAGATGGTCAAGACCATCGCGACCATCGGGCTTGCGACGAGACCCTTGTGGTAGGGTCTCGTAGCTGCAAGCCCTGGAGTGCTTTCGGCTCTATAAGAGCCGAGAGCACTCCCACTGACATCACTTGTGATATCAGTGGGGCCGGCCCCAGACGTCCGTCTGGACAGCCACGCCCCCGGCATGCCCACGCCCCCGGCACGCTCATTCAACATCGACAGCACGCCCCATTTGTAGCGAGACCCGGAGCGACAGCTTGCCCGTTGCTATCCGGGTCTCGCGTATGCGCACGACGGAGCTGCCTCCATCGTGCGCATGCGCACTGGGCCAACATCGACCCGCTTGCGAGTGCTCAGCGCTCATGAGCTGGTCTGAATCAGGCCCTATATTCACTGGGATAAGTAGCCCTATTACAAATTAAATGGTCTCAAAAAGACTCTGTATCCTTCTGTTATTGGTGTTATGATTTTATAATTTATACTCATTTTTAAATAAGAGAATACAAGTTATATTTTAATTTGTTGTGACCTAGTGCACCATCAAACTATATCTTTTGTTGTTGCTAAATAGGTCTATAGATCACCCCAGCACAAAGAATGTCCTTTTTATGGTCACCCAAAGGGCCACAGTTTTCTTCAATACTTTGTTATAAAGTATTATTTATGCTTTTGTTCACATACATTAGTACTTGTCCTCCAATCTTCCCACTCTGTCTTTCCTAAATAAAGTATAGGCCACTATGGCTATGTCCCAGTCATGACTTTCATTGCACCATGATTCCGTGATAACCAAAATATCAAGATCATCTCTTGTCATTATTGCAATTAGTTCTGGGATTTTATTTGCTACGCTCCCAGCATATGCACACATAGCTCTAAGAGTTTTGTTTGTGTATCTCCTATTCCTAGCTATGTCCATTTCTCTGCCTACAGTATGTTTATTTGATTTTGATCTGCATTGTCTTCTGTTGCTATGGATATGCTTCCTGTTCCATTTGCATGCAGAAACAATACCTCTTGGTTGCAGGAGCAGATTGTTTTATTCCTATTTCGTTCACTACCCCTCTCTTCTAGTTTAAATAGTTCCTGATGAAGAATTCAAACTGCTCACTTAGTATTCTGGTTCCCCTTGAATATGGGTGCAGGCCATCACTTTTGTTTAAGCCCCTGTCTCTCCAGATGACATGACTATGGTCTAATCCAAATCTCTTTCTCATTATACCACTTCTTTAGCCTCACATTGACGTTTCTGATGCATTGAGTTCTGTCTTCACCTCTGTGTACTGGCAGTACTGCTGAAAAAGTGGAAAAGTGGTGGCCACCTGCATTACAGCAGTACCTAACCTCCTAAATTCATATTTTGCGACCTTGACTTTAGCATTAGCCAAGTCATTTGTCCCTATGTGGGCAATGACATCCACCTCCCCATCTTTTCTTGCTGCTTTCATGTTTTTAACATGTGCTCTTTATTCCTTGGCACTGTGGCTCCAGGTAAGCATCTTACTTCTTTCTCTACTTTAGGAGGGTTTCACACATGTATTCCTCTTATAATGGAATCCCCTAAGAGAAGTGCAGTAGTTTTTGGAGATGTAATTTTCCCCATATCCTCCTGTTCTGTATTACCTATATTTGTTGTACATTCCAGACCTTCGAGAGCAACATATGAGTTTTACAATGTCACAAGTTGTGGGATGTGTCTGTATCCCTCTGGAAAATCTTCCACTTTCAGAGCTCACAGTAGTCCAGGCTGTCTTCTGGTGGCTCTCTGAGGCAGTGGTAGCCTCAAGAATACGGACATCCAGGGCTGTAGCTAGGGTAGTGCGGCCGGTGCCATCGCACAGGGCATCGCAGGGCAGGGGGTGCTATTTGGGCCTGTAAAATTTCTGTTTATTATCATTCTCACTTGCAGCTTCCTCTTATTTCATTCCCAGCATCTCCTAGCCTCCCTATCTCTTCCCAGGCCCTTCCCCATGAGGCCATTTCCCTTTTTTGAGTGCATTATGTCCCTTTGAAAAATGAGGGGGGCACCAATGCTCTTTCAGGCACAGGGAACCAAAAAGTCTAGTTACGGCTCTGTGGACATCCTACAGTACATATCTTAGCATGCAGATTAGCACTAGACCAAACATTGTTTGATCATGCAGCGGAATCACCTCCACATCCTGATGGAGAGAAGGCCCACAGTAATCCCAAGTGTTGAGTCCAAAGGTCTTTTAGACACCACCATGGATATAGAAATGGAAATAAGCAGTTTTAATTTGTATAGGTTTGTATATAATTATATATATTATATAATATATTATATTATTATTATATTATATCAAGACTCTATTATCTCTCTTGTGTATATGACGCATTATTATATTGTGTACAAATAGGGTATTGTGACTTTAGTATTTACTAACACTACTATTCATATTGCTATGCAATTGTGGAGCATATTACACTTGTTATGCCTGATATACTCCTCAAGCAAATACTATTTTTGAGCTGGAGCCATCTGAGATGCATCCTATTCAACACATTTTTTTTTATGTGGGGCTTTTCCAACATACAGTACTTCCAAAAGCTGCACGCAGGTGATATCAGAGATGCCTCCTGCATTCAGTCAGATAAAGCAATCCCTATTTTTTCAATGGGGAATGCGTCCTTGGGCAATTTACCAAGCTCCAAAAAGCTTAGTTTTTTTGGAACTTGGCCCTGATAGCTACACCATCTTCAGACAGCACTAGCCATTGTAGCCTATACACTGAAGATCCAAAGAGAGATCTTTTTTCATGGTCAACAGGGAAGGGGCTTTTAATCATGAAACAGCCTATTGTACGTATGTGCTATACCAGTATAATGTAAATGTTGTATAATAAATCTGGTATACCGGTGCACAGGGGCGCCGAGAGGGGGGGAAGCGGGTACAAATTACCCGGGCCCGGGCTTCCTAAGCCACAGCAGTCTCCTATGCCTGTGGAGGGAGCGATCACACTGATCGCGCCCCCCCCTGGCTTTGTGCCAGGCCGAGGGGACTCAGAGCGCACCCCTCGCCAGCAGACAAAACCGTTTTTTTTTTTCCCCGGGGGGTGTGTCCACGCCTCCCGCGATTAGGCCATGCCCCCTGTGACCCCGGCCCGCCGCAGCTCTTGGCAGGCCTGCCGGTCCATAACAGTGATAATAGATGTTAATTAACATGGCAAAAAGGTGGATGTTAATAAATAGGCCCTTTAGTCTTCATCTTTCCTGGAACATCAGCTTGCTCATTCTTCTTTATTTGGAATCCTGAATGACTTTATGTGTGTTAAATTCTATTTAATGACTGTGCACCACTGAGGATATGTACATAACATCAATACACATTATGATGATAAAGTACTTAATCATATGCTATAGATCAGTACAGTATATTAATAACAGCTCCGTCACAGAGCATTATATATACAGTATATTCTGTCATCAATCATTCACAGCTCATTCTCAATGAGACTTTACATATACTGATGTCCACAATAACTTAAATCACATCCACTGACTTCTCTGGCAACATTATAGAACATAGCATATAATATAAAGTATAGCAGAAAAAAGAATTAAATAAAGCAGTATAAAACTGGCTGATACTGAAAACTGCTGTTGTCTATAGAGTTACATTAGCAATATGGCTGAACAAGTGACATTCCAATCCACCATTCTGCATAGTATTAATACATTTACATACAGTACAAGAGGGGTGAACAAAGACATTGTTTTTGACAGAAATGGGCAAATCAATTAGACAAAAAAATGACACAATTCATCAAGCTCTAAAAACAAAAACTTTTCTGATCTTGATGCAGGATAGCGCAGTGTGGTTACTATGTATATGTAATTATTGATGCAGGAAGTAACACCATTTTCTATTAGAAGGAGATCCATATTATGAAGAGGGAACTTTTGGGATCCCTCTGCCTCCTCTCGCCCTCACAGTGCAAATGCATGACCTAAGATTACACATGCTCAGTAACACTGCCAGGTCGGAACACGACAGTGTAAACTTTCGCTGCTAATATTAGCAGAGAAAATGGTAATATTGAATTGCTCTGGTAGATTTGAATCTGAAACTGGAAATTGCGGCCACTTAGATCTTTCATTTACAATATGAATAAGGCCCCTATGTACCTGCTAAGTAGGCATACATCTTGGACACTGTGTCTATATTCCAAAAAATTATATCCAATAGGCTGATCAAATCTTTGTTTTTTTCATGAACTCGGCTGGCCCTGTGGAATTTGTTCAGTAGGCCTGATTCATGCCACCCCAGCTGCGCAGTGTTATTTTCACATTCCCAACTGGTCAATTATATGGATAAGCAATAACCAGTGGCATCATAGGCAGCACTGACTAGGGATTGTTATCGGCCATTGATGGCTTTCAACCATTGATGGTCTGCCACCAATGGTCAATGGTTCTCGCCCATCGATGGCAGATGGTGACAGTATTATTTTCTTCCCAGGTGCAAGGGATACGGAGTATAGCTCTGCACCCAAAAGTGCCTACATAGCCCTACTCCCTTCCCTGATTGGCTCACTGCCTGTTTGTCCTCATCTACCTTTTTCTGAGCAGGGGTAGGGGAGCATTAAGGAGGAGGTGCCCCTAAGGTGCAGAATACCTTTCAACAGGCCCTAGTGGTATTGTTTACTGCACATGTAGTTATATTACATACTAGTTATGATAATCTAAGGTATATGTCTAAGGTGAGTTGGAGCAGGATTGGGATTCAGACCGTCTGCTTTGGGCGCATCTGTTATCTCGGACCAATATTGCAAATATGGGAGAAGATAATAGAGGTGTCACAGATGTCTTATATGTTGAGATGTGTGTACTATATTGTGGTGGACACAGTTTGTAAACAGTAGACATCAGCAGAAATAATATAGTGCAAGGCACAGCAGCCAGATAGAACTTAACCAGGAGCTTTGGTTTATTGTAATGTAAGAGATATAGTACAGTGGTACTCACTGTCACACATATAGGCAGCATAGATGGAGTGGAGAAGAGCTTACCATACATAGGATCTGCCGGTCATGTATGTAGGCAGGTATAACCAGGGCTTCCATCAAATATTGTGGGGCCCGGGACTGACAAAATAGGTGAGTCCCCCCTGCTATACTTTAAAAACTAAACACTTCTCCTCCCAAATGGCAGAACCACAGGTGCCCCATGTCCAGAACAGCAGAGCCATACAGCTTTTAAGTAATATGGCCTCTGGAATAACTGACAACTCTAGTCCTGTTCTACCCTATGTCCTGACGTCACACGTGCCACATCTCCAAAGGAAAAAATCTTTATTGCAGCCTGCAATTTGCAGCACAGCGCAAGCAGGGAGCAGTCAGTGGGAATGCAGGTGGCAGCAGACCCCACTCTCTGACTGGGCCTGGGACTCCAGTCCCTGTAGTCCCGCCTGATAACGGGTATAATGGGTATTAGCAGGTCTCCCATATAGCTAAGGAGTACAATGCTGTGTTCTACTGTTACACTCAAACACAGTGAAAACAAGATGTTGCTGCACATGCTCAGACTGTCTAACGGTGGCCATCTTGGTAAACTAGATGCTTTACTTATGGAGCATAATCGAAGTAGCGTACTACATATACCAGACACCCCCTCCCGCTGCACGCTTTCTCCACATTACAAAAACATTATTTCTTTGCAGCAATTCTGAAGGATTGGGATTAAAACAAATAATAACACATCTACATTTCAGGTATATTCGAGTACACATTCCTGTAGAAAGAACATTACTTACTGTGACATCATCCCTTTAGTGTGCATATCAACAGGAGTCTTCTCACTAAATGTACTACGGAAACAGATCCAAACTCCACAAGCTCTCAAATAAAGTGCTGTTTGATTTCAATGTGCTTGGATAGTCCATGGTGCTTGGTGCTATAGGACAGATCAATTACATCCTGTGACATTTCGTGATGATGGTGTCCTCTTTGTTTATAAGGGGTATATTTACTAAAATACTGGTTTATAGAAGTGGAGTATTGCCCATAGCAATGAATCAGATTCTACTTATTCATCTAGCACCGTCTAGAAGATAATTGCTAGAATCTGATTGGTTGCTATGGGCAACAGCTCCACTTCTAAAAACCTGCACTTCAGTAAATATACCCCTAAGACTTAGTTCACATAAAGCCTCATTAAAATGTAATGCTTCCATGGCTGATACTGCTAAAGCCATATACTCTGCTTCAGTGGCAGATAGGGTTACAGTGGCTTTTTTCCAACTTGACCAGCTTACTGCTGCACCTGCCGGCAGAAATATGTATCCTGTATAAGAATGACATCATACTTATCTGTTCCTAATAGAGGTCGCAGAATGATTTAAGTATAGAATTTCCAGACTTGGTAAATTACAACTTCAAGGAAGATATACCTTTTTGGTATCTTAAGATTCTTTTGACTGCTCTCTAGTGCTGGCTTCCAGGATTAATTGCAAATTGGCTTACTCTGCTTACTGCATGCGTGATGTCAGGGCGAGTTCCTACACTTACTTTAAATGCTCAATAGCGTTTTGAAAAGGAACATTCTTCATGCGTTCTGTTTCCTCTTCACTCATTGGTGACATGGCTTTATTCAGTTTGGTACCTTTGTCAATGGGAATGCTTTTTTGATCAGCATCTGAAATACTATATTTTTCAAGTATGTTTTCAATGTAGGTTTGTTGATCTGGCAATGGTCTCTTTCTCTAGATCTTGGTTGATTCTCAGGCCTAGCAAGGAGTGTGCAGGATGTAGAGCCTTCTGCTTGAACTTATGTCTTAATAGCTGCTTGTCTCTGTGATGTGTTGTTTTTGGACTGCTAGTAACAAGTCATCCATGTACACAACAATAATAAAGGGTTTCCCCTCTATGTGTTTGTAGTAGAGACGATGATCAGTCTTTGAAAGTTCAAATTCCATTTCTTGCAGTACAGCATCTAGCTTGATGTACCAACAGCAAACACTCTGCTTGAGACCATACAAAGTTTTCTTTAAGAGACAGATTTCTCCTTCTCTGAACATGTTCTCACTGCCACAGGAGAGTAAGTTTCACCATGATCAATTCTTTGATGCAGAAAACTCACTTGCTCTTCACTGTTTTACAGTGGCTTGGCCTCTCAACTACAACCCATGTATTGTCATTGAGTGATGTTGTCTCCTTGTCTTTTGCTGACTTCCACAAACAACAGTCATTACTTGACATGTCTCTTGGATATTTTGGAGTTCACACTATGTGATATTTGCAAACTCCTCGTAATATTTTTTAGGTGGTTTTCCACTATTCAAAGTTATTTTCTCTGGTTTTAAGTCCAGGCTGGTAGTTTCTGGTTCAGACATGCCTCTAGTTGCTGGCCTATAGAATATCACATACTTGTTCTGCAACTCTAATTCCTGCTTTGTTTCAAATAGTGCTCCTTCTTGGAATATCTCTTGATTTAATGAGCTTCCTCCTTTTAGTATTCCAGAGTCTGTATCCTTTAATCCAGGGGTGGACAACCAGTTGGAGGCAAAGAGTCAAAAAAGATATGTAGTCAATCGAAAGAGCCGATAGCATGCGCGCGCCGTAGGTGCGTGGGCAAAAAAGGGGCATGGCTTATTTGTCACAAGGCCACGCCCCATTTTTGTGCGCACACCTTTGGTATGACATTTGCAGGAGCATGACCTTGTGTCACACCCCCGTTTTTAGTCACGCTGGGGGCAAGCCCAGGACATTGAAAATAAACATTTTACATAATCTTCCGAATATACATTTTTCACTGTTGAAGTGAAAGAAAAAGCCAGAGCAACATAGAAAACATTGAAACAGCCACGTTCACATAAAATACATATTGAAATCCAGAACCACATAAAATACATTGAGAATGCCAGTGCCCATTTTGCTGTGCCCCCTGTAGTTGTGCCACATATGCAGTGCCCTCCTGTAGTTGTGACCATTAAGCAATGCCCCCAGTAGTTGTGGCCCTTATGCAATGCCTCCTGTAGCTGTGCCCACTATGCAATGCCCTCTGTAGTTGTGCCCCTTCTGCAATGCCCCCTGTAGTTGTGTCCCTTCTGCAATGCCCTCTGTAGTTGTACCCCATATGCAGTGCCCTCCTGTAGTTGTGCCCATTACGCAATGCCCCCCAGTAGTTGTGTCCCTTCTGTAATGCCCCCTGTAGCTGTGCCCATTAAGCAATGCCCCCCATAGTTGTGCCCATTAATCAATGCCCCCAGTAGTTGTGGCCTTTATACAATACCCCCTGTAGCTGTGCGCATTCTGCAATGCCCCCAGTAGTTGTGCCCCTTCAGCAATGCCCCCTGTAGCTGTGCCCATTAAGCAATGCCCCCAAGTGGTTTCGCCCCTTCTGCACTGTCCCCTGTAGCTGTGCCCAATAAGCAATGCCCGTTGTAGCTGTTCCCCTCCTGAAATGCTCCCTGTAGTCGTGCCCCCAGCACTAGCTCCCCCTCCCCTATGAAGAAACTTACCTTCGAGCTGGCACTGCTCCACGACATTAGGGATCCCGAGTCCCGCCGCACCATTGCTGCTGCTTCTGCCGCCTGCTGAATCTAACTGGATCCAGCAGATGCACAGGCTTCATCCCATTGCGGGTGACGTCATGACAACACCTGCACACTGCATTACTGGGAACGCTGGCCTCTGAAGCGATCAGAGGCTTCTTTAGCCTCTGATGGCTTTAGAGACCAGCGTTCTGAGTAACAATGGGGGTCTGGCGAGCCGGGAGCCGCATTAGAAGCTCAGAAGAGCCTCATGCGGCTCGAGAGCCATGGATTGTCCACCCCTGCTTTAATCAGTTGGCAATATCCAAGCATGACGCACTTCATGGATTGAATCCAGATTGTTTCTTTTCTCCATAAGGGTTATGTACATATGCAATGCACCCAAAGACTTTTAGATGATTGATGCTTGGTATTCTTCCAGACCACACCTCTATCAGTGTTTTATCTTTTCGTCCAACTGTGGGAGCATGATTCTTCAGATACACTGCTGTAGATACTGCTTCTACACAAAAGCACTTGTTCCGGCTGGTACCTTTCAGCATAGATCAAGCTAGATTGGTTTGCACGCTCGCACCATTTTGTTCTGTCATGTAGGCAATGGTCTGTTGATGTCAATTACATGATTCTTTACAAAGATTTTGACATCTCTGTTTAGATTTTCTCCTCCATTGTCAGACCTCAAGACCTTCAACTTGTGACCAGTTTGAGTATCTACTCATCTCTTTTAGTCTGACATTTTGCTCATCACTTCACTCTTTTTTTATGAAATAAATGTGTGTCATTCTGGTGAAATAATCAATGAATGTTATGAAGTATAGTATCTGTATCCACTTATCGAATTTGCTTCCTTTGGATCACACACATCTGTATGTACTAATTCCAGAGTTGTCATAGCTCTGCTTGTTTATTTTTGAAATGGGTAATGACTTTGCTTGCCCATTACACAGCTTTGGTCTTTCATTGTTGTTCACATATATTCCTGTAACCATCCTGTCTAGAAGTTTCTGGACGCTGTCTGTGAAGGAGCTCCAATGTACACTTTTACACTGTCATATCTAAGACATAATCTTCTGTGCCAGAGTTCCATAGATTGTGAGTCAGAAGCCATCATGGCATAACACTCCTCTGTGTCAAGTACATATAGTTGTCGTCACCGGGTACCTCTTGCTATTACAGTCCCTCTTCTGTTCAATACACTTTCCTTCTGCACATTGGACTTTATACCCCCTTTGCTCTAAGGGGGAGATGTATTAACGGCGACATCGCCGTTGCGGCACATCCCCCCCGACTTCGCGTACATACCGCGGTTCATTACCGCGGTATGTACCAAGGATTTCGCTCGATGAGAGCTGTCCTTTGCGATGCTGCTGGGCAGAGGGACTTCCGGGTTGAACACCCAGAAGTCCTTCTGCGCATGCGCAGAAGGCCGCGGGCCGCGGGGGCTCATGGGAGGGATCCGATCGGATCCCTCCCAGTCCCGAGCGTCACGCAAAGAAGCCCATAGGCTTCTATTGGGTAACGCCACCTGAAGGTGGCGTTGCCTAGTGACGCGAAGCAGCAGACTGCAGCGCATTCTGCTGCTTAATACATACGGGGAATGCGCTAAAACCCCCGAAAACTGCATTTTCGGGGGTTTTACCGCATTTTGCCGTTAATACATCTCCCCCTGTGATACTTAAAGCTATGAGGTTTGTCCCCACATCTGGTGCATATTATACATCTTAAATTTCTGTGACTTTGGTTTTACCCCCCGTTTTCATGTGCACTCTAACTGTCCCAACTTTTGTAACTGTAAGTACTTTATCTCCTATTCCTCTAATTGTTATTGGATCACACGATTTCAATGTAGCGAACCATTCTTGATTGCAAATGAAATGTCTTGTGGCACCTGATTCAATATACCAACAATTTATCCTGTGACATTTAAAACTGACTCATCTTTACTGTTACACTTCTTTTTCTGTGTAGCATCTACATTTTCCAGTTTACTTTTAGACGCTTCTTGTCCTGCCCTATGACATACTAGCACTTGTATTTGAAGAGGTTCACATCTTTAGTGTGTAATACAGTGTTCTCAGCACTTAATTCGACTATTACACATTCTTTGGGGTAAATCGTGTTTGGCCAAGATTGCATTTACGTGTGAGTTTCCCCTGATTTTGAAACTCGAAGGCCGGAAACAATAGAGACGGTGGTCTCCAGGTGCCAGTTCTGAAGGGGGCATGTCTCATCCATTGTCCCAGCCAGGATCCACCGTCCCCTAGCAGTTAGTAACCACATCTACCGTTACACCTCATTTTGCCCGTCAATGGCTTCCAACTGGAAGTGCTACCTGCCATTCACACACAGGACATGCAGTCCCAGGGGTAGGTGTTTTCTCCCCCTGGGACTGCCAGTCCTAGCTGCGATTTACAGAGAGCGTGCTTTCAGTGGGAAGACACTCCTCTGCCTATTGGGCAGCCCCACCTGGCAACTAGGGGCTGCAGCCGATGTAGTCCCTAAAAGCCGGTGTTTTGCACATGCATGGTCCCACCGCCGGTCCTCGCAGGTCGATTGTACAGGCACCGGGACCCGTCCCCAGGCTGGGACTACTGTCTCCTCCTCTCCACCGATCTCTCAGCTGCTCTGCTCCTCACAGTGCTGCAGCTGCTTTTTCTGTCCCTACTCCCATACTTACCCCATTCCCGGCTACCAGACCTCCTCTTCTAGGTCTGTCCTGTCTCACTAGCAGTGGGAGCTGTCGGGGCATGCACTTTGGCTTCCACTGTGCATGCACTGAGGAGACAGGACGTATGTGAATAGAGTTTTATAATTAGTCCTTTGTTCACCATGTTAATTATACTACATGTTATATTATTATTGTATTTATTTAATTTTTTTCTCTCCTATAGGAAATTGAATTTCTTGAACTGTCGACTATTCGAGATACTCGATTTGGAAAATATGCTAAAATTCCAAAGGTATGACACATCATAAAGCTCTGAAGAAATGCAAAACCCAATATATATTATACATGATTTTTATATATAGTACCTGTATTTAACAAATCTTTAATGGCTGATGTCTTAAAGGGCCCATATATCTTCTAGGTATTGCCCCAATTCCCCGTTCTGCCGGCGAATTGGGGCAATACTTCCCCGATACCAACACAAAAATGGTTGGAACCAGAAAGTTAGGATTTTTAACATGTTGAATTTCCCCGATATGCAGACGGATCGCCGATCATCTAAGGCCGCCAATCTGTGAACGGGAGCAGACTCCCGACAATAAGATGATAGGATGTCTCTTTAGCTAAATCAGAGATACGCAATGCTAATATTTACGCAGATCGAGTGATTGTTTGCCATTGTGCATGTGTGTAAGCCGCACTGCGCACGTGAAGAGATTGCTTTGTGATTGTGATTGCCTTCACACAGAGCATTAATTCACGAAGTGAGCGACAGGTATTCAGCGTTTGGGGGAGGTAGCCGGGGGGTGGTTAGGAAAATGCAGATGTGTCTGACCGGCATGCATAAATGAGCTGTTTCGATCTCCTTCGCAGCATGAGAGCTCTCTGCATATCAGGAGAGCTAAGGTGTTTAAGGCATGGCAGACTTGACTTTCATGCTACGTGACTGGCTGATCTGCATCGATGTTAGGGATGTAAGGGATGTTTACACTGTTGTACGTCTTCGGACGGATATGAGAAGGTAGCAGTGGGAGTCCCTATGCTCGGGTAAGCTTTAGAAACATTAACATATTTTTCGCAGCTGTGATCGCGTTAGCGTACATCTCTGATTGAGGCCCTTATACAACCAGCCACCATTTTTTATTTGAGACAGTATCAATTGCCTTACAATTTTCTCACAGAGTACACTGAAATTCTGTGAGATGCAATTTAAAATGACACCATTGTAAAACATTGTGGGGTATATTTACTAAAGTGATAGTTTTTAGAAGTGGAGATGTTGCCCATAGCAACAAATCAGATTTTACTTAACATTTACTGTATCTAGCACCTTCTAGAAGATAATAGCTAGAATCTGATTGGTTGCCATGGGCAACATCTCCACTTCTAAAAACCTGCACTTTAGTAACTATACTCCTGTGATTCAGAAGTTACCCCACACATGCAAAGATTACCAATCTTTCTCTAAGGCCACACACTATGGGCCTTATGCTGAGTTGGACTTATGTCCGTTTGCATAGAGTATATTGCACATTTAAACAGTGCGGATGCCCACGAAAAGAACATACTCATATGCACCAGTGTAGCCTTGCGCACACCCAGCACTTGTGTCTCCTTATGACTGGAGAGGTGAAATGGTGGAGGGAAAGCGCAATCCGGGAGTGTTTATGCAAATGGCGGCCATGCAGACCTGTAGTGACATGCATATACACCATGTTAGGAGGCGGCTGTTTACACCTGCTGCACACGCAGAGCCATGATATGTATGGCTCCGCATAAGCTATATGTATTCTATTTTTATGGGCGCTTTTTATTTTGTTTAAATAATTGGTAAATTTTTCTAAATATAATGAAATCAGGTCATTACAGTACGAATGATGCTGATGTATATCACAGATGATGTATGGTGCAGACAGAATTCAAATCCAGTTATCCTGTGGATACCCCCATGAAATCCTAATTAATGTTGGCTGCTGCACTCTCCTAGCCTGAGTTCGTGTTCATGGGTTTGCAAGGATTTGCATAGTAGGACGTGATTACTGGTCTGATTTGCAACTAGGGAAATCCACAGAAAAGAAATCTCGCCTGTGAGCAGCGCAGCTGCTTTTTGTTGTTATAAAGTCTCATATGGGCTTGTGATTCTGAGCTTACATACACAACCTGCACATTTCAGAGTCATTAGAGTCAGGGACCCGGATATGTGAACCTTCTATTTTGTATATATGGAAAGAACTATACATTTTTACATAGGACTATTAATAAAACGGTTACAAAATATTTCCTACTTAAAGGGAACAGTTTAAGTCATACTTAACAACTGTTTAATCGTCCTCTCCAGGAGATCCCGGTCAGGAAGGTTCAAGTGGAAGATTCAGGGCATACTTGCTAATTTTTAATTTCTCCTCCCCAGGAAAAGGAGATGCAGATGGCCACCCTGGGGATGGGCTCGGGCTTTGCCTATTATTAGACCCATCGCAGCAAAATGCGCAGTTCTGCAGTGAGCTGCAGGGCTAAAGTTACGTGAATCATTTTGGCCCCGCCCCCTTTCTAGAGACACATGATTCCTGGTTTTATCTCCCCATCCTGCCAACTTCACTAGGTAGTGGGAGATCCACCCACTCCTCCAGGGGTCCCTAGGACTATCTGAAAAATAATAAGTCTCCCGAACCTTCATGGAGAGTAGGTAAGTATGATTCAGGAAAATGTGGCAAAGTGAATATCATCATTGCAACACTGCAGCCCCGCCCACTCCTCACGATGACACAATGCACCTCATATAGTGTCATCAAACATCAGACCACCCACTTCACTGGGGATCCGTGAGGGTGGTCTACTCTCCTGGGAGTCCAGGAGAACTCCCCTAAGTGTGGGAGTCTCCCAGTCATTCATGGAGAGCAGTAAAGTATGATTTGAGTGACCATGGGGCATATTTAATCAGGTGAGAGTTTACGAAAAATCTTGCGCCTGGTGGGTTTTTCACTCAGGTGCGACATTTTTGGTACTCAATTGGGATCAAATGTGGGGTTTTGATTTTTTTTGGAGTGCTAAATTTTTGTTTTAGTGCCTCCAGAGTGGGGATAATTTTTCCCTAAATCCTTACTTTAAGGAAAAATTGTCCGGACTGTAAACTGGACCTCCACGGCAGGAATAAGTATGTAATACCGCCAGCCGCATGGTTCTAATCCTGACAGCGGCAGCCCAACAGGGGTGAAGATCCCAATCATTAATTAAGGCAAGTATCGCTAACCTTACTCCCCCCCAACCCTAACCCCCCCTTAGGGGTGCCTAACCCTAACCTCCCCCCAAGTGCCTAACCCCCCTCTAAGTGCCTAAACCTAACCAAGTCCCAAGTGCCTAAACCTAACCCCCCCTTCACCGCAGCCTAACCCTAAGTCTCCCGGGGGGTGCCTAACCCTAACCTCCCCCCGGGGGTGCCTAACCCTAACCCCCCCTTCCCCTAGCCTAACCCTCCCGGGGGGTGCCTAACCCTAAGTCCACCCGGGAGCCCTAAAACCTAACCCTCCCCCCCCTGTCCACACCCGGCGCCTAGCTTACCTTCGTTCAGTATGCCGGGCGTCGGGTTCCCGGCGTAGGTATGACAGGCGTCGGGATTCCGACGCCTGTCATTAGTACCTTGCTGGGATTAGACAGTCGGGAAGCCTGACTGCATCCCCGCGGCACCCCTTCCCCTAATGACTAATTGAGCAATTGTAAGTTTCCAATTAGTCCTTAATATATCACCTTCTGTAGCTCTATCAACTTCCTCCTGCTCTCTAGCATTGCAGGCAGCTTCCATGGACCGGCTGGGCACAGGACAGGTGCTACCCCTAACTCTGCAGCCCACTACCCTTACCCTGCACCCACTCGTCACATGCTACACTATGATACCGCCGCTAACCCTGCACCCGCTCCCCGCACACACTACACTACACTGCACATGCAGGCTGGAGGCTGAGTGAAAAAAAATTCCCCTCCCACAGGAATTTGCTGCACAAAAAACCCACAACCACATTTTTAAATTGGATACCACGGGTATCGGGAGTGTGCATACCTGTGGTAATCCAAAATTGGTTGCGAGGTCTTCGTAAATTACACTGACATGGCCTTGCGGCCAATTGGAAATGCTCCTATGTTTCTCTCTGATAATTAATTTTCTGTAATGATATACTGTAGCTACAGGAAAAGTTCACCAACAACTGAAAATTCTATAATCCTGAGATATCTTACCTAGAGTCCCCGACACCACGCATACGCTGCTGCTCAGCTGAAGGCCACTTTTTACAGGTCTCTTTTCAAAAGAGGGTCATAGTCTGGTGCATAGCCCCCTTTTTCAGTTCTGTTGACGCAGACAGTGCCTTGTTGGCTTTGTTCAAATGTCAACATCCATTTCCTCTTTTTTGTATTTACTGTACAATAATGGCAGTTATTATTGTTCTGCATATCATTAGAACTAGCTCCGTCACCTTCTTTGTATGCAAATCTTATTGTTGTCTTTGCTATAAAGCCAGTCTATAAAAGTTGTTTTGATGTGGTGTGAAACCATCCTTTTTTGTCCCACTTAGGGGCCTATTTATCATTCAATATTTGCAGCATATTCCCAGAAAACAGCTGCTTTCGGGGATGCCTGCAAATATTAAGTATCACCTAAATGTATGAAGGAGAGAGCGCAGGAGGTCCCTCTGATATCTGCTGTCGTCCCTGCCTGACTGCAACCGCAACTCCCATTTGGGGGCTGCAAAGCAATTTGGCCCCTGCAGCTGTAACCTAAGGGCTATATTGCACAACAATTAGCGTGAGAGGGTTCCTTCAGTAGATCACACAGACGCAGTAGTGCTGCAGAGCAACAAGACCGTAGTGAAGTGACCACTGATGCGATCACTTCACTTCTGACACATCGCGGGAAGACCCTGTCCATGCATGTGTTTTATGATACATTGCGAATGTTATATGTTATTGCCATGAATAGTGTTGATAAGAAATTGCAATTACAAGTCTGAAACCTGATGCATTTGCCCCTTAAACATTCCTAGTTATGCAGAGTAGAGGAGCATAACGTTAGATTAATGTTGCATGTATTTATGATCCCACATGTGAACACCATAAACATTACTTGGAATAGAGATTATTTAGGGAATAGTTTAAAGATGACCCTAATTCCAACTATTGTATTACTAAGGCTGTCTATATGGCACTTGATGGACAGAGTAAAATAACCTACAGTACAGATGTGTCCTCATTCACTGTTGCTTCAGTCGTGCCGAACAGCCTGTCAGCGCGCTAGGTCCAGAGCAGTTCGGCCGTGCCAAGCATTCTTCTCTTTTAAAATTAGCATATTATTTGCATAAATAAAACAACTATAGGCGACAATATTACTCTGTTAGATTACACTGACTAATTTCATGTGAAACATTTGTACATCTGTGTGCAATGGTGTCTGAATCTGTGGGCCTGGATCGTAACTGCTAATAAGCAGGCAATCGGCTGATTGTTGCTTTCTGCGCAGGAGTATGCATTGCAATGCGCGTGCGCGAACAGGCCACTGCAATCGGGACTGAGTGCCATTTGTGGGAGGTGACGGGGGTGGTCGGCGAAACACAGGGGTGCCAGTGCGTTTGAACGCCGTTGATGGGGCATGCATATATTATACACTGCGATGCCTTAAGCAGCTTGAGGACTCATAGCATGTACTGAAGTTAGCAATTTCTGAGTAAGGTCTGACCTTGTGCAAGTGTGCGTAAGGCTGCGACGGTCTTTATAAATATTACGGATGTGTGTAAGGTAAAGTGGGCATCCTTATGTTGTGCTGCGACGGCATAGTGATCGCAATGGATTAGCATATAATCGCAGTTGAACTGTGTGTGTAATTGCTATTGCATTCGTAATATTGATCCTTACTGAATCAGGCCCTTTATATGAAGTGTTATGATGCAGCAGCCTCGGATTTTTCTCACACCAAGGGCTCTATTTACTACAATCCCCATATTGAATGCGGATTGTAGTGTGATATTACCGAGTGAATTCGCATTGCGAATTCAGGCAATATCACAGGGATTTACTATAAATCCCTTGCAGGGACAGAGCTTGCGATAAAGCTCTGTCCCTGCGGATCCCATCCGCACTCTAGTCGCGGTATTTTCGGAAAAAATACCGCGACTAAGAGCCCGCGCATGCGCCGACCGACCACCGCTACTACCCCCACCGGCGCTAAGCCCCGCCCCTGGCGCTAAGCCCCGCCCCCCGCGACCCCCTCTCCCCCCCCCGCGACCTCCCCTCCCTTCATTACACTTACCTGCATCCTCCTGGCCTCCGGTGATCTTCTCCGGGCTCCCCGATCAGGTGATCTCCCATACTGCACTGGGACCCGATCACCTGATGACCGGGCCCCAGTGCACTGTGGGAGACCAGCTGACCGGAGAGGAGCCATCACCGGAGGCCCGATCACCGGTCCCTGGATTCAGGTAAGGAAAAAAAAAATGTTTAATTTTTTTTTCTTTTTTTTACAGTAATCAGCTTGCGGTCTACTTAGACCACATAGCTGATTACTGGTACCGGCTCCCGCCTCTGCTCTCCCCGTTAGAGCAGAGTGGGAGCCCGGTAACCGGGGGAGACCCTGGATAACGCCACCTCCAGGTGGCGTTATTATCACAGGGCTTCCCCCGGTATTTTTTTACAATTTATTTTTAGTAACTTGCACACAGATCACATTTCCCATTACAATTATGGGAAATGCGATCTGCTTTACTAAAAATAAGTGATACTGGGGGTTGGAGTAGAATTTTACTAATTCTACTCCAATTGCCCTGTAATAAATACAGGTGATACTAAAATAATGTGAAAAGGGTGTGAAAACACCCTTTTTCACTTTATTTTAGTAAAAATAATGTTAATAAATAGAGCCCCAAGTACCAATGTACATCATCTACGACTTTGTACGTGTTTGAAACTAGTTCCTGTGCAGTTAAAATCGGTGCCCAGTGTCTCTAGTACACTGAGCTGTGTTTTGTTGTGTCATTGAGGCAAATAAGATGCAAAAATGTAAAGAAAAAGACGGTACACTGCACTTCTCGGTGCGGCTTGGTCACGCCGGGTGTGTTGCACTGTATAGTGTACAGACGGTCACATCTGTATAAGCACTGTGAAGATTTACCATGGAGGAGAGGCTATCTGTAACTGGATATTCTCTGTCAATACAAACCCAAATATCTCCCAGAGGGCTCTATTTATTAACATTATTTTTACTAAAATAAAGTGAAAAAGGGTGTTTTCACACCCTTTTCACATTATTTTAGTTTCACCTGTATTTATTACAGGGCAATTGGAGTAGAATTAGTAAAATTCTACTCCAACCCCCAGTATCACTTATTTTTAGTAAAGCAGATCGCATTTCCCATAATTGTAATGGGAAATGTGATCTGTGTGCAAGTTACTAAAAATAAATTGTAAAAAAATACCGGGGGAAGCCCTGTGATAATAACGCCACCTGGAGGTGGCGTTATCCAGGGTCTCCCCCGGTTACCGGGCTCCCACTCTGCTCTAACGGGGAGAGCAGAGGCGGGAGCCGGTACCAGTAATCAGCTATGTGGTCTAAAGAGACCGCAAGCTAATTGCTGTAAAAAAAAGAAAAAAAAAAATTAAACATTTTTTTTTTCACTTACCTGAATCCAGGGACCGGTGATCGGGCCTCCGGTGATGGCTCCTCTCCAGTCAGCTGGTCTCCCACAGTGCACTGGGGCCCTGGTCATCAGTTGATCGGGCCCCAGTGCAGTATGGGAGATCACCTGATCGGGAAGCCGGGAGAAGACCACCGGAGGCCAGGAAGATGCAGGTAAGTGTAATGAAGGGAGGGGGGGTCACCGATCACACTGCACACGGGTGCAGTTCCGGTGCTTGATGATGTCATCACCAAGCGCCGGAAACTCCAGATCTCCCCTGAACGCCAGACCGGAACGGACCGGCGACGAGGGGTGAGGGTCCTTTCCAGGGGGGGTGTCATTCGGGAGGCTGTCTGTGACAGCTGGCACTGGGGAGGGAGAGATTACAGCCTCCCAGTATGAAGTGGGGATGGGGTTAAAACCTGAACGGTCCAGACCATACAGAGAGGTTGTAATCTCTCCCTCCCCAGTGACAGCTGACAAAGACAGCTTACGAATATCAGCCAATCACCATGCGGTAAACGGGTACTGGGTCAGAAGACCCACGTTACCCGTTTCCTCTGAGCCTGGCCAGGTTTTATGCGGGTAAAGACACAGAATTTTTTTCTCCCATCTTAATAAATTTACCCCTTTGACTCCAATGCAGACTCTTTTGAAGGGCCGGTTGCTGGACTTTTGAAGCTGATTGATGCTTTGAGCTCTCTGTATATACTGTATGCAAAAGTAAGTGACAATGGTATTGGTATTCTGCAGAGTTAGGAGTTTTTCACACCAGAGGGGAATCTGGAGGCAGAGAGCTTTCCATCCTTCCACAATTGTAAGACACCGTATTCATAAAAATCAAGGACTTTACATTTGTTGCTTACACATCTATTGCTTACTTATCTTCTTTTTAATGATGACTTCTTGGATGGGTAGACAGGTGGGAACAGCAGGAAAAAGAGGGGGGCTTGGTGCTGCAATTCATGGTACTGCTGTCACGCTGCATAATGCCAAAATTTCTGGACAATTATGACGCATTTTACCACATATCAATTCTTCATGCTCCTGGAGGCCACGGACTTCATAGGGAAAGTGGGTGGGATCCGACAGGGCTGTATGCTCACAAGACAGCCCAGGAGAACTCTCCCAAATTCAGTAGTCTACCAGAAATGATCTAAGGAAGTCCACTGCATATGCCTGAGGGTTGGTTTGGGCTGGAACAGGCGTGGGAGGCTGAAGAGGAGACTTAGGAAATGTAAATAAACCTGGGTGGCTTGAGCCAGGACTTCCTCATGTAATGCTGTGAGGAGGTAGATGAGCTGCAGAGGATGATGGGCCTGAAGGTGAGACCAAGAATGGAATGTCTTTATAAAACCGCAGGTTGGACTGTTAACTGGAGATAATAATACTGAATGAATGAGCAGTGACCAATGCTGGATTAAGAGCTGAATCGGTTTTAGACCGATGTTGATAATTTGAAGAACTTGATGGATTTGAATCTGATGTTGAAAAATTGATTAACTTTATCGGTTGGGACCAATGTTGGTGAATGAAAGAACTTAGGACCTCATTCAGAGTCGGTCGTTGTGGCGGTGAGGTGGGGGTGTATTATCTTTATCGGGTTAGGTGTTAATGTTGTATTGGAGTATACTGAAGTAATGTGGGGATGGTATAATGTCATGGTTTGGGGTGTAGTAATGTTTTTTGGGGAGTGAGTAAGGAGATAAATTGTTTAACATGCACATGTAGGGAACAAATGATTTGTTGTATTTATTTTATATATCCATATATGTCTGTGTGTGTATACTATATATATATATATATTAGGGGTGAGCGGGTTCGGATTTCTGAAATCCGAACCCCCCGAGCTCCCCGATCCGAGGCCGATCTGAGTCAGGCTCAACTTTTCCCGCCTGACTCGGATCTGAAATCGAGGCAAAACGTCATCATCCCGCCTTATGGGTCTCGCGGGTTTTGGATCCTATATAAGGTACCCGCCTCGGCACCATTTTCTCACTCGGCTGTGGACAGTGAAGAGGGAGGGTGGGAGTTAGGGCTGGCTGGGCTGTGTAGTGTAGTGCAGTGTAGTGTTGTGCTGTGCTGTGCTGCGCTGCGCTGCTGTTGTCCATAGGGGCTGTGTCCACTACTTCAAAGTCCATAGGGGCTGGCTGGACTGTGTTGTGCAGTCAGTTGTCCATAGGGGCTGTGTCCACTCCAAAGTCCTGTGCAGTGTCCCAGTCCTAAAGGGGTGCTGTAGTGTTGTCCAGGGGGTGCTCTGTCCATCAGGGGTGCTCCCCCCAAGTGCAAAAAAAAAAATATCTTTTCTGTGTTTGTGAATTGTGTGCACTGTGGCTGCACATGCATCAACAAAGGAGCAGCGCCAAGCGTGCGCCTGTGTCCCATAAGTAAAAGGTCAGCTGGCTTGTCCGTTAAAGGGTGCTGTATCCCCCAAAGGGCACTCCAAACAAAATAAAAAAATATATTTTTTTGTGTTTGTGAATTGTGTGCGCAGTAGCCGCACGTGCATCAACAAAGTAGTGCCAAGCGTGCGCCTGTGTCCCATAAATAAAGGGCCGGCTGGATTGACCGCTAAAGGGTGCTGTAACCCCCAAAGGGCACTCCAAACAAAATAAAAAAATATATTTTTTTGTGTTTGTGAATTGTGTGCGCAGTAGCCGCACTTGCATCAACAAAGTAGTGCCAAGCGTGCGCCTGTGTCCCATAAATAAACGGCCGGCTGGATTGACCGCTAAAGGGTGCTGTAACCCCCAAAGGGCACTCCAAACAAAATAAAAAAATATATTTTTTTGTGTTTGTGAATTGTGTGTGCAGTAGCTGCACGTGCAACAACAAAGTAGTGCCAAGCGTGCACCTGTGTCCCATAAATAAAGGGCCGGCTGGATTGACCGCTAAAGGGTGCTGTAACCCCCAAAGCGCACTCCAAACAAACTAAAAAAATATATTTTTTTGTGTTTGTGAATTGTGTGCGCAGTAGCCGCACGTGCATCAACAAAGTAGTGCCAAGCGTGCGCCTGTGTCCCATAAATAAAGGACCGGCTGGATTGACCGCTAAAGGGTGCTGTAACCCCCAAAGGGCACTCCAAACAAGATAAAAAAATATATTTTTTTGTGTTTGTGAATTGTGTGCGCAGTAGCCACACGTGCATCAACAAAGTAGTGCCAAGCATGCGCCTGTGTCCCATAAATAAAGGGCCTGCTGGATTGACCGCTAAAGGGTGCTGTAACCCCCAAAGGGCACTCCAAACAAAATAAAAAATTTTTTTCTGTGTTTGTGAATTGTGTGCACTGTGGCTGCACGTGCATCAACAAAGGAGCAGCGCAAAGCGTGCGCCTGTGTCCCATATGTAAAAGGCCGGCTGGCTTGTCCGTTAAAGGGTGCTGCAACCCCCAAAGGGCACTCCAAACAAAATAAAAAAATATATATTTTTTTGTGTTTGTGAATTGTGTGCGCAGTAGCCGCACGTGCATCAAGAAAGTAGTGCCAAGCGTGCGCCTGTGTCCCATAAATAAAGGGCCAGCTGGATTGACCGCTAAAGGGTGCTGTAACCCCCAAAGGGCACTCCAAACAAAATAAATTTTTTTTTTCTGTGTTTGTGAATTGTGTGCACTGTGGCAGCACGTGCATCAACAAAGGAGCAGCGCCAAGCGTGCGCCTGTGTCCCTTAAGTAAAAGGCCGGCTGGCTTGTCTGTTAAAGGGTGCTGCAACCCCCAAAGGGCACTCCAAACAAAATAAAAAAATATATATTTTTTTGTGTTTGTGAATTGTGTGCGCAGTAGCCGCACGTGCATCAAGAAAGTAGTGCCAAGCGTGCGCCTGTGTCCCATAAATAAAGGGCCAGCTGGATTGACCGCTAAAGGGTGCTGTAACCCCCAAAGGGTACTCCAAACAAAATAAAAAATTTTTTTCTGTGTTTATGAATTGTGTGCACTGTAGCTGCACGTGCATCAACAAAGGAGCAGCGCCAAGCGTGTGCCTGTGTCCCATAAGTAAAAGGCCGGCTGGCTCATTTCTTAAAGGGTGGTGTAACCCACAAATTGCACTAGTCTCCAACAGAAATAAAAAATAATTTTCTGTGTTTGTGTGCGCCTTAGCCGCACGTATATATCAATATAGCATAAATGGAGGACCAAACTTTCTCAGATAAAAATAAAATAGGGAAAGATCAAGAACCACTTCCTCCTAGTGCTGAAGCTGCTGCCACTAGTCATGACATAGACGATAATATGCCATCAACGTCGTCTTCCAAGGCCGATGCCCAATGTCATAGTAGAGGGCACATACAATCCCAAATGACAAAGTTCAGGAAAATGACCTTGAAAAAAACCATTTAAATCATCTGAAGAGAAACGTAAACTTGCCAATATGCCATTTACGACACGGAGTGGCAAGGAATGGCTAAGGTCTTTCCCTATGTTCATGACTAGTGGTTCAGCTTCACATGACGATGGAAGCCCTCCTCCCACTAAAAAAATCAAAAGAGTTAAGCTGGCAAAAGCACAGCGAAGAACTGTGCGTTCTAAGAAGATATCACAAATCCCCAAGGAGAGTCCAAGTGTGGTGGTGGTTGCGATGCCTGACCTTCCCAGCACTGGACGGGAAGAGGTGGCTCTTTCCACCATTTGCACGCCCCCTGCAAGTGCTGAAAGGAGCACCCACAGTCCACTTGCTGATATGCAAATTGAAGATGTCACTGTTGAAGTACAACAGGATGAGGATACTGGTGTAGCTGGCGCTGAGGAGGAAGTTGGCGAGGAGGATTCTGATGGTGATGTGGTTTGTTTAAATCAGGCTCCGGGGGAGACAGTTGTTGTCCGTGGGATGAAAATGCCCATCACGGTCATGCCTGGGCAGAAGACCAAACATTCCACCTCTTTGGTCTGGCAATATTTCTATCCAAATCCGGACAACAACTGTCTTGCCATATGTACCATATGTAAAGGTGGAATAAGTAGGGGTAGGGACGTTAACCACCTAGGAACATCCTCCCTTATACGGCACCTGCAGCGCGTTCATAATAAGTTACTGTCAAGCTCAGAAACTTTGGCTAAGACCGTAAGCAGTCCAGGGACACCTAAATCCCGTTGTCCTGTTGTATCCAAGCGCCTGCAAACCACACCGTCAACTCCCTCCTCGTCAATTTCCTCCTTAGTCAGGATCGGAAGTAGTCCTGCAGGCCATGTCACTGGCATGACTGACTCTCCTATCGGGGATTCCTCCGGAGGATCCTGCATTGCTACGCCTCCTGCTGCCGCTGCTGCTGTTGCTGCTGCTGGGAGTCGTTCATCATCCCAGAGAGGAAGTAGGAACACCACTACTTTTACTAAACAATTGACCCTCCAACAGTCCTTAGCGACGAGGATGAAGTACGACAGCAGTCATCCTGAAGCAAAACGTATAACTGAGGCCTTGACTGCTATGTTGGTGTTAGACGTGCATCCGGTATCCGCCATTAGTGCAGTGGGATTTAGACAATTGATGGAGGTAGTGTGTCCCCGGTTCCAAATCCCGTCTAGATTCCACTTCACTAGGCAGGCGATACTGAGACTGTACAGAAACGTCAGAAAAAGTGTCCTCAGTGTCCTGAAAAATGCCGTTGTACCCAATGTCCACTTAACCACGGACATGTGGACAAGTGGAACAGGGCAGACTAAGGACTATATGACTGTGACAGCCCACTGGGTAGATGTATCACCTTACGCAGCAACAGCAGCAGCGTCACCAGTAGCAGCATCTCAGAAACGCCAGCTCGTTCCAAGGCAGGCTACGCTGTGTATCACCGGTTTCAGTAAGAGGCACACCGCCGACAACCTCTTAGAGAAACTGAGGGAAATCATCGCCCAGTGGCTTACCCCACTTAGACTCTCCTGGGGATTTGTGATATCTGACAACGCCACCAATATTGTGCGGGCATTACATCTGGGCAAATTCCAGCACGTCCCATGTTTTGCTCACACAATAAACTTGGTGGTGCAGAATTTTCTGAAAAGCGACAGGGGCGTGCAGGAGACGCTTTGGGTGGCCCGAAAAATTTCTGGCCACTTTCGCCATTCAGCGACTGCGTGCCGAAGACTGGAGCACCAGCAAACACTCTTGAACCTGCCCCACCATCACCTGAAGCAAGAGGTTGTGACGCGGTGGAACTCAACCCTCTATATGCTTCAGAGGATGGAGGAGCAGCAAAAGGCCATTCAAGCCTATACATCCACCTATGACATAGGCAAAGGAGGGGGTATGCACCTGACTCAAGCGCAGTGGAGAATGATTTCCGTGTTGTGCAAGGTTCTCCAGCCCTTCGAACTTGCCACACGTGAAGTCAGTTCAGACACTGCCAGCTTGAGTCAGGTCATTCCCCTCATCAGGCTTTTGCAGAAGCAGCTGGAGAAAGTGAAGGAGGAGCTAAGACGGAGCGATTCCGCTCGGCATGTGGGACTTGTGGATGAAGCCCTTCATTCGCTTTGCCAGGATTCCAGGGTGGTCGATCTGTTGAAATCAGACCACTACATTTTGGCCACCGTGCTCGATCCTAGGTTTAAAGCCTATGTGGTGTCTCTCTTTCCGGCCGACACAAGCCTGCAGAGGTGCAAAGACCTGCTGGTGAAAACACTGTCAGCTGAAGCAGAACGTGACACGTCAACAGCTCCTTCTTCATTTTCTCCCGCAACTGGGGCTGCCAGGAAAAAACTTAGGTATCCTAAGCAACCCGCTGGCGGTGATGCAGGGCAGGCAGGACCAAGTTTGGACATCTGGTCCGGACTGAAGGACCTGGCAACAATTTCTGACATGTCTACTGTCACTACATATGATACTGTCACCATTGACAGAATGGTGGAGGATTACATCGGTGACAGCATCCAAGTAGGCATGTCAGACAGTCCATACCTGTACTGGCAGGAAAAAGAGGCAATTTGGAGGCCCCTGTACAAACTGGCTCTATTTTACCTGAGTTGCCCCCCCTCCAGTGTGTACTCCGAAAGAGTGTTTAGTGCAGCCGGGAACCTTCTCAGCGAAAGGCGTAGGAGGTTGCTTCCACAAAATGTGGAGAAGATGATGTTCATAAAAATTAATTATCAACTCTTCCAGGGAGACCAGCCTCCAGAGTTAATACTCTGTGAGGATGAGGATGTACACAACACTGAAGAGGGTGAGGAATCGGTGGATGAGGAGGATGAGGACGACATCTTGCCTCCGTAGATCCAGTTTGTGCAGGGACAGATTAATTGCCAGCTTGTTTTGTGGGGGCTCAAACGAACCAATCATTTCAGCCACAGTTGTGTGGCAGACCCTGGCGCTGAAATGATTGCTTTGTTAAAGTGTGCATGTCCTGTTTATACAACATAAGGGTGGGTGGGAGGGCCCAAGGACAATTCCATCTTGCACCTCTTTTTTTTCTTTGCATTATGTACAGTTTGGGGCCTAGTTTTTCAAACTGCCATCCTGTCTGCCACTGCAGTATCACTCCTAGATGGGTCACGTGTTTGTGCCGCCCACTCGTGTCATTTAGCATAGTCATCCAGCTACCTCGGTGCAACCTTTTGGACATAAAAACACTATTGTGAGGTGTGAGGTGTTCAGAATAGACTGGAAATTAGTGGAAATTAAGGTTATTGAGGTTAATAATAGCATAGGAGCAGAAAAACCAACACATTCTGTGATTTTAGCTGTTTTTATGCTTTTTAAAAAAAAATACAGATCCAAAACACAAAACCCAGAACCCAAAACACGGAAGGGTGGTTTTGGCAAAACCAATCCAGATCCAAAACACGAAGAAAGATCCAGATCCAAAACCAAAACACGAAAAGTGGCCGGTGCACACCCCTAATATATATTGTGATAGGATCACTGGAAAAGTGGTCTGTGGCAGGTACATTTGTCCCAGATTCCTGTCTTTTGTGTTTTAAACCCCCAGGAGAAAGTCTGCAGTGTAGCAGGCTTGAGTTTCGGCTTTTTGAAAAGCCGGTTTGGGACCTAGGGGTTGTGGGTGAGAGGAGAGGGAGGGCTCCACCCACGGCCACTCCAGGTTTTGGTTCTCGCAGCCTGGTAACAGGATTGTTAGTTTTCCACCTGAGAGTGGCCAATATAAGCCTAGTTTGTTTAGGGCTGATTGTCTCACCTGGGAGAGCAGACAATGAGTTTGCTCAGAGACACTTGGATACCTAACTGTGAGTGTTGTGCTGTGCTTTTGTTGCTGGCAAGGGCATTAGGCTGCCAGGTTCTGGTAGTGAGGGAACTACCTGTGAAGTTAGTGCCCCGACAGGGCTAGGTTTTATATTTATGTTTTCTTTATGTTTCTGACATTGTACAATAAAGACTGGCGCCGACCAGCTTGTACTTGCATCCAGACTGGTGTGCTGCTTCCCTGCTGCTGTGTGTGTGTGTAAGGAAGGAGTCCTCTACCCAGGAGAGGGACCCCCTAACCTAACTGTGTCACAATATGGTGGAGAATGCGGGCACCCACACACACTGAAGTTGCAGCAAGAGGAAAAAGGGACAGACACCCAATTTGTGAGTGTGGAAATAACACTGTGTCCTTGGAGTCCCATAGAGGAGGCATCAGCCAATACTCAGAGAGGCAAGGTTCAGCTTCCAACCTACACCCCGGGACAAAATGGAGGACATTATTAAAGCCTTGCTCCAAGCTACAGCAGCTCAGTAGGAGACAAACAAACTTCAGCAGGAATTTACCAGGGCTCAGCAGGAAGCTACAGCAGCTCAGCAGGAATCTACCAGGGCTCAGCAGGAACCCACCAGGGTGCAACTGTTGGCCTTGGAGACAGCCCAGAGGCAACAACAGGTCGCCATTGAGGAAACCCGCCAGGCCATAAGAGAGGTGGTACAGCACCTGGTCGCCCGGCCCAGAGATGTTACTACTGGTCCTCCCACCACCACTCACTCTGTACGAGCCAGTCACTTCCTCCAAAAGATGACTTCGGGCGATGATGTGGAGGCCTATTTCGCCGCATTGGAAAGAACGGCCGAAAGGGAGAGTTGGCCCAAGGAGCAGTGGGCAAGTCTGGTGGCACCTTTTTTGTCTGGGGAGCCACAAAAAGCATATTTCGACTTATGCCTGGCTGATGCCAAGGACTATAAAAAACTAAAACAGGAGATCCTAACTCGCTTGGAAGAGTCACCACCTTTGTTCGTGCCCAACGGGTCCACCGCTGGGAGTTCCATAAGGACAAGCCTCCACGTTCACAGATGCATGACCTCGTCCATCTGTCCTCAAAATGGCTACAGCCCGAGACGCTGACGGGACCCCAGATCGTGGAAAGGGTCGTGATGGACCGGTACCTGCGATCATTACCTGTGACTCTGCGCAAGTGGGTGAGCCATGCAGACCCTAAGTCCGCGGACCAGTTGGTCGAGCTGGTGGAGAGGTACGTGGCGGCTGAGGAGCTGATGAGTATGCCCCACCGAGCCCCGATGGCGCACCGGCGAACTCCCAGAGACACTGGTAAGACTGTTCCAGGGGAGAAGGGTGCTGGGCGGTGGAATGTACCTAAGACTGAGGGTGTAGAACCTGGAGACAGGCCTGCCAGGCCGGGAAGGTTCTTGCCCCGTAAACGACTAGACATTAATATGACTCAGTGTTTCCGATGTGGTGGCTTCGGCCATATTGCCGCTAATTGTGCACTTACAACTGAACCTATGCAATGTGATACTGCTCATGTCTACCGCAGGGGGTCTTTCTTTGCACAGATAGCCTGTACGGCTGACCGGCAGGCTGAGACTGATAAGCACATGTGTGTACTCACTGTAGATGGCAACCGAGTAGAGGCACTGTTAGACTCTGGTAGCTTGGTGACACTTATAAAAGCTGAGCTGGTGAACCCCTTGAGACATACAGGGAAAACTGTTGGTGTGACCTGCATACATGGGGATACTCGATATTATGTTACGGCCAAGGTAAACATCGAGACACCATGTGGCTCTGCTATAGTTTCTGTGGGTTTGGTGCATAGTCTGGTGTACGATGCAATATTGGGGAGAGACTTTGCTCACTTCTGGAAGTTGTGGGAAAGCCGTTTTGTTCCAAAGGTGAACAACCCCGATCCATTTGAGAAGGTTGTCGATGTAGTGGAGGAGGGAGTTTCTTCTGAGTCAGAGTTATTCCCTTTTTCTACTATGGTTGGCGAACTAGAGAATGTGGAATGTGATGGTGGCCCGCCAACTGATGTGCCTCCCATTGAGGTGGGAAGTGTTGTTGGGCCAGGTGATCATCTGCCTGATTTAGAGGTCAGAAGAGAGGTCTTTGCCGTCGAGCAGTTGAATTACCCTACTTTGGTAAAAGCCAGGGAGAATGTAAAAGTAGTTGATGGTAAACCCGTAGACCCTGATAGTCCTTTGTCCTATCCCCACATGGCAATGTGTCAGGATTTGTTATATCAGGTGACTAAGAAGGGGGAAGATGTTGTGGAACAACTAATAGTTCCCAAAGCCTACAGAAGAACAGTGTTGGATCTGGCCCATGGTCATATAACGGCAGGCCATCTAGGGGTAGAGAAAACCACTGAGCGAATAATGCAGAGGTTTTTCTGGCCCGGGCTTCATAAAGAGGTATCTGACTTTTGCGCATCCTGCCCTGAGTGTCAGTATCATGCTCCCAGGCCACATTTTAAGGGTCCACTAGTTCCATTGCCTATCATAGAGGTGCCGTTTGAAAGAATAGCGATGGATTTGGTTGGACCCTTAATGAAGTCTGCCAGGGAACACCAGTATATTCTGGTCATAATGGATTATGCTACCAGGTACCCGGAAGCGATCCCGTTGCGCAATACGTCAACCAAGACCATTGCCAGAGAGCTAGTTCATGTCTTTAGCAGGCTGGGTATACCTAAGGAGATACTAACTGACCAGGGTACACCGTTTATGTCCAAAGTCATGAAAGAGTTATGCCGCCTGTTCAAAATCGAACAGTTAAGAACTTCGGTTTATCACCCCCAAACCGATGGGCCAGTCGAGAGGGTTAACAAGATTTTAAAACACATGCTTAGGAAAGTGGTCGACAAGGATGGTAGGGATTGGGACTACTTATTGCCGTATTTATTGTTGGCCATAAGAGAAGTTCCCCAGTCCTCCACCGGGTTTTCACCCTTCGACTTGTTGTATGGGAGACACCCAAGGGGGTTACTAGACATTGCCAAAGACACATGGGAGGGGCAGTCTAGTCCTTACAAAACGGTGATTGAGTATGTTTCTCAAATGCAGGAGAGAATTGCTGCGGTAGTGCCGATTGTGAGAGAGCACCTGGAACAGGCTCAACAGGCACAGCAGAGGGTATACAACCGCAATGCTCGGTTACGCAGCTTTGCTCTTGGGGACAGAGTGTTAGTATTGGTTCCCACTGTGGAAAATAAACTTTTGGCTAAATGGCAAGGGCCCTTTAAAATCTTAGAAAGAGTGGGGCAGGTCAATTACAAAGTTTACCAGCCGGGGAAAAGAAAGCCAGAACAGATATACCATATAAATCTGTTAAAGCCCTGGAAAGATAGAACGGTACTGTCAGCCGTCCGAGACCCTCCAGTAAGTCCAGGGCCCTTAGTTCCCGAAGTGACAGTGGCAAAAACCCTGTCGGCAATTCAACAACAAGAGGTCAAGGAGTTTCTGATTAGAAATAGGGTGCTGTTCTCTGACGTACCTGGGAAAACCTCGGTCATTAAACATGACATCATCACTGACCCAGGAGTTAAAGTTAATCTAAAGCAATATAGGTTACCAGAAGCACAAAGAGAAGGAAGAAATTAAAAATATGCTAGAGTTAGGGGTTATTGAAGAATCACATAGTGAATGGTCAAGTCCCATTGTGTTGATTCCAAAGCCCGACGGGAGTGTGCGTTTCTGCAATGACTTCCGAAAGTTGAACAGTGTTTCAAAATTCGATGCCTACCCGAAGCCAAGAGTGGATGAACTGATTGAGAGACTAGGGACGGCAAGGTATTTAACCACTCTTGACCTAACCAAAGGGTATTGGCAAGTACCGTTAACCGACAGCGCCAAACAAAAGACAGCTTTTTCAGCGCCAGAGGGCTTGTTTCAGTACAAGATGTTGCCCTTGGGGCTACATGGGGCACCTGCTACCTTCCAAAGAATGATGGACAGGGTTCTAAGGCCCCATAGACGGTATGCGGCTGCTTATCTGGATGACGTGGTCGTTCATAGTCCTGATTGGCAGTCTCACTTACCCAGGGTGCAAGCAGTGTTGGACTCCATCTATAAGGCAGGTTTGACAGCCAACCCAAAAAAGTGTTGTCTAGGCATGGAGGAAGTAAAATATCTGGGATACACCATTGGCAGAGGCCTGATAAAGCCTCAGCTCAATAAAGTTGATGCCATACAAAATTGGCCACGGCCTCTGAATAAGAAGCAGGTGAGAGCCTTCTTGGGAATTACGGGGTACTACAGGAGGTTTATACCCAACTTTGCCACCATGGCAGTCCCACTGACTGACCTGACCAAAGGCAAACAAAAAGTCATGGTAGAATGGAGTCCTGAGGCAGAGAAAGCTTTTCAGGAGTTGAAAGTAGCGTTGTGTTCCCAACCAGTCCTGATGACTCCTAATTTTGAAAGGGAATTCATAGTACAAACCGATACATCAGAAGTAGGTATAGGAGCGGTCCTGTCCCAGGACAAGGAGGGTGAGGAACACCCTATTTTCTATCTTAGCAGAAAGTTGAATGTACATGAGAGAAACTATGCCACAGTGGAGAAGGAGGCGTTGACCATAAAGTGGGCGTTAGAGGCTCTCAGGTACTACTTGGTTGGAAGAAAGTTCAAATTGATCACTGACCATGCCCCTCTGAAGTGGATGTCTGAAAATAAGGACAGTAATGCGAGAATTACAAGATGGTTCTTACGTTACAAACTTTTAAATTTTCAGTGGAACACAGGCCAGGAAGCCAGCTGGCCAATGCTGACGCATTGTCACGCGTTCATTGTTTGGGGGCTTCAGTTGTTCCGCCCCACAGGTCGAAACAAAGGGGGGGGATATGTGATAGGATCACTGGTAAAGTGGTCTGTGGCAGGTACATTTGTCCCAGATTCCTGTCTTTTGTGTTTTAAACCCCCAGGAGAAAGTCTGCAGTGTAGCAGGCTTGAGTCTCGGCTTTTTGAAAAGCCGGTTTGGGACCTGGGGGTTGTGGGTGAGAGGGGAGGGAGGGCTCCACCCACGGCCACTCCAGGTTTTGATTCTCGCAGCCTGGTAACAGGATTGTTAGTTTTCCACCTGAGAGTGGCCAATATAAGCCTAGTTTGTTTAGGGCTGATTGTCTCACCTGGGAGAGCAGACAGGGAGTTTGCTCAGAGACACTTGGATACCTAACTGTGAGTGTTGTGCTGTGCTTTTGTTGCTGGCGAGGGCATTAGGCCCTGCCAGGTTCTGGTAGTGAGGGAACTACCTGTGAAGTTAGTGCCCCGACAGGGCTAGGTTTTATATTTATGTTTTCTTTATGTTTCTGACATTGTACAATAAAGACTGGCACCGACCAGCTTGTACTTGCATCCAAACTGGTGTGCTGCTTCCCTGCTGCTGTGTGTGTGTGTGTGTAAGGAAGGAGTCCTCTATCCAGGAGAGGGACCCCCTAACCTAACTGTGTCACAATATATATATATATATCAGCGATTTTCAACTGCTGTGCCACGAGCGGCTCCTAAGTCTGCCGCCAGAGAAGCGCCGCCTGGATATGCCCCCCGCAGTTGAAAAGCTAACTCCCAGGGACCCAGTTTTTAAAATTGACCGGGTCCTGCAGGACGTGCTCTGTGTGCGCTGCAGCTGCCGGCCCAGTAACATCCTCAGCCCCTCCTAACTAATGACTTAGCTGGCCGATGTTCCTGCAGAGTATCCGATGCTGCGTTGAACAACGCAGCTTGGATAAGTAATGCACAGGAGGCGTGAGGCCTCCTGTGCATTCCCATATCTGCAAGGATCGCAATTGCAAAGTTGCCTGTGAATCAGGACCATAGAACACAACTAAAAGCAAACAGTTTGCAATGTGATTGGGAACACTGCAATCATTTTCTTTTTATTTCCCCTAAATTATATAATATGTGCTACTTTATAAATAAAGACGCCATTTCATATAGTTACTCCAGATTTTTAAATTAGAGGTAAACTCTGTGGACAAAAATTACAAAAGGAGAAGAATATCAGAGTGATGGGCCTATCGTACCAAAAGTAGCAGACCCTGTGCTGCTCTCAAACTACACATAAGTTATGCTTTCCAGACACCTGCACGATTTCGGGTCGATTGCCCGATTTTCGACGAGTCTTACGATGAATCGTGTAGCAATCGTGTATTTTTGGTATAGGATACGATCCAATGCGCGCTCCCGCAGGTCCTAAAGCGGATCGTATGATTTGATGTGCAGAATGGCCCGCTGTCCCCATACAGATATCTCCTACTTACCTTTCTTTTGCGGAATGGCCCGCTGTCCCCATACAGATATCTCCTACTTACCTTTCTTTTTCGGAATGGCCGCTGTCCCCATACAGATATCTCCTACTTAACTTCCTTTTGAGGAATGGCCCACTGTCCCCATACAGATATCTCCTACTTACCTTCCTTTTGTGGAATGGCCCGCTGTCCCCATACAGATATCTCCTACTTACCTTCCTTTTGCGGAATGGCCCGCTGTCCCCATACAGACATCCCCTACTTACCTTCCTTTTGCGGAATGGACCGCTGTCCCCATACAGATATCTCCTACTTACCTTCCTTTTGCGGAATGGCCTGCTGTCCCCATACAGATATCTCCTACTTACCTTTCATTTTCGGAATGGCCGCTGTCCCCATACAGATATCTCCTACTTAGCTTCCTTTTGCGGAATGGCCCGCTGTCCCCATACAGATATCCCCTACTTACCTTCCTTTTGCGGAATGGACCGCTGTCCCCATACAGATATCTCCTACTTACCTTCCTTTTGCAGAATGGCCTGCTGTCCCCATACAGATATCCCCTACTTACCTTCCTTTTGCGGAATGGACCGCTGTCCCCATACAGATATCTCCTACTTACCTTCCTTTTGCAGAATGGCCTGCTGTCCCCATACAGATATCCCCTACTTACCTTCCTTTTGCGGAATGGACCGCTGTCCCCATACAGATATCTCCTACTTACCTTCCTTTTGCGGAATGGCCCGCTGTCCCCATACAGATATCTCCTACTTACCTTTCATTTTCGGAATGGCCGCTGTCCCCATACAGATATCCCCTACTTACCTTCCTTTTGCGGAATGGACCGCTGTTCCCATACAGATATCTCCTACTTACCTTCCTTTTGCAGAATGGCCTGCTGTCCCCATACAGATATCCCCTACTTACCTTCCTTTTGCAGAATGGACCGCTGTCCCCATACAGATATCTGCTACTTACCTTCCTTTTGCAGAATGGCCTGCTGTCCGAAATGAGCAGTGAAAAGATTCACCTCTCCGAAAAGGAGCAGTGAAGCCGCTCTTGGGGACAGCTGATTTCGCATCAGCTTTCATGGCTGGAGCAATGATAAATGATTCCGTCGTGAGTTAGAATGTTAATTATCGGTGTCCGTTCGGACCCTGATAATTAACATCATGAATAAGCCTGATAAGATATATGGTAAGAACTTACCTTTGTTATCTCTGTTTCTACGAAGTCTCTAGGGTCCACAGGGTTGACCTTGGGGTATAGGTTGGGAACCAAATCCGGGCACCACGCAGTTAAAGCTTTTAATTGCCAGGATGCACTGGGTCCACTCTCCCTATAACCCCTCCCCCAAGCCAGAGGCATCTCAGTTTGTAAATAGCCAAAGGCCGGAGGAGGAAAGAGAGAGAAGACTGGAACACTCAATAACCATACTCACAGAGAAGGAGACGGGAAACTGGTGACCAGTAACACAGCCCATATGAAGCCAGGTGCGGCAGGGCGGGTGCCCTGTGGACCCTATGGACTTCGTAGAAACAGAGATAACAAAGGTAAGTTCTTACCATATCTCTTGTTTTCTACTTCAGGGTCCATAGGGGGTCCACAAGGTTGACCTTGGGGATGTCCCAAAGCAGTCCTTATAAGGGTGGGGATGCTCCTGTGCTGAGAGGAGAATCTGTTGCCCAAAGGACCTGTAAAGGAAACCAATGCATAGAACCATAAAAAGGTGTGGACAGAAGATCACATGGCCACCTTGCAAGGCAAAACAGCCAAGGCGCCACAGCGAGCCGCCCACAAGGGGCCCACAGCCGGAGGAAAAACAAGCATCAACAAAAACAGAAAGGCCTTCCTACGTGTAAGCCCTTGAGAAAGCCATACGAAGACATCCAGCCAACATCTGTTTACTGGCCGGCCATCCTTTCCTGTGAAATCCAGAAATCCATAGACTACAAATAAGGAGTCTGATTTCCTGAAGGAACTTGAATGGATCACATAAATTCGAAGAGGCCGGACCACAGTCAAGGAGGCCACACCAGCCGAGAGGACTGGTGACTGAAATGTCAGTACCATTTATTTCCAGAATAATATGGAACTTAAAAACCACTTTAGGAAGAGACACAGGGCGAGTGCAACTAACAACCCTGACATGAGAATGCTCCCAATACCGACACTCTCCTGGCGGAAGCAAACACCATAAGAGAGAGAGAGGCTAAGCCACAGACCATGTAATGGCTATCAAAGCTAGTGGTTCAAATGAAGGTCCCAGGAGGACACGAAGAACCACTACCAAATCCCAAGGAGCCCCTAGGGGGGACAAATGGAGACAGAATCTAGAAAACACCCTGAAGGATGGTCCGGATACCCGAGAGTGGAGCAATTCCACAACCGAACATTACTGACAGTGCAGAAATCTGCACTCTCAGGAAGGCCAGGCGGAGGGTGAGACCTAAGCCACCTGGAAGGAATGCCAGAACTTCTGGAAATCCTAAACAACGGAGGACTGTAGCAACAGGTACGATACCCATAAGAATTAATTATGCCACAGTCTGTGGTAGATCCCAGCAAAAGTAGGCCTATGCGCTCCAAACATCTGGATGATGACAGAGCCAGAGAAGCCTTAGGATCACAGTAGGGACGTAATCAAAGACAAACGATCCAGGACCAGGGAAAGGGAAGGACCCCGAGACAACAGGTCCGGATATGGAGGCAGCAGGAACAGAATGTCGATGGCAAGACTCCGCAAATGTAAGTACCAGTGACGTCTGGGGCAATCTGGAGCCACCAGCAGGAGGGCACTTCCGTTTTGATTGAACTCCCAAAGACCTCAAGGAAGAAGGGAGGCCATAGGAAACAGGTACACAAAGTGGAAGGTCCTCTGTACTGACAACATGTCACCTGAAGGATGCTACAGCACCTCTAGTTCTGGACCCTAACACCAGCAGTGTGTGAGGGGACCCTTGGACTATGACCGAATGTGTGACATTCCTGTCATTGCTGCCCAATGACCAGAGGGCCTGATTCAGACCCGCTCGCGAGCGCTATGCATGCACACCACGCAGCTGTCTCCCTCATGCGCATGCGCGAGATCCGGATAGTGACGGGCAAACCGTCGCTTCCGGGTCTCGTACAAAAGGGGGCGTGCTGTCGATGTTGAATGACAGCATGCCCCCTTTGGTGGGCAGGCCGGGGGGTGTGGCTTCCCAGACGGAGGCGTTCCCATGGGAACGCCTACCATCTGGGGCCGGCCCCACTGACATCACAAGTGATGTCAGTGGGAGTGCTTTCAGCTCTGTTAGGCACTCTTGGGCTTGCGGCAACGAGACCCTACCACAAGTGTTTTGTCGCAAGCCCGATGGTCGCGATGGTCTTGATCATCGCGACCATCATCATGGCCGCTCGCTATAGCTGTGGGTGGTCACCCACAGCTATGCGAGCGGCCAGGAGGCCATTCTGAAAAACCAGAGGGCCAGCCCTGATTCAGAGCGAGCGCTCTGTCAGAGCGTCCGGCTCTGAATCAGGCCCAGAGTCTCCTAGATGTAAGTCACTGTTGTGACATTGTCGGACAGAACCTTTTCAGGTTTACCGTGAAGTATGTGTTAGGCCAGAGTGAAGACCCAAGATAGCTTAAAGTTCCAATAAGTTAATTGGCAGGGTGGAATCGACAGACGTCCAACTGCCCTGAAACGAATGCGGACCAGACACTGCTCCCCAGGGACTGGCGTCCGTTGTAAAGATTACCCTGGATGAGATGACCAAAGCCACCCAGACAGAGACCTACGCACCTCCGGAGAGCATTTTCCCAGAGCGCAGCCATAGGGTATGTGCATATTTTATGTGAGCGACGAAAAAACATTTGAACCCTAGCCGTGCTGGAGGGAGAATAACTTTACAAATGCATCAGTCAAGCATGCAATAGTGCCAGCCAACCCTGCGATAGCCATGGCAGCCATGGCAGGACGGGCAACAGCCCCTGAAAGCGAGTATATTGATTTCAGGCAAGGTTACCACCTACGGATCCGTAGAATGGGAGGCCTAGTAACGCCAGTAATCAGACAAGTAACATGCAGATCCACCCCAGGAGGTGATTTCTACTACTTGTGATGACCCTCAGGGAAAGGGAAACTGGAGGCCAAACGCTCCTATCTGGCGATAGCCAGACTCCCGCCATGAGATCAACCCATTGTTCAGAGATGGGGAACACATCTGAAGACACGTTAAACTGAGGGTGCATGATTTAGGTGCAGGTTCGACAGTCTTTATAACTAGAATGGACCTGACTGCTAGCCCCAAAGCATGGATAATAACAATACTTGAAATAGGCTCCCCCCCGCATGAGAGGGAAAGAGCCCGACACATCATCCAGTTCACCCTATGTTAGACGGCAGAGCCAAATGGGAAGTAACCACAGGGTGTTTATCACGCCATTTTGTATTTTGTAGAAACGACCTCCACCCAGGGTGGCTGTCGTGTTAATCCTGCAAGGGGATTGTCAGACTGGTATGGTACCAGAGGGAATTCATGTACTGTGAAAAACCCCAATATGGAGCGATAGTCTGTGTCACAGGGGTAAAGTGCAAGAAACTGCGAGATACCATGAGATGAAAAGGGCAGTATGGTGAAGTAACCCCAAGTGAGTTACAACAATGGGGGCCATCCGGTGATCCGCAATGGAGACCAGGAAACTGAGAAAACAAACTGCCCAAGGGGGTCGTGTAAGGGGCCTGGCACCCGATAGCGCCACATACATAACCCTTTCTGAGTCAAATCCTCCGCACTACTACCTGCAGTCCTGGTCAGGCCTATCTGACTAACCGTCTTGGCAGAAATATTAAGCAGCGCTATACTGGTCCTGACTGACGCTAAGATTAGCTGCAGGGACCCATTGTCAGCGTATGCAACACACAGTTCCACCTCACATATGGCAATGTGCAGCACGTAACAGCATGTGACAAACCTCACAAATATTGACAAATATATATATGTATGTGAGGTCTCAGAGCCACCAGTACACCTGTATTAGGGCAGTTGGTAAAGAAAAGGGATAGACATACACTGACAGGATAGAGAATAAAGCACAGACAGTCAGCACTAGCATAAGTCACATACAATGCAGAAATATCTATGTATACATAAACATGACATATAATATACTGCCCAGATTCAGTGTCTGGGAGGCTATAGCTCTGTGTACACTGACCTAAATGGTGAGGTATGCAGGGGGACTGGACCAACTGCCATCCAAAGAAATCTGCTGCAGCACCACAGTATTAAAATGGCCGCCAGGAGACCTCAGAGGAAGCGTGGCCCGCGGAGGAAGCAGCTCAGTGACGCCAGACTATAATACTGAAATGTGCGCTGAGCTGAGGGGAGGAGCCACTACAACAGGGAAGGCTTCCTCCCCTGGCTGGCTATTAAACCCCGGGACGCCGGCTCATTGCGCCGATCGTTAAGTCCCTGGTGGTCTAGTGGACACACGGGGTATGGAGGGGGGGCCCACCGCCACTGCCAGCGCCTCCGGTCTGTCCCCAGAGATCGGAGGCATCGGACTGCATTGTAAATGCGCGGATCACCGCAAGTGGTGACCCGCGACCTTACCTGCTCCCCGTTGATCCGGCCGCAGTCCTGGGTGCCCGCAGAGTCCGGCTAGTACAGAGTCTGGGATCCCGTTGAGATCTCCAGATCTGTACTGGTGTCTCAGCGCCAGTGGGGTGACGGAGTGGCAGTTTGGACATCCTATGGACAGTCCGACGCTGCCACTCTGAAGAGTCCAAAAGTAACAAATAACCTGTGAACTCATAAAATAAAAATAAAGCTTGTGGCTGCTAATCAGCCCCCCTGCGATAACGGTGACCCGACTCCGGCCAGGCACCAACTTAAACTGAGGTGCCTCTGGCTTGGGGGATGGGTTATAGGGAGAGTGGACCCAGTGCGTCCTGGGAGCTAAAAGCTTTAACTGCGTGGTGCCCGGATTTGGTTCCCAACCTATACCCCAAGGTCAACCCTGTGGACCCCCTATGGACCCTGAAGTAGAAAAATATTTAGGGGCATATATATTAACATTATTTTGTGTCGTGGGGGGCGCTAGGTCGCGCAGGGGGATGTAGTGGTAGCTGGCGGTGGCACATGCGCAGACACATTCTCCCTGTATTTTTCCTGAAAAATACAGAGAGAAGTGATTCGCAGGGACAGAGCTTTATCGCAAGCTCTGTCCCTGCATACGGGTGTTAGTACATCCATGTGATATCTCCTAAATTCCCAATGCGAATGTAGTACTACAACCGCATTTTAAATGCGGATTGTATTAAATAGGGGCCTTAATTTTTATGTATTGATAACTCAACAATGACACCAGGTGGTACAAGAGAGTATTTGCAGTTATTTCCCAGCATGCTTTATACATAGTAAGAGGACAGGGAAGTGGATAGATCCCCTTCAGTTTTTGTACCCTGACTTCATCAGCCACTATCCAACGTCATTCCCTACCATCCACGAGGGCATAGAGGGGGAATATAATCTTCGGCATATAACCATGCCGAAGTGGAAATGTACCTTTCCAAGGGGACAGGTCACCTAATGATAGAGCCATGTGGTGGGTAGGGATGGACTATCGATGTTTCCGATTCGATGGAAGTACTATTTCCATCGAATACCGGAAATTCGATGGTTGCCAGCCATCGGATGCAGCTTTCTGATGCCCATTCGCAGGGGCTGGCTGGCAGCTTTTAGTCTGGGGGCAAGTCCAGAGCACTAGCAATGGCTCATCCTTAAATAGAGATTGCAAGATCTCACGCGCAGAACGACCGGCATAGATAAACAATGAGTGTCCTAATCAATGACTCAAATAGGGATGTCAGTTTCAATACATACTCTTAAATAAATAAAACATTCTGGGGGAGATGTACTATGCTCTAGAAAGTGATAAATTGGAGAGTGATAAACTACCAGCCAATCAGCTCCTAACTCATGTTACAGGCTGAGTTTGAAAAATGACAGTTAGGAGCTGAGTGGCTGGTGGTTTATCACTCTCCAGTTTATCACTTTCCAGAGCTTAGTATAGTCAGGTGTTTAAATATTGGGACTTTGACAGAATTTTCATATTTTGGCCTCTATTCACCACTACAATGGCTTTGAAATGAAACAAACAAGATGTGCTTTAACTGCAGACTTTCAGACTTCATTTGAGGATAATAACATCCAAATCAGGTGAACGGTGTAGGAATTACAACGGTTTCTATATGTGCCTCCCACTTTTTAAGGGGTCAAAAGTAATGGGACTATCAATTCAAAAGCTATTTCATGGACAGGTGTGGGCTATTCCCTTGATATTTCATTATCAATTAAGCAGGTAAAAGGTCTGGAGTTGATTCTAGGTGTGACATTTGCGTTTGGAATCAGTTGCTGGCGACTCTCAATATGAGATCCAAAGAGCTGTCACTATCAGTGAAGCAAGCCATCATTAGGCTGAAAAATCAAAACAAACCCATCACAGAGATAGCAAAAACATTAGGTGTGGCCAAATCAACTGTTTGGAACATTCTTAAAAAGAAAGAACGCACCGGAGAGCTCAGCAACACCAAAAGACCCAGAAGACCACGGAAAACAACTGTGGTGGATGACAGAAGAATTATTTCTCTGGTGAAAAACCCCTTCACAACAGTTGGCCAAATCAAGAACACTCTCCAGGAGGTAGGTGTATATGTGTCATAGTCAACAATCAAGAGAAGACTTCACAAGAGTGGGTATAGAGGGTTCACTACAAGATGTAAACCATTGGTGAGCCACAAAAACAGGAAGACCAGATTAGAGTTTGCCAAACAACATCTAAAACAGCCATTACAGTTCTGGAACAACATCCTATGGACAGATGAGACAAAGATCAACTTGTACCAGAGTGATGGGAAGAGAAGAGTATGGAGAAGGAAAGGAACTGCTCATGATCCAAAACATACCACCTCATCAGTGAAGCATGGTGGTGGTAGTGTCATGGTGTGGGCATTTATGGCTGCCAATGGAACTGATCCCCTTGTATTTATTAATGATGTGACTGCTGACAAAAGCAGCAGAACGAATTCTGAAGTGTTTCGGGCAATATTATGTGCTCATATTCAGTCAAATGCTTCAGAACTCATTGGACGGCGCTTCACAGTGCAGATGGATAATGACCCGAAGCATACTGCAAAAGCAACCAAAAAGTTTTTTAAGGCTAAAAAGTGGAATGTTATGCAATGGCCAAGTCAATCCCCTGACCTGAATCCGATTGAGCATGCATTTCACTTGATGAAGACAAAACTGAAGGGAAAATGCCCCAAGAACAAGCAGGAACTGAAGACATTTGCAGTAGAGGCCTGGCAGAGCATCACCAGGGATGAAACCCAGCGTCTGGTGATGTCTATGCGTTCCAGACTTCAGGCTGTAATTGCCTTCAAAGGTTTTGCAACAAAGTATTAAGTTAGATTTAGGATTGTTTAGTTTGTCCCATTACATTTGGCCCCTTAAAAAGTGGGAGGCACATATAGAAACCATTGTAATTCCTACACCATTCACCTGATTTGGATGTAATTACCCTCAAACTAAATCTGAAAGAGTGCAGTTAAAGCACATCTTGTTTGTTTCATTTCAAAGCCATTGTGGTGGTGAATAGAGGCCAAAATATGAAAATTCTGTCAATGTCCCAATATGTATGCACCTGACTGTACATCTGCCCTTATTAAGAGGGAAATAAAATGGTGGATATTTCTCAGAAAAAGAGACAATATAGGGCCCCATTTAATAGTGAAACATAATCCCTTTAGCAGCTACTAAAGAGGTTATGGTCTCTTTTAATTATTTAACAAACAGCCGTAAGCTTAGCATATCATTGTTTATCACTGTACCGCTTGCACCATCTATACATGGCAATAGTGATGCATTCCCCATAGCAGGCATTGAGGACCCACCAGAGACGTCACTAGAGCTGTTGTCACTCGGTGCTGTAATGCACGGTGACCCCTCCCCCCACCAAAAAAAAATAAAAAATCGGGACCAAGGTACGCAGCTCCGCGAACTCTTCCCCCTTACCAGTCCAGCAGTCACACTGTGCTCCTCCCAGAATTCCAGGCGCACGTGGTGGGCATTATGACGCCATGCCTGGTATTCTGGGTAGCAGTGATTAAAGTGGTCCTAGAGACGTGGTGGAATGACCCCCCCCCCCTTTCTCGGCGCTTTATGAATAAAAGGACAGCGTGCGCCTAAGACATGTGGCACAAAAAAGGAGCGTGATCTCGAAAGAAAGGGGCATGGTAATACAATACTATCCCTAATTCAAACGTGCCACACAGTAGCACAATCTTGTTCACATTACACTGCACATAGTGCCCCTGATTCACATTACACCATAAAGTAGTATCCCTTATTTATGTTACGACACACAATAGTGCCCCTTTTACACAATGCCCCCAGTAGTAGTGCCCCTTATGCAATTCCCTGTTTAGTAGTGCCACTTTATGCAATGCCCCTGTAGTTGTGGCCAATATGCAATGCCCCCTGTATTAGAGCCCATTATGCAATACCTCCTGTATTATAGCCCTTTATGCTATGCCTCCTGTATTAAAGCCTATTATGTAATGCCTCCAGTATTAGAGCCCCTTACGCTGTGCCCCCAGTAGTGCCTCTTACACAGTACCCCCAGTAGTGTCCCTTACACAGTGCCACCAGTAGTGCCCCTTATGCAATGCCCCCAGTAGTGCCCCTTATACAGTACCCCCAGGAGCACCCCTTATGAAGTGCCCTCAGTTTTGCCCCTTATACAATACCCCCAGGAACGCCCCTTATGCAGTGCCCCCATAAGTTCCCTTATACAGTACCCCCAGTAGTGCTCTTATGCAGTGCCCCCAGACAGTAGTGCCCATTATGCTTTTGCCCCCAGTAGTGCCCTTATACTGTGCCTGTGGCCGGAGGCCGGCCCCACGTGTATAATGGCGGCCGCGGCACTGAAGGGGTTAACCCCCGTAATGCGGCGCCATTTTTACAAGGACAAAAGACACCAGGCGTCCATTGTAAATATGTACTCTGCGCTAGGCGCCGAGTGTTTAAAAAATAAAAACGTATTTAAAAAATAAAAACGTATTTAAAATGGTATGTGCAGCACTGAGCCAGGACAGCAGGTCCTGGGCTACAGTGCTGCAGGGTGCAAAGCCTGATGCTGTGCACAGGCATGAAATTTGAATGTATTTAAAATGTATGATTTTAAATGTATATTTTGTAGAGAAAATGCACTTCTTGAATATGCCTGTATAAGACATGACAAGCTTGTGACTGTAGAAAATTAGGTGCTGATTGTGATTTCCTAGCAGGAGGTCTGATGAATAGAAAGACTGAAAGACCTGAGACCAGGATGGCAGCTTTCTGTGTGAAGGTGTGAATGGTGTCATATGGCCAAACCCTTCAGTTACAGAATTTCCTTTGAAAAGACAATTTGTTTGTTTTTAAGAAGCCCCTTTTGGATGTCACTGAATGTGTTAAGTTTGGGAATGCCAAACTGATAGATACTTCCATTGGGAAGGATGAATGTCATTTACTATTTCCTGTGAAATGTTATATCAACATTTTAGGAGACAGTTATAATGTATGATAAATCAGTTTATGTTTAGGTTTGGGTGGTTGATTAGAAAGGAGGAAATTGGGTGACTCCTTTGAAATGTAATATGTGGTTAAATTATATTATGTGAGGAAGCATGATTGGTTGAGAGGAACACAGGGTGGATTTATCCCCCTGTGATATTGTGTGTAAGAATGATATAAAAAGAGGGCCTGTGAGCCCTGTATGTGTACATCTTTGAAAATCCTTTGTGAAGAACTGCTGTTGAGATTCCTGTATGCTAATGTACCCCTTCATCCGGAAGGTTGAGTCTTTTTTAAAACTTTGAGCAATAAACATCTTGCCTGACTTCAATTGCCTCAATTCTGCGACCAACAGAATTGCATCAAACGCTGTTCCGTTCTCCGGCTGTTCTGGGTAAGGTCACCGTGTCCCCAAGTTCAAGCCCTCTGCCAAGCTACCGTGCAGACCTGGTCCCTTGCGAGGGAGCAGGAGGAATCAGCCGACACCAATCAGGGGGTGTGGCCGCAGCTAGTCAAACGCATACGCAGCAGAAGCGGTTCCAGCTGCCGAGGTAGGAGCCTGAGTGTACCTAAGAAGCGGTTCCAAACGCCAATGGTAGAGTTTGGTGGTGGCAGCATCGTTACACCCACGGTGCAGTGGGAAGAGTCAGTGACAGGCGGTCACTGATGGTAAGCGGGAATCCCTGATACCCCAAGGTCAAGTGGGGATCGAAGCCCCAGAACACCCCCAGTAATGCCCCTTATACTGTGCCCCCTCCCCTGTGCAGTACTACTTACCTCTCTTCACGATGTCCAGGCTATTTTGCACTTGTGGTGTCCGGGCGCATAACCTCATTCTTCTTCTCCCTCCCATAACCACAAGCGGAGCCGGCGTGCCGCGTGCGTGATGACGTCACTGCAGCCGGTGTCCAGAGCCACACCCGGCCGCGGGAAGAGAAAGAACTAACCCCCGGCGATGGCGTGCAGGGCCAGCCCATTTGGGGTCGGCGGGAGTGCAGTGGTGCCGGGGAAGGGGGTGTGTGGGCAGCGGACGTGTCTGTGGACGGGGTGCGGCCCGTGGGTGTGTGTGCAGCTCTTTTTGGTGTCACCCTGTCGAAGGCTGCATCCCCCGCACCCCCAAGTGACACCACTGGGTCCCAGCAACAGCCTTTCCGGCTTCAGTGAACCCTTGCAGACTTTGCTGTGCCCCTGGCAGGTGAAAGTGTAATGCGCATGTGCAGACTGATCGTCGCACGACAGCCCGTCGCTGTCAGCCCAGGTATATGTGTGTAGGGAGGGTAGCAGTCTGTAGTCCAAGTGTGTGTGTGTGGGGGGGGGGGGGCTGGAGGGTAGCAGTCTGTAATCCATGTATGTGTGTGGGGGCTTGAGGGTAGCAGCCTGAAGTCCAGGTGTGTGTGGTGGGGGATGTCTGCAGTCCAAGTATGTGTGCGGGCTGGAGGGTAGCAGTCTGCAGTCTAGGCCTGTGTGTGGGGGCTGGAGGCAGGGGCAAAGTTTTGTATGGAGGGCAAATACAAGCAAGTGACCCAGCTTTTCTTCCAGTATATTGTAGTGGGAAAATACATGATAATAATCTCTGTAGGCATAGTTCGCCTAATGTGGATGTGCTTTAAATAGGCAACAAAATATAAAGAACTATAAAATAAATACATCTACCGGCAACATCAAATAAAACAGAGACCTTTCTAGTGACCACTACAAATTGCACACAGACACTAGTGACCGATATACAATACAGGAATCATTCCAATTACTGATAGACAATACAGGGATCACTATCATAGTGACTGATATAGTGACCGATATACAATGCAGTGACATTTTAGTGTCTGTTATACAATTCAGGGACCATTTTTGTGACTGTTATACAATGCAGGGACCATTTTAGTGGTGACTGTTATACAATGCAGGGACCATTCTAGTGACTGTTATACAGAGCCGGATTTAGACCTCTTGCGGCCCTAGGCAAGGTACCGGTTTGGGACCCACCCTCCCTCAAACAATTCATGTACTTTGTTAGGCTCTGTGAAAACCTTGTGGCGCCATATAAATGAAGGACAATATATATTTCACAATATGCCAGAGGAAGACGGAGAAAGGGTGACAAGCAGAGGGTGATAGGGAGAAGCAGTGGGTGACAGGGAGAGGATAACAGGGAGAGGTAGAGAGAGAGTGGGTGACAGGGAGAGGATAACAGGGAGAGGTAGAGAGAGAGTGGGCGAAAGGGAGAGGGTGACTGGGAGGTGCAGGGGATGATGGAGAGTGGGTGAAAGGGAGATGGTGACAAAGAGAGGCAGAGGGTGAGAGGCAGTGGGTGACGGGGAGAGGGGGACAGCGAGATGCAGTCGGTGACTGGGAGAGGGTGACAAGCAGAGGGTGATAGGGAGAAGCAGTGGGTGACAATGAGAGGGTAATGGAAAGGAAGAGGGTGACAGAGTACGTGAAAGAACGAGGGTGACATGGAGAGGTATTTGATAACAGGAAGGAGATGACGGAGGGTGGGTGAAAAGGAGAAGGTGACAGGGAGAGGCAGAAGGTGACGGGTATTGGGTGATGGACGGAGGGTTACAAGGAGAAGCAGTGAGTGACAGGCAAATGGTAGAGGCAAAGGGTATGCTAGGTTTCTGAAGGAGGGAGCACAGGGGGTAAATTGCTGAGGAAAAACAATGCTAGTGGAGAGAGGGAGAGAGAGAAAATCAGAAGGTAACTGTGAGTGAGGAACTGACCTTTCACGCAGTCCTTGAGCAGAGAAACTGCAGCAGGTAAGTATTTTCCCCTGGCCAACACAGCAGGAGCCCAAAGAGAGACGGAGGAGATCTGAACCCGCATGACTGACTTTAGACCCAACAGTGACTGTAGCGCTTCTCTCCTCTGGTTTTCATTCCGGGGCCGGTCAGTAGATTGTGACATCGGACCTCTGGGTAACATTAGTCTCAGAAGCAGTGGTCGAAGTTAAAATTTTTAAATGTGGGTATGGAAATATTAGGGGTGCTAAGGCCCAAATCCTGAGCCCCCCTTACATTTCCATACCCCCACTTCCTTCCAGTCGCAGGACACCTCCCCACACCACCGCACCTCCCAACACAGCATCGCACCTCCCCACATAGCACAGCACCGCACCTCCCAACACAGCACCGCACTTCCGCCCACCACCACACCACCTCACTTTTACTTCCGCACCACACAGCACAGCAACTCACCGCACCTCCCCACACCACAAACCACCCCCACCCCCTTCCCCTTCACCTTCACTCAGCACCGCCACCAACAGGCTCACCTCGCTGCGCTCCAGTAACCACTGTGGCTCCCTTCCCTCACCGGCATCACCGCTCCTCATGCATTTTCATTTTAGCTCCGTGACAGCTCGTGAACCGACAGCCAATTATGGGTGACCACGCGGCCGCCGCTGATTGGCTGCCGGTCCGCGAACTATCATTGGTTGGCCAGCGCTAAATTTCATCTGGTAGGGGCGGGCTCAGATGCTGAAGGAGGTGTCGCTCAGAGAGGATAAGGTAAGAGGAGAGGAGGAGACTTAGACCGCCTCCTCCCACTTAGTTAGTTATGGCCGGCCGCAGTGTGGTGTAATGAGTCAGTGTAACTCGTTATTAGCATTGCTGTCAGTGCCGCTGTGGGCACTTCAATGCTACAGGCGACACTGTCGATATGCCTACAGCCTACCGGGTAGACAGGGCCGGATTTCGTAGGGGGCCCTTCCGCGGGCCCCGTGGGACCCGCCGAGCCCTAGGCAGGCGCCTAGGTTGCCTAGCGGTAAATCTGGCCCTGCTGTTATACAATGCAGTAACCATTCTAGTGACCATTATACAATGCAGGGATCAGTTTAGTGACCATTATACAATGCAGGGATCAGTTTAGTGACCATTATACAATGCAGGGATCAGTTTAGTGACCATTATACAATGCAGGGATGAGTTTAGTGACCATTATACAATGCAGGGATCAGGGATAATTCCAAGTCGTGGTAGAAGCCCTCTCATTGGAGCAGTAATAATACTATTCTTTCAAAAGAATTTTATATAACCCAGGAGGCTCTCTCCTGACACGTACAAGACTCCACCTACAATGAGTAGTTAAAAAAAATGAAACCCGGCCAATAACAGTGCAGCAGAGGCGGAATGGACTCGGGAGGTGTGCAGTCACAAGCTGCATTGATGTGACTGACAGCTGGGCAACAGCCAGAGAATGCTGCTCAGCTGCACTGATTGCATTACAAACACAATAAGAGCGACTGCAAAGCACTTTCTGCCTGTTGTCTGGCTGTCAGTGGTGTATGTGCAGTGCATTCCTGCGCCCCTCACTGAATCAAAATTGTACTGGCCCAGGGGGCATACGGCACCCTGCCCCCCAGCCCAGCCCGCCCCTGCCCATCTGATGGCTGGCTGTGGAAGGGGAGAATAGATGCCGTGCACATGCGCACAGCATCTATTCTCTGTATAGGGGGGGCCTGGGGGCTGCCCAGTATCTCGGAGAGTGCTGGGCACGCCCTCACAGTGACGTGTGCAGGGGGGTGCTGCGAGGCTCCGCTCTGTTTCCAACAGACCCAGCCCTCTTTTCGGGTGGTACTATACCTATTGCGATGGTTATACTATCGAATTGTTGCAATGCGCTGGCTAGTTGTCAACGCATCACATAATTTCATGTCTGAAGCCCAGTAACTATTCCATGCTGGGCTTCCGATGTCCATCCCTAGTGGTGGGTAGAATCAGTATGCAGCATATCAAATTGCTGGGAACCAGTGACATCAGTGATGCACTGACTGACTACTATCAGTGAGGCCTGATGTAAACTTGCGAGGTATTGGTTCCCTTCCTAGTGAATTTGAATAGCTACATTACCCCAAATACTGTTTTGGCTCACAAATTGCTGTCCCCCTCCATGTGATCTATTGGTCCATTGTTCTGTGGTTCTGCCCATGCATGTGGTTTAATGCAGCGTTTTTTTATACACACCTCTATGAGCTGCAAAGGAAAATCTGTGATGTTTGTGGCCGAAAGCTGCCAGTAAATTGGTATATATACCGGCAACTCACAGACATCGCTGACAATTAAATAGCCGCCATGCTGCCCAATATTTTATATAAACCTACCAGGGGCATCATAACAAGTTTATGTTGAGGGGGCAATAAAATTGTTCTGATGCACCCCTTCCGCTACCCTCCTTCCAACTGACTGTTGCCGGGCTGCTGCGGCCACTACCAGGTGCACGATGCAACGCGACCGGCAGCGCTGAGCTGTGTCCGCTAGAGATGGTTAGTGAGTGAGTGTCTCAACACACTGACTAGAATCATTCAGATGAATGAATGATTCGAGTCACTCAGTGTTTGGTGAGTTGAGACACCCAGCTCCCCAGCCTCTCTGTCAGTGGGAGCTAGTGAATGGCAGCTCCGCCCCCTACACTGCTGATCCGACCTGATCATACTTCTGTGCTCTGTGTCAGATCGGCAGTGTAGGGGGCGGAGCTGTCAGCGACTCACTCTGAGTCGTGCAGCTACTGCCAGGGCTCAGGGCAGTGCACTAACTCACCTGAGTCAGTGCAGAGGCTTGAGTTGGGCTGCGGGGGGCGGAGCTGTCAGCGACTCACTCTGAGTCGCTAGCTCCCCTGCTGGCTCCAGCGCTGCTCTTTCTAAAGAGTCGTGTCTCGAGACACTGTCTCGAGACACTTCACTGAGTTGAGCCATGAGGCTCAACTCAGTGCAGTGAATCGATCTGCCCATCCCTAGTGTCCGCTTCGTGATGCAGTCCCACACACCGTCTGGTGTCATGGCCGTCCAGGAGTCCCAGCAGCCCACAATGAGACTCCACCTATTGCTGACGCTGCTCTCTGATTGAGCGGAGGCTGCTGCTACTGCCGTGAGTGTGGGATCTCAGACCTGTGAGTGTTGGATGCTGCAGACAGTGCAGAGCGCACAGGGGACCGGGAGAAACAGCTGTCAGAGCCCCAGTCCCCTGCAGCCAGCAGCACCCCGCCGTTCTTGGCTACTGCACCAGTCTCCTCATTGTCACCTTTCAAATGTTTAAGGGGGGGGACAAGCCGCCCTTTTTTCCCCCCTGTACCGATGCCCTTGAAATCTACCCTCACCTAAACCACTCACACTGGTACATCCTCATTACTGTCCCAATATACATTAGACACACTTGCGTTTCTTTCATGTCTCAGCCTTGCCTTTCCCAGTAGATTTGAAATCTATCTCCTCTATGCTTTTTATGTCTGCATTTATTTTGTCTACCTGCTGTTTTCCTGTTATATGTATGTCCTGTTTTCCACACTGTACAGTACTGCAGAGCACTGTGACGCCTTACAGATCCTCATCAATAATAATAATAACATGTCAACTCTTCTGAGAGATTCCCATTTATGCTCTCAATCTTCATAGGGGATGTAGACAGCACCCCGGTGCATACATTGCTGAGATACAGAATCCTAGCTCCAGAATCCTGACTACTGAGATCCCGACGTTGATTATTAGGGTTAGTGTTAGGCACTAGGGGAGGGTTAGGCTGCCAAAGATGAAGGTTAGGGATAGGCTGCGGGACAGGTGGGTTAGGGGAAGGGTTGGAATTCTTACTTGCAAGCGTCAGGATTTCCACCATCGGAATTCCACTGCCGGGATTCTGACCATTTGCATTATCAACGCTGGGATCGCGTACCCAACCCCTTCTTAGCACAAATGAAATAGTAATCTTTTATTTATTTTTATTTTCTTGATGTTGCTCTGTATATACATATATACATGTATTGTATATACAATGCTATTTCTGATTTCATTTATTAATTAGAATGGCTGTAGCCAGCTATACTTCTTGCAGAACTAAAAGGAATTGTGCAAACTAAAGTAGAACACTGTCATCTGGTGGCGAATTATTTTAATATGCAATCTTGCCTTCAATTGGAGATGCTGGAAACTGGCTTCAAATAATTTCATAAAAATGAAAAAATGATTGGTGCTGTCAGATGGCGCTCCCTTTTGTGTCTGTGGTGGTGTATGGATTATTGGTGTGCTTAGAATATCTTTAATACAAAATAATATGAAATAAAATAAAATACAATGTGTAGTTTTTCTGTCTTTATTCCCACTTCTCACTTACCTTATCGGGCGAAATCGAGACGAGGAAAAGGGAATTGAAGTGAAAAGATACGACACCCCTAGAAGGAACGTTTGGTCATTTATTTTACCTTTGTTTTCTGTTATTTCATATTATTTTGTATTAATGATATTCAAACAATCTGACAGCACCAGTAGTTTTTTCACTTAAGCCATAATGGGGTTTTTGGGCGTAGACCCCTGAGTGCTGGCAGAGGCAGAACCCTTTTTTAAGCGCCCAGTTCCCTACTCTACTATTCCTTTTCTTAAAAATGGTTTGACATAAAGGTACAAAATTATTGATGGTAAATTTGAGAAAGTCAAACTGGCTGGATCGTGTTTGTTCCTGTTTGACCCTGCCTGGGTGGGTTCGCACATGCCTTAACTGTTCTCAATGGCAAACCTCAAATGTTGGAATTCGAGCTTCAATTAATTTTTTTTATTAAAAAATATATTGAATATTTTTTAATTTTTAAAAATATTATTTATACCCTCTTACCTCTATGTCTGTCTGTTATTATCCTGTTTTGTTCTATAAATGTCCCCAGTTGTAAAGCACAACGGAATATGCTGCGCTATATAAGAAACTGTTAATAAATAAAATAAATAAATAATATACTGTAAAGAAATATACATACAGATGTGTCCAGCTACATCTTTGCCAATCGCGCTACAATTGCTTAATTAATCATTGGGGGAGGGAGGGGGTTGTAAGGGTTTCCAGAGCAAGTAACTACAATTTTTCCTTAAAATAACAATTTAAGGAAAAATCAGACCTGCTCTGGGGCTGCGAAAAAAAAACCCATCAGCGCCAGAAGGCGTCTTCTTCAATTGACTAGGAAAACCCCGCTGCTGCAGGAAAATCCCGCAACGTAGTATTTTCCTATTATTTCGCCCCCAATTGAATATACCCATAAATCTGTCCGGCATTTGTAGGCTACATGCAAAAGCAGACAGTGTTTACACTGCACACAAAAAAAAATAATCTATTTGCATCCCCTGGCATTGTAACATGGTTGGCCCAGGTGCAGTTACTTGTTTCTTTCCCGTCTTTCTGCTCCCACTTAAAAAACAATGTGCTATCTTGTCATCCCCACCAATTGTCCCATTTGTCTCTTGTCCGGCTGTCCTTGTTTGGTCCATTTGCCTGTCCTCCTCTTCTATTATTTGTCCCCTACTTTCTTTGTCTGTGTGCCTGTTTATGCCTGGTTTCCTGCTTGTCGTTCCCTAAAGCTGGGTACACACTGAGACAATGTTGTTACGATTTGGCCAAATTGTAATGACATATCGTGCAGTGTGTATGCATGATATGCGCGCTCCCGCGGTCGCATGCGATGTTGTCAGGTTTGATGTGCAGCACATGAAATCGCATGTGGTGCCATGCAGTATAATGAAGGACGGAATGAGTGATCTTTCTGTTGTTCATTACATCATTCTGATGTGTACCCAGGATCCAGGATCTGATAGGCCGACATATTGGCTGGGTTCACATCGCTCAGTGTGTACCTAGCTTTAGCTGCCATTTCTATTGAGAATTCCTCCTCTTTTCTGCTCTCACAATTGTATGTCCTCTTTCTCTCTCCCTACAAGCATGTAACCCAATCATGTCCCCGCAGGCAACAGCTTCAAAAAATAACTAGGGTTTCTTCTAAGAATGTTTTTTTTAATATATATAATAAAATTCAATGTAGTCTTTAAACATGTAAATTTTACAGAAATGTAAAATATTGTTTGAAAATCATATTTCATTTACCACTGGCCACCTTAATATGTTGGAGGGATGGTCTCTTTATTCTGACCTGATGTGGCAGGCAGAAAATTGTGCCAGCGCCCCTAAGGCATGGCCCCCTCATATTGAATATGCCCACAGGGGATGCACCAAATGGTGTCGGATTGCCCCCATTGGTGTATCTATAATGGGTGCAGGGTGTGCAGTGCAAACAGGCCCCTGAGTCCAAAGCATACTTGTCTACTTTTGGAAAAGCATTTCAGGGATATTGTGAAAGTAACACCTGAGTGTGGAGGTAAAGTGAGCGTGTGCTGCTACATCTGAGAGGCATGTCATAGAGTTGATCTACTTCCACATGTAAATGAGCCCCAAAGCATTGTTGAAAACACACTCAGGGGCCTATTCATCAACACTAAAATAACGGTTTTAAGGACATTTTCCTTAATTACCTTTTTTTAGTATTCATTAACACACTTAACACAGGAGATATCATTAATATCTCCTGGCTAAGTACGTCTGCGTTAATTTCCACACTCCCCATACTTTAGTATGGGGATATTGAAATTAGGCTATTCATCAAAATCCGAAAATAATGTATTTTCGGAATTTGATGGTGTTACTATACGCCACTCGCAGGTGGCGTACAGCGGGTTATACTTACCTGCTTTCAGAGTGACTGTGTTCTCCCGGCAGAACACAGTAAAGTTTTAAAATTAATATAAATATATATATATATATATATATATATATATATATATACTACCGTTCAAAAGTTTGGGGTCACCCAGACAATTTCGTGTTTTACATGAAAACTGACTTTTATTATTCAAATGAGTTGCAAAATGAATAGAACATATAGTCAAGACATTGGCAAGGTTAGAAATGATTTTTATTTGAAATAATAATTTTGTCCTTTAAACTTTGCTTTCGTCATAGAATGCTCCTTTTGCAGCAATTACAGCATTGCAGACCGTTGGCATTCTAGCTGTTAATTTGTTGAGGTAATCTGAAGAAATTTCACCCCATGCTTCCTGAAGCACCTCCCACAAGTTGGATTGGCAATGGGCACTACTTGCGTACCATACGGTCAAGCTGCTCCCACAACAGCTCAATCGGATTGAGATCTGGTGACTGCACTGGCGACTCCATTACAGACAGAATACCAGCTGCCTGCTTCTTCCCTAAATAGTTCTTGCATAATTTGGAGGTGTGCTTTGGGTCATGGTCCTGTTGGAGGAGGAAATTGGCTCCAATCAGGCACTGTCCACAGGGTATGGCATGGCATCGCAAAATGGCGTGATAGCCTTCCTTATTCAAAATCCCTTTTACCTTGTACAATTCTCCCACTTTACCAGCACCAAAGCAGCCTCAGATCATCCCATTACCTCCCCCATGCTTGACAGATGGTGTCAGGCACTGTCCACAGGGTATGGCATGGCGTCGCAAAATGGCGTGATAGCCTTCCTTATTCAAAATCCCTTTTACCTTGTACAATTCTCCCACTTTACCAGCACCAAAGCAGCCTCAGATCATCCCATTACCTCCCCCATGCTTGACAGATGGTGTCAGGCACTCTTCCAGCTTCTTTTCACTTGTTCTGCATCTCACAAATGTTCTTCTGTGCGATCCAAACACCTCAAACTTCGATTTGTCTGTCCATAACACTTTTTTTCCAATCTTCCTCTGTCCAATGTCTGTGTTCTTTTGCCCATATTAACCTTTTCCTTTTATTGGCCAGTCTCAGATATGGCTTTTACTTTGCCACACTGCCTAGAAAGCCAGCATCCCGGAGTCACCTCTTCACTGTAGACGTTGACACTGGCGTTTTGCGGGTACCATTTAATGAAGCTGCCAGTTGAGGACTTGTGAGGTGTCTATTTCTCAAACTAGAGAATCTAATGTACTTGTCTTCTTGCACAGTTGTGCACCGGGGTCTCCGACTTCTCTTTCTACTCTGGTTAGAGCCTGTTTGTGCTGTTCTCTAAAGGGAGTAGTACACACCGTTGTAGGAAATGTTTCGTTTCTTGTAAATTTCTCGCATGGAATAGCCTTCATTTCTAAGAACAAGAAAAGAGTTTCAAATGAAAGTTCTCTTTTTCTGGCCATTTTGAGAGTATAATCGAACCCACAAATGTGATGCTCAAGATACTCAACTAGCTCAAAGGAAGGCCAGTTATATAGCTTCTCTAACAAGCAAACCCATTTTCAGGTGTGCTAACATAATTGCACAAAGGTTTTCAAGGGTTTTCTAATGATCCATTAGTCTTCTAACGCGCTTAGCAAACACAATGTACCATTAGAACACTGGAGTGATGGTTGCTGGAAATGGGCCTCTATACACCTATGTAGATATTCTTTTAAAAACCATACGTTTGCAGCTAGTATAGTCATTTACCACATTAACAATGTATAGAGTGTATTTCAGATTAATTTAATGTTATCTTCATTGAAAAAAACAGTGCTTTCTTTTAAAAAAATAAGGACATTTCTAAGTGACCCCAAACTTTTGAATGGTAGTGTATATAATATATATATATATATATATATATATATATATTTATTTTTTCTTTAAACTTTACTGTTTTCTCCTCTTGAGCAGGAGGTCGGGGTCCGCGGCTGCAGCCTGTGACAGGTGGCCAGGTAGGTGGGGGAGATGAGCAGAGTGGGGGTTGGGAGGGACACAACTACCGCAGCTGTAATCAGTGCTGTGCATGCGCCGCTTTTGTGAACGTAATGTGCATGCGCAGCACTGTTTCCAGCTGCGGTAAGTTAGTGTAGAGAGGGAAAAGTATCTCTTTCCCGAAAAGCTGTCATCACAAAAATGACAGCTTTTCGTAATAGATAGTTATGGGGAGGAGGAATGATGAATTCCTGCAGTAATTAGGTAGAACTCCATGTGAGTCCTAAACCTAATTACCTCCATCGACATTTTAGTTATGATGAATAGGCCCCTGACACTTTTCAGAAAGTACATGTAGCCATAGGGATCATTGTGCCTTATACCCAATGCCGATAAATTATACTAATAATCACATTTGAATGTATATATATCTCTATTTTTTTATATAAAAGCTTCATAATGGGGGTAAGGTGCAATCTGGGAGATTTCTGGACTCTTCATGGAGACAGGATTACTACTATTTCAGGGAGTCTCCCTGACACGGAGAGTTGGCAAGTATGGTCCAAAGGGGCCCACACCGCACACCTTGCACCCATTCACAATACTCACCTCTCTGTCTGCTTCAGCAGAAATGACTTGGAAAAAGGTACAGGCACATTTTCCTAAGGATCTGCGCGTGAGCAGTACTAAAATCACCAGGAAAATGGTACAGTGCCAGAGTCTACTGGGGACACGCCCCCCTTTCAAGAGAGGGGGAGGGGGGTGGGGCACATGGTAACTGCACATGAGCCCCTTCACTGTAAAACTGCCCATGATTGTGGGCACTGGTCATGTAAATGCAAATTACCCAGGATTCTGAATGGAAACCCAAAGATTCTTGAGGTAGGTGGGTGAGCATGCTGTCACTGAATGTACAGGGGTGTGACACTGCCCAGGCCAGCATCATTCATAACATTTCAGTTTTACTTGAGAAAGACTAGCTTGGAATCTATAAGACCCCATCATGTTACCATTATGTATCTTTTTGATCAGTGCTGCCAGTCAGGAGGGACTTTACGTAAACCTGCTAGCCTTCTCCTTACATGGCATCTACCTACAGCAAATAATTACCTACCAGCTGTACAGTGCACCTAGAGGTTAATTTGCAGGTCAGAATGGTAGCTTACAAAACCCACATTTAATAAACATACATGGTTTCAGGAGGCCCAATATCTTGTGATATTACACATAGTTGCTGACTTTCTGGCTGCACCCTCTGGCACAGTGGGGATGCCATAGGGATATTGATTTTCCCACACGACATGTCCCCAGTATTGATGACTTCCTCCGGTAGTGGCTCTTGTTGTTAAGTCTTCCCGCAAATAATAAGGCTGTCTCAGGTGTTGTTATGTATCCGTGTCCCAGTCTGCATCTGTTCGCAGTTCTGGTAATATGCTCTTACTGTACTACATTCGGACACCCATTCTCTCCCTCTTCCCACCTCCCCAGGTGCAGCTGAAGTGCCAGAATATGCAAGCCTGCATAGACGCATATGCTTGTGTCTGCTTTCTGTGCATGATACTACACAACCTGTATCCCTCTGTATCAGCCCCCCCATTTTTTTTTCTTTAAATTGTAGTGTCTCTTTAAAGGATGACTTAATGAATGTTTTGTGTCAGATAATGTATCCAGCATAGGCCTTCATAAGATATATACGTTACATCTGCTCAGTGATCCTGAATTAGATTATCACTCCACGACAGATTGAGGAAGTCTCCTGAGTCACCGTCACTAACACAGCGTGAATCTTTCCCCCGCCTGCACTGGGGAATCTGGATGGTGTCACACTCACTTTATTCAACATCAATATTTAAGTTAAACCATACAGGATGTTAGGGTAGACTGCAAGGGAATGAGAAGACAAACTTCCCATCCTTGTGTAGTCGTGATATACTTCCCAGGGCAGTTTATAATTATTTCCCAGCCGGTTCCTTTTCTGTAAACGGACAAATTCCTACAGAGTACAAAGGGTACTAGTAATGTAATAGGGAAAAGTTCGGGTGCCATGTAATACTGTGCTGACGGCATGTATTGTTCTTAAAGCAAGTGCACCTCCTCTCAGCACACTAAAGCCTGATAAGCTGGGAGATTGCATGGGGCGACCCCACACCATTTGCCATTGCAATGTGAACAGGCCATGTGCAGTACAAGATTTATTTTATCTGTATTTTTAGGTTTTGTGTAATAATACGTAATTCTATTTCTAACTGACTGAGAAACTTGTACAGTAAAGAACATTGTTCAGAACGGTATGAAAAGAACCACATTTTATTCTGCATTATTTGTATTTGCTAACTATTGAAGTTAAATGCCTCAGATTGTACTGTTGATGCGTGTCTGCTTTGTGGCAGTGGTATGCAGAGTTGAGATTAGGGTTAGGCACTCAACGGGGAGGGTTAGGGTTAGGCTACAGAGAGGGGGGCTAGGGTTAGGCACCCCCGGGGGGAGGTTAGGGTTAGGCACCCCTGGGGAGGATTAGAATTAGGGTGCGGAAAAAGGGTGCTAGGGTTAGGCACCCCACGGGGGACGTTAGGGTTAGGCACCACCGGGGGGAGGTTAGGGTTAGGCACCACTAATGGAGGGTTAGGGTGGGGAGAGTGGTAGGGTTAGGCTACTTACCACAGAATTCCAGATATACTAAACAGTCCAGATGCTTAACCAGGTGTTAGGTTTATTAAAGTGTAGTAGTTACTGGTACTACCGTACTCATATGGATGGAGCAGAGCTTGAGGGGAACATCCAGAGCAATGTATGAACGTAGTGTTACAGGTATACACAGGAAACGGGTGTGATATGTATATGTATGGTTAAATTCCCGACAGCGGCTGCCCGACAAAGGAGGAAATCCCGATCGTCCTAAAGGTAAGTATCAACTAACCTAACCCTCCTTAGGGGTGCCTAACCCTAACCTCCCCCCCTGCGCCTAACCCTGACCCCCTCCCTAAGTGCCTACACCTAACCCCCACCTTCCCCGCTGCCTAAGCCTAAGTCCCCCGGGGGGGGGACAACCCTAACCTCCCCACGGGGGTGCCTAACCCTCCCTCCCCCTAGCCTAACCCTAACCTCCCGGGGGGGTGCCTAACGCTGTTCCCCCCAGGGAGCCCTAAACCTAGCCCTCCCCCCCCCGCAGCTGTCCGCTGCGGCGCCTGGCATCACTTCGATCGGGATGCTGGGTGCCGGTCTCCCGGCGGCGGTAAAATGACAGGCGTCATTCCCTCGCCGGGATTAAGTAGTCTGGAAGCCGGCGGTCGGCATTTAGAACGTCGGCTTCCAGACTACATCCCCAGGAAACGCAGGTCATATACAGGATAATGTGTTAGGGTCTATGGAGCTAAGTGGAACACATCCGTGTTCAGCTGTGACACTCACACACAGTGACAATATAGTGCAGCGCATGTGCAGAAGACCAAATGGGGGCCATCAGGGCTGGACAGGGGCTGCTGAGCAGTTTTGGCAGTCCCCCTGTGCGCACGCCCGCAAAAAGGGGCATGACAGGGTTTAACACCGGACTGGGCCATCGGCCCTCCTGGCATTTGCCAGATGGGCAGTCCGGCCCTGAGGGCCATCTTGGTAAAGTAGAATGCTTCAAGAACAGAGCATTCATGGAGGTAGCGCACTCCCCATTTCAACATGTAATGTATAGAAGACCCACAGAAGTTACACTATGGTCAGGGGCGCCGAGAGGGGAGGGCAGCGGGTACTGATTACCCGGGCCCATCCATGCCAGGGGGCCCGGCCGCCCGCAGCACACCAGTGGCCGTTTTTTTTTCAACCTTTTCATTATTTTTCACTTTTATTAAAACCTCTGCGGCGTTGGGCGGCAGTTCGGGGGGGGGGAGGGGGGGCTGGGGTTAGTCTCTCTCACTTTGGCAAACTGACGGTGCGTCAGTCTGCCTGTGTTTCACTCACATCACATCCTCTGCCGTGCTGCTGCGGAGCTAGTGGTCTGACGAGATGATGATGACATCATCATCATCTCGCGAGGTGCTCTCTCCTCCCGGCTCCAGACTAGAAGGGACAAGAAAACTGATAGGCAGGGTGGTAGATCGTGGTGTGTCTGCCTGAGGGAAGAGCGCGCTCCACTGACTGCTATAAAACTGTGAGTGACTTCTGTGGTGCTGCAGTCTGCAGCCGCTGAAAGCCTTAAGTTTATAAATTGTATATAATTAATAAATGCATCCATCTCCACTAATGCATGAGCTATATTATATCATATATATGTATATATGATATGTATCATTTATTATGTATATCATATATAATATATATATATATATATACTGTATATCTATATATATATATTATATATATATATATACTTTATATCATATATGTATATTTCGGTATACTTGCTGCTACATCTTCCTTTCTCCCGGCCCACCCCATTCTGTGTCACTCCTGTTTGTCTTCCCCTCCCTTAAAGAATGTAAGCTCTTTTGAGCAGGGCCCTCTACCCTCTAGTGCTTCTCCCTACTGTAATTTAATTTATCTCTTACTAGCCACTAGGGCAACTAACACTTGGCTGCTTATGCGGGCGTTAATGTCACTAATATAGCAATGTTTATCCATGTATTGTATTGTATTGTATTGTAAGTCAATGGTTACTTTTTTGTCTATGTACTTTGTAAGGCGCTGCGGAACACTTGTGGCGCCATATAAATAAATTATAATAATAATAATAATTTCGGTATATCTATCTAAATATGTGTGTAATATATATATGTGTGTATGTATGTGTGTTTTTTCTTTTTTGAGTCCAGCCTTCTGGCCGCTCGCTAAGCTGTGGGTGACCACCAACAGCTTTTGCGAGCGGCCAGGTGATGGTTGCGATGGTCGTGACCATCGGGCTTGCGACGAGACCCTTGTGGTAGGGTCTCGTCTGCCGCAAGCCCCAGTGAGCTTCCCGCTCTAATAGAACACCTCCGTTTGTCTAGCCACCCCCCCACCCTGCCCACAAAATGGGGCGAGCTGTCGATCAACATTGACAGCCGCCCCGTCTTGTAGCGAGCCCCAGAGCGAGTGAATTTCTCACTCGCTCCGGGGCTCGTGCACGCGTGCGCAATGGCCCACCATCGACCCGCTTGCGAGCGAGTCTGAATCAGGCCCTATTTCTCTACTAAATGTCAACTATAAGTTATTGACAAAAATTCTTGCTAACCGTCTTAAAGGGGTTCTCTCTCACCTGATACATGACGACCAAACAGGTTTTATTCTAGGTTATCATTCCACTTGCAATATTAGAAAAGTTCTAAAAGGCAGTGATTCTATGAATGCGTGTATACTGCTCGCTCTAGATGCCGAAAAGGACTTTGATTTTGTGACATGGGATCATTTATTTGAGGTACTTTCCTTTTGTGGTTTTTCAGCAGAATTTATTCAGATTCATCAAACCCTATATGACAATCTTTATATTCAAATTTTATGTAATGGTTACATATCAAATCCTTTTGGAATTCATAGGGGAATGCAACAGGGATGCCCCTTGTCTCCCCTCCTGTTCACTCTAACGATTGAACATTTAGTCATTGCGCTTCGAACACACTCTAGTTTTACTGGCATACAGATTGGTCCTGTTATTACAAAAATTGCACTCTTCGCGATGACATGCTCCTATTTGTCTAAAACCCAGAGATTTCCTTACCAGTTATTTTAGATGTAATCTCTCGTTTCCAATCCTTTTCTGGCTATAAGATAAATTATGATGTCAGAAATCCTCCCTCTGTCTGGGTCTGCTGAGTTTCATCTGTCACCAACATTCCTTCAGTTTAAAATTTTACACTCTTCATTGAAATATCTGGGTGTTCATATTCCCCTTAATTTGGGTGATTTATATAAGGTAAATTTTTCTTCATTATTGGAAAATGTTGCTAAAAAGCTGGATGATTGGAATGCCCTCCCTCTATCTTTGCTGGGCCGGGCGGCCGCTCTGAAAATTATTATTTTTTCAAAGTCGTCTTATATTATACAAATGTTGCCTATTTGTTTATCTAATAGGGATGTTGCACATTGTACTCGCTTATTTTCAACATTTCTCTGGATGGGCAAAAGGGCTTGTATTTCTATGGTTAAGCTTCGGCTTCAAAGTGCAAAAGGTGGCCTTGCTATTCCTGATATACGCGCCTTCACTCATGCTGTACATTTCAGGTATATTTCTGACTGGCTGTTAGTCCACTCCTGTTATACTAATATACCACTTGAGGAAGCTTTGGTTCAGCCTTAGGGCTCTATTTATTAACATTATTTTTACTAAGATAAAGTGAAAAAGGGTGTTTTTACACCCTTTCCACATTATTTTAGTATCACCTAAAGTTACTAAAGGGCAATTGCAGTAGAATTTGTAAAATTCTACCCCAAGCCCTAATTATCACTTACTTTTAGTAAGCAGATCACATTTCCCATAATTGTAATGGGAAATGTGATCTGGCCAAAGTTACTAAAAATAAATTGTGAAAAAATACCGGGGAGAAGCCCGGTGAAAATAACGCCACCTGGAGGTGGCGTTATCCAGGGTCTCCCCCGGTTACCGAACTCCTGCTGCGCTCTAACAGGCAGAGCAGAGCCCGGAGCCTAAACAGACCAAACGCTGATACACTGTAAAAAAGAAAAAAAAAAATAGTAAAAAAAAAACTTACCAGAGTCCAGGGCCAGTGATCGGTGCTCCAATGATGTCCTCACTCCGGTCAGCTGGTCTCCCATCCTGGACTGGGGCCCAGTCGTCACCTGACCGGGTCCCAGTGCAGGATGGGATGTCAGCTGACCGGAGCCACGGAGGACATCACCGGAGCACTGATCACCGAAGGCAAGTGTAATTAAGGGGCGAGGGGTTGCGATCGCAGGGGGGCGGAACTTAGCAGTGGGGGCGGGGCTTAGTGGCGGCCGGTTGGCGCATTCTCGGGCACTTGTCACTGTATTTTTTGCGAAAATACTCTGATAAGGCTGCGGAGGGGATTCGCAGGGACAGAGCTTTATCGTAAGCTCTGTCCCTGCAAAGGATTTTTAGTAAATCCCTGTGATATTGCCTGAATTCACACTGCGAATTCAGTCGGTAATATCACACTCAGTGGTCGAAGTGGGAATTTTGAAGTGGGGGTATGGAGAATGTAAAGAAAGCACTTACGTGTGTGTCGGAGGCGCGCATGTGCCAGAAAAGGGGGTGTGGCCACTCAAATGAGGGCGTTGCCTCAACACTAACATCCTTTTCATCAGTGTAGTGTACCACGCTGTAGTACCCCTTATACACAATATGCCACACAATAGTAGTGCCCCTTCTACACATTATGCCACACACACAGTAATGTCCTTTACAAAATTTGTAGTACAAATGATGCCACCCAGCAATAAATGCCCTTACACATTATGCCACATAGTAATGTCCCTTATAACATTATACCCCACAGTAAAGCCCTGCCTGCAGCCTCTTGCCTCCTCCTTGTGTCCCTTTAGCAGCCTCAATCTTATTGTGAGAGATTACATGATGAGATGAGACTCATCTCCATGTGTATTAAGTGCACTACCTGGCAGACATCCATGCCGAGACAGCGGCACCGTGCCACCGTCATTTCAAATCAGATGCTGTCTGCGAGCCAATCAGAAGCTACAGCGGCTTCTGATTGGCTGCCGGTCCGCAAGTTCCATTTGTCTCGCAGACAGCGCCAGATTTGCAATGCCGGTGGCATGGTGCCTCTATTTCTCCATCCATGGATGGTTGCCAGTGCGCCAGTAATCAGCTGGCGGCCTGGCACCAGATCTTTTGCATGATGAACCCAATTAGAGCACCTGTCACTATAGGGAATCATTGATCTATATCTTTTAAGTGCAGCCTCTATAAGAACAGCGTAATGAGGATGGAAAGCAAGGGACTGACCTGCAGCCTGATCCAGAAGTCCAGTCTAGCTCCAGGATCACACAGTCCGGGAGGGAGAGACTTGGGAGTCCTGTCTGCATTCCTTGCCCTGTTTCCCTGTCTCCTGCACTCTCTTCCCCTCCTGGTGACTGACCTTTCCCTATCACGTGGAAATATTGAAAATATTGCAGGTTCCTGATATGCAAAGACCCCATCTATAGGAAGCAGAGGCTGCACATCCCTGGGGACACCTACTGGGAACCCCCCCCACCCACAACCAGCATCACTAATAAATTCTGCCCCTTCCTCTACTCTCACCATCATTAACAACCCCCCCTACTCCCTGCATCACTAATAACCCCACACTACTCCCAGCACCATTAATAACCCCCCCACTACTCCCAGCGCCACTAACACCACCCCTGCTTCTCACTCCCAGAACCACTAACAGCACCACCACTTCTCACTCCCAGCACCACCCCCACTATTCACTCCCTGCAACACTAACAGCACCATCGGTTCTCACTCTCAGTACCACTAACAGCACCCCCACTTCTCACTCCCAGCACCACCCCCACTACTCACTCCCAGCACTACTAACAGCACCTCCGCTTCTCACTCCCAGCACCACTAACAGCACCCCGCTACTCACTCCCAGCACCACTAACAACACCCCGCTACTCACTCCCAGTACCACTAACAGCACCTCCGCTTCTCACTCCCAGTACCACTAACAGCACCCCCGCTTCTCACTCCCAGCACCACCCCTACTACTCACTCCCAGCACCACTAACAGCACCCCGCTACTCACTCCCAGTACCACTAACAGCACCTCTACTTCTCACTCCCAGACCACTAACAGCACCTAACAGCACCTCCGCTTCTCACTCCCAGCACCACTAACAGCACCCCCGCTTCTCACTCCCAGCACCCCCCCCCACTACTCACTCCCAGCACCACTAACAGCACCCCTGCTTCTCACTCCCAGCACCACTAACAGCACCCCCGCTTCTCACTCCCAGCACCACTAACAGCACCACCAGTACCACTAATTACCTCTGCCCACTCCACTGCTCCCACCATCACTAGCAACCCTCCCACCATCATTAACAATCCCCCCACTGTTCCCAGCACCACCAACAAACTCTCCCTATTACTCTCAGCACCATTAATAATAATTAACAACCTTTTCTACTCCCACCATCACTAACACCACCCCCCATCCACTACTCGGCATCAATTATAACCTCGCACCCCACCCCCAATACTCCCTGCTTCAGTAACAAACCCCCTGCCCCACTCCCAACAGCATTAACATGCCTCCGCCTCTGTCACTCTATTTTTCATTAGGGAGGAAGCAGGTGCCGGCGCCCGGCGGTGAATCCAGCAAGCGCCGCACATGTAAGGTATCTAGCTGTTGCCGTCAGGAGAACAAAGTGCGCCCAGACCTCAGGCTGCGTTGTACCAGCCAGGGGAGCGTGATGACGTTACCCTCAGGCTTCCAGAAGCTCAGGAAGGCTGTAGGAGGCAGCGGAGCCGGAGATTCTGTCAGTGTCACGCTGCTGAGCACTATGTACTTACTCGGTGGCACAGTCTGGCAGCAATGGCCTGCTAAAGGCGGCTACATAGAGAGTGGTGGTGCAGCGTACCGATGGAAAATTCTTAACGGTACGTCGCACCCGAGCTAGAAACTTATAGAACAGAAACTGTTTAGTGCTTGAAGTGCCGGTATGCCATACCGTTGTATACCGGCACACTTCGAGCACTGATCACACTACAATCTGCATTCAAAATGCGGATTGTAGTAAATAGAGCCCTTACTCTTTAGGAGCTCTCTTATATACACCTCGGAAGTCCCTCCCACCCTCAGTTGAAACTAATATTTTATTTAGTGATACCTATCTGTCGTGACTCCTTATTAACAAAAAATTATTTAGAGACCCAACATCCTCAATTCCATTTTGGGGAAATCCTTGTATTCCAGCTTTGTCAAATGTATTTTTTTCAGTGTGGAAGGAGAACGTCATTGTAGCCGTGAGGGATGTTTTCGATCCTCGTGGAGCACTTTTCTCATTCCATCAACTTCAATTGAAATTTCAATTACCCAATAGTCAATTTTTAATGTATCTGCAGGTTTGACATTACATTCAATCATTGTCATCCCCTATTTTGTTTTCCTCAGAAAATTACCCTTTACTTGACTTATTAACTTTAATTTCTTCAATCCCATATAAAACCAAATATCTATATTGGGATTTATTATATTTAGATCTAGATAAACTTTGGTTATCCAACTATTCTCGTTGGAATTTGGATTTCCCAGGTGTACTTCCTGCGATGGAAAATTTATATGATATGGATATTCCTTTGCAATACCTTCCCTCAGCTTCGTTGCAGGAAGTGCACTTTTGAACTATACACAGGGCTTATATCTCTCAGGGGCAACGCATGCATATGGTGCCTGAAGATCTGGCCAATGTCCAAAATTTAATTTACATAAAGCTTTATTTAAGCATAATTTTTGGGACTGTTATAAGATCAGGCGATTTTGGTACAAGATAATTTCCTTTCTTAATGTGACTTTTTCCCTTAATCTTCATGTGAACTCTCTTGCCCTTCTTTGTGCAAACTTTAGTATGCCCTCCTTACAGTCTCATAAAAACGTAATACCTCTCATTACCATTGTAGTTACCATAGCCAGAAAAGCAATTTCAATACATTGGATCTCTAGATCCGCGCCTCTTTTGGGGATGGTAAAATCTATGCTGATGAAGACAATGTTTTTTCGAAAGACAATCGACTCTTCCTGATGTGGAAATGATGCTTTTACAAAAAATGGTGTCCTTATGTTGAATCTTTAGATCAGCTCACGCAATCAAAAATACTAAAACTTTTTGAACATATTGAAGTCTTTACTACGTAATCTCCATAACTCTGATTAAATATTTTTGAAATTCTAATTTCCTACAAGGACTATAACATTGCATATGTCTTTATTGGTACCTCTCGTCCTTTCTCCTCCCCCCCCAAAAAAGAAAACTTCTATATTATTTTTATTTTATTTCCTTATTTTATATTATTTTATTTTTATGTTGTTACTTATTATGTATGCATTTTTTGCATAGTCATTGTATGTATGGTGATTTCAGCTATATATTGATGTTTTCGGAGGAATTATTTATATTGCTGATTTACCCTGTATAATTTCAATTATATTGTATGCAGGTATTCCTTATGTCAATGTAGAAGATGTATTTTGCTGCTGTTTGTTACTCAAAATTCCAATAAACAGATGTTTAAAAAAAAAAAAGAATATTGATTGTAACTTGTAAGGAGAAATTTGGGTTGTATTTATTTTCATATATTACATTGCACAATTTAAAGCTTTAATTGCATTTGTTTTCACATGTGTTTTCCTACATGATCTAGGCTAATGAAAAGTGCTTAATAGGCTAAAACTGGAGCAAAGGACGTCCTTAGACCCCCTAATTGTTGGAAATGCACCCCTAGTCCCTACCATAAAATATGCTTGGGCATTTTCTGCTCAATCTCAATCTGTCCTATCCCATACTCAGTGTAGCCAGGATCAGGAAAGAGCTCAAAAAGGGGTGTAGGACAAGACCACAAGCCTGGGGCATTTCAGCTTGGGAACGGTGGTATATGAAACGATTCTCAGTAATACCGCTTTTACACCAAAGTCACGTGCATCAACCCGGAATTTTTAAGTCAGTATAAGAGACTGGAGGTACCATGTGAGGATTACAGTTACTACTGGATGGTCACTGCTGCAGACAAAATAGGGTCAGGGAGGCAGAACTAATGTTATGTACATGGATGTACCTGCGTACATCAATATACCCAGGAAAGTCTATTGGACTTTGCTCCAGGATGTGCCTGCCGACAGCAGGGTGTATATTATCCCAGCAGGAATGTAGACAAGGACCAGAAAATATATGGATCATGAGTGACAACTGCACCAAATGCTCAGCGTTCCGCATGAGTAATGCGTTACATGGGATGATTTCAGTATGTTATGGTTTATTATGGAGATCATAGTCTTTTTGGGGGTTATTTGTAGAATAAAGTGATATTTTTACCACAAATATTTACCTAGATGTGAAATTTTAATCCAGATAATAGTGCTGGTGCCAAGGGGACAGGGTAATATGATTAGCCCAGTAAGGGTAGAATTAGTGCTAACTAGTACCTGGTAGCCAGAGGCCAGTCTCTGCCATATGGCACAGGGTAATTAACCAATGTTCACTCTGTTATTTTGGCAATGGCCTGTACCAAAAATGAATGGCCTTCACAACATAATGTTTGCTATAATATCTTGTCCCACTACATGTTTTTGCCCATGGGGTCACATTACTGCAACTAGCCTATACCCTGCATGAACAGCCTATGCCCATGTCCGTATCCCTCCTCCAGTCACAAAGAACAGTATACCAGTTTCCTCACTCTGAGGTTGCTGCCACAATGACAAGTTGCCCACATAGTTATCTGTATTAATACGAGTAAATGCTTAAAAGTAAGACCGTACATAATACCACATAACACCACTTCTGAGATCCCAGTTTGTTTTAATTAAGAAGTAGTTTTTAGAGATGTCCTACTGGTCACCTACCAAACTACACTGCCCTCCCCATGGTTCCCCCATAGTAACAATTAGTGGGAAGAGATTACATTTGACTATCAAAATTAAGCACAGTGGGCCTGATTCACTACAGATCGCAGCTGCGATTACGCACGTAGTCCCACTGTGAAAATATGCTAATGTTTGCAATTTCAATGCCGTCTCGCCCTAACACAAGGACGCCCACTTCCCCTTACACACACCCGTAATACTTAGCAAGACTGCGAAACCACCGGTAACATCGAGTACCATCTGAGCCTCACGCACACTTGCACAAAGTCTGACCTTACTCAGAAATTGCTAACCTCATTGCACGCAGTGAAGGTCCAAGCTGCGTATGACATCGCAGTGGCTAATTTATGCACGCCCCTGTAACGGCGTTCAAACACACTGGCATGCCTGCGTTTCACCGACAACCCCCCCGTTACCACGCCCAAACGGGCACTTCCTGTCAATCACTCTGCGATGAGTCTGTGTAGTCAGTGCGATCGCAGTGAGACCTTAGCACACTGCGATGCATACACATGTGCAAAACACAACAATCGGCTGTCTGCATGCGTAATCGCAGTTGTGATCTGTAATGAATCAGGCTCAGAGTGACTCGGTCAAGCTCAATCATGTAACATAAGTGACAAGATTATAGCTCAGCTCTATGTTTGGCTGCACAAAGCCCATAATGTTATTTACAAGTGTCTCACAAAACATGCACTGTTATCTGACCAGACATCCATACTAGTCGCACAAATCTTATTTGACTAAATATCCTTTTGTAAATCTCCTGAGAAGTGTTTTTCTTTCTATGACAAAAAGTACTCACCTAAAGTAACTAACAACATTGTGCAAGATACATTACACAGTAGCTTCCACAAGCATCAGTCACCTAGTTTATTCATTTCTGAAATAATTTCACTGATTTCTTCCTGATTCCAGAACTAAGTAACATAATTAAAAATTATACTTAAAAAAATGGTGTCGGTACTACGAATCAGAAGAAAGCTTTGCATATAATGGTAAAACAACCTCACACATGCTGGCAAAGACATATACACAGCCACTAGCTATTATTACCAGACCAATACAATTGTGGCCATAGTTGTGCACATACGTTTAGTAACTGATCTCCTTCAGACATTTGGACAAAACTAGTTGATTATTAATAACTTGATTGCAGACTGGGGAATTAACTCCCATAACTAAATTAGACTGCAGTTACAGTATAAGACTTAGGGCCTGATTCATCATGGATCGCAACTGCAGCAGTTTACGCAGATCAGACAATGGTGCGTTCTGCGTGTGCACTGGCCAGTATTGTGATCACACTGCGATCACAAACGCAGATACAAAGCCATCGCAGATAGGAGTGGTTGGAGAAATGCAGGCGTGCCTGTCTGTTTGAACGCCGTTCCCTGGACTTGCATAAATTAGCATCTGCGATGGCATAACAATAACCTATGCGCCTAGACACAATGTCATGTGAACTAAGCCTGCAGCGGTAAGAAACAAAGGGGAAAACATGCAACCCCACACAAATAGAGAAAGGAAAAAGAAGAATACCGCGCTGGCAGAAAAAGTAGTGGAGTAAAAATATAAATATTTAATGACCAATATAAAAAAATGTACAGTGTACACATGGATACCAAAATTAGGTATATGAATAATTATAAATACAGTAATTTAAATCAATAAATATGCATAAACATTGAGAATAAAAATTAAAATTAAAAGCAACAATAATAATATTGGAACATGAAAATAATAAATAGATAAATCAATATGAATGTTTTTAAGAATCAACAGTGTGCTGTATTCCAGAGAGTAAAATAATAATCCAGAGACTAGCGTAGTCAGTTGAAACAAATGGGAACAGTTGCCACAATTTGTAGATGATATTTGTGAAATGGCAACAATGAGTTCACCGTACTAAAACGTAGTATCCAATGAAAGTCCCAATATGCAAGATTACGTGGAGCTTATAAAGAAATAGGCATGTGCCGTTGTACCTCAAAGTGGTTATGTAATTCCCCGTCGGGTGCCACAGAAGTGGGTCAGCGGAATATGCAGAAGTAGTGCAGAGCGGCATGTAGATCCCAAGCCACTGGTAGTAATCCGGCAACGATGGCTCTCTGCCTGGCTCACACGTGCAGGAAGCCGCCCAGATAGGAAGGTGCTGGGGAGGTGTTGTTGAGCTAGGATGAGATGGCATACACAGCTTGAAAACGCACTGCGTGCGACGAGAGTTGCCATTTCTGAGACATGGCAGACCTGCTGTAATTCTGCGTGAGGGGCCGATGTTGCTCGATGTTACCAATGTTTTCCCAGGATTGCAAGGTTTTATGGATGTGAGAAAGCAGTAGTGGCGTCTCGATGTCGAATGAGCAGTTGCAAACATTAGCATATTTTCACAGCAGAACTGCGTGCGTAATCGCAGCTGCATTCGCAATAGCCATCCGTAGTGAATCAAGGGCCTGATTCAGACCCACTCGCGCGCGGCTGTCCGCTCGCAAGTGGGTCGATGGTCTGCACTGAGCATGCACACGACGGAGGGAGCTCCATCTTGCGCATGCGCCAGACGCGACGAGCGAAGGACTTTCCTTCGCTCGTTGTGTCTGATCAAAGGAGGCGTGCTGTCGATGTTGATTGACAGCACGCCCCCTTTGGTGGGCGTGCCGGGGGCGTGCCGGGGGCGTGCCTCCCTGACGGGGGCGTTCCCAAGGGAACGCCTCCCATCAGAAGCCGGCCCACTGACATCACTAGTGATGTCAGTGGGAGTGATTTTGGCTCTGATAGAGCCAAAATCACTCCGGGCCTTGCGGTTGAAAACCTCAACCGCAGGCTCTGGCTCGCAGTTTCGATGGTCGCGATGGTCACGACCATCGCGGCCATCAAACTGCACGCTCGTATAGGCTGTGGGTGGTGACCCACAGCTATACGAGCGTCCAGGAGGACGCTCCATAGTTATGGAGGACGGCCCTCATTCAGAGCGTGCGCTCTGCTCAGAGCGTACGGCTCTGAATGAGGGCCCAAGCCCTCAGTTCAGTACTCAGTATTGTGGAAGGTAAGACCCTGACTGGGATCTCACACAGGGGCCTTTACAGTTGTTGTAGATTTGTGCTGTATCTGACACTACAGCCCACTTGCAGTTGGACTAGTGATTAGCTGGAGAGTCCTGGAACACTTGAACATCCAAATTCAGCCATCTCTGTATGTTATCACCTGTTACTGCCTGGTATTTCTTGGTTTGGCTAATGACAAGCATTCTACTGGCCTAATAACTCCCAATACATGCATAAACTCTGCATAATTACCTTGTATCACGATCTTCTTATCTCTGACTAATGCTCCTATCTGACTTTTTGTTTAGAGCCAGAAATTACGAGAAGTTTTTAACTTGGACTTCCCTGAAAACAACTTCCTTGCCAAAACTCTATGTATTGTCACCGGGCCGGATATGGTGGATCTTACCTTCCATAACTTTGTATCCTACAAGGAGAACGTGGGCAAGGTACTGCATACACAAGCTTGTTACTATTATTACACTATCAGCTATACATCGTGTGGTGGTTACAGAGGAGAATGAGTGGTGCATCAGAACAGTGATAACAAATGTAAAATAAAAGTGACGTGGGCTGTTTACTGTCTGCTCTATGATTCTACAGTAACTCTTTGGGAGTTCTCACTTACATCCTTGTGCACAGCAATGTTAAGTGGTATTCCCTGACAGGGTTGGGTATTGGGTCCCAGCGGTCGGTATGCCGGCAGTCAGAATACCAACAGCAAAGTCAGGACAGTCAGAATACCGACAGCAATAGGTAAGTATCCTAACCTACACCATAACCCTAACCCTCCTTCCCCCTGCAGTCTAACTTTGAAGCAGCCTAACTCTAACTCTTTCCTCCTGCAGCCTAACCCTAACCCTCCTCCCTGCAGCCTAACCCTCCCCCTAGTGCCTAACCCTATCCCTCCCCCTAGTGCCTAACCCTACCCCACCCCCTAGTGCCTAACCCTAACCCTCCCCCTAGTGGCTAACCTTAACCCTCCCCCTAGTGCCTAACCCTCCCCCTAGTGGCTAACCTTAATCCTCCCCCTAGTGCCTAACCCTGCCCCTAGTGGCTAACCCTAATCCTTCCCCTAGTGCCTAACCCTAACGCTCCCCCTAGTGCCTAACCCTCCCCCTAGTGGCTAACCCTAAACCTCCTCCTAACCCTAATACTTACCGTTGAGAGGTCAGCCGTTGGGATTCTGGAGCCAGGATTACGTCTGCTGTCGGGATTCCGGCGCCAGTATTCTGACCGCCGGCATCCTGACCGCTGGGATGCCGACTACATCCTCCCTGACAGGTCGTCCACTCTACTGAAATGTAGCTGTGGTTCCATCCATGTCATTTATCTGTGCTGTGAGTAACATCCCTTTTAGATGGACACAATCAACAAAGTGTTATTTTTAATTTGAATGTGTTTTTTTCTCAACCAAGATAAACCAGAGCAGATGAGTTCCCACTTTAGAAAATTAAATGTTCTCAGGATAAAATGCAGAAATGATAATTTACAGCTGGTTCACAGCTGGGAACTTTCTGCAGTAAACATCCCAATCATGAGATTCTTTATAGTACTTAATAATCTATTAGGCTTGAATTTGAATGTATAAAATGACACACTGGTTAAATTAAAAGGTATTTCACTTCTGAACTAGCAGCATGGAAAGCCGCAACATGGATGTACAGTGATAATGGGAACCAGCCTGGGATGAATAAATAAATACATAAATGAAAACTAGGCCAGTGCTGAAAGCTCATCCCAGCCTCCCTTTACCAGTCGGATGTTGGGGCTAATACGTTAGATAGTATAAAATAGTACTTCTGTGTGTGGCACTACTGGTCCCAGCAATAAAATGTATCAGAATGAAATATGTAAGAAAAAACATATTTTAATACTAGCTGTTGCCCGTGGCTTCGCCCATGATGAAATTGCTTCTGCCAGACTGCATCTCCAGGGGGATGTCATACGGCTTGAGTCTCACTTGATTCCGTGCCGTACGCCTATCATTTGCAGCTTCTATTGCGGCTGAATGGGCATAACTGGGTGGTTATGGGACATTTGCTTGTAAGCTAAGTTGAGTGAGGGTATGTAGACACAATTACAGACTATAGGCCTAAGTCAAAGGTATACGTAATGCCGATGTTTATGCAGTATGTGTGAAGTTACCATTGTGACTCGCAGTGAGGATTTATTGGTAAAGTGATTGACAGGCAGGGAACGAGTTTGTGGGCGGCATCGGGAGGTGGAGAATGTAAAGACCGAATCGCAGACATGTCACAACCATTTCAAGGAGTGTCTCAGCCTGTGACTGTGATCCTGTGTGCAGAAAAATGGCTCCAGCGTCTCGGCTATTCTTAGTAACCAGTTATCCGAAAATATGTGACCGATGCTGCATCTTTGTACGCAGTTGTTTGGATTTGCAAAGCCGTCCGGTGGGCGTCCCATTACAAATCCTAACGTCTGTAACATTTGCATATTTTTGCACAGACACTGCATCCAAATTTCGCAGCAGTGGTGTCATTAGCCTACATCTCTGAGTCAGGACCTATGCTGAATTGTGCCTACACAGAGATCCATCTGATTTCAGACGCATCTCTTGCACCAAGTATAGGGCTGCATGTGCTCGCTGATAATGATGGAGGCTATTGGAACATGTGGTTTCATAGGGGGCGTTGCAGTCACAGCTCAGTATACCGGTGAATATCCACTTTTAGTTCCTAGCATGCAACTCTGAATTGGGCCCCTAGATTTCCCTATACAGGTGTAAGGGATGCAAGCAGACCTTAAGTTGTGCTCTAAATTTCATGTTGTTCTACAGCAGATGCACAGCAAAACAAAGTGTCATTTTATACTTCCTATTGTGACATCCAACTCTAAATGAGGCCATAGGAGTGTAAAACCATAGACATGTAATTGGAAAGTAGCACAAAGAATATACAGAGAGTAACAGAGGGTTTACCTTAATGTAACTGGTATATTGTTTACAGGCCTGGGCTACTGATATCATGACAGTTGTCAGAAATCCCCTGCTATACAACGCTTCCCGTTACTCCTTCTATGAGAAAATGTAAGTACTGTAAATTACTTAATGATTATAAGGAAAATAAATAAATAGCAGTTTATACATTTTTATACAATCTCATCATTTGAAAAACATGTCAGTGCACTTCTGCCTGACCCCATCATTCATCATCATCATCGTTTTGCTGGGGCTTTTAGTTTTTGTGACTATTATGCTGCACATCTAATCACACTCTCTGTGATATACTGCAACCCTCATCTTGCCCAAAGTCAAAGGATCTGAATATATGATTAACGCCAATCATGAGTTTAACAAATTTTCATTATACAGATATGTATATACCTATGGGTAAATGTACTAAGAACCGTGTCTGGCACAGATTGCATTCCTGTGCGAGTTTCCCCTGATTTTGCAACGCCATAGAAACCAATCGCTGATTGGCTAATACCCCTTTCACATCGGAAATGCCAGGACGCACCCGGGATTTTACATGCATCAATCGCGGGTGCGACCCGGCTGAGACCCCTTTCAGACTGGCAGCCCGACCCGGCAATAATGCCGTGTCAATGACATCACCGCCATCACTGCTGAGCCGGCACTAGGAGATACGATCACCTCCAAGCGCTGACTCTTCCTATGCAGTGATCGGAACCCGTGTCGCCTCGACCCAGGTTACCCGTTCACACTGCACTGCGAGCAGGATTGAACCCATGTTCAACCCTGCTCGTTACCCGAGTTGAAATGCTGGATCGCTGAACCCGGGTTATTTCAACTGGGCCCTTTCACACTGCAAAGTAACCCGGTTGGCTGCTCATTCATGTGCACTAACCCTGGTTATTTGCTGGCAGTGTGAAAGGGGTATGAGAGGTGTGACTCCTAGCCAATCAGTGCTAAGGCGCACAAAACCTTGTGGGTTCTGTTCTCCAGGGAAGAGCTGTACATACACTTTGTACATACAGCGTTTCTGTGGGATCAGGATTGCTGCTTGATATTTTGCCAACCCCCTGGATGTCTACCTAGAGAAAGGGACCGACCAGCACCATGGACTAGGTAAGTATGTAATGTGAGTGTGTAATAAAGGGTTACCATATTCACTGTCTACATATTTTTTTATAATATATTTTTTTCACAGTGCGGGTAAAGGTGTTGTTCTCCAAGTGCCTCATGCCAGGGTTGTCTTTCTGGGGACCTATAGTCCCACTTTAAAGAACAATATTAATGACTATCTTTCACCCATTAACCATGCACCCACCTCCACCAGGGGTGCAGAGAATTACCCTGAGTACCCTCTGGAGAGGGGACCACTTTCCGAGGAATCTCGGACTGAATAATACTTTGGTAAGGGGTACCCCATGATGCGTTTCCCTCTGCTATGGCATTACCTCCCTCCTGGTTGAGCGCGATGCTGGTTACTAGCAATATGGGGGAACCCCATTTTTCCAGTACTAGAATGTGCTCCAAGGTTCAGGTCTGGTTATGTTTTTGGGGAGGGGAACCCCAACATTGATTTTTTTCTATTTTTTAACACTTAATTTTAATTTATTGTTTTTTTTTAACTTGCAGTATCCATCGGTTTTGAACTAAAAGATCAAAACCGACGACATTTACAGCTACAGAAACTGACTGACATCGTCATCAGATTTCATCTGAAGCTGACACCCCTGATGGATGATAGTCTTTTTTTGACTGCAACACGACGGCGATGTCCGTCGATAGCCCAAACCAACTGTTAGTAAATTTACACATCAGACTCATTTGCACATAGATATGCAGTGTCCCATATCAATTAATGAGCGCAGTCTTCTGAAGTGGTTTGTCACATCCGATTGCAACTAAGTCACACTTTCAGACAATAAAGATGCAAAAAAGTCGCTTGACACAAGCTGAGTCGCACTGGACATGGCGCACCAAGAAGGACTGTTTGCCACGACTGCAGCAATAATATATGAGGACATATCTGTATTTTGCAATAAATATACTGTTTACATTTCAGCTTCTACTTTCCATACAGATCTTGACATTCATCAAAAACATATTTAATTATAAATTGTTCATATCTTTTGTTTGTTTTGATTTCTCTCTTTTCCTCTTTTCTTAGACATGTGAAGCTTACACTTCAACTAAATGCAGAGGGAAAGATTCCTGTACGCAAGTAAGTAATAAATAGCCAAGGTTAAACAGACACTTGTTGTTTGTTTTCATAGATGGAGCATATGGGAAAGATTTCTGGGCTGCACAACCTGACTATATATATGATGGGAGGTGCTACCTGATGAGACTAATTGCAGACACAGAAACAGACAAATCTCAGGTGCACAACTCCAAATTATTAATGATATATATATATAAATGCAATAAAATTTTGCAATCAATAGAGGTTTTTAGCATAATCATGGCCAAGCTTATGGGCCTACCCACCAATATCCAGGTAACCTCTTTCGGGTAGGTCCCTAACATACCAAGGTTCAAATCCAGAGCGCAGGACCCCCCAAAAAATGCCCCAGCCAAGCTGCCCCAGGGCACCAGCATAGTAAGAAAAGTGCAGTGTAAAGAGATAGTTAAGAGCAGCTACAGCTGCATATAAGGAATGAAAATAAAAAAGTGAAGTACATATATATTAAACACACAGTGAAGGGTTAAAATGTGTTATAATGGAAAAAGTGTTATAATGCGGTGCCCTGAGACAAACCAGCCAATGCAATCCAGGGGGACCCACGCCCCAAAAATGAACCAAAATTGCACTACAGTATATAACTTTTAGGACTTACCTAGAAGTTTAAAAGCATGTAGTATGGTAATGTATATGCACACTGTATTAGACACAATTCTAGGTAAGTCCTAAAAGTTATATACTGTAGTGCAATTTTGGTTCATTTTTGGGGCGTGGGTCCCCCTGGATTGCATTGGCTGGTTTGTCTCAGGGCACCGCATTATAACACTTTTTCCATTATAACACATTTTAACCCTTCACTGTGTGTTTAATATATATGTACTTCACCTTTTTTATTTTCATTCCTTATATGCAGCTACAGCTGGTCCTAACTATCTCTTTACACTGCACTTTTCTTACTATGCTGGTGCCCTGGGGCAGCTTGGCTGGGGCATTTTTTGGGGGGTCCTGCGCTCTGGATTTGAACCTTGGTATGTTAGGGACCTACCCGAAAGAGGTTACCTGGATATGGTGGGTAGGCCCATAAGCTTGGCCATGATTATGCTAAAAACCTCTATTGATTGCAAAATTTTATTGCATTTATATATATATATCATTAATAATTTGGAGTTGTGCACCTGAGATTTGTCTGTTTCTGTGTTTGTTTTCATAGATGCAAAGTCTGCTGATGGCAGGCTAACATACAGTTAGTATATTATTATTATCATTGAACTTTAAGGCGCCGGACAATGGGGTAAATAGAACATAAATGCGAATGACCAGACAAGACTGCGCTAATTAAAAAACACACTACTGGACTGTGAGATGGCAGAAGTACAACGGTCAGGGCTCCTTATGTTCAAAAATTAATAATTTAATCACATTCGATATAATTGACAACACATCACCTTCATTTAAAAATAACAATGTAACTAGCAATATCCGCGGTTATATGGATATCTCAATATTAGTGACCTAATAAGGTACTTTGTAAGGCCTTCTGGAACCGATACATATATGACTCTATTAGGCTGGTGTTTAATCCATAAGAGAATGAGTCCAAAGTCAAGTGGAAATCCTTGTGGAATGGAATGTACAGACGAAGCCTACAGTTCCTTTTAGGACAGGGATAACGAGCTGACACAAAGTCTTATCTCAAATCCTGTATATTTACCATGCTTGGGTGCGTTTATATTATCCGGAGTTGAATAAGCTGCTTTCTGAGCCGGGATATGCTGCACCGGCAGTCTCTCCCTCAGCCCAGTGGGATTAGAGTAGCGACTTGTCTATCTTCTCCATTTAAGTCCAGAAAGTGTTCCAGTACTCCAGTACACTTGACACACTTGGGGGTGCCGACATTCCGGGGTCCCCTGACGCATTTCACCCCTTCACATAGAGGCTTTTTCAAAGAGAAACTTACACATAATGGACATACAAGTTAGACAAAATAAGGCATACTTTATAACACAGTGTAGGGAGGGCCCTGCTTGTGAGAGACCTTGTTATCCAGAGGGTAAAGAGAACTGCTGAGATAATAGAAGTAATTGCATCTGTGAATCACAATTGGGACAGCTGTGAGGGTGCACTAGTGTGGGTGTATAGGTGAGAATAGAGTAGGTGTGAGGGTGCATTAGTGTGGGTGTATAGGTGAGAGTAGGTCTGAGGGTGCACTAGTGTGGGTGAATAGGTGAGAGTAGGTGTGAGGGTGCACTAGTGTGGGTGTATAGGTGAGAGTAGGTGTGAGGGTGCACTAGTGTGGGTGTATAGGTGAGAGTAGGTGTGAGGGTGCACTAGTGTGGGTGAATAGGTGAGAGTAGGTGTGAGGGTGCACTAGTGTGGGTGTATAGGTGAGAATAGAGTAGGTGTGAGGGTGCACTAGTGTGGGTGAATAGGTGAGAGTAGGTGTGAGGGTGCACTAGTGTGGGTGTATAGGTGAGAATAGAGTAGGTGTGAGGGTGCATTAGTGTGGGTGTATAGGTGAGGGTAGAGTAGGTGTGAGGGTGCATTAGTGTGGGTAGTACAGGTGAAAGTTGGGTACATGTGAGGGAACAATAGTCTTGGTAGTATAGATGTGATTGTGCACTTGTGTGGGTAGTATAGGTTTGAGTTGGGAAGGTGTCAGGGAGCACTAGTGTTTGTAGTATAGGTTTGTGAGTATGGTAGGTGTGAGTGTGCACTAGTGTGGGTAGTATGGGTGGAAGTAGGATAGGTGTTAGGGCGCACTAGTGTGGGTAGTATAGGTGTAAGTAGGGTAGGTGCAGGGTGCAGTAGTGTGAGTCGTATAAGTGTGAGTAGGGTAGGTGTGAGGCCGCACTACTGTGGCTGGTATAGGTATGAGTCTGCAATAGTGTGAGCAGTATAGGTTAGAGAAGAATAAGTGTGATCGAGCACTAGTGTGGGTAGTATGGTCTGAGTATTGACATTCAGGCCATGCCAGCATTCACGTGTCGACATTCTGAATGTTGAACTCGTATACCACACCCATTCAATCTGCATGTTGATATTGATTAGGGTTAATTTTCTAAGACCATGAAAGTGTTTGTAAAAAATCGGTCTAGTAATATTGTCAGTAGGTTATATCGCGTAAACCATTACAAAAACACTATAATGGCACTTATTTATATGGTAAAATACTACACCTCTCATGCAGAAAGTTGTCATTCCACTCATTACTAACTGTAGAAACCTATCATCCTAAATGCAGTGTAACCATGGCATATACAATTTACAGGTTCTAGTAATAAGGTTACTAGTATCACAAAGTTTAATTGTGGTCTACCATTAAATTATTATGAAACATCCCACCAGCCTATTCATTTATTAGTTATCTGGTATATGATGGAAAGGTACAGTACTGTGTAGATAACCTGATAATATACAGTAACTGCCATGATGTGAGCTTGTCACCTAGTAATCACAATTTTATTTCCACGCGCAGCAAACTGTGCCTGGTTATTGTGTATTTACTGCAACCTTGGTGAGTTAGTGACCCATCGCTGAGCTAACAGAGGTTTTGTTTACTACAGTGTATTGTAGACCTCGCTACCTTCAAATCATGTTTTTTTTTCTTCTTGCACAGTATTTTCCAGCTGTTTCCTGCAGACAGGAAGAGAGTGGAACAAGCTTTAAATGCTTGTCATCTATCGAAGGGGAAAGTGAGTTCCATGCCTTCAGAGTCTTTGGGGTCAATTTACTACAGGTCGATTTTAATTGATTAAACTCATCCCAACCGCCGGAATCGTAACTACATCAATTTGTTTATTAGCATAAAGTAGCAAATCAAGCTTCCGCAGCTGCCTGCTCCTACAGCCACAGATCTAGATGAACCAATTGGTCTTTATTTACTGTCAGTAGTATGTTTATGTGTCATTACTAAATATTGCCTTTTACTTAAATATGAAATAACTTAAGGAGCATACACACCAGACGATATGCTCCCTGAGCGATATCGCCTAGTGTGTCCCTGGCAGGGTGTACTCACTGTCATTCATGACATTGAGCACACCCGCTGAACGATATCATTAACAATATCATTCAGCGCCGGGCTCTCTCCCCCATTCCCCAACATGCAGCAACCTGACAATATCGTCAGGTTGGCCTGCATGTTTGCCCGATGAACGATAAAGACCAGAGCCATAACTAAACTTTTTGGTGCCATGTGCCAGAAAGAGCACTGGTGCCACCCTTCCCCCCCATTTTTTAAATAGGGACATTAGATAGTGCACCTGAAAAGGGCCATGGCCTCATGGGGAAGGGCCAGGGAAGATACACGAGAGGCCAGTAGATATTTTGGATAAAACAAAAGTAAGCTACAAGTGAGAATGATGATAAACAGGAAAAGTGACAGCGCCCAAACAGCGCTCCCTGCCCTGCGGTGCCCTGTGCCATGGCACTGGTCGCACTGCCTTAGTTATGGCCATGATAAAGACGAACGAATTGTGGGAATGCGCATCATTGGTCATTCGTCGTTACCGTTCATCGTTTAGGTGAAAAAATGGACGATAAAGTGAACGATAACGATATCGTTATCGCTCAGTCGTCCACTTTAATCGCCCAGTGTGTACGCACCGTTACAGTTTGCTTTGTTTAATCCTATATGGTTCTCTTCTGTAGCAGTCATCAGCGGCAACTCAGTTGTGGCAATGGAATGCAGGCACCTCGTACTTACATGGCACATGCTCCCTCACACCCATAGAGGAGTGCAAGAAAATGTGCAAGGTCGCGGTACTGTATTTCTCAGGGCTGTCACATTGCCAATAACTGAATACACTGCCCTGCTGCAAGGACCAAAGCTCTAGTGGTATTCATTTATATAATTATACTGTGATTTCAGCCTTTGTTTTATCTTCAGAATGATGCCATCAACCCTGAGGATTTTCCCGAGTCTGTCTACAGAACCTTCCTTATGCAGCTCTGTCCGCGGCCAGAGATAGATGAAATCTTCACCTCCTAGTGAGTCCTACAGGTTACTGAGATCTGTGTATTGCACAACTCTACAGCTAATAATCACTATTCATATACACACTACGCAAACCATTTGTAATCTCTTCAAATGTCTTCACCAAACAAACTTAAATAAGGAAAAAAAAACAACTCAAAAGTGTAATAAGTTCAATACGTCACACACCCAATGTGAAAATATGTAGATATGTAGATGTAAACTAATAGGAGGATTCTTGAAAGTGTAAAGTGTTTCCTAATATTTAAAAAAAAAAGGTACACTACAGTCATTAATGGCCAAATGAAATACACAGACATATACCATGAAATCCGATGGTCACCACCATATATGGGCAAACTAGCATAAATTAAAATTATATAACATGCTGGAAATGAGACTTTGGCCACACCTATCAGAGTACCAATGTAATATAATGCACAGCAGTCCTGCATACAAATCAGTCCCAGGTTCAGCCTATTGAAGCAGCGCTGAATACATGATCCTCCATAGTTGTTGCTGGCATCCTCATTAGCCTCTCCTGCTTCTACTCCTGAATCAGACCACAGACAGAGACGTATGGCACTTGTGCTTCATTACATATATATACACTGTGAATTTCATAAACAACCATCTTAAGGGACTCTGTGATGAATACAGTAAAGCATCTATATACGGGCTGCTTTACTTCCTACCAAACCTACAACTTCCATCTCTGGGAGTCGTTGCACTTAGCAGATATTAATCTATTTATTGTTACATACAAGGCAGACACTTCCCCTCAGCTATTTCATTTAGTTGTTGTGACATAACTGCAACACAAAGTGTAATATTATAGTGCAAGAGAGGAATATAGCATTTGACAGAAATACAGATCCCTTAGGCTAGGGTGGCAATAAGTGCCCCCCCCCAATTGTAGGTGAGACATTAAAAAAAGGACCAGCATTTTTTAATTATACTGCTATAATGGGAGGCATGGTGGCACAGTGATTAGCGGTGTTGCCTAACAGCACTTTGGCCATTACTTCAAGTCCAATCTTGTTTTTCTTAGTTTAATAAATTAGTGAAGAATTATATGGGCTTTGGTACTTAAGCCGGGTACACACCTATACAATCGTCGGGCCGTTCCTTCGATATTGAGAGAAGATTGTATAGGTGTGTGCACTGTCCCGATGCAGGAGCGTTAGCCGATGACGCTTCTGCAATGGCCGGGATCAGGTGGTCGAATCTCATGTGCTGTGTAATATATATTGTGCAGATATACAGTATAACTATATATGTACAATGTGTACACGGCTCACAGGCAGCTGACAGGGGTCACACTGGGGAAACACTGCACAGCTGGTCGGTAGAGTTTTACCCCATCAGCCGCTGATTGTACAGGTGTGTACCCAGCATTAGCTGGTTTAGGTGTTTAGACTGTAAAGTATACCTAAGCCTATTACTACATTAAGCCGTCTCTTATCTGTAAAAGTAACCAATCTGTGTGTGACTGAGGGCCTGATTCAGAGCCGCTCATAAGCGGCCGCTCGTTCGCTCCGAGCGATGTTTGCCAAACTGCGCATGCGTACGGATCGTAATACGCATGCGCGAACCAGTCAGTGCGGTCGAAATTCATGTGCTTGCAAACTAGCGAATGCCTGATAATTTGAGTGACAGGAGGAGGCGTATGTGGGTGGTAACAGCGGAAGGTGCTTGAAAACGGGGAGTGGAGATCCGAACGCAGGCATGCTTAAAGGTCAAAACGGGCTTTTTATGGGTGTGCATAATTAATACAGCAGCGTCATTGACCACGTCACTGGGTTATTTTATAGCCAGAACTGCTCGCAAAATTGTGGTAGCAAAAACCAACCACAAGAATAGCGAGCAGTTCATACGCTGGTCGATGTACTCGATTAATCTAATAAATAGCAGACATGACGTAAGATGCGAGCGGCCACGGGGCGTAGGTTTCCAAAAAACGACCGCAAGTTTTGTTCGCTCGTTCAGGCATAGAGGTGTGAACAAACCGCAAAGAGCGAATTGTTCATTTGAATAGCCACCCCTATTTTCTGAACGAGCGAGCGCAAATAGCGTCCAGGCCCTTAGTCTCCATCTGTACACAAAGTGCTCTGATGCCGCGGCCATGGCTTTTTCTCATGCCAAGCTCCATCTGTGACTTTCTACATATATAAAACCAATCCTGTGCAGCTAATGTCGCAGTCCGGCATCTCTTTTACACTGAGTGGTGTTTCGCTGCAGCCTAGTCACACCAGGCATCTTGCCCTTGCAGTATGGTGTATAGATGCAGGTGTATGAGTACACATCTGTACTATGCAATATCATACAGGCGTTTGTTAAGTTGTCGACATTGTGACTGTTGGACAAGCATACTAAGCCCATATTATACAATTATAAAATATAGAGTACATGCGGAAAGTATTCACAGTGCCTCACTTTTTCCACATTTTGTTATGTTACAGCCTTATTCCAAAATGGAATAAATTAATTTTCGTCCTCAAAATTCTACACACAATACCCCATAATGACAACATGCAAAAAGTTTTTTTGAGATTTTTGCAAATTTAATTTAAAAACAAAACTAACAAATCACATGTACATAAGTATTTACAGCCTTTGCCATGAAGCTCAAAATTGAGCTCAGGTGCATCCTGTTTCCACTGATCATCCTTGAGATGTTCCTACAGCTTAATTGGAGTCCACCTGTGGTAAATTCAGTTGATTGGACATGATTTTGAAAGGCATACACCTGTCTATATAAGGTCCCACACTTGACAGTACATGTCAGAGCACAAACCAAGCATGAAGTCCAAGGAATTGTCTGTAGACCTCCGAGACAGGATTGTCTCGAGGCACAAATCTGGGGAAGGGTACAGAAAATATCTGCACCTTTGAAGGTCCCAATGAGCACATTGGCCTCCATCATCCGTAAATGGAAGAAGTTCGGTACCACCAGGACTCTTCCTAGAGTTGCCCGGCCGTCTAAACTGAGCGATTGGGGCCCTAGTCAGGGAGGAGACCAAGAACCCGATGGTCACTCTGTCAGAGCTACAGCATTCCTCTGTGGAGTGAGGAGAATCTTACAGAAGGACAACCATCTGTGCAGCAATCCACCAATCAGGCATGTATGGTAGAGTGGCCAGACGGAAGCCACTCCGTAGTAAAAAGCATATGGCAGCCCATCTGGAGTTTGCCAAAATGCACCTGAAGTAGGGATGTGCAGGCTCGGTTCTACTCGGTTCCGTTCGTTTTTTTTACCGAATCTTATTGGGTTTCAGCTGTCACGAGTTTTGGATAGCCAATAAGATTCGGTAAAAAAAAACGACCGGAACCGAGTAGAACCGAGCCTGCACATCCCTAACCTGAAGGACTCTGGGACCATGAGAAACAAAATTCTCTGGCCTGATGAGACAAAGATTGAACTCTTTGGCGTGAATGCCAGGAGTTATGTTTGGAGGAAGCCAGACACCGCTCATCACCAGGCCAATACCATCCCTATAGTGAAGCATGGTGGTGGCAGCGTCATGATGTGGGAAAGTTTTTCAGCGACAGGAACTGGGAGACTAGTCAGGATAGAGGGAAAGATGAATGCAGCAATGTACAGAGACATCCTGGATGAAAACCTGCTTCAGAGCGCTCCTGACCTCAGATTGGGGCGACGGTTCATCTTCCCGCAGGACAACGACCTAAGCACACAGCCAAGATATCAAAGGAGTGACTTGAGGACAACTCTGTGGATGTCCTTGAGTGGCCCAGCCAGAGCCCAGACTTGAATCCGATTGAACATCTCTGGAGATATCTGAAAATGGCTGTGCACCGACGCTTCCCATCCAATCTGATGAAGCTTGAGAGGTGCTGCAAAGAGGAATTGGCGAAACTGCCCAAAGTAAGGTGTGCCAAGCTTGTAGCATCATATTCTGTAATTGCTGCCAAAGGTGCATCAGCAAAGTATTGAGCAAAGGCTGTGAATACTTATGTACATGTGATTTCTTAGTTTTTTTTTTTTATTAAATTAGCAAAAATCTCAAAAAAACTTTTTACACGTTGTCATTATCGGGTATTGTGTATAGAATTTTGAGGACAAAAATTAATTTATTCCATTTTGGAATAAGGCTGTAACATTACAAAATGTGGAAAAAGTGAAGTGCTGTGAATACTTTCCAGATGCACTGTACAATCCCTTCCCCTGCTGATATTACATTTTAATCAGATGCGTATCTAGTGTGCTTGTGTGCACCATAGGTGCTAGCGAAAGGGGCATGACCTGATAGAAGTCAGCCACATTGTTTTGTATACAAATAGAACAACTGAGAGCAAAACTAAAAAAGAGGAAACCACAATTCTTGCAAAAGATATTGTGTCCACTAGGGTGGCCCACTGCCCACACAAAAAATACAACAAAAAAGCGTTAGACTTTCTGAAAGAGCACGGTGATCTTGTTATTGAGGAAATTATCTTGGAAACTTACTTGTCTGTGTGTGAAATTAGGCCCTGATTCAGAGCCGCTCGTAAGCGTCCGCTCGTTCGTTCTGACCGATGTTCGCACATCTGCGCATGCGTACGGATTTTAATACGCATGCGCGAACCAGTCAGTGCGGCCGAAAATCGTTTGTTCGCTATATAGCGAATGCCTGCTATTTTGAGTGACAGAAGGAGGCGTATGTGGGTGGTAACAGGGGAAGGTGCTTGAAAACGACTAGTGGAGATCAGAACGCAGGCGTGCTTAAAGGTCAAAACGGGCATTTTAAGGGAGTGCATAATTAATACAGCAGCGTCATTGACCACGTCACTTGTTTTTTTTTTACTCAGAACTGCTCGCAAAATAGCGGTTGAAAAAACCAGCCACAAGAATAGCGAGCAGTTCATACGCTGTTCGATGTACTCGATTAATCTAATAAATAGCGGACATGACGTATGGTGCGAGCGGCAAGGGGGCTTATTTTTCAAAATTACAACCGCAAGTTTTGCTCGCTCGTTCAGACTTACAGACCGCAATTAGCGAATGGTTCATTTGAATAGCCACCCCTTGTTTTAGAACAAACGACCGCAAATAGCGAGCGGCTCTGAATGAGGGCCTTATTCTTTTGGAGTTAGCACTATGTTTTCTTTGAAAAATGTTTGTGGCGTATTTTATGCGATTTTTAAGTTCAGACTGAAATAAATATCAAAACGCAAATGATCTTTCCTGTGTTCCTGTTCTTATTTGACATTTTTCAGTCATCTTTTATCTGCTTTTTGTTCCCAGCCACTCCAAAGCCAAACCTTACATGACTAAAGATCATCTCACCAAGTTCATCAACCACAAACAAAGAGATTCCCGGCTGAATGAATTGCTGTTCCCACCTGCAAAGCCAGAACAAGTACAAGTTCTCATAGAGAAATATGAACCTAGTGCCATCAACAAACAGAGAGGTGGGATTTATGTGTGGTCTTCAAGGAAGAGGTCTTATAATTATACAACAGCAAACTGACTACACTGTGGGGCTCCTGTACAGTTGGATCTATTTCTGTTTTTGTGTGTGTAATGCAGTATATGCATTTGCATAGTGAGTATGCATGCCAAATACCCTACACATATAACCAGCACAAAAGTCTAAATCTAGATTTTTACACATCTCCTGCTTACACCTGTAGATGCAGAATGTAGAGTGAAGTGGGAGGGGCAGGCATAGCAGAGTGACAGCATGGGCGTGCTCATGTACTTGTGACTCTGAATGTAAGCACAGCTATGCCATGTCACTTGCAAGTGCCAAGGCCGTAACTAGGGGTGAGCAAGCAGTGCCGTTGTTGCCCCACAACAGGGGCGTATTTATAATGGGTGCAAGGTGTGCGGTTCCTGGATCTAGGGGGTCCCACACACCGCACATCCTGCACCCAATTATATATACTCACCTTTCCGTTCGCACGGCACTGCAGAAATCACTGGGAAAATGGCCACAGCGGCCATTTCCCCAGTGATTCGCACATGCGCAGTAGAGATACCTGAGAGCGCGCACGGGCGCCATGTTCCCGGTGCAGGCGACATGTAATTACATTTTCTGTTTTGTATTTGTATGTTATTACATTTTATGTTTTGTATTTGTGTGTAATTATATTTTATGTTTTGTATTTGTATGTAATTACATTTTATTTAGTACATGTGTTTTCCAATAACACTGTCCAGACACTACTCTCTCTTGTGTATATGACACTTCATTACATTATTATATTGTGTATGACTAGGGTCATGGGACTCTCACCTTAACTACTAAAGGTGCATACACGTAAAGATTTTCTGTCCAACCATCCAGCTAGTTGATTGGTTGGAATGAAAATCTGGTAACGTGTGGGAGTAAATGATGATCAGCAATTTGCTCCTAAATGCCAGAAAACAGATGAAAATGGTCGTCAGACAAGTTTGTTAAATGTTTGATCTAAACTATTTGTTCAAGCAACAGTTTGTGTCCATTTTCTGGCGTTTAGGAGCAAATTGCTGATTGTCATTTGCTTTCATACCTTACCAGATTTTCAATCCAACCATTCAACTAGTTGGATGGTTGGACAGAAAATCTTTACGTGTGTATGCAGCGTAACAGTATCAAGCTAGGGTCAAAGTATACACACCTTTAGTTCCTGACTTACGCCTGATCACATGCCTGGGTTGAATAGCACTCAAGCTGCATACACACACAATGATTTTGTTACCAACGATTTTATGAATGATTTTCTGTCAGATTATCTGTCAGATTTTTTAAAGTGTAATGAATGATTTTTTTGAACTACAAACGATTTTTGCATATTCCCTTAATGAAAATCGTTCAGTTGACAAGTCTAATGAACTACAAACTACAAACGTGAACGCGCATGAACGATAATCATTCATCGTTTGACTCAGAAAGTGAACGATTTTTTCAAACGATTATCGTTAAACGATATAGTTTAACGATAATCGTTCAAAAAAATCGTTGTGTGTGTATGCAGCTTAAGCATCATGAGATGCATCCAACTGAGGGTATGCATGTAAAAGCACTTTTTCATGTATGCCTCAATTCCTGTGTATGCTCGGGACAGAAATGAATCAAACCATACATGAGCTCCTGTGTGCTTTCAGCAGGTGCACATTTAACAAAATAACCATTTTTAGATGTTAAATGTGCAAAATTGTACACAAATCTATGCAGATTTTGCATTTTCTGGCCAACATCCGTGTTTTTTTAAACTGAATGGCTGTGTGCTTTTGGATTGGGAGCATCAGGATAAGCATGTATGATAGAGAATAACCATTTGTCATTTTTGCAAGTGATAATGTCAGGAATGAAAAGGCTGAAATAATATTATGTATGGGAAATTACTAATTACATTGTAGTTCTTTTCTTATATTGACACCTAGTGATTGTTCTCCTCTAGGACAGCTGTCTCCGGAAGGTATGGTCTGGTTCCTGTGTGGGTCTGAGAACATTGTTGTGTCACTGGACAAGTTACAAGTAAACCAGAACATGAACCAACCCATTAATCACTACTTTATCAACTCCTCTCACAACACGTACCTCACAGGTACTCTCACATATGTGTGGTCTGTGTGTGCTTGTATGGTATGGAGTTTAGACTGTAAGCTACAATGTAAATTAAATAATATGCTCAGTACAGCAATATGGTGGTATTATGGAAACAACAACAAATAAATAGGGGTAAATGTAATAGGGTGCGGAGTTCTGACTTAGGCGAGTCCCGTGCAGGACTGCCCCCATGTTTTACAGTAGCAGCTATTTATCAAGCAAAATCAACCTGGTTAAATAACTGCTACTGTAAGACATGGGGAAGTCTTGCACGGGACTCGCCGAAGTCAGAACTCTGCACCCTATTACATTTACCCCATAATGTGTTAATAATGACGTAAGCTGATATTATAATATAATCTGCTCATGCATTCATTTAGGTCTAAACAAACGTGTACTGTACAAATGTTTTTTGCCTATGAGAGTGTGCCATCTCATCCGAACACAAGCTATACTGATTACACATTACATGATGTCTGTACCCAGCGACGGTACGATACGTCACAATACAACACGCCGTCTGTACACACTGCGCATTTAGCAGCTTGGCGTCATTCATCTAATCGTCCCATCTGCTCTGCTGCACAGCAGATACAACCCACGGGCACGCGCAATCGGGCATACACCAGGGGCGTATCTATAATGGGTGCAGTGTGTGCACACGGGCCCCTGGGTCCAGGGGGGCCCACATTGCACACCCTGCACCCATATAGTTTTATACTTACCCGTCCGTAGTCACCAGCGCGCTGCTTTGTAGAGCCGGGGCCGGCGCTGCAGATCAGCAAAAATCACTGGGAGAATGGCAGAGGCTGTTTTCCCAGTGACTCTGAGCATGCGCAGTACTGCTGTCCCCGGAAAAACGGCGCGGGCACCATTTTCCCAGGGAGCCACTCAATGCGGCACCGCACGAGAGGAGGGGGCCCGCATTGAGTCTGCACACTTAGTACCCCTCCTCTTTTAAAATGCCCCCTGGCATACACACTATGCAATCTGCACGATATATTGTTCTGATCGGCGTCAGAACTATATATTATGCAGTGGATCGCCTAATGTGTACCCGGCATTAGTTTTTCATAAAGGCTCATAGTGAAATAACCCTTAAGGTTTATATCCTAATCATAATCTCTTCCTTTCTCTGACTAGTAGAATGACAGAGTTGCTATCACTGGGGGGTTATGTAATTGGTTCCCATTTTACAGTACCGGCGGGATATCATTGATCACATAACCCCCTGGAAGTCTCAGTGTTACTGAATTACATATAAAAAGATTCTATTCTCCAGTCATCTTTACCTGAAGAACATTATGGGAATGTGAGACTCAAACGGATATCTGTGGTATCATGTAAGGTTCCGCTCTCCCAATAATATCCTCTTTTTCTCATTGTATACATTCTTCATAGGTATAGCTACTAAGCCTAGTCAGAGGAGGGAGAGTTTGTGATAAACTCCTGGAGGTGGATATAAGTCGATTTATATTCTCCAGCTGTCGTTGAACTACAGCTATCACCAGGCCCTTCAGCCTCCAGCTAATATATAATATCCAGTGTAATGGGAATCACACTCTAGGCAAATGCAGAAGATATGTACGGAGTTACCTCTCTTTTGTATTGTGCACTGCTATAAAGAATTGCTGTATTTCCATCCCTGCAGCTGGTCAGTTTTCCGGGGTCTCATCCCCTGAAATGTACAGGCAGACCCTTCTCTCTGGCTGCCGATGTGTGGAGCTTGACTGCTGGAAAGGAAAGCCCCCTGAGGAAGAGCCGATTATCACCCATGGCTTTACTATGACCACTGAGATTCTCTTTAAGGTGAAAAGCTATGTTACAAATGTGTTTTTATGTAAAGAAATATAATAACATGAATATTAACAGTTCTTTACAGGATGGTTATAGCTGGTATAGGCTGGTAAATCAGAAATAGTTGACATAACTCATGGTTGATGAGGAGCATGCATAATTAACTTCACAGACTGAGCACATTCAGTGATAGCAGTAATAAATACAATAATGTTTTAATCATCCTGACCACCAGGATCCTGTACCCAACCCCTCCAACCACCGTACATGCAATGTATAAATGTTCTTTTCGGGACTGTGGAATAAAGTATTTTTTTAAAAGCAACTATTTACTGTAGGATCATAGGTCCTGGGAGACGGAGATAAAGTTCAGCCAATCAGCTCCTAACTGTCATTTTTCAAACACAGCCTGTGACATGGCAGTTAGGAGCTGATTGGCTGGTACTTTATCTTTGTTCACTTAATCTCTCTCCAAGGTTTAGTAAATAGACCCCATTATCTCTGATAATTGTTTATGGTACTAAAGTATAGACAGATCTGAGCAATATAGAGTGTTCTTATTTTTCCAGGATGTCATTGAAGCTATTGCAGAATCTGCATTCAAAACGTCTCCTTATCCAGTGATCCTGTCCTTTGAGAACCATGTTGACTCGTGAGTAGCCGGAGTCTGTATGTACTGTGTCAGGCAGCTATTACCACAAGGGGTCATGTTCTAAAAGTCTTAGAAATATGGGGAAATACTACTTTACCTATAAAGACATATGCATACAACAGCAAATACAACCCAGTGTCTGTACTGGTTCCTATAAGGGTAGCAGAAACGCCATGCCAAAGTACATACAGTATAAACAGACAGGGGAATTTCTCTTGAACCGAAGTTTGTGGTGGAAGAGGCTGATTCACAGAAGCAATACAATCTCCTAAGGGGTCTATTTACTAAGCAGTGTTAGGAGACAGAGTGAAAAGTGATAAGAAAGTGAAAAGGTGCCAGCCAATCAGCTCCCAACTGTCATTTTTCAAACACAGCCTGTGAGATGACAGTTAGGAGCTGATTGGCTGGCACTTTATCACTTCTCACTCTGTCTCCTAACACTGCTTAGTACATAGACCCCTTAGTCTGCTTTTGCCTCGCCATTGCACAGAGTTACATTATGCAAGGTATTTGTAAAGTTATTAAACAGTTTATAAACAGACCCCTGTGATGTCCGCATCTTCTGTTCCCTCACTCCCATGGTTAAATTTGATACAGAACTGAAGTTAAACTGAGCAGCAATTTAGGAGCAAAATGTAATAGTGTAAATGAGTACAGGGGGTAGTCCTGAGGGGAAAGGGTATGATTCCTGAGGTGTAGGTGGTTGGAGTACACAATACTCATTCTCAGGCCTGAAAGGCTAGAGGCTGATTAAGCTTCCCTGGGGCAGTACCAAAGGCACGGATGGAGGCATGCACCTTGATATGCACTAGTGCCACAAGTTGTTGTACTTACACACATAAAGAAGCAATGGGGGGGCTTTGTTTTTTTATGGTTGGTTAATGATGATCAGACATAGCAGTAGCAGTAGACAGAGTTATATAGGAACAGTCACATAGGTCCATAACCAGAAGTAAGCATAGAAGGAAGGTCCAAAGGCAAGTTCAGGTAACAGAGCTGGGTAATGATATCCACAGTACAGATCAGCTACAAACCAGAATGAAGGATACACAGAAGCATTAATAAATGGTGCAGGAGTCTGAGGTGACTGATACAATGCTACGGCAAAGTTTGTCCAGGACTGGTATAACTAGGATATGCCTCAAGATGGCTCCAGCAAGGCTTTCGGGTTTGATGCCACCATCTTGGCTAAGTGTATGCTCGCCCACCAGATAGCTAACATCATCACACTGCCAGTACCAGCAGCAAGTAAAGCAGGGAACTGCAGAGGTTGCCAGAAATGTAATAAGACAAATTACATTTACAATTTTCTGTTGAGAAAATCCAATAACTACTTAATAAAGATCTGACAGTATTGACTAAACCACTTATTTAATTGCGTGGGTAAATTAATAAAGCATTGGCTAAGCAGGAAAGAAATACTGCAGCTTTTTCTATAAATAAGGACTTAGCACAGAAATCTGTTGAATATGAGATTTCTATTTGGTTCTTTGCTAAATACAAAGTAATGATAAGAACTATATTAATATATCCCAGTGCACGGCAACAGGCAAAGATGGCTGAGTATTGCAGAACAATATTTGGAGACATGTTGCTGACTGATGTCTTGGAAAAGTATCCTGTGAGTACATTATAAGGCTTATTTAATAAACTGTGCTTAGTGCATGCAGCACTGCAATGATTTCCACCTGACGCCTTTGTTTGATAAAGTGTACAAGGGAGTAAAGGGCCTCATACATCAGGCGGCCATTTCACCGATTCCCCGATCCGACCGGAACCACCAATCCACTGGTCAGAAATGCCGATCGACAACCATCGATCATCGCTGATCCGTCTGTGAATTTCTTCATGTTAAAAATCCCTGATATGCTGATCACGATCGTATTTTCAGCATCATCTGCAAATCAGGATAATCCAACACATTGGATATTACTGATGCCCTGACCCTGGCCTCTGGGGATCCAGGTATTGTCCCAGTCCATTGCTGATGTATGGGGCCTTAACTGTGAAACATCACCTGTCCTGTGCATTCCTGCAATAAGATCATGAGAAGAATTAAGTTTACAGCTATGTACAGTACAAAGACTCATTCAGAGCCTAGAAAAGATTGTAATCATCTGTCCCTACACATAATCCCTATTACGTGTGCGATGTACAAACATGTGTTTCTCATTTCACACATTAAAACTTAATTAATGCAGTGTAAAAATAATTTAGTGCCATTATATTTTCGTCACACTAATAGAAGCAATACAGTACATCCTCCTTTTCTGTAATGGGTTTGCACAATGCACATCTTTGTCGTTTGCATCTTTAATTACCACAGAATTGCAAATATAAAGAGGTCAGGTGAAAGCACTGCCTACCTGACACTCCAGGCTCCTCATTAAGTTGAACTTTTAACAAGTCCTCTTTATATACCGCTGTCGTGCCTTATATTGAGGAGTAAAATAACTCATTAAAGAAAATAAATATCTTTAATCCAAATGTCAGATTTGTGTGGTTAAAATATCAAATACATTGCTATACTTAGGGGCCTGTCTCATCATAGGAAATGGTAGCTGTGTATTTTATGATATTGTAGGGGTATTTATCAAAATTTGTAGAGAGATAAACAACTAACCAATCAGCTTTTAACTTACATTTTAAAGACTGTGTTTGAAAAATGACAGGAGCTGTTTGGTTGGTACTTTATCTCTCACAATTTTATCTCTCCTCAAGCTTTGAAAAATATCCCCCTAAATATTAAAGAAAAGAATGAGTTGGGCAGTATATAGATAATACTAATAACAGACGCCATATTAGTTGTTTAATGCTATTAAGTGGAAACTCATTTGTTTCATTGCATTATTTATTCAGTTGAAACCTGGACAACCTGTGCCGAGTCCTAATGAATTACTTGGAAAAATATTGATAAAAAACAAAAAGAACCAGGCTTTCTCATCTGCGGAGAAGAAAGCCCCGAGCAGTGACCCAACCAGCGCAGAACAGGGAAATTCACCATTAAATGAAAATTCAGGTATATCACAGAAAACATCTTAGAGCCAAGTATTTAACTGTATCACCCTATGTGTCAAGTAATTAGCCATTTTTCTTTATATCCTATAAATGATAAAATCATTTGATCAGCGCCAGAAGAGATTTTATGTCTTTTTACAGAAAAGGAAGTGGATGAAGATGCAGGGAAGGAAGCAGAAAGTGAAGAGGTTGTAGAAAATGTGAATGAAGACGATATGAAACAGATGCAATCAGATGAGGTCAGTTATCTGAGACAGTACGACTGACAGTACGAACCTACATTCTGCTATAGTCATCTGTTCTGATGTCCAAAAGGGTCAGAACCAGAAAAGCAGCTGTCATGTGGTTTTCTAAAGTCAATCAGTGAACCTCACAATACACCCCATGTGTTAGCTAAATGCTTTTATGTGTATAGACTCTTATTGGTTTAGGTGTCCTAAAAAGTGAAATTAGTCGGATATAGAATATAGAAAGGCATATGGGTCCCAATGCTGGACATGTAGTCCCCCAATAATTCTTGCATCAAACAGGCATCTACACTTGAACCTCTGCTCAGCCCTGCCTATACCCCATCCAGTAAGGACATTGTACATGTACCAGCCTTGTCGGACTGTATAGCCAGATACTGCTGATCCTATCCAATGGTCATTTTTAGTTGGGCAACTCAACGCAGACAAACTGTAACAACATATATGACCAATAAAAAGGTTTTAAATCAAGTTTAAGGCATCTCAAGTTCTTTCAGATAAGAAATTCACACATTTCCTGTATATATAAATATGTGTAATCTATTCACAATGTGTTATTGGTTGTATGTTTTATGTAATTAATGAAAACGAACTCCCTGGCCGATCACAGCTTCTCCCATTTACTTCAGCCAAACAACCCTGTATCTGAACTGCCCCTGGCCATGGAATTCAACCAAGTCATATGGGGATCCTGGGGCTGGGAGTTTAAACCCCAAGGACATTAAGTGAATGACACATACTGTAGGTGGGAGGAGTGAAATCAGAGCCTTGGCTGTCTGAAGTGATCAGTTTCACCATATCTCCAAAACTTCAGCAGCAAGTTATATGTTCCAATAACGTACTGTAAGATGACTATTCTGATATTACTGATTGGATTGGCTAGAGTTGTATGCTAAGGAAAATAGTGTAAAAACTTTAACTTTATTACTTTGCACATTACAGGGCACTGCTGGTCTGGAGGCCACAGCTTATGAGGAGATGTCAAGTTTGGTCAACTACATCCAGCCAGTTAAATTTGACTCATTTGAACTATCAGCACGTAAGAGAATTACTTTGAATCTTAGCGAATAATCTGTGTGTATGGTTTTTTTAAATATTAATTTCTATGAATGTTCAGCCAAATGTAACCATAAGGGTGTAGTAGTATATGCAATATGTAATAACATTCTGATTATACGTGTCACCCTTCATATTCTATACCTGCGGTGTGCAGTATAATCGTATGTTCATAAAGTGATGTCTCATGTCCTCATGCTTTAATGTCTATTTTATATTTCTTGAGATAGTTGTGATTTTATTACTTTTCTTTTACATCCTTTTTCCTGGTTTTCTGTAATGTAAGCTGCATCATTGGGCAAATACTTTTTTTCCATGTGCTTGTTATTATGTTAAGGTATTGTTATTATTATGTTATTGTTGTTGTTGTTATTATGCAGAAAATGTACTTTTAGAGTAGGAATGCTATACCCTGTAACCTGATCTTACGTGTACACTTACTGTACATGCAGACTTCTGGTGTACAATATAACTCATACATACAGGGGCTGATTCAGAGTTGGGAACAAAGCAAACAAAGGAGTAATTTAGCACCTGGGCAGACCCATATTGCACTGCAGCTGGGGGAGATGGAATATGTGCAGAGATTAGATTTGGGAGGGACTTGTCCTAGCTGAAATCTAAACTGCAGTGCAAATAGAGCTGTCCAGCATTTGTGAGCTACATGCAAAAGTGTTACCCTGCTTGCAAAAAATAAATGTTTTTGCACCCCTTGCATTGCACCATGGTTTGTCCAGATGCAAAGTAGATGAAACTACATTTCAATACATCCCATATACTGTACACTTGTTATAATTTTCTATCACCAATAAGAGTGTAATAGCCAATGAGGCAAGGTGAGTTACACGCCCTGATCACTTTATTTTGTGTTTTATATTTACTGAGCTTTGTGATACCATGTTTCAAGGTTTGTCTGATTTCTCTATATAGAAAAAAATCAAAGTTATGTCATTTCTTCATTCGTGGAAACCAAAGCTTACGATCTACTGACCAAGTTCCCTGTGCAGTTTGTTGAGTATCCTTTTTGTGGCTACCAAAAATTCTTTTATCCAAGGGCACAATTTCATTTATAATTATATAGTCAGTATACAAATACCTGTGATGACAGACCGTATACTGTTTTTTTTTTTTGTGGTTCTAACAATAAACTGATAAGGAGCCTTGTATTATTAGTACTAGTAGTGGATTAGTGGTGATATTAGTATTACTAATAATTGAATTTGTACAGAAAGCGGACAGTTCTTCTTTCCTATATAATTCCTCCAGATACAATAAGAGACAGATGAGTCGGATTTATCCAAAGGGCACCAGGATGGACTCATCGAATTACATGCCTCAAATGTTCTGGAATGCAGGATGTCAGATGGTGGCACTTAACTACCAAACTATGGGTTAGTTTTAGAATTTCATATCTTCCATTCAATAGAAGGCTCACCAACATTCCACCATCAGTCCTACAGCCATCAGTGATGATAGTGAACAACTGTAAAATATATTCTTCCTAGCATTAGTTACCCAGTTGTTGTCCACCATGGAATTGTTAGTAAGGTGCTCAGTACAAACAGAGAGGTGAAGGAGTACACAACACAGTCATCGATGTGTGGATGTGATCAGGCTCAATGTCCTCACATTAAAGAGGACCTCTCTCACTTTTTAGATAAATTGATGTTTGCATAGTACCTCTTCAGTACTCGTGAGGCAGGATAGCTGTGCTGCGGTGAGTAAGCCCCATGAGAAGAAGTAAAACACTCTACGCAGTCTAACTTTCATCTGAAAGAGAGAGGATGTACAGTATATGAGGTCTCTGGGAGCGAGGATTAGTTAGAAAAGAGGAAGCAGCTGTCTATTTTTGCACACTGTCTGCATAACTGGAGACACCACAGGCTCGTCACAACAAGGGATACTTAGCTGATGTGTGACCAGACAGTGGGAGAGGATAGAGAAAAGGGAACTGACCTCTTAGAGACAGAGACAGAGGCAGGTCATTTATTTGAGCAGGATTGCAGCAGTGGGGCTTCTGTTCTTCGAATAGGAAAAACTGGTGGTCATTTCATGTTCTTACCTGTTCTACAGTGTGGTCTCTGTTTTGAGCTTAGTAAATCTGCGGGATGCAAAACTGCTGTAAAACTGCTGATATTTCAAACCCACTGCATAATAAATGTACCTCTACACTGTATCTTACCTACAGTTGACAGACCCTGGGCCAATTCCAGCTAGTGTTATGTAGCACTACATAACGATTCTCAGGGCTGCCTATTGTGACTGTACAAACTGATTGGCTCTAGCTTCATTTATTTACTGTATTTTTTTTATTCTACCAAAAATTTTACTTGTTACATTTCACAATATACAGTAATATAGATATTTTGGTGCTTACAGTTTATATTTGATGTTCAGTAATACCAGAGAGTTACAAATATAATATTATATATTGTATTCACTTGCTCTGTTCAAAGATAACAAACTGCTTCTCATTTCTCCAATTTGGTAATGTGTTGCCATAGAATACACCTGTATGAGAGGTGCGCCTAGTCATTTACCTGCACCCTTTACATAAAATACCATACACATAAATGTACACTTTAAATGCAATATATATTTTACTAGCTGTTGCCTGCGGACTGGGGGTGTGTTGGACTGAACCCCATCACAGGAGACAAGCAGCAGGAGGGGAGCAGCAGGCCACCGTGCACCCACCCAGGATCCCGCTCACTGCCCGGTGGGGAGGGGGAGGCTACGAATTTGCAATGCCTGCAGCTGTCACCAGCACAGGGTGAGACAGGGGCAGGTCTGCTTAGTGAGCACCTCTTCTGGTGGTTCCAAGCCAGGCCGGTCCTGGGCGCCCGGTAGTCTAAGAAAAATGTGGAGCGCCTATCAGAAAGGCCTTGGGGAGAACACTGTTTTTTTTACATGAGTAAAGTCATTTTATTGTAACTAACAGAGATGGGGCTTCCTTCTCCCCCTGGTATCTGTGAGATCAACCCTACAATACCTAATTATATTACCCATACATCATGCTTAGCTGTACTTATTCTGTCTTGTTAAGAACATGCCTAACTGACTACAACAATACTTCTTTCTCAGATCTAGCCATGCAGCAGAACATGTCGATCTTTGAGTTTAATGGCAGCAGTGGATATATACTAAAACATGAATTTATGCGCCGGGCAGACAAGCAGTTTGACCCATTCACAGTTGACAGGATTGATGTAGTTGTGGCCAACAGTCTATCAATTACTGTGAGTATGAAACCAGGCTATGGTTCCACAGTGTTACCTTACCATTAGTTTTAGCACCTTGTACATTTAAGCCTTGCTGTTTGCAGTGACGTTTATGAAACAAACTAGGGAAAATACCACCTTAGGAGTCAAATACCAACTGATATGGCAATGAGCTTACACTCCAATAACTATTCCTTCGCATGTGTACTAAACAGAGCGAGACAGTAAATATTGGTCCACAACTATAAAATAGAAGTACGGTAAATCAAGTGAAATGTGATTTAAGTCTGGCCCATAAGCTATATTGCTCATAATTCTAATTGAGGCCCATGATGTGGTAATGTAAATGACAAGATGTATTTTCCTGACAGATAATCTCCGGGCAGTTCCTAAGTGAGAAAAGTGTGAAGATCTATGTAGAAGTGGAGCTATTTGGGCTGCCAGGAGATCCCAAGCGTAAATATAAAACCAAACTAACCTCAACTGCAAACTCTATTAACCCTTTATGGAAGGAAGAGGCATTTGTGTTTGAAAAGGTAAATATTTGATATGCGACACATGTATAGCTGTGTGCGAATGAGTCTGAATGAGTTCCGTTGCTTCATCTGCAACTTTGTACAAATTTAAAATGAATTCCTGTGTGTTTAAAGTCGCAGCCCGGCGTCTCTGGTACAGACTAAGTGGTGTTTCGCTGCCTTACAGTACGAATAAGTTGCACATTTAAAAACAAAGTCTCTAAGCTACACCGCTGGGCGCCGCTCACTTGCACGACGCATCTTGTGACACATAGCATTCATTCATTAATTCATAATTCATTTTACTCCAGCAAGCAAGCAAGCAAATCCTACTATTACTGTGAGCATTATGCGAATATGCATATATTATATATGAAGAATAACGTTACCATGGCTTTTATTGAACATTATAATACCTAGAATAAAAAATAAGCCCTACTTATAAATAGTTAATATTTTCCTTTTATTGCTGCCTGTGATATCGACATTGAGGGGTTGATTCTGAATCGGAAAGATCTCTTTGCATGGATGCAAACCGCAGGTTTTTGCATGCAGAGCACACAAAATGATGCGAATTTGTGCATCTTTGCATCCGTCCGTCCTGTTCTGTATTCTTCATACTTTGAATTGGACGGAACTTAGGGGGATCTGGCTTTCTGTGGGACATTTTAGGCGGGAACTGGACAGCAACAATGCGATCGCGCCATGACATGTGGGAGTGTCATAGCAGTGTAGTGGACGTGTACATAAAGCTTTCTGCGATTCCCAGCTGTGCATATGGGGGAGGGAAGCCCATTTCTGATGGATCTTTTGCACCTACCGTGTTTCCCCGATAATAAGACACTGTCTTATTTTTTTTTTGGCTCCAAAAAACACCATAGGGCTTATTTTCGGGGTAGGTCTTATTTTAACTAACATTGACAGCCCCTTATGCAGGCCCCCCTGTAGCAGTGCCCCTTATGCAGGCCCCCCCCCTGTAGCAGTGCCCCTTATGCAGGCCCCCCTGTAGCAGTGCCCCTTATGCAGGCCCCCCCCTGTAGCAGTGCCCCTTATGCAGGCCCCCCATGTAGCAGTGCCCCTTATGCAGGCCCCCCCTGTAGCAGTGCCCCTTATGCAGCCTCCCTTGTGTAGCAGTGCCCCTAATGCAGGCCCCCCCTGTAGCAGTGTCCTTTATGCAGGCCCCCTTATTGCAGTGCAAGTACGTACTTACCTGAGTCACCGCCGTCCGGGATGTCCCTTTCACCTGCGCGCTGACTGGATCTAATATGATCCAGCAGGCGCGGCCGCACAAAATCCTCAGCGCGCGGGTGACGTCATGACGTCACCCGCGCACTGCATGACTGGGAACGCTGGTCTCTGCAGCGTTCCCAGCTCAAAAAGAAAAAAGGTAGGTCTTATTTTCGGGGTAGGGCTTATTTTAGACCGGGCTTCACAAGTAAGGGTAGGGCTTATTTTCAGGATAGGTCTTATTATCGGGGAAACACGGTAGTATGGGGTTGGGGGTGAAGCAAGTGCCGATACTAATGATGACGTTTGGGGAGGTGAAGCAAGTGCCGATACTAATGATGACGTTTGGGGAGGTTGGCATAAAATCAGCGGGTGGCGCCGTTTCCCACTTGCAGACACATATACCCCCCACAATAGCCCTACAGAATCTGCCATTAGCATAATAAAGTGTTGCTTCTGCGGCTGCCCCCCAACTACAGCCACTGAGCCTGCGACTCAGCATCAGCCCCAGGAATCGCAGAGCAAATTCATAGTAAGAAACATTTTTCTAGCACAGTGTAGATGGAATTATAGATAGATGTGTCACAGTCTCAGGAATTTGAGTTTGTGTTCCTGGACTGGAATCTGGGTCTGGTGAATGCAGGAAGTTTGGAGGTTTGATGTAGTTCCTGCGCATAAAGTAGCTCTGTGACACTGGGACTAGGTGTCTGAAAGAAGCACTTAGATTCACAAGTGCAAGCTGTAAGGCTCTGGGCTGGAATTGGAGGATGAACTGGATTCCGGGCTGGTACCGGAGGAAGAACTGGACTCTGGGCTGGTACCGGAGGATGAACTGGACTTTGGGCTGGTACTGGTGGTTGAACTGGACTCTGGGCTGGTACCGGTGGATGAACTGGACTCCGGGCTGGTACCGGAGGATGAAATTGACTCCGGACTGCTACCGGAGGATGAACTGGACTCCGGGCTAGTACTGGAGGACGAACTGGAGAATACGTCCAAACGAGAATCAGAGAGTACACTGGGTCCACTCTGAGGAACACAGGTACAGATCTCATAGGGATAGCTATGATACTTGTTGCACTGGCAACCTGAATGTGCTAAGGAAATCCCATTTATAGGACCTGTCAGAAGCTGATGGGCCGAGGACCCTGATGAGAGCATTCCATTGGCTGACTTGGTCAGCTGATGAGGGCAAAGATGGCCACACCCATACACCATGGACTGCGTCTGGAGACCCACGTGGAACGCCGGACCTGTAGTGCAAATGCCCGGTGGGGAGCAGATAGAGCAGCTGAGATGGCGTCATCATCAGCAGACCGCCGGGAACCCGGAAAGCCACAGGACAGTGCCCGGACAGGTAAGCAGCGGGGTCTGTGGCTGAGGTCTCCCGAATGGGCTGTGCCAGTACCCCCTCTTCCATGAGTGGCCACTGGACACTTTTTTTTAGAAAACTTCAGATGAATTAAACCAGGCTCTTTCTTCTGGTCCATAACCCTTCCAATCGATAAGATACTGGAGACATCCGTAACGACAACGTGATTCTAAAGTTTACTCTGTTCCTCGCTGAGTTAGTACACTAGGAGTCCTTGGAAAATCCTTTTGAAATTTGTTTAAGATCAGTAGCTTCAGGAGTGATATATGAAAATTAGGTATGCAAGGAAAGTGTGTAATTTTAGCTTGTAGGCTACTGGATTCAACACTTTTTCAATTGGGATGGGACCGATGAAACGTACCGGAGTCTGAGATTTCAGGTGGACAACCAAACTCGATCTCCCAGTTGAAGATCTGGAACAGTACATCTTTTGTGATCTGCGAACTTCTTGTATCTTTCTGAAGATTTGACTAATGAAGAATGTACTCTTTTCCAAATATCAGAAAACAATTGAAGGGTAGTCCTTGCTGCCAGAACTTCAAATACTGGTAGTAGAGGAAACTCTGGGAGCCAGGAATGATGACCAACTAGTGGAACTAGTTGAGGTATGATTATTATGGACAAATTCTGCCCAGGGTTGGAGTTCCATCCAATCGTCTTGTGCTGAAGAAATGAATAAACAAAGGAAGTGCTCCAGGCCTTGGTTGACTCTTTCAGTTTGCCCATTGGTCTGCGGTTGATATGCAGTGGAGTACTTTAATTTCACTTTCAGAGCTGAACAAAGAGACTTCCAAAATCTCGCCACAAACTGCACCCCTCTGTCTGAGATGATTTTGTACAGTAATCCGTGCAATCTAAAAATTTCCTTGATAAAAAGCTGAGCAATAAGTGGAGCAGAAGGAAGTCCAACCAATGGAACGAAATGAGCCATTTTGGAGAACCTATCCACAATAACTCAAATAGTATTATGACCCTGGGAAGGATGAAGGTCAGTAATAAAGTCCATAGACTGGTGAGTCTAAGGAGGAATGGCTAATGGTTGGAGTTGTCTGGCAGGTGCTTGTCGAGAAACTTTATGTTGAGCGCACTTGACACATGAAGAGACATAAGCTTGTACGTCTGCTTTCATCGTGGGCCACCAGTATGAACGTTGAATGAATTTGAGGGTCTTTTCCACCCCAGTATGACCAGAAAAATAAGAGGCATGAGCCCACTGTAGCATACTTTTCGCGAAGATTAGGAGCAACGAACGTTTTCCCAGCAGGAGGGTCTGGAGACAACTTGATAGAAGCAAAAGAGGTTGGATTTAGAACTGAATGAGACTGATTGTTCGTTGGATCCAGATCAGAATTCATAGAATGAGAAAGGTTGTCAGCTTTTTAATTTTGCGACCCTGGATGGTAGGTGAGTTTAAAGTTGAACCTGGAGAAAAACATTGCCCATCTGGCTTGCCTTGGATTTAAACAATTAACAGATTTTAAGTAGAGTAGGTTTTTGTGATCTGTGTAAATAGGTATGGGTTATTGGGCTCCCTTTAACAGATAATGCCACTCTTCCAGAGCAAGTTTGATGGAGAATAACTCTTGGTCTCCTATTGAGTAGTTCTTCTCTGCTGGGAGAAATTTCTGAAAATAAAAGCCACAGGGATGAAGCTTTTCGAATTGTTGAGAAAGTACAACTCCGACACCTTCCGTGGAAGTGTCAACCTCAAGGATGAAGGGTCGAACCATGTCTGGTTGCTTTAAGATGGGAGCAGAGATAAACACCTGTTTCAAAAGCTGAAAGGCTGAAATGTCTTCTGCAGTCCATTTGGTAGGGTCTGAACCTTTGCGAGTAAGGATTCTAATGGGCGCAACCAAAGTGGAAAAACCTTTGATGAATTTGTGATAATAGTTTGCGAAGCACAGGAACCGCTGGATAGACTTCAAGGTTGTAGGAACAGACCAATCAAGAATGGCTTCCAGATTTTGCAGATACATTTGAAGACCGGTTCCAGAGATAATGTAACTGAGGAACAGGATGGAGGGAACCTCGTAGACACTTCTTTCACTTGTGAACGATGATTCTCCAGTTCCTGAGAAAATATTAGAATGTCGTCCAGGTAGATGACAACGCTCTTGTATAGAAGATCTCAAAAATTGCATTTACAAAATGCGGAAATATGGCCGGGGAGTTACTGAGACCAAAGGGCATGACGAGGTACTCGTAGTGCCTGTCCCTGGTATTAAAGAGTGTCTTTCACTCCTCCCCGGCTCATATTCTAATAAAGTTGTATGCACCTCTTAAATTGAGTCTGGTAAATATGGAAGCACCCTTAACTCTGATGAATAATTCCATTATCAGGGGAAGAGGGTAACGATTCTTATTTGCAATGCCATTAAGACCTCTATAGTCCATACATGGGTGAAGGCCACCATCTTTCTTCTTTATGAAAAAAAATCCAGCTCCAGCTAGAGATGTGGAAGGTCATATGAAACCCGTCTCCAAATTCTCCCTAATATACTCCTACATTGCCTGAGTTTCAGGCAGGGACAATGGGTATGTGTTTCCTCTTGGAGGGGTTTTTACTGGAATCAAATCAATGGGACAATCCCAATTGTGATGGGGAGGCAAGGTATCAGCCCCCTGTTTACTAAAGACAGCTTGGTATTCTTGATAAGGTTCCGGCAGACCTTCAAGAAGGTTGAGCACAGAGGGCCACAAAGGAACCACACATCGTAGGCAGTTCTTGAAACAGAAATGACTCCAAGAAGTTATCTGTAAAGTTGCCCAATTCATTTGCTAACTATATCTTTGTAATCAAGGTAAACCGAGAATAAGGACGTGAGGGGCTTCGGGGATCAATAGGAAGGATATATTTTCTGAGTGAAGTGCAACTATCCTGAATTTGAGTGGTGGAGTGAGGTGTGGAATTACTCCATTAGAGATGCGACTACCATCTATGGTGGTTAAAGTGACTGCCTGAGACAAAGCTTCGATGGGAATTTGATGCTTTTGATCAAAGTCTGCAGTTACCAAATTTCCCGCAGCTCCCGAATCCGAGAGCGCAAGCACATTTTCGGAGCCTCGAGAAAGCTCTAACTGGGCATTGATGGTAGACTCAGACTTCCTATGTGACTCGATTGGAACTCCTAACTTAACCTCTCTGTCATAAGTTAGGAGGTGGTGTTTCCCGGACGGAGAGGACAGCATCTGACGATGTTGGGGAGACCCACAATACATGCAGAGATTCTTTTTGCATCTTTTTTGCTGCTCCTTCAGTTGTCCAGCGAGAGCGATTGATCTGCATAGGCTTTTTGCCAGTTGGAGGAGGAGAAGCTAAACATGGAGCTGGACGTGCTCTTTCCCGATCAGATCTGCTTCTTTATAGAGAACGTTCTCTATGCCGCAGGTCTACTTTGTTACACAAGAAGATCAAATTATCCAGTCTGGCGCTAGATCGTCTTTGAGTCTCTCAGAGAGCCCGCTCCAGAATGCCGCAATCAGGGCATCCTCATTCCTACTTAGCTCTGATGCCAAGGTTCACAATTGAATTACGTATTGGCCAACAGTCTTGCTGCCCTGACGAAGGCGTAAGATATCAGTTGAGGTGGATGATGTCCTCCCGGGCTCATCAAAGATTCTCCGGAATGTGGAGATAAACTCGGTGTAATTAGACAGAATTGGATCTAAGTTTGTCCAAAGCGGTGAGGCCCAGTCGAGTGCTTGTCCAGAAAGAAGATAATATAAGCTACTCGAGTTCTTGCTGTGGGAAAATTTGCAGCTTGCAACTCGAAAAGAATTTTGGATTGATTCAAGAAATCTCTGCATTGCTTGGGATTGCCGTAGAATTTACTTGGAGGCGAGAGTTGGAGTCGAGCAGCTGGTGGTGCTGGTGGAGGGACCAGCACAGTAGCGGAGGAGGCAGTCTGAGGATTGACAGAAGTTCCAGATACGAGAGCCTGTATACTGTCCAAGCGGATGGACATATCATAAATAAACTGCATTAGCTGCAATTGCGAAGACTCCTGTCTTTCCAGACGAGACAGAACTTCCTGAGAGGAGTCTGCTCCAGAACACTGACCACTTGCCGAGTCCATCATGCCAGTGTAAACTGTCATGGTCTCAGGAATTTGAGTTTCTGTTCCCGGACTGGAATCTGGGTCTGGTGCACTTGTTGCAGTCAAATGCAGGAAGTTTGGGGGTTTGATGTAATTCCTGCACATAAAGTAGCTCCGTGAACCCGGGACTTGGTGTCTGAAAGAAGCACTTAGATTCATAAGTGCAAGCTGTAAAGCTCTGGGCTGGAATTGGAGGATGAACTGGATTCCGGGCTAGTATCGGAGGATAAACTGGACTCTGGGCTGATACCGGAGGACAAACTGGACTCCGGGCTGGTACCAGAAGATGAACTGGACTCCAAGCTGGTGCCGGAGGATGAACTGGACTCCGGGCTGGTACCGGAGGATGAACTTGAGAATACGTCCAAACAAGAATCAGAGAGTACACCTGGTCCGCTCTGAGGAGCGCAGGTGCAGATCTCACAGGAATAGCTATGATAGCTGTTGCACTGGCAGGGAGCAGATTGAACAACTGCCCGTGCCAGAGCAGCTGAGACGGTGGCAGCATCAGCAAACCACCGGGAACCCGGAACGCCGCGGGACAGCACCTGGACAGGTAAGCAGTGGGGTCTGTGGCTGAGGTCTCCCGAAGGGGCTGTGACAAGATGTTTCCAGTTCACCAAATATGTGATAGTTTCATTATATTTATTATTATATTTCATTTCAATATTCATTATATTTCATTATTATTACTCACAGATTCTCATGCCAGAGATGGCTTCTCTAAGAGTGGCAGCATTTGAGGAAGGAGGGAAATTTATTGGTCATCGGATCATTCCTATTGATGCCATCAGATCAGGTGGAGTTTTACTCTCATGCCAATATCCACTAACATTCAATATCCACTACCATCCAATATCACTAACATTCAATATCACTAACATTCAATATCCACTAAACAAAATCTGATGTGTGACAGAGGTCCAGTTCAGTAGGGAATTCAGAATGCCAATTCATTTATAAACCCAAACCGTTTTATTTTTTACAGAATCCTATAATATTTTGTGCTCATTAATATGTGAAAACTGTATTATAGTTCATATATTTTGTGAAATTGTCTTGCATCAGGATATAAAGTCCTCTGAGTACCGAACTGATACAGCAATACATATCCTCTTTAGGTGGTCTCATCGGGGGGAGTGCTTCACTTACATGAACATGTTCTCTGAGTTTCATTATTGAAGTGGGCAATGGGGTTGATGCACTTGGTAATGCAATTCGCTGTAAATTTCATCAACATGGCCCCGCTCTGTGCTGTGATATTCTGCGGATTACAGCATTGCACAGAGGAAGGGCCATGATGAAGTGAATCGCATCACCACGCCCACTGCACTTGCTGTTTCAACTGCTGGGAGGGGAGGTTCCAAAGGTTAATAGTGTGATATATTTACACGCACAAAAATTGACAATCTAACTCCAAATGGCCTAGAATGCTCTGATTTGCCTATTTACACATCCCTTTATACATCATACAGACTTACAATCTTTGGAGCTGATTCAGACCCGCTTGCTAGGATGCGTTTGCTCGTAGCTGGACGATATTTGCAATCTGCGCATGCGTATGCATCATAATGTGCGTGCGCGAACCACTGCAAAAGATCGGGAAGCGTTCGCTCACCCAGCATAGACAGCCAGCTGAATGAGTGAGAGGAGAGGCCATTTGTGGGTGCTGACAGGAGCTGGCCACTATAAACGGGGGAGTGGAGGTACGAACGCAGGTATGCCTGGGCATCTCAACGCCGTTTCAGAGACGTGCATAATTAATAGGCAACGTCATTGTCACCTGGTTGAATTTCACACTGAAGTGATCGCAGTGCTTGTGGCAGGGTATAGTCAACCTCAAGCGCTGCGATCGCATCCGATGGTGCTCTATGTACCAATAGTTTCAAGCACTTCCAGGAGATGTGCGCAGGTGAGCGTCTTATGAATGGCTGGTGGGCATCTGCATACACAAAGTGATCACACGCCAAGACATATTGGACGTGCTTATGCCTTGCCGTGCGATCGCCTGCCTTGCTGGCTGTGCACTGGATTTGCATGCGCTGGGTGCGAGCGAACGCATCTTGCAAGCGGGTCTGAATGCGCTCCTTTGTACCCACAACCCATTGTAAGTGTAGGTGGATAGCACAGAAAAGAAAACTCTCTCATTCTTCAGAGGTTAGATTAGAGAACACAATGTATCCACCATTGCTTTATTAACAGAATCTTATTTTGTATTTGTTACCAGGTTACCATCACATGTGCCTTCGGAGTGAAAGTAACATGCCACTCACCATGCCCAGTTTGTTTGTGTATGTGGAGGTGAAAGACTATGTGCCAGATACCTGGGCAGGTATGACCAACATGTCACTCACAATAAATATCTACAAATACTTCCACCTTTTGTATTCCCTGTCTTAGTAGAATGCTAAAGGCCCCTGTACCCCAGTGCCCCACATTCTACCCACTCTCACCCCTACACCACACATTTCCCCATCACTAACAACATCCACTATACATATATTGTATCTGCTTTGTCTGTCTGTCTAGCAGTACCCAAACTATGAAGTTTAACTGCTAAATCTGCATCACAATGAATGTACTGTACATAGATGTGCGGCCCTAAGACAGTATAGCATATATAAGTCACAGCTGGATCCTCAGGGCCTACCCTTAAGCAGTGTCAATGCTGTCCTAGCTATATATTCAGTATGGTCTTATTGTTCATCTTCTTATTCCTATGTGTAGAGTTGCTGCCATCTCTTTTTGGAAGCCTCTTTCTCTTACATAGGAAGTAATTGGAATGTTGTCACACTTTGGTTTGCAGAACTCACACATGCCCTCTCCAATCCCATCAAAGCCTTCAAAGTACATGAGAAGTCAATAAAGATGAATAACAAAGCAGTGTCTGCTGATGAGGTAAGGGTGCCAGCAACAGTTTCACCAACAGTTCTCGGAAAGATTAATAGACTAGTAATGTACAAAGTATAAAACTATATGAAAACTAGTGCAGGGAACTCTTTGTGCTTCAGATCTATTGGTCAGTGGGTTGTGTTTATGTTCCGTTATAACAAATCTATACATTAACAACCCCCTGATATTTATACCTCTAAATACACAGGCTACTTAATGGTAGGTACCCAGTGCCCTCCCCGATGCATCCTGTCCCCTTATTTTCATTTTATATTTCTCTCTGTCCTCTGTTTTAAATTATTAGTCCTGGGTAAACATGTGATGTATTTAACTACCAACTGTGTGGGATAGGAAGCAGTCGGGAAGCCCACGGACGTAATCCCGACTGCCGGCTTCCCGACTGCTTAATCCCGGCAAGGCACTAATGACAGGCATCAAAATCCCAACGCCTGTCATTAGACCTTCGCCGGGAGCCCAACACTCGGCTTACCGATCGAAGGTAAACCGGGCGCCGGGTGCGGACAGCCGCGGGGGGGAGGGTTAGGTTTAGGGCTCCCGGGGGGATTTAGGGTTAGGCACCCCCTCGGGAGGTTAGGGTTAGGCTAAGGGAAGGGAGGAAAGGGTTAGGTTTTAACACTTGAGGGGGCTCACGTGCAGTGGCCCCCCTCTGAGCAGCAGACCACCACTCTTTTTGAATTGCCTCTGGCAAGTGGGTGTCCCCTCATACATGCCACCATCTTACCAGTGATATTCAGAGGTTGGTGCATGTGGACAAGATACAGTAGCAAAGGCTCTGGCACATACCAGAGGTTTTGCTTTTATTATGTAGCACCAATATCTTCCCGAAGATGTCACTGCAGATGGTGTGGCGTAGAATGAGGGACCCACTTGCCAACACCAGTTAGGTATGCCCCGGGTGCAGAGCCCATGTGCACTGGACACCTTGCACCCATTATAGATATGCCTACGTGCATGGCCACCATCAGGGAGGGACTGCCGCGCCCCCAGTCCCTTGCCCAGAGAGAGAGGGGGTCCGGGCGGCAGCGGCAAGCTGGAGCATCGGCTCTGCGGTATGTGAACTATGGAGCCGGACGCGAGCCAATTACAGCTTGCGGAACGGCAGCCAATCAGGAGCGGCTGCACCAGATTGGCTGCTGTTCTGCGAGCTTTGATTGGCTCATGGCCAGCTCCATAGTTCACATGCTGCAGTGCCAATGCTGTCTCTCCATGCCTGCCGCCCAGGTATGTTGATCCTGCTAGATATGATTGGCTCACGGCTAGCTCATAGTTCACATGCTGCAGCACCAGTGCCCCCCTCGAGTCCAGCCAGCCTTCCCTGCACTGCCCCTCCAGTCCAGGCAGCCATCATGCCTTCCCTGCACTGTCCCCCCAATCTAGCCAGCCTTCACTGCACTGCCCCCCCAGTCCAGCCAGCTTGCCCATTCCCCAGTCCAGCCAGCCATCCTGCCTTCCCTGCACTGTCCCCCATTCCAGCCAGTCAGCCTTCCCTGCCCACTCCCCATCCCCAGTCCAGCCAACCTGCCTTCCCTGCCCTATCCCCATTCCAGCCAGCCTGTCTGCCTTCCCTGCCTCTCCCTCAGTTTAGCCAGCCTTCCCTAAGCCTCCTTTCCAGTCCAGCCAACCTTCCTTCCCTGCCCATCGCCCCCCAGTTCAGCCAGCCCTCTAGTTTAGCCAGCCTGCTTTCCCTAGCCCTCCCTCAATTTACCCAGCCTTCCCTGTGCCCCCTTCCCCCTCCTAGTCCAGCCAGCCAGCCTCCCTGACACCAGTCCAGCCAGTCTTCCATGCTCCCCCCCCATTTCCAGCCTGCCTGCATTCTCTGCCCTGCCTCTCTCCTAGTCCAGACAGCCTTCCCTGCCCTTTGCTCCCCGAGACCAACCAGCCTTCCCTGCTCTGTGCCCCCCCAGTAATGTCCATCCTTTCCTGCCCTGTACCCCACCCCCACCCATGTCTAGCATCCCTGGTTTATGCACCAATTGATACACCCCCCAAAGTAGCCCCACCCACATTATCCACAGCTCCTCCCAAGTCTGCCCTATACCCCAGGGGGGGGGGGTGCCTGCTTATTTTGTCAGTACTGGGCCCCACAATTTCTGATGGCAGCCCAGCCTACGTGGAAAACCCTAAATTACAAGAATACTGGATAAAAGATCCCATGTTCATAGCTAAAAATGGTTTGCTGTTTTTTTTGTTTACAGTATTCAATAGATGTAAGAATGCTTTTTCATTTGCTCACACAGAAATCCATCAATCTGCAATCTAATGGCATCAGTGGGTCTAGTAAAAGGTTAAGCGCAATGGTTCAAAATGGTCCTGCAGGTAACAAAGTTTTTTTAATTGTATTATTGAAGTCCATACAGATGTGTCCTTAATACACCTAGCGCCTACACACCATATGGCGCAAGACACCCGGCACGACTAAATTTTGCATCATAAAAGCATCACAGAATTAGCAAATATCCACACAGGAATTGGTACTACACACGTACAAAGTCGTAAATTAAGCCCAAGGGAAGTTGGCCTGAGGGAAAGCCGTGCCTGCTAACATCGGAGCCCTCTTTCCACAGATTCAGACCAATCGCACACAAATGTACAAATGTCGCACATGAGATTGATCAGTACAGTCTAGAAATGTAGCGTTCTTCCCAGTTGTTTTATTACTGCGAATAAGACGCACATCTTGCGTGAGAAAGATGCCAGGTGCGGCCGAGACGTCCAGGACCTGGTACGCTGAAAGGGGCTTTATGGTGTGACTGAAGCCACATATCTGTATTTGCCCACACCCTGGTACCCGGGAAATGCCAGCGCACGCATTGTGTTAGTTTAACAGCATAGTACAAAAGTTAGGGATGCCCAGGCCACATGCCACGGACAACCTCAGGAGAATATGGGATCTGTGGCTTTTTATCAGACCAAATAAATTGCATCACTAATTGTTGAAGGGAAGGGGGAGTCACACTAATTAACAGGGAAATTAAGCTCCAATAATTGTATTAAGTTTTGCAGGTAAGAAAATAGTCCAGTATGAAAGAAATGAAAGAAAACTGAGTAATGCTGAATCTTATGTAACAGATTCGGGATAGAAGTCAGGGGGTGTATAGAAGTTCTTTTTATCTTCAGACATTAATACTTATTAAAGTAAGCTCATTGTAAACCTCTGCGCTCCTTCTTATTGGCCCAATAATCTTACAATCACTACAAGCCTGCTGAGATGTGATTATTAATTGAGTTTGCAATAATGAGGAAGGAAAAATATATGATATACTGTATATTGTACATTACAACCTATACAAACCATTTAATGCACCTACAGAGGCAGGAGCATATTAATGCCTGTGGGCCGGGTGCAGCGCCCCGTCCTCCGTGCAGCGGGCCCCCGTTATCTTCTGTGGCCGGTGCCATCTCGCCAGTGACATTCAGGGACACGGCACATGTGCAGAAGATAGCAATGGCTCTGACACAGTCCCAGAGTGTTTGCTTTCAATGCGCGGCACCATCTTTCCGAAGATATCATTGGAAAGATAGAGTTGGCTACAGAGGGACCTGCATGCCGGCAGCAACGTGAGGGTATACTGTGGGTGCAGGATGTGGGGTGCACTCATTATAGATATTATATACATAAGGTGCAGCCTTAACCTGTATAATGCAATGTAAAGATGTTTCTGAGATAAATGTATATTGCAACAAACCGTTTGAATATCAATAATATTGTGCATACAGACACAATGTAGCTATTGTCACCAATGTACATCAAATGATAACTGTAATTAAATGCAGCTTCTAACATGTGTGGATATTGTATACAACCAGCATGAAATGGTGAATGCTTACCCCAAGGGATGGGAAATAAAAGCCTTGATATGCGGTTCCAATACTATATATGTTAAGTTCATTTGATGTAGATATTATAGAGATTATAGATATGCCTATGTACAGAGGGCATAGATTGGTGCTGGGGATTAATACTGAAGTACCTATGTATCCAGGTACAGGCAACCTGTGGTTTGTCACTAGTTGTCTGTCCAGAATAATGTCTATTAATAATTACTAATGTAGCTTAATTAGACAGAGACAATGGTAAAGCCATGATCATTTAGTACAATTAAATAATGTTATGAATAATGTATGCTATATACATATTTCAGGTGCTGTGACCAGTGGAAAAACAGACCCTGTGAAAGAAAGTGCAGGTAAAGTATAGGAAAATATATGAAATTCTGTGACTTGTAATAAAATATAAACCAGTTGCTCTTCATAAGAGTTGCAGGTGTCTGATAAATGTGCATAAACTGATATAATTACAAAGATCACAAGAACGGTTCTGAGATCATTCTTACAAGCTGTGTAAATGCTTGCATTCATATATGTTTTGCAGTGTCTTCCAGCATGATGCAGGTGATATTTATCTTTTTGCTTAGCCTAAATCTTGCAAAGTATGTGTTCCTCATATTGGGGCTCATTTAGGGCTGGCCATATTTACACCAAAAACGTAAGCGCTGGCATGCTCTGGCAGACATGTCACTTTACACAATGTATTTATGTAAAATATATATATATATATAACTGCAAATGTCTGGGTGTGGATTGATAGATAATAACTATATAAAGAATCAATAGACAGAAACCAGACGGTAGAGAGAGAATGGTAGACAGGGACAAAAGGTTAACAAAGTCCAAAGTTCGACATGTAAATGGTATACATGGACTTAGTTATGGTAGACTTACATAGATAACTCCTTTTCTTTGAGGTCCATAGGGTCAACAGGGATACCATGGGGATATTATGGTTGGAGAGACAAGGCACCAAACAGTTAAAGCTTCAGCTCCCGGAATGCCTCAGGTCCTCCTCCATATATACCCTGCCCCTAGCCATAGGACTTCAGTTTAGTTAACAAGCCTCATGGCAGGAGAAGGAAAGAGGAGAAGAAAGAGCAATCGTACACTCTTACACAAGATGAGGGAATCTGTGACCGAAAGAAAAAAATTACCCATGCAGCCAGGTGCATTAGGGTGGGTGCCCTGTGGACCCTATGGATCTTGAAGAAAATGAGTTATTCTAGGTAAGTCTACCATAACTCTTATTTTCATCTTCGGGGGCCATACGGATCCACAGGGATACCATGGGGATGTCCCAAAGCAGTTCCCCTAGCAGAAAGGAGAACTCGTCACCCAAAGGAAGCATCCTGAGAGGCAAAAGTATCAAAGGCATAGAACCTAAGAAAAGTGTGGACAGAAGACCACATAGCTGCCCTTGCACAATTGTTCAGCGTGCTTGGGACAGGGAGATCAGCCTGTGTGTACACCTGAGAGATAATCATGTGTAGCCATCTCGCCAGAGTCTGCTTATTAACTGTCCATCCTCGTTTGTGAAAACCATATAATACAAAAAGAGCATCTGATTTTCTAACAGAGTTTGTACGCTCCACATAGATGTGGAGAGCACGAACTACATCCAGTGAGGCTTCACCTACAGAAAGATCTGGAGTCTAAAAGGCTGGAACAAGAATTTCTTCTTTCACATGAAAACAGGACACTACCTTAGGAAGGGAACCCTCCCTTGTACGAAGAACAGCTTTATCCTGGTGAAAAATCAAAAATGGAGAGTGACAAGAAAGCGCTGCCAAATCAGAGACTCTGCGTGCAGAAGAGATAACGAGGGCAAAAAGTGTCTTCGCTGTCAACCATTTCAAATCTACAGAGTCCAGGGGTTCAAATGGGGAAGCTTGTAGCCCCTTAAGAACCAACAACAAATCCCATGGTGCTACCGGAGGAACAAAAGGAGGCTGAACTCGCAGAACTCTCTGAAAAAAAATTCTAATATCTGGTAATGAGGCAATCTTCTTCTGGAACCAGACTGATAGTGCAGAAACCTGCACTTTCAAAGTGGCCAGGCGGAGACCATGGTCTAAACGCACCTGGAGTAAAGCCAGTATCCTGGAAATTCTGAACACCGTAGGATCATACTTTCTGTGGGCACACCACTGACCAAAAGAATGCCAAACCCTGTAATAGATGAGGGCAGAGGCAGGCTTTCGTGCCCTAAGCATCATCTGAATTACAGAACTGTATAAACCTTTTGCTCTTAAGATGGAAGATTCAAGAGCCATGCCGTCAAAGCCAGACGAGGTAAGTCTGGATGTTGGCAGGGACCCTGCGTTGGCAGATCCTGCCATAGAGGAAGAGGATACAGACTATCTATGGATAGATTCTGTATGTCGTGAACCAGTGACGTCTGGGCCAAGCCAGAGCCACCAGTATTACTGTTACACTTTCCTGCTTGAATTTCCTGAGAATTCTTGGGAGTAGGGAAATCGGAGGAAAGAGATACGCCAGCTTGAAATCCCTTCTTACTGCCAGTGCATCCACAAAGGCTGCTGATGGATCTATGGACAAGGGCCCGTACCTGGGGACCTTGTGGTTGTGACGTGATGTCACTTCTTTCAAGGCTGCGTAACGTCTTGTGCCTCCCTGATGATTGAGGTAGGCCACTGTTGTTGCATTTTCAGACTGGATCTGGACCAGCTTGCCCTGGAGCAGGTCCTGTGCCCTGACAAGTGCTTTGTATACTGCTCGCAGTTCCAGAATGTTTATTGGCAGTTGACTTTACTGATATGTCCATTTTCCCTGAAAGGTGTGATGACCTGTCACTGCCCCCCGTCCACGAAGACTGGCGTCCGTGGTGAGATGCACCCAATTTGGAATCCAGGATGGGTGTCCTTGTTCAGATGATCCTTTCCTAGCCCATAGCCATACCCCACGTGTCGAAGGTGGATACCATTGATCCGAGGACCTGCATCGCTAACAGAATGACTACACTTCGCTTGCATAGCAGCTTGCTTATTCACAACAATAGAGCCACAAAATTTGTCCTCTGGCAGAAACACACTTTGTGCCCGAGAATCCAGAAGAGCTCCCAGATGTACCATCTGCTGTGTTGGAGAAAGTGATGATTTCTTCCAATTGATGATCCAGCTATGCCTTTGTAAGCAGGCTACAGTCAGTTGAAGATGGTTTTGTAAAACAACCGGAGTCTGTGCGAATATCAGAAAGTCGTCCACATATGGCAGAATTCTGACTCCCTGACGCCTGAGATAGGCCGTCATAACTGCCGTTATTTTGGTAAATACCCTGGGAGCCGTAGATAGGCCAAAGGGTAGAGCCTGAAATTGGTAATGTTGCTGAAGGACAGCAAACCGTAAAAATTCCTGGCGGGATGGTATAATAGGAACATGCATATATGCATCCTGAATGTCCAGGGAAACCATGTAATCCCCCGGCTGCATTGCTAAAATAATTAATTGGAGAGTTTCCATACGGGACATTTACAGTTTTCTACCCTTATGCACATATGAGGATAATTTATTACCTATTTCAATAGCAGGACAAATCCTCATCTATATTGCCTTATATACCTAAACACGGATGGCAGCAGGACATTTCAATTTAGGGATAGTGGTATTCAATATATTGAGATAATACCTTTATTAATATATAAGGTGCTTTGCACGAGAGTGACTTTAAGCAATTGCTATCAATTTTTAAGCTATCTTAGTATGTATGTTATTAGATGTACTATGTGATATATGTTCACATTTTTAGTTTTATTTTTCTATTCACTATGTGTATGATTAAATATATTTTGTTTTATTGATCGAGTCCTGAACAATTTCTGCACAAGCAATGGTTGCTGTGATTTATCTGCCAATTCACATCTGTATGGTTGATTTTTATTAGCGCAGAGGTTTTATATATATAGAGAGAGAGAGAGAGAGAGAGAGAGTCTCTCTCTCTCTCTTTCTTTATTTTCCTGTTTTTCTATTTAGGGTGAGTTTTTTCACAGACCCATCCAAACTCTCTGCAGCTGAGATTTATTTAAATTTAAGTTTTTATATATTCATTTTATATTAAGCGCCGGATTAATTTTCTTTGTCTGTTGAAACTTGGGTACAAGAATAAACCTGTTGAGGGTTTTTAGAGTTAGTATAGGGCGATAAGCCCCACTCGGTTTCTGAACCAGAAACAGATTGGAATAAATAATCCCTTCCTTGTTGTGACAAAGGAACTGGGATTATTACCCCCGCCTGCAGCAGGGAGTGAATGGCTTCCTCAAGGGCCAAAGCCTTAACCGCATCTGCTGGAGGATCTGTGCAAAAAACTTCTGGGGAGGATGCCTCCTGAAAGTGAGGGCATATCCCTGAGAGACCACTTCTCGGGCCCAGGCATCTGTTGTTGTTTGACGCCAACAATCCGCAACTGAAGAAGTCGGCCTCCCACCCTGGGATTCCCCAGAAGGAGGCCCGCCCCATCAGGTGGAGGGTTTGTTGTCCGGTTTATAAGCTGGGTGTCTTGCCAGGCCAGGCCTCTTAGTTGTCGCCTTGATATTTTGCGAAAACTAGACGTCTTAGAGGAAGGCCGTTCCCTTGCTCGTCCCTGAGAACGGAAGGACCGAAAAGAAACAGAAATAAAAGACAGTGTCAATACAGCAGCTAGCAAATGGTCACATACAATGCATATGTAATATAATTACAATCAACTCTAAATCAACTACACAAACACACAGGAATGGTAGGATATAGAGCACTATATGCCTTTAACCAAGGGAGAGGTATACAGGGAGACTGACCCAAACCCTCCTGAGACCGATAGCTACAGGGCACACTGAGCGTGGACCGTGAGCGTCTCATGCACACGTGGAGGTAGGAGGAGCAACCCAGACGTGCAAAACCCTTCATAGGGACTGGGTCGGGGGAGGAGCTGCCGGGGGAGCGCCTACCTCCCCTAAACTGCGGTATGCTGGCCTCGTGGCAGCAGAAGCATCTACCGATCCCCGGCTTCAGACGATATGGCCCTGCTGGGGTAGTGAGGATGCGGACAATCCCGTGCCCTGACTGCAGCGGCTTCTGGTGCGTTTCTGACACCAGAAGCAAGGACTGCCATGCGCGATTCCCATGAGCAAGGATTTGCCATACCGGACATCTCCGTGCATCCGGTTGCAGTCCAGGTCGCAGCATTGCTGCTAGCAAGCTCAGCCGCGACCAGCCGAAATCACCAGCCCAGTTACTGGTGTTGTAGCCCGGAGGAGGTAGATGTAGTCGCAGTACATGCGTCTCAATTCAGACGCTTAGTACTGCCAACCAAAAAACATAAAAATAAAACAAAATAAAAGCTTAGGATTTCGGAGTGTGTTTAACACCTTCGTCAGGAGCCTTCTGACGAAGGTGTTAAACACTCAGAAACGCGTTGAGATAACTCCAAAAGAACTGTCGCATCTCACTACAGCAACAAAGCTACGCAAATCCAGGTTCCCTTGCCAGAGAAAAAGCAGCGATTCCCACTGCACTAACCAACAGACAGTGGGACAGCCGGAGCACCAATAGAACCAGCTAAACCACTTTGCCGACATCCAAATTCTGTGCCCTCCAACAGGAGCTCCCGTTGTAAGACTAAACCCTGAGTTTCAGTGTGGCGACATGCACCTTCACTAAGCAGTCCAGAACGCACAACTGACGAGGAGTCACATGGCACATTCAACAGGAACACCAGGTCTCTTTGTTCGTGATTGATCCGTAGGTCAGCACGGAATGCAGCCTGACAAGGGATCAGTGTACAGACGCTGCAGCCTTGAGAACTTAAGTGGGTGAGCTAATTCCATATTTTTTTTAACTTATATATTCTATGCTAAGGAGTACTTTTCTAGCCGCTGAGCTGACGCTGATCTGGTGTTATTAAACACCGCTATTTCAACGGACATAGGGCCTGATTCAGAGCCGCTCGCGAGCGCACAGTGATTGCAAACTGCTCGATGTTTCCCCCCTGCGCATGCGCTGTGTCCGGCATGCGTATGCGCAAGCCCCGCCGAGCGACTGAACTTCAGTCGCTGCGGGGCCCGCTACAAGACGGGGCGGCTGTCGATGGTAAGTGACAGCTCGCCCCGTTTTGTAGGCGGGGAGGGGGGTTGGATGCACAAACGCAGGTGTTTCCTTAGGAATGCCTGGCGTTTGTGGGAGGTCCTACTGACATCTTTACTGATGTCAGTAGTGGACTTCCTGCTCTTTTAGAGCAGGAAGTAAACTCGGCCTTGCGGTAGCTGAGACCCTACCACAGGGTCTCGTCGCAAGGCTGATGGTCGTGATAATCGCGGCGGCCTCCTGGGCGCTCGCACAAGCTGTGGGAGGTCTCCCACAGCTTAGCGAGCGGCCAGAGGAAAAAAAAATAACACGCCCATCAGACTCTGCGAGCGGGTCTGAATCAGGGCCATAATCTCCAATTTTAAGGCTGTTACAATATACAGCCGGAAAGAACTGAATTTTTCCTCACATGGAATTTTTATCTTGTTTTTTAGTTTGTTTTTTTATTGTCTTCATTCTGTTTTTCTTAAATCTATATGACACATTTATCAAATACTTCAATCAATAATTGTACTGTCATATACCATACGCACTTTATATGTTTTTATTGATGCCATTACATATCTATATACAATACAGCCTTTTTATTACTTAATAAATTTATTATATCCTATACCAGTGTTTTAGCGCAGCCAAATTTTTCTTCTTAAATATTCAAGCTTCTGAAGTTATTATTTACGTTTTTTTTTTTTTATTACTTTTTTTTATTTTAATCCTAGACTTCCCCTTAGTGCCTATCCCTAATTCTCCCCCTGTTGCCTAACCCTCACCCTAGTGCCTAACCCTAACCATCCTCTTCCACAGCCTAACCTAAACCCTCAGCCAAGTGCCGACCCTAAAAGTCATGAACACCATGTGTCAACATTTTCTGTGTTGACCATTTGTATGTCGACATTTGACCCTGTCGACATTTGGACACTGTCAACCTTTTGATAGTGTGAACCATTTACCTGTAGACCTTTTGTCCTGTCGACCATTTGACCCTGTCGACCTGTCCCTTTCGACCTATTTACTATATACCTTCTGGTGTCTATTTATTGACTGTCTATCTAGTTATTGTCTATCTACCATCTGGATACCAAAGGTCCATGCATTCATGACCATCACCATGAGCACTGACCTTGGGGTAGAGCACCTGCAACATTTACACCTACACTCTTCTTGGCCTGTATTAACCCGCCCCTTACCTCTCCTATTCCGCTCTGCAGATATACAAGGTGCAAGTTACAAATACACAAATAGTGTAGTATGTGCAGTTCAAAAAAACCATGCATTGAACTTAAAATTGGGCTTGAGTCCTATTATGTGCTGTTGTGTCTTAAATTCTTTCTATAATAATAGTGTAGTGTGACACTATAGATGTCCCATATTCCATGTTTCTGTGTGGAAGACAGTCAGCCTTAATTACCTGACCACCTGGGAGAGGCTGATAAAGGGTATATAAGTGTCTTTAGCCACTCTCTCACTGCCTCTCTCACTGCCTAGGGGGCAAGTTGAGAAATACACTGTGACTGCTTAATGTACTGTAAGTGCTGTGCTAAAGTGCTGTCTTTGTTTTGTGAGTTGGACACTATGGGCCTGATTCACAGATGTAGGCAATGCCGATATTTAAGCAGATCAAGCGATTGTTTGCCATTCCGCATGTGTGTAAGCAGCATTGTGAACGCAGCAATTGTTTTGTGATTACGCTTGCAAAGAGGATCCATTCGCAAAGTGAGTGAGACGTAGTCAGCGTTTGGGAGAGGTAACGGGGTGGCGAGGCAAATGCAGGCGTGTCTGACTGTTTAAATGCCGTTTCATGGGCATGCATAAATTAGCCACTGCGATCACCTTCCCAGCATGAGAGCTCTCTGCGTGCTAAGAGAGACGCTGTGTTTGAGACAGGTCAGATTTGCCGCATATGCTGCATGACTGCCCTATCTGTGTTGATGTTACCAATGTTCACGTGCGTGATGTCAGACGTATATGAGAAGGCAGTATTGGGCGTCACTATGCTCAGGTAAGCTTTGGAAACATTAGCATACTTGCGCAATCGCAAAATTACAGATGCAATTCCATTAGCATCCATCTCTGAATCAGGCCCCAAATCTTTCCATTTATCAGAGAGGGAGAACCATTATGTTCATTTAGAGCCGGGCAGGCGAGAATTTATTTTATGTTTTGTTTATTTTTTATATAAAATCAAACCAGCGGCAGATACTTGTACCAAGGCCCTGGACGCCCGGCATCGAATGGTTGCTGGACATCCAACATCAAATCATGCGATTGCGATGGCAATCGCATTGAGGAAAATGGAGCAGAGCCTTACGGCACTCCCCCCGCCCCGTCACTGTGTGGGGTGTCAGGCACTCTCCGAGATGCTGGGCTGCACAGCATCTATTCTCCTGTTGTTCACCTGCTGAGCTGCTGTGTGTGCTCCCCCTTCCACAGCCAGCAATCGGATGGGCATCAGAAAGCTGCATCCGATGGTTGGCAACCATCAAATTTCCAGTATTCGATGGAAAAAGTAATTCCATCGAATCGGAAACCTCGATGGTTGCTAACCATTGGCTTCCGATGTCCCTCCCTACCCTGGACTGGTGTGCTTCTACTTGGCTGCTGCTGCATGTAAAGTGTTACCGTCTACCCCAGGAGACGACATCCCTTAGCTTGATCTTGCGACAGTAGTCAGATTAAGGAATGGTATTATTTGATTGGATGCTATAAGATACAGTACATGTATTTTAGTCATTTATTAAATCAATCCTATATTTTGTTAAACTGCAACCAATAATCTCTATGACTATTCAAATGAATGGATGCTACAGAGCTGGGACTGAAAGTCAGTCAGGGATGGGCTAAGGCAGAGAAGGCAGCTGTACCTTCCCATATATATTGAGCTATCTCATGATATTGAGAACAATAGATTACAGCCAGCATCGAAATAATAACATATATTTCTGAATGTTTTACCTTTTCATATTAGATTAAGGGGTCTATTCATTATGATAATTATCAGGGCCCAATAATTAATATACTAACTCGCGGCAAGCGCCGGAGCAATTCATCATTGCTCTGGTGCGGAGACAGCTTATCCGAAAATCAGCTGTCCTTACAGAGCAGTGAAACTTAGCAGTGCCGAGTCAACTCGGCAGTGCTAGTGCGCCTGCGTGACCTAGAGTTCACACAGGCGCACAAAGCCCTGAGCTGTACAGGGGAGGAGAGAAAATATTGGATTTTCAGAGCTTGATGAATTTCTGTCGTCTTGCTAGTGTATGGGGACAGCGGGCCACTTCGGCAGTGAAAGGTAAGCAAACGATATCTGTTATATCTCCTACTTTACCTTTTTGATGATTGGCCCAGACACATTTTCATTTTCACCTGGTTTTGTAGACATTAAGTGATAATGAATAGACCCATAACAAACTAATTCCTGCCAGTTTCTCAGGACATTGTTAGACTAATGGGTACATTTACTAAAGTGAGACTTTTTAGAAGTGGAGATGTTGCCCATAGCAACCAATCAGATTCTACTTAGCAGTTAACTAGCACCTTCTAGAAGATATTAGCTAGAATATGGGCTATGTTGCTATGGGCAACATCTCCACTTCTAAAAACGCTCACTTTAATAAATTTACCCCGAAGACAGCAGCATATAATGATTTTTCTAATCTTATGATTTAATTTTACCTTCTCCTACGTGGTGGATGTGAAGACTGAAATTGGGAAATAGTAGACCCTAATTAAAATTTAAATCTATTCAAAAATGAAAGTGTAACTGTCCCTGTCTTCTAGAACCAGAAACCACAAACCAGGACGAGTTACAGAAGCAGAAAAGTTTTCTGAAGCTTCAGAAGAAGCAGGAGAAGGAAGTAAAAGAACTGGAGCGGAAGGGACAGAAGCGCAGGGAAGAGATTTTGCAGAAATACTCCAGCGCCTTAAGTGACCTTTACACACAGACCAACAAGAAAAAAAATTGCAAGGGTCAGAAAAAGAAGTACGTGTGCATAGATCTTCCTTCTTCTGTAAAGAGACAGCTTCACTTAAAGGAAGAAACAGTCACTCATGCAGCCCCTTATCCATAGGTGTATGTAGTATTGCCCCAGCTCCAGGCTCAGATTTCCTACAGCCTAGCTCAGAAAGGGACTCTTATACATGCACGTGTGAATATCAAGTTAGCTGTTGGATATCACAGGTTTAATACAGTTCACATCACAGTTGTTATAATAAATGGGCACCAAACCACCTCTTGATAAAGCCCACTCCTTTATTGTACACCTCTAACATATTCTTAGGGCAAAATTTACTAAGCGGTGGGTTCTAAACCCCGGCAGTTTGGTGACGGTTTGGCTATCTGCAGAATTACAGCCGTCAAAACACATTTTACAATAAAATTACAGTGATCACGCTAAGCGAAAAAAAATGTGGATCCCGGGGACCCCTCCCTTTAAAAAATTGGGGTCCTACTCCACAGTTTCTGGGTCCCATCACATTTTATGGGGGGTGAGGGCAGGCAGCAGTTGGGACAGTGCTGGGGGCAGGTAGCAGTTGGGGTAGAGCTGGGAGTATAGGCAGGTATCAGTTGGGGTAGAGCTGGGGGTAGAGGGGAGTAAGGGCATGCAGTGCCACGGGTAGGGAAGGGTAGGTGCAGACAGCAGTCATGACAGTGCTGGGGGCTAGGGGCAGACAGTGCTAGAGGTAGTGAGGGAGCAATGATAGAAAGCAGCTGTCGCTGTACTGGTGCCTGGGGGCAAGATTAGGGGCATGCAGTACTGGGGGAATGGAGTGGGCAAGGAGGGGGCTAGGGCCAGGCAGTGCTCGGGGTAGGGACGGAGCAAGGGGAGAAAGCAGTCATAAAGTAAAGGGGAATTAGTGAGAGGAGTACTGTGTGACTGAAGCAGAAAGAGGAGTGCTGTGCAGACAGGTGTACTGAGCTTCCTACCATAGGTCTGTTCAACAATCTTCTCCGCATGGAGAATGGCATGGTGCCGCTCTGGTCACCGTTGTGTGTTCCGCTCCCGGCTCTCACCGACTCTGAGTCCGTTACTGTGGGACCGGGAGTGTGTGACCCGGACTTCCTGTGGTCACCATGCTGTGCTCTGCTTCTGGCTATCACCTGCTCCGAGTGGAAGCAGGGGCAGGGTTGCGGGGCTAGAGGCGCTGCCTTGCTGCTGCTGCTCATGTGCAATGGGTGGGGCTTGGCAGTCCACAGACTTTGCTGCTGCCCACGGGAAGTGGGCGGGGCCGGGCCGAGATGGTGGGTAGGCCGATGTCCTTGGTTAGAGATTGGGTGAGGGCTGAAGAGGAGGGAACTAGGGGGCAAGGAGGAGACACCGGCGGCTATTGGTTGAGGAGATGCCGCCGACAGCAATTGGCTGCTGCTGCGCTTCACATAGCGGGTCCTGCATGACGCGCTTAGTTTTTAAAATTGTGTTCCCAAGTGCCTGTAGCACGTAAAAATGCGCTATAGTGCATATTTTGTGATCCCTGAAATAGAACACAGGGCTAAGGCTAAAATTACTAGTCAGCAGATTTGGTGTCATTTAGAACCCGCCGTCAAACTGGCACTAAACCGCAGGGGGTTTAGAAACCGCTGCTTAGTAAATTTTGCCCTTAGTTGTTGAAAAATAATTAACAGTGTGCATCAGATGATACATAAGAGATGACAGTCCGTACCTTAATGATAATCATTCTCAATGCCTACAGTGTCATGTTTAGCAGTGCTCCGGACATCCAACATCAGGTGGTTCCCACATTACTTATTATCCTTGTCCCTTCCTTTCTATGTGTGGCTATCAGAGAGGTTACTGATAGTCAGGCTGTAATATGCTCAGGCTCCCTGGCTTTACAATCTTGTTACTTCAACAGGTTACAGGAACATTATCTACTTAGGATGCGGATAACTGTACACCATTGGATGTAGTTAATAGACCGGCGGACTAAATGCTGCCGGTCTATATCCCGACTGCTAAAGCCCGACGGGATACTTTAGATACAGTACCATTCCGTACACCATATATATGCAGCACCACAGCATGGATTCTGCTAATATTGCATTTTAAACTGTGTATAGTGTATGTCCTGGTCTCACCTCTCTTGGTCTGACCTGCCACTCAATTGGCAAATGTTTATAGTGGTGCATGTGCAGTAATCCTATAGTGCGTGACATGGGGGAAGTGTATAAATAAGTGGGGAAAATGAATGCTAAAAAAATGGCAGTTAACATTGGTTACCAACATAGAAGGTGATTAGTGGCCATAAGCAAAGTATTTCAGGTTCTTAAAAGGTGGCAAATGGCAGATTTTTATCTTTTTTATTAACGGCAGAAAAATTCAACTAAAAAAAGTTTTTTTTGTCCAAATTAGTCTCTAGAATATTTTAGGGTGAAGGAAAATGTCTGCAATGCGACTTTTAATTGTTTTTAAGCAAGTTTAAAAATATTGTAAAAAAACCACTTGTTTCTACTTCAGGGTCCATAGGGGGTCCACAGGGTTGACCTTGGGGTATAGCTGGATCTGGATCCACGGGCACCACGCAGTTAAAGCTTTGCTGCTCCCAGGATGCGCTTGGGTCCGTCCTCCTCTATACCCCGCCCCCGAGCCACAGGCACCTGTTTTAGTTGGTGCCCGGCCGGAGTCGAGTCACCCTGCGCAGTGGGGCTGCATAAGCAGCCCCTAAGCTTTATTATTATTTTTATTTTTTTTAAAAAGATTTTATTTCTCTATTTTTTTCTATCTGTCCTTCTGGACGTCCACGCTGCCGCTCCAACAGCCCCGCTGGCGCTGCAACGCCGGTACTGATCCGGGGATCGCAGCGGGACCCCGGAGTCAGTGCTAGCGTGGCTCCGGGAGCTCCCACTGACTGCTGCCGGACTCAAGGGGCCAGGTAAGCCGCGTGCAGCGCTTCGTGCTGCACGCGGGGGAAATGCAGTCTTTATGCCGCCGGTCTCTGGGGACAAACCGGCGGCGCTAGTAGCGGCGGCGGGCTCCCCCCCTATGTGGCATACCCCGCATGTCTGCTGACCTCCAGGGTGTAAGACCGGCGGGGAACCGGCTTCCCTGGGGGTTTAGTACTAGCAGGGGAGGCAGCCTTCCCTGCTTTACCGCTCCTCCCCTCAGCCCAGCGCGCCTTCTCTCATGCGTGCTGGCGTCGCTGGGCTGTTATCTCCTGGCCACTCCTCCTCAGTGCTCTCCGGCGGCCATCTTCAGGCAGCATCGCAGAGCTCCCAGGCAGGCTTTCAGTGGACCAGTCCCCCTGCGTACCTCTCCACTGATCAGGACAGTGTTCGCAGCGCTATAGCCCTCCCAGACACTGAATCTGGGAGGTTGATTGTAGCGGAAGGTGCAGTGAGTATATCTTCTCTGCATGGTATGTGACTTTTGCTAGTGCTGCTGTCTGTGCTTATTTCTACTCACTGTCAGCTTTTTATCTATCCCTTTCCTTCTCCTACGGCCCGCAGGTGCGTGGGGGAGGGGTGTTCTTTCTGTGTAACCTCACTTATATAAATCTACGTATTTGTGAGGTCCGACACATACTGCGGTGTGCTACTTAGTACCAGTTTGTGGGCTGTTTGTGTTGCATGCTTGGGAGTGCGTAGGTGTTATACGCCTTACCTTGTTTCGGTGATACACTTTTATTGCGAAAAGTTTGTGTCATGTCTGATGAGGAGAATGAGCGCTCTGTGGCTCCTGTGTTGTTTTCCTGCCGACGCTGTTCGGCAAGAGTTGACGGGGCGGATTTGTCTCAGGACGGTCTGTGCGGGCGGTGCCAGTTGGTACCTGGACCTTCTAAACCCCCGATGGCGCAGGATCCTCCGTGGGCGATGTTTACGCAAGTGCTGGCGTCGATCGCGGACCGACTTGCGGTCCCGAATGCGGCCCCTTCTAGGGTGTTGCCCCAGCCTACCATCCCCCGTTCCCCGGGTGTGACGCGTCTGTGCAGTCTCCTCTCGGGTTTCAGACTGTGGGTCCTTATGCGGGTTTGCCTGTATACGTGCAATCCCCCACGGTGCCGCAGCAGTCGATGGTACCTTTTCAGGGGTATCCTCAGGCGGTACCCCCTCCCTGGGTGGACGTCCTTTCCAGCTCTGTTCAGAGCCTGGCGGCTTCATCATCGGCCTTTCAATCTATGTTGCAAAGTGATTTGCCCCCACGGGCATCCAAGCGACCCGTTCCGGCTTCACTGGCGGCTCAGTTCACAGACACGGACGTGTCTTCGGATGACGGGGAGATCCATGAGGACTCTGACTCGGATGCCGGGGCCCAGGAGGTGGAGGCTAAGTCTTTCATTAATGTGCCGGCATTGGTTAGGGCGGTGCGGGCCATCCTTCATATTGAGGAGGCTGTGCCGGCCCCCAGGTCAAAGTACCCAAATTTTAAGAAGGCCAAAGTAGCTTCGACGGTTTTTCCCCTGTCCGACCAGTTAACGGATCATATGGCGGGGGCCTGACAGTTGCCCAGCAAGAGGTTCCAACCGCAGAAGCGGTTGGCTTCGAACTATCCGTTTCCGGAGGCTCATTGCAGGAAGTGGGAAACTCCGCCTGCGGTGGATTCCCACGTTACCCGCTTAATTAAAAGCGGTACGCTGCCTTTGCCGTCGATCTCCTCCCTGAAGGGTCCCACGGACAGGAAAGTGGAGACTTGTTTGAAGTCTATCTACTCTCTCTCGGGGGCGGTGGCCCGTCCATCCATGGCCATCTCTTGGGTGGCTAAGGCCATCGAGGGCTGGGCCAATGCTTTGGAGGATACCTTTCCGGAGGATGCTCCGGAGATCCCGAGAGCGTTGATAGGTCAAATGAGGGATGCGGCTTCCTACATTGGGGAAGCATCGTTAGATGCAAGCCTGCTGACCTCTCGGGTGTCGGCTGCAGTGGTGTCGGCGCGTCGGTCCTTGTGGCTGAGGTCTTGGAGAGCTGACGCGGACTCCAAAAAGGAACTGGAGGCCTTACCTTTTTATGGGGAGTTGCTTTTTGGTCCAGACTTGGACAAAATTGTGGACACTCTGGTTAAATCTAAATCAGCCTTCCTCCCTTCGGCTTCTGCACCTACCAAGGTACGGAGCTCTGCCTTTCAGTCCTTTCGGGTTCAGGGCAAGGCCAAAGGTCAGTCCTTCCCGAGGCAGTCGACGACCAAGGCCGCTTCTAAGCCCAAGAAGCAGGCCTGGAGTGCCAGGCGCCCTTCTTCCAAGCAGGAGGATAAACCTTCTGCCTGATGGGACGGGCCTCCCTCTCGGGGACCCCAGAGTGGGAGGCCGACTTCTTCTATTTGCCCAGTGCTGGCACAATACCACCACGGATGCCTGGGTTCGAGAAGTGGTCTCCCAGGAGTACGCCCTGTCTTTTCGGCACAGACCGCCCCACCAGTTTTTCTGCACGAGTCCTTCTCAGGATACGACCAAGACTTTACAGATTCAGGAAGCTATAGAGTCCTTGCTGAAAGCAGGGGTCATTGTTCCCGTTCCTCAATTACAACGAGGGACGGGGTACTATTCTTCTCTGTTTCTGGTGCAGAAACCCAATGGTTCTCATCGCCCTATCCTCAACTTGAAGTCTCTGAACAAATTCCTCAGGGTTCCCAAGTTTAGGATGGAAACGTTACGTTCCATTATTCTGGCGATGGAACCGGGGGATTACATGGTGTCCCTGGATATCCAGGACGCCTACCTCCATGTTCCGATAACACCTACGCACCAGCGGTATCTGAGGTTCGCTATCCTTCAACACCACTATCAGTTCCGGGCGCTCCCCTTTGGTCTCTCCACGGCACCGAGGGTGTTCACGAAGATTATGGCGGTCATGGCCGCACATCTTCGGAACCAGAATGTCCGGCTGCTGCCGTACCTGGATGACGACCTGCTGCTGGCGAGCTCCCTGGAGGTACTACCTCAACATCTCCACCTGACGATCGCTTGCCTGCAAGCGCACGGGTGGCTGATAAATTGGAAAAAGTCCTCCCTGATTCCATCTCAGCGGATGGTTCATTTGGGAGCCCTGCTGGATTCTCATCAGCAAAGGATCTTCCTGACCCCGGAGAAGGTCTCCTCCCTGCAGCTGCGGATACACAGTTGCCTGAGCAGTTGCCGCCTGTCGGTCCATTCGGCTATGAGAGTTCTGGGCTCCATGGTGTCAACATTCGACATGGTGGAATTTGCCCAGTTCCATTCCCGGCCCCTGCAGGGGCTGATTCTATCAGAATGGAACGGGTTACCTCACCGGATCCGCTCTCAGTTGCTGGAGTTGTCCCCGGAGGTTCGGCAGTCTTTGGCTTGGTGGCTTCAGACAGCTCATCTGGTCAAGGGGCGCCCCTTTTGGATCCCGGACTGGGTCTTGCTCACGACGGATGCCAGTCTTTGGGGTTGGGGGGCAGTGACCGGCTCGTTGTCACTTCAGGGTCGTTGGTCTGCGGAAGAAGCTCTTCTTCCCATCAACATTCTGGAACTGCGGGAAGTATACAGGGCCCTGCAGTCGTCCGGTCCCGCTCTTCACGGAAGGGCGGTTCAGGTGCAGTCCAACAACGCCACCACGGTGGCATATATCAACCACCAAGGAGGAACTCGCAGTCGGGCAGCGATGTCGGAGGTGTCTCGCATCTTTGCTTGGGCGGAGTGTCACATTCCAGCGATCTCGGCAGTCTTCATTCCCGGAGTCCTCAATTGGGAGGCGAACTTCCTCAGCCGTCACGACGTGCATCACGGAGAATGGTCGCTTCACCCAGAGGTGTTTCAGCTACTCGTGGACAGGTGGGGGCTGCCGGAGCTGGACTTGATGGCCTCCCGTCACAATCACAAGTTGCCCGTTTACGGGTCAAGGACAAGAGACGCAGGTGCCAGTCTGGTAGACGCGCTGTCGGTGAAATGGACGTTTCACCTGGCGTATCTGTTTCCTCCGATATCCCTACTTCCTCAGGTTCTGCGGAAATTCAAGCAGGACAGCGGCACGCTCGTGCTGGTAGCTCTGGCGTGGCCCAGACGTCCTTGGTACTCCGATCTGAGGTGCCTCTCCATCGACGCTCCGTACCTTCTCCCTCAGCGTCGGGACCTGTTGTCTCAAGGGCCCTGCCTTTACCCGGATCTGGGTCGGCTGTCTTTGACGGCGTGGCTCTTGAGACAGCCGTCTTGAGGTCTAGGGGTTTCTCCAGTTCGGTCATTGGTACCATGCTTAGGGCACGCAAGCCTGCTTCCGCACGGATTTACCACAGGGTGTGGCGCACTTATTTTCAGTGGTGTGAATCCAGAAACTATGATCCTCAGGTGTTCCGGGTTTCCAGAATCTTGGAGTTCCTTCAATCAGGTTTGGACCTCGGCTTACGCCTGGCCTCTCTGAAGGTTCATGTGTCTGCTTTGTCCGTGTGGTTTCAGCGACGGATTGCTACACTGCCGGATGTTCACACTTTTTTCCAGGGTGTTCTCAGGATCCAGCCTCCCCTTGTGCCTCCTGTGGCTCCTTGGGACTTGGCGGTGGTGCTACGGGTCTTGCAGGGTCCTCTTTTTGAGCCTTTTGAGTCAGTGGACCTCAAGTGGCTGACGTTCAAGACCGTTTTTCTCCTGGCAATTGCTTCTGCCAGGAGGGTGTCAGAGTTGTGGGCGCTTTCCTGTCGCCCCCCTTTTCTGATTTTTCACCAGGACAGAGCGGTGCTCCGCACTCGTCCTGAATTTTTGCCCAAAGTGGTCTCCAAGTTCCACATTAATCAGGAGCTTGTCGTGCCAGCTTTTCAGTCACCTGATCTTTCAGCTGGTGAGGCTTCCTTAGATGTAGTCCGGGCACTTAGAATCTACGTGGACCGGACTGCTTCGGTTAGGAAGTCAGATTCATTGTTTGTCCTCTTCGGTTTTCACAAGAGGGGTTGGCCTGCCAACAAGCAAACGTTAGCCCGTTGGCTTCGTTCAGTTATTTGTGAGGCTTATGCGCAGGAGGGTTTACCTGTGCCAGCCTCTGTTAAGGCTCATTCCACTCGTTCTGTGGGTCCCTCTTGGGCTGCTAGACGTGGCACCTCTGCTGTTCAGCTGTGTAAGGCGGCCACTTGGTCTACAATTCAAACGTTTTTGAGGTTCTATGCGTTTGACACCTTCGCCTCTCAGGATGCTTCCTTCGGGTGCCGGGTGCTCCTTTCAGCACAGGAGTGTCCCCGCCCTTAGTTGAACTGCTTTGGGACATCCCCAAGGTCAACCCTGTGGACCCCCTATGGACCCTGAAGTAAAAAACAAGAGATATGGTAAGAACTTACCTTTGTTATCTCTGTTTCTACGAAGTCCATAGGGTCCACAGGGCGCCCGCCCTGACGCACCTGGCTTCAAATGGGCTGTGTGGCTGGTCACCGGTTTTCCGTCTCCCATTTCTGTGAGTATGGTTTCTTGTGTGTTCCAGTCTTCCTTCTCTCTGTTTAGTCTCCTCCTCCGGCCGGGGCTGCTTACCAACTGAGGTGCCTGTGGCTCGGGGGCGGGGTATAGAGGAGGACGGACCCAAGTGCATCCTGGGAGCAGCAAAGCTTTAACTGCATGGTGCCCGTGGATCCAGATCCAGCTATACCCCAAGGTCAACCCTGTGGACCCTATGGACTTCGTAGAAACAGAGATAACAAAGGTAAGTTCTTACCATATCTCTTGTTATCTCCTGGGATGTGGTTAATATCCTGACAACCCGGATGCCGGCTGCCGAAATCCCAGCGCCGGGATGCCAATCACCGCGACAAGACTGGCGCCGGAATCCCGACACGACTGGGGATGCCGACGCCGGAATCCCGGGAGCCGGCATCCCGATCATAAGGACACCCAAAGCAAGGCAAGTAGTCAGAGGGGGGGGGGGGGGTTAGGTTTAGGCACACTTGGGGTTAGACACCCTAAGTGTGCCACTGGGAAGGGTTAGGGTTAGCCTGCAGGGAGGGGGGGTTAGGGTTAGACACCACCAGGGGGGAGGTTAGGGTTAGACACCCCCTATGGAGGGTTCATGGGCGTAGAGCATCGGCGGGGCGGGGCCTAATTGCGGGAGGCGTGGCCACGTCCCTCCCGCGATTAGGCTTGGGTTAGGGTTGAGGGGCCGCCGGGATATCATACACATCCCGTAACTACCATATGCAATTTCAAAAACTCCTTTCCCATCTATACGACACCCCAATATACATCTACCATATAATTAAACTCTTTTTTGAGCTTTTTACAGAAAAACATCTGAGAAATGAAATGTCATTATGGGCCAGATTATGGTATGCCTCCAAGTGCATGATTATTAATTGGGTCTTGGGAGGAGTGCCAGAGGTTCTGCACTGAGTCCTGACATTTTTACCTTAAACTAAAATGTTCCCTACTTTTCACCTACTCAGGGGCTGTGAGCTAAAAGCCAAGCTAACTCCCATTGAGACCCATGTTAACTTAATGCAGATTTTCTAAATGAATACGACAAAGTCATGGTAACCTGTGTTAATGCAACCTGCAGCTAATTGAATTCTGGCCTCTTTCTGTATCTCTATTGTTAGTCCTCAGCTCAGCATTAATGTAGTAGGCTACCAGATGAGATTTATCACCATTGGCTCGAACGTGAACTGAATTTAGACCCTAGTCAACCTCACACAGACTTCCCAGAACACTATACTTACATTTCTACCTGTTGGGATCGCATATCCCTTGCATAGGGGTGACACATACATGTGGCCAACATCTGTCAAATTGTATATGGTCATTTCTAAATCCCCTGATCCTGCCATTCATGACTACAATGATGGTGCTTAATCCAAGAGGCCTTACACCTCCATGTTCGTATCCTTCTCTCTTCGGTCAAAATCTACAATGGAGGGGAGATGGATCTAGTAACAGCCAAGTTGTATATGACCTCAGGGACAGTTTCAGTGCAATTCATGCTACAGTGAATGTCCATGTTTACATGGCAGCCCTTTCAGCAGATGCTTTCCTACATTTCCCAGAAGCCACTTCTCACTAAAGAGGGAAAGAAATGTTGACATTAAATGATTACGTATTTGTTTTAAAAACTGATATATTTGATAATATAGTAGAGCTATCCTTTATTAATAGCACAATTTTATTTTGGTTTGATAGGGGTTAGCTCATTACTATTATTATAATTTATTTGTATTATTATTTAATAATTTGTGATCATGTAGGCAGTTCAGTCCCTGATTCCCTGTTCCATTTATATCTATAGTTAATATATGTTTAACCCCTTGACTGCTATTGCTGTAGGATTTATGCCGCTTACTTAAGCTGATGACCGCTGGTTTACTGTTTTTAATTGAGGTTAATGACTGCTGTGCTAATATTCTAGAAGTCTGGAGGATGACTATGGTGCAGTATGGGGTGCTGGGGAAATTCCAGGACAACCAGACCCAAGGGTGGTGGAGCTGAAAGAGAAGCTGGAGCAGGAACTGATACGCCTGGCAGAGGAGCATTATGAGGGCATCTGGAAGAAGAAAGAGCAGCATTCCACAGAGGTATGCATTGTACAGTACATTCCTATATATTTTATAAATACTTAGTACTTATAGTAATATGCTAAGGAGAAATCCATCTAAACCTTGGATAGGTGATATATTATTGGATGTATTTTCCCCTGTTTAGTGGAGGGTTGGCAGTGTTGACTAAATATTCTTTCCAAAATCCATACTTGTCTTCAGAACCAAACAGAACAAATATAGAAAGGTTTAATTTGTTTACAGTCTAATAGATACAGCTGCAGAATGACATATATTCATATAAATACATCTGAACTTTCAACAGCAAATGACCAAACTGCTGGAGTTGGCGCAAGAGAGGCAAACAATGGAACTGAAAGTCCTGAAGGATTCTACTGACAGGTAGGCTGCCATTCTGTCATTGTGTGAGGCACTGTATGCAGACAGATTTATCATTTGTTCATGGACATACTGGAAGAAATATGCCTGTAAAATGTCAGGAAGACGTTCAGCAGAATTTAACTCAATGTTTATGGGAAAACTATCAGAGGGATGTGTCAATAGCTTACCAGATCTCAGTTAGGGATGTGGAAGCCAGATGATCAAACAACCACTCGTATGAGCTGGACAAATTATCACACACGGGATGGGAACCTGTTGTCCTGATTTTTTTCTGCCTATCTAGGCAGGTTTGGGCATACAGCCATATCTCAAGTTTTGCCTAAAATTAGGGTCCCCTAAATTTTAACAGAAAAACAGTACACCATGATAATGAGCAACGGGGCACCTTTGTAATGAGCAACCGGGCACCATGGCAATGAGCAATGGGGCACATTTGTAATGAGCAACCGGACACCATGATAATGAGCAATGGGGCACCTTTGTAATGAGCAACTGGACACCATGGTAATGCGCAATGGGGCACCTTTGTAATGAGCAATCAGACACTCTGGTAATCAGCAACGGAACACCATGGTACTGAGCAATCAGACACCATAGTAATGAGCAACAGCACACCATGGCAATTCCATAAATGCTACCCAGGGTAGTAGCAAGGGTGGTTTCAATGGAGCATGAGCTCCGGGCGCCAAAATGGACAGAGGGCGCCATTCAGGGTTCTGGAATTCATGGGGCGCTGCACAGTATGACGGCCGCCTGTTAATTTTATCTCGATTTGTTTGCTCTATATCTTAAATAAGTTACTGATCTGAGATCCATTTCTACATTTCATGCTCCCTCAAGCTGCCCAGATTGTCTCCTCTCCGGCGCCCCTGCTCTGTGTTCATCTTCTGTCACCTCCCCTCCGGCCCTCCCTCCTCTGTGATCATCTTCTGTCTTCTCCCCTTCCATGTCAGAGTGATAATATTCACTTCTCACCTCTTTAATTCCCTCCCCTATCTACCATGGGATCAGCTCTTTGCCCCGTCCACTCCTTTCATTGTGGCTTTTGTGACCACCCCTCTCTGATCAACTCTTTGTCCCTCCCTTCTCCTGTCTTACTGGCTTCTGTCATCACCCCTCTCTTTTCTTACTGGCAGGACTGAGTTTTAGAAAAAAGTGTAAAGTAATGAGATATTCCTAGGCATGACCACACAGTGTTATTTGAAAGGTCTTTTACAAAATACTGTATTAGGAGACCTGAAATAATAATAATGGTGGTAGACAGAACATGACATGGTTAGTAGTACTCACATTAATATAGGTACAATGTATATTTGTGAAGTAGGAGCATAGCTGAGAAGGGAGCTTCCTATAGGTGTTCCCTCTCCAGTGATAGCTGCTTGGGGCAGTAATTACAGTAATAGCTGTGCAGCCTGTGGAATCTCACTCTGGCACATGTACTCTGTCACTTTAAGTTAAATGATCAGATTATATAATACAGTCTCCTCTATTGACTAATAATGATTCAAAGGAGATAAAAGTCAGATCCTAGGTGCTATACATAAATAAAGCAGTGCCAAAGGAGCTACCCCTTACTGTCAGCTCACCAAAGCATTCTATTCCCCCAATGGGACCTCAATGCCCAGCGTGATACTGCCACTGTTTGCTGTTTTTCTCTTCCCTTCAGTATTCCCCCCGCAGGCTGGCCATACCCCACTGGCACAGATCAGTACAGGGAGGGAAGGGCACTACGACATGCACTTTCTCCGGGCACCATGGTTCCACGCTACTCCTCTGATGCTACCCATTACTGCCAAATGCAGTAAAATTCTTATAGAAACCTAATCCTGATAATCCAGGTTAATTACAAGTCTGAATTCTTGTATAAACAGTCTGGATTTCACTATTTTAGGGGCATTAAACTGTGATTGACCAGGGACACTAGAGTATGAGCAGTAGAAACAAGGATGATCAGGCCATACCAATGTCTGGCCTGTTTATTAGAAAAAAATAATTAAATTGCTAATTGTCATGAGTAGCTTGTCAACTATTGTTATGTGCGGCACACTCAAATAAATCCATTTACCAGTAATGCTGTGGTAAACAGTGCTGGATTAACAACAGGGTGGGCGAGGAAGTCACCTCACTCCCCCCTCCCCACAAACAGGAAGGTGGGGGGCTGTGGCATAATGTACACTACAGTGAGTTTCGCTCCTGTATTTACATATTATACTTTTTAATAACAACGCTAGAATATCATATTGACAACTTTATTGGTAGGGGCCCTGTCAAATTAGATTCCCTGCAGCCCCCACAAACCTTAATCTGTTCCGGGTGATAGAAAACCAGAGATGCTCAGTAAAGGTGCAAGGGAGCACTGATTATGATGGCTAGTACCAAAACCATGCATACAGATAGAGGGTGGGCACACCACAAGATATGCACAACTATGCATACTGTATGAGCGAATAGCCGCATAGTGTCCCATGTATGCAGTGCTGGAGCACATGTGACCAATATCCACCCTAATAGTCAGTAACTCTTATATGAAAGCAACAGTTTTAGGTCTAACGGCCCTTTAAGAATCTGCTTTTTGCAAGAAATTCCACATGAAAGATCCTAGAAAAGATTTTGCCAGATACAGAGAAATGAATGTTCATTGTCAGAAATGTTTCACTTTTGGATGGAAAGCAGTGCTGCAAATATAAAACTATGCTACAAAAAAACCTAAATGTAAGAGAAAAAAATCCCAGTGTTATTTACATGTGACACATTAAACCCAGGAATGGGAAGAGCTGCCTTGTGTCACTGTGAAGAACCGGGGCAGTTTACATAAAACAGGAGGGAGGGCTGTGTGAGGTCCATGCACGTGACCAGTGTGTCTTTCCACAGTGACACTAAACAGATGAAGAAGAAGCTGGATATGAAGAGGGTGGAGAGGCTTGAGGCAGTGAGCAAGAATACGATGGACAAAGCGGCTCAGGAAAGGTGATTGTGCTTAATTCTTCCAAAATGTCTCTCCTCCTAAAATAGGATATAAGTTTGGAAAACAGGGTCATATAATGAAGACAACTAGAGGCGTGGGTATAACTAGAACTGCTATAGATACTCATGGGTTCTAAAACTCCATCTTAAAGTCCCACCAACTAAGATCCTACTCCATACAAAATTATACCAAACACTGTACTAAAATAGGGAAATTTTTCCAGGTTGGTCAATGGCTTCAGGGCATATTTAACAATTGTTGAGTCTTAGACCTGATAATTGTAATTTCTTATTGTAGCTATTGACAGCAATAAGAAATGAAATACTGGCCAAATGTATCAATATACACCCACAGGGACAGGTGCTTCAAAAAGATCCTGCGATGTGTTCGGAGTAAAGTGACCGCATCAGCAATCCCTTCACTCCTCTATTGGGACTACTGCGCACGCTCTGTCTACTGACCACACATGTGCAACGACCATTGCACCCAGAAATGTTTGCGAAGTGTAGCCCATAGGCTACTATTGAATAATGCCATGCTTAGCATTCCGGAGCTTGGTAAATCTGGAATCTTCACAGCCCCCTTAGAAACCTATGGAGGCTGCGGCTGCTGTTGGTAATAGAGGGACCGTATTGGTGATATCTCCTGTGGTTCCTCCATGGTACAATCAGGGGATACTTAATATATGTAGGTATCTCCCGTAAACTGCTGTTTTCAGGGAATATCCCACAGATGATATTTGATAAATAGACCCCTTCATGTGACCATCTGTGGCAGTGACAGGCTTTGTGTGCACTATGAGTTGGAGCAGGCCTTGCTTAGCAGGTATTATAATCAACTGCAGGTCCATGAGCTTTTACTTTTTCACTGTGCGTTTGGAGATGGCTGGATAGTTGATCCATTTCTCTGTGTTTGACCGGCTATGCCTGGCTAATACTTGCTAAGTGCCACGGTTGTTGTGAGCGTACTGTACCTCCCAACTGGAACTGTCCTGCAGTCACTATAAGGACTGCATTGTCCCACTCTACCTGGAAGTCAAGAGGTCCAGCACATTCATGGGGCTCCGCTCAGCATAACAGAGCAGCAATAACTCTGTGCCACATGCACCAGCCACTGTGCATGCAGCATAGAAAGGGTGTTTGGAGTATAATTAGAGAGGGGTTAAAGGCCTCAATGTGGGGAAACTACGGGCTGTACTTTCTTTAACATCAGTCCAGCATCCCCTCCACTATGGAAAAAGCTCCCAGGCCTCAGACTTCAGTAATTCTCCCTTTCCTTCTGTATGACAGCCTAGAATCGGGAATTATCCAACAGGCAGATGGCTCACTCCAACAGCTTGTTTAATTAAGCCTCAGCAATAACAGATACTCCACTGCTGCCACAGTGCACTTAGGGCCCGATTCAGACCCACTCGCAAGCGATATGCGCTCGTGAGCAGGTCGATGTTAGGCCACTGCGCATGCGCACGCCGGCTCCGACGTGCGCATGTGTGAGACCCGCCTAGCGACGGTTGCTCTGTCGCTCCAGGTCTCGCACCAAAAGGGGGCGGCTATCGATTTTGCACCGTTTTGGAGGCGTGGCGTGGGGGTGGCTGGCCAAACGGAGGCGTTCCCATGCGAACGCCTGCCGTTTGTGGGCAGCCCCACTGACATCACCAGTGATGTCAGTGGGAGAGCCCTCGCTCTATTAGAGCCAGAAGCTCTCTGAGGCTTGCGGCCATGATACCCTACCACAAGGGTCTCATTGCAAGCCCGATGGTCGCGATGGTCTTGACCATCGCGATCATCATCCTGGCCGCTCGCAATAGCTGTGGGTGGTCACCCACAGCGCCAAAACGCCCTGATTCAGAGTGAGCGCTCTTACAGAGCGTCCGGCTCTGTATCAGGGCCTTAGGCCTCAAAAAGAAGAGACTAAGACAGGCTGGCAAGGATGTTGGCATCTGCACAAACTGGGCCTCATGTAAGTGAGGAGAGGGTGATGTCTTACAGTGACACCCTGATCAGTTTATAATATTGTAATGTATATTAGTAATTTCTTTGCTCTCTGTATTTTATATACTTCAATGAGATGGAGCATACACACGGTCAGATTTGTCACAAATCTGAAAGAGCGCTCGCTCTGAATCTGGGCGTTATTTTATTTTTTGTGTGCGGCCTCATGGCCGCATGCATAGCTGTGGGTGACCACCCACAGCTATAGCGAGCGGCCAGGATGATGGTCACGATGGTCAAGACCATCGCGACCATCGGGCTTGCGACGAGACCCTTGTGGTAGGGTCTAGTTCATCGCAAGCCCCAGAGAGCTTTTGGCTCTAACAGAGCCGGAAGCTCTCCACTGACATCACTCGTGATGTCAGTGGGGCCGCCCCCAAACGGCAAGCCTTCCCTCGGGAACACCTCCGTTTGGGCAGCCACCCCCCCGGCCCACCCACCAAACGGGGCGAGCTGTCACTCAACATCGACAGCTCGCCCACTTTGGTGTGAGAACCGGAGCGACGGATTGCCCATTGCGGCTCCGTCGCACGCATGCTCTGTGGGCCACCATCGACCCGGTTGCGAGCGCTCAGCGCTTGCGACCGGGTCTGAATCAGGCCCTTAGTTCCATCACAGTTCCCTGTGTCCTATGCAGGGACTGATACAGGGAACATGTTACTAAGATATTATGTGGTCTTTATCATACCAAAAGATGTCTGCTGTAATCTCCCTGTTAACACTTGCAAGTTACAAAAGCAGTCTCCATAGCTTTCTATAGGCACTGCGAAAAAGGGCTAGTTACCATGCTCTGTAAAGCTAAGCTAACACCATCTTAGTTTAGATGGCGACAGCGTTAACCATTATAATCTCTGGGCTACATTGCTGAGACTTCGGATCTCTCTTGGGTAAATATTACATTCACATCCACGGCCTTATGGCTGCATATGCACATCAGATCAGTGGGTTCCAAGCCCAGATGAAGGCTGATAGCATAAGTGATCACTTTACTTTTTAGTATTTGCTGGGACAGACTCTTTTCAAAATGCATGTCCTGGCATCTGACTAATGATTACTAGCCCTGAAAGTAGACTAAACAGCCCCAAAAGTATGCTATTAATAAATATCCCTGAAAGTACATTCCATGCCGTGATGTGCAGCAATGAGAAATATTACTTTTAGGAGCTTGGCCACAATTGTATAGAAATAGGCTCCTATGTCTGGGAGCCTGAAACCCAAACAGGTCTCCGTAAGGGCAAAAAAAAATAAATATCATACAGCAATTTTTTAGGTGGAGATGTATCATACAATCCCTGTTTTGACACTATATAATTATGCATCTTCTATTTGTTTACAGGTTAAAAAAAGAAATAAACAACTCGCATATCCAAGAGGTGGTACAGGTTCTACAAATGGTGGGTTTTATTAGTAAATATCATTGTACACGACTTCTGTCTTTTATTCTCATTTTTTTATACAGTGTCAACATATTCTGCAGCGCTGTACAACTACATGATGTTTATACTTTATGCATTATATCCTCCGTTTCTAAGTATACATACAAAGCAAAGAGATTATACTGTATTTACTGCATACATTGTCGCTCTCCCCACCATCCTGCCTCAGCCATCTCTACCTTGCCTACTTCCTGCCCTCAGGTCCCCCTCTACACACTCATGCCTCATGTCATCTGTCTGTCTCCCCTCTCCCCTAGATTGTAAGCTCCCTACTGTCTCACACCCTCATCTCTAGCACTTCAATGACAGTTTCCCCTTCCCAGCTGTATTGTGTACTGAGAATTGTGGTGATAATTGTTACTTGTGCTCTGTTTATGTTTTGGTTACTGTATTGTAATGTTCTGTGTACCCTGTACTGTCCTACTATTGACATATGTATGGCGCTGCGGACCACTCATGGCGCCCTATAAATAAAATGTAATAATAATAATATAATGATTTTTATAAGAGGCATATTGTAACTCCTGAATGGCCTATAGTATCTGCATCTTGCTAATTAAGCAACTAACATCTGTTTTAATTCTCTTCCATAATGTAGTTTCTAAATTAGGTCTATTATAGGGCTGGGAGGATTATTGTTTGCTTACAATAACCCAATACACAGGGCATGTTCACCTGTGACTTTCCCTCACCCAGAATCTTCCAATCATAGTTAAATATACTGGGAGTCATTTCCACAGAAAGAAATCTGATACAAGAAATCTTAAAGGTGCGTACACACTTAGCGATATTACTGAGCGATTGCACGATTATGACATCGTAATCGTGCAATTGCTTAGTAATCGTGCACAAATCGTGCACTATAATGTAGGGATGTGCAGGCTCCGATTAGTTCGGTTTTGCACGCCAGCTTCAGATTTTTTTCTCTCCAAAAAACGGGACTCAGAAAGAGGCAAAACGTCATATGTCATGGACAAATATCATCATTCCTGGACTTTTGTCCAGGAATGATGATGTTTGTCCATGAAAGATGACGTTTTGCCTCTTTCTGAGTCCCGTTTTTTGGAGGGAAAAAATCCAAAGCTGGCGTGCAAAACCGAACTAATCGGAGCCTGCACATCCCTACTAAAAGGTTGGAAACGACCAACAATGCGCGCTCCCGCTGGTCATTTCCAACATCTATCATCGCCTGAACATGGGGGCCAATCTGCCGATAACGACAGATTGGCCATGTTCAGGAATGATGGAGGGTGCCTACACTGAACGACATATCGTTCAGTGTAGGCACTACAGGGGATCAGGGATGACTGTACAATTACGATTTGTGTGTGTAAACTCAGCATTATTATGGTACTACGAAATATGTCTACTGCTTTATAATAAATAATACCTGTTTTTAGGTATCTGATAAATGGAACAACCAGCAGCAGAAACTAGAGGAGAAACAGTCTGAAGGGCTGCAAAGAATCAAAGAGAAAGGAGAGCAGGTAAAAACTCATTTGAGAAGCTAAAATATTTTTTTCTCCCTACGGGAGTGGGCGTGTTACCCTGACGGTGACGTCTGTGCTTTGCTGCCAGCACTGCGCTAGCAATGCATTACCTTTCTGATAAATAACCTACATGCACAAAGTATGTTTGTTTGATGATACATAGTGTGTCCCAGTTGGCAGGTTGGAGAACGGAAGGGAATCTCTAACAATGTCTATCAGAAAAATAAAACTGGCATTGGGAAAATATTAGTGGACACAACCATTATTTGCCATAAACTCTGCTAATGTGTATATTGTATGTTGCCTGGCAGTGGGGGAGCTGCAATAGGTGGGAATAAATTTTTTTTTTAAATAGCCTTATTGATATAGCAATAAATCTCAATGCGGTAATAGTTGCCATTTAATGCTGTAAATGTATTACCGGAATAAAAACATTTATATGAACGTGAATATTCTTTTTGGATCCAAAATTATAATAAGGCTATGAACATGTCTTTTTCTTTTTAATGATCTGCAAGCTTCACCAGCAGCAATACAGTTAATGTTACTTTGAATGCTTCTTTCCTGTGTGATTATACTCATTTCCAGCAAGGATTCCTATGTCAGCGCTGCCATGATTTATAATAATAATTTTCTGCTCTCTGCTGAGGGAATCATAAATACGTGGATGACTGTGACACATACTATTATGATGAAGTCACTTTATTTATAGAGATATCAGAATGCAATCTGCCAGTGACACCTGTATTTATTAGATGTGATCAGAAGATGACTCAGTACATGCCATAGTACATGTCATCTATACATCCACTGTTCTTACTGTTGCTAGCTATATTTAAAACTGTTTACTGTCATCCTGCAAACAGATATTTTTTTTACATGTTATGGAGCGTACACACGGTCAGATTTGTCAGACTTGTCAGATTTGTCAGATGAACGACTGAACGATTAAACGATCTGAACGATTTGAACGATTTTAACAAAGTTTTGAACGATTTGAACGATTGAACGATTTTTGACTGCATTAAAATGAATGGAATCGTCCAAGTCTGACTGCAAACCCATCAGATGTCAGAAATCGTTATCTGACCATCGGGAACGCGCATCGTTGATCGTCCATCGTTCAGGCATGTCAGATATGAACGATTTTCCTTCAGATATGAACGACTGAACGATTTTTAAATCGTTATCGTTCATATCTGAAGGAAAAATCTGATCGTGTGTATGCACCATAACAAGGGCGATGTGAGTCATCAGTTAGTATATATGGTAAACTAAGACAGAACTACCTATGGTGCAGCTAGCTCTCCAGTGCGTGGATCAGTGCTGTGGATTAGTCACAAATGAATTTATATACATCTTACAAAAATGCTAAAATGTTCTGCAGTAAAGAGGGATATCTAATATGGTGGGGCACCTGCGCAGGTCCCGTTCTGTGTATATTCAGAATGGGTCCTGCTTTGATGCACGCAGTGCCCTCTGAGCCGCAGCTTGAATGACAGGCCGTTTGGGAGCGGTTGCCGGCCTCTGTTCTGGAAAACGGGGGCGTGTTGCCTTTGTATTCAGGTACTGCCACGGCCAGGGTCTACATTTTACGACACAGACTTCTTGGCCTCAGCTACGGAGCTGCGACGGCCAAGCTGAGCAACCTCGGGGTTACTCAGATGGCCGATGGTCTTACAGGTGATCCAATGCTGCGTCTTAGGATACAGCACTCGGATGCAATGCTGTCAGGAGACATCTTTTCTCCTCAGACGCCTCCTGCGGAATTACCATATTTTCACATCGTTGCTGCGTCCAAAGACACAGCAGTGATGTGTACTGCTTCCATATCTGAATCAGGGCCCAGGTGTAATAGTGCAGAAACAGCCGTTACTACTACATCATTGTTATCACTAATCTAAGTTATGTCTTCCCTGTACAGCTGACTCAGGGCCTGATTCAGGGTTGGACACAATGTACTACACATGCGTCTGAGTGTGGTTACCGATGGTGGTCACAGCGAGGATTTGTACACAGGCTGATAGACAGGATGTCAGCATTTGTGGGAGGTAACGGGTGGGCGGGTGAGACACGTGCAGACAACCGTTTCTTTATACGCAGTGAAAATGGCTCCCGCAGCTTACTTCCCACAGACATTGTGAGCGACCGTAGTGTTGCTCAGGTGTTGGATGTTGAGACCGATTAGCGAACAATGGTGCGTCTGAGTACACAAGCAGCAGATTTGAAATGCAGCCAGTCTGCGGATTTCCGTCCACCTCTAATCACGCCCTCAGTCATCCCAAATAAGAACCTAGTTCTGCCATTAAGATGGTATTTCCCAGTGATGTCACATAGTGCCTTCACTGGGAGTTCCCCTGACAGTGTGGCAGCATTGTGCAAACAACATTTAGCTATTTGCAACCAAACAGCGTTAGGAAATGGGGCATCATCCTGAAACAAGAAATTCCATCTGCTTTATTTTGGTTTTATACAGCAGTGTCACACTCGTGTGCTGTGTTTGTGGACCCAAACTGTAGACTCTGGTAGGTGAGGGTTCAGGAGTACGGACAGAGAAACTGGATGGTTTGATATAATTCTGACTCATGGAATGTATTCTGACTTGGTGGAGACTGCCCAGTATCAGAAGTTGGCTGGGACCCAAGTCAGAGGTGCAGAGTCTAACACGCCGATGGTTTTCACCAGTGACATGCAGGTCGTGGTCCCTTGCTTGGGTTTCCCTGTACTGGCAGCTGACTGACACAAATGAGGAATACTCAGGAAGGACTTAAGTTAGGACCGGATTCACCGGAATGGAACCTGATGAGATTCACTGGAATGGAATCTGACGGGATTCACCGGAATGGAACCGGACAGGATTCACCTGAATGGAACCGGACAGGATTCACCGGAATGGAACCAGACAGGATTCACTAGGATGGAACCAGACAGGATCCCCCGGAATGGAACTTGGACTTAGCAACTGGAGCCAGCGGTGCAGCGAGATGGGAATTTGCGCTGAGAATAGCAGAGGATACTGCAGGAGTCCAAATGGTATCTCACAGCTAGGCTGAAGACAACATTGCACTGGCCACTGGCACAGTGCTGGAAACTTCCTTAATACCCCTGGATAGCCAGGGATTGGTGCTGAAGTCAGGTGACAGGAAATAGTGATTCTGTTGGCTGCAAGGAAGTCACCTGATTAGACGCAATATGGCTGCGCCCAGCAAGTGGAGCCAGCGGGAGAGTACCCACGTGGGACGCCGGGGGAAACAGTGACACAGCTGCCTGTAGAGAGAAGCAGGTTGCGGTCACTAGAAAGACAGTGAGCGGCATTCTGTCCTGTCGCCGTACCTGCTAGTGACTGCCGGCAAATCAGGACATCGGGACTCGCCGTGGCCACTAATGAGAGAGGACGCTGAGATCCCCCGGCACACTAGAACATCCTCCTAACAGGCAAATGGTGAGGTCTCATCCTGGGGTCTCTAGCTAGGGTTGTGACAATCAGTGTGTGGCATGGTATACCGAAATTTGATGTTTAGAAATGTCATAATGGGGTTGACTTGAAGCCATTTGTCTTAATTAGCATGTTTGATCACACTTGAATTGAACTAAAAAAAAATTCAAGTATGTTTTATACTTAAGTCAACTTAAGTGAGTGCATAAGGGGCATATTTACTAACAACCGTAAATAAAATATGGTCATGGCATTAAAATATCACCCCAACTCGCAATATGGTCATGAAGATATCCTTATGTATTTACAGAAAAAGCTCCAATGAAGTGCTGGAAGTAAAGTAATAGCTCCTACTATCACTCTGCGTCTGGGTTCGGACTCGGCAAGTGTAATGCCAATGTGGAGGGAGCTCATAGGCTATCATGGTCTAAAACCATCTGTCATGTTTGAACTATGGAGATCCTTTCCTGAGGGATTGGAAGTCGGGGTCCCAGGTTGGGGAAGGAACCGGAGGCGAGGGGCCTTCCTCATCCACAAGTACCACTAACTTACTGGGTGGTGTTCACCAGTGACCCCTCCAATTAGGATTTGGGTATAAGATGCACCCAGCAAGCAGGTCGCGGCCCTTTGGTCAGGTATCCGGCACAAGTGGGAAATGGAAGAACACAATCGCAGGGAATGCACAGGAGAACGACACTGGGAGTTTGCACTTGGGTGACGTACTGAGTACATACACTGTTGATCTAGACGCAGAGCTGGTACAGAAGAATGGCACTAGGAGATAATACTCGGAAGATGTACTGAGTACATACACTGTGGATCCAAATGCAGAACTGGCACAGGAGAATGACACTTAGGAGATGGTACTCAGATGACGTACTGAGTACACACACTGTGGATCCAGATGCAGAACTGGCACAGGAGGATGACACTAGGACAGTGGTGGCAAACCCTGGTACTCCAGCTGCTGTGGGACTACATATCCCAGCATGCACTGCCAGAGTTTTGCTATTAGGGAATGCTAAAACTGTGGCAGGGCATGCTGGGATATGTAGTCCCACAGCAGCTGGAGTGCCAAGGTTCGCCACCACTGCACTAGGAGATTGTACTCGGATGACGTACTGAGTACACACACTGTGGTTCCAGACGCAGAACTAGCACAGGAGGATGACATTTAGGAGATAGTACTCGGATGACGTACTGAGGAGTAATACTAGGAATATATCACTAGCGGAAAGGAGCTTGGAACCTGGAGCACTGCAACAGCAAGTATTCACTGGTAGTAACGACATTGTACAGGCAACTTTCTGTTGTCCAGAGCCTGGCTAAATACACTAAGGTAGCAGTTCATTGGAGGATACTGTCAGCTGACAGCAACCAATGCTACCATTGGGTAATGGGCTAATCAGGTGATGTAGACTGTCATGTCTGTGTCCATGATGGTAACCGCAGGAACCAAATCACAGAGCAGCACATGGATGTCCTAGCAGAACCCAGGCATAATCCTCAGTGCGTCACTTGCCACCGCACCTGGCGCCTGACCGCTCAAGAGGTTAAGGGAAGCTAGCGCTGAGGTGAGTAACGGTCGATCCTAGGCCGCAGCCTGACACCATCTTTAGATGCTATTAAAACTGCCGGTGAATTCCAAAGCTTGGTAAATCCGCATTTCACCAGCCCCATAGAAACCTATGGGGGATACTTTTGGGGTCAGAAATTGAGGGACCACAGCAGGTATTGGAGATATCTGCTGCAGACACACCTTTCTTACATGCTAGGGATGCACAGAATTTGCGGGAATCCCATGCAAACGGATGACAATTGACAATAATGCTGAGTATCAGACTTTCATGGAAATATAGCAGATTAGATTAAGTTTTATTTTCAGAATACATGAAACTACTCTAGCAATCAGGACTTGTTCATATGGGAAAATTTGTAAAGTGCTTGTAACATGCGCCATAGATGTATTTTTTTTTAACACATCTTCCAAGTCCTTAACATGCTTTGATACAAACTCTTATTACTACTGCTGTATAAAAAATAAGTCATATCACTGTTTAACATTGTAAACACAGCATTTAAATTTTAGAATACAGTGGTGGGCAGGGCTATTTTTCTGGAAAAATAGTCAGGAACTGTGGGTGGAGCTATTGGGGGGTAGCGCTATAGAAAAACATTTATTATATATACATATGTATAGTATTTACAAAAGAGGGCATTTAAAATGACTTTAAACTAAAACATACATTTTGGCCCAGGACTTTACTGCATAGTTAATGAGAGGTTCCTGCTGAAAAATGGCATTGGTGGTAGGTATGACCCATAAAATGCAAACACCCTATTTTTTATGTATTTTTTCAGCGTAAGTTAGAAATTGCTGCTCTTTGTGTAGATCTAACATTCAGTATATTCACAATATTTAATTTCTTAACAGACTCAAACAGATCTACATCAAGAATACCAAGGAAAGTTAAAGAGTTTGGAGCTGGAAATACCGGAAATAGTGCATGATTGTATGGCACCATGGTTTCCCACAGAGGCCAAAAAGCTTAAAAAAGATCCAATAAACTGTACAAAGAGGTGGGAATTAATTTTCGCTAGTCATGACAAAGTGGAAGCTACTGCTGGTAACAGCCAAGCAGGAGAATCATGGACACAGGACAACTTGTCTGCAAAAGGGCTGGTTGATGAGTCTTTACCAAACGATCTTGCTAGTGAGCCCACTTTACGGGATCCTTCACCGAAAGAGACATCTACAAAGGATGCATCACTGAGTAACATTCCAGCACTAGAGTCATCTTCTTCAGCTGAAGGGGGAACCAAAGGTACTGTGGGAAAGATTCCATTAGAAGAGGCATCTCCGCATTAATCTTCTTATGGTAGTAAAAAAGCTCCAGAAAAGATATTGACAAAATGTATAATATCTACATGACAGCACATCAATGGCAATAACTTTATGGAGTATTTTATTGTCCTTCAAGATGGCCTTTTCACATAGGAATGGACAAAGAAAAACTAAACTGAAGTCTAAATTATTTAAGTTTGTAATTTTATGGGAACCTAATATATTTAGGAGCTAGGGGATCTTCGTATTTAACTGTAGCAGTTTGTGATTGGTGGTATGCAGTGTGCATGTACAAACCGGGAACAATGTTGTCAGGTGAAAACAAATACTTGATTTATTTAGTAGGAGTGCTAAAACACAACCATATGCATACTGTAATCTAACAAATCAATTCAGAAAGCACTGTTTTCAGGCTGATTTTACAATAAATATGGTCCATACATGTGTGTAGTCAAAGATACCTGTTCATTTCATGAGTATCTCTTGTCCCATCTTCTTAATACAGTACTAATAATAATACATACAATATTTAGTAAATTGCTCCTGATGTGGAATCATACAGTAAATACAGCATCAAATTGAGATTTTATTTATAGATTCCTCACGTTTATACTATCAGATTTCTCACATTTATGCTATCACATTTCTCACGTTTATGCTATCATATTTACCATGTTTTCACTATTAGAAATCTCAGGTTTAAACTATCAGATTCCTCATATTTATATTTTATACTATCTGATTTCTCACATTTACATTGTATACTGTGTTTATACTGTCTGATTGCTCACATTTATACTATCTGATTTCTCACATTTATATTTTATACTGTGTTTATACTGTCTGATTGCTCACATTTAACTATCTGATTTCTCTCATTTATACTATCTGATTTCTCACATTTATACTATCTGATTTCTCACATTTATATTTTATACTGTGTTTATACTGTCTGATTGCTCACATTTATACTACAGTATCTGATTTCTCACATTTATATTTTATACTATGTTTATACTATCTGATTGCTCACATTTATATTTTATACTGTGTTTATACTGTCTGATTGCTCACATTTATATTTTATACTGTGTTTATACTGTCTGATTGCTCACATTTATATTTTATACTGTGTTTATACTGTCTGATTTCTCACATTTATACTATCTGATTTCTCACATTTATATTTTATACTATGTGTTTATACTGTCTGATTGCTCACATTTATACAATCTGATTTCTCACATTTATATTTTATACTGTGTTTATACTGTCTGATTTCTCACATTTATACTATCTGATTTCTCACATTTATACTATCTGATTTCTCACATTTATATTTTATACTGTGTTTATACTGTCTGATTTCTCACATTTATACTATCTGATTTCTCACATTTATATTTTATACTGTGTTTATACTGTCTGATTGCTCACATTTATACTATCTGATTTCTCACATTTATACTATCTGATTTCTCACATTTATATTTTATACTGTGTTTATACTGTCTGATTTCTCACATTTATACTATCTGATTTCTCACATTTATACTATCTGATTTCTCACATTTATATTTTATACTGTGTTTATACTGTCTGATTGCTCACATTTATACTATCTGATTTCTCACAGTTATATTTTATACTATGTGTTTATACTATCTGATTTCTCACATTTATATTTTATACTATGTTTATACTATCTGATTTCTCACATTTATACTATCTGACTTCTCACATTTATACTATCAGATTCCTCACATTTATATTTTATACTATGGGCATATTCAATTGGGTGCAAGAATATCAGAAAACCCGCACCTGCAAAATTTTTCCTGCAGGTGCGGGTTTATTGCTATTCAAATAGGTGCATTTTTTTTTCTTTTTTTACGTGCTGGGAGCTTTTTATTCACGCATCTCCAGAGCAAGTGCGATTTTTCCTAAAATCGTTAATTTTAGGAAAAACAACGGGACTTGCTCTCTCTACCCTGGCGATACCCCTCCCCCCCAGAGTATTAATTAAGCAATTGAGGGTTTTCAATTAGTTTAATTAGCTCTTAATTACTTACCTTCAGCAACGCTGTCTTCTTCATCCAGCGCCAGAAGGCGGGTCTTCTGCAGCAGGGTGAGTATGTAAGTGTGCGTGTTTGTTTGTAAGTGTGTATGAGTGAATGTGTGTGTGCATGAGTGTGTGTGACCCCTGGTTTGTGTGGCCCCCCCAGAATGGGGGCTTGGAGACCTGCATCTCCCAGCAGCCCTTGCCCCTCCCACCAGATCCTGGAGCCTCCCAGCAGCCCCCTCTCCAGTGAGAAGATAGAGTTGAGGTTACCGGAGACCCCCTGGCAAGTAAGTGCAGAATTCTATTTCAAAAAAATTTTTTAGAGAGCTGAAATTTTCAGAGCTGAAAACCCTGCAACCACTTTTTTAACATTTAATACCGCGGGTATCGGGAGCACGCATACCCGCGGTATTCCAAAATTGGCCACGAGGGCCGCAAGGTTTTTTCCTTGCTAAACCTCACGCCCAATTGAATATGCCCTATGTGATTTCTCACATTTATATTATCAGATTCCTCACATTTATATTTTATACTATGGGGCATATTCAATTGGGCGCGTAGTTTAGCGAGGTAAAAAACCTTGCACCCATTTTGGAATACCGAGGGTATGCGCACTCCCGATACCCGCGGTATCCAATTTTTAAAAAGTGGTCACGGGGTTTTCAGCTCTGCAAAGCCTGTGCCGTGTAAAAAAAATTATTCTTCACTTACCTCGGTAATACTGGGTTTGGGATGCGCTTCAGGGTGGTGGTGGTGTTGTGGGATATAGGGGGTTGGATGATGGAGGGGGGGAAGGTGTGAGGACAGAAAAAGGAGGGAGGGGGGAGAGACAGAGAGAGAGGGGGGGGTCCAGGTGTGGATGGTGTTGCACCGTACAGTAGGGGTACCTGATCCTACTATTGGATAGATATGGTAAGATTGGAGGGTACGTGCGCTCCTTGGTTGTGTGTGTGTGTATTGGTGGGGAGGGGGAGGAGGGAAAAAAACGGGGGGAGGTTGGGGGGAGCAGATGGCTGTGTGTTGTGGTGGATGTGTTGTGGTAGAACAGAAAAACAGAAATACAGAAGAACCTCAGAAACATTGATCATCTCACACCTCCTTGAAGAAGGCACCTGTGCCAAAACGCGTTGGATACCCCCAGACACCTACCCATCTTGAACCCACCTGCATCTACAGGGTGAGGGGAGTCAGTGAGGTGCTACAGGGTGAGGGGAGTCAGTGAGGTGCTACAGGGTGAGAGGAGTCAGTGAGGTGCTACAGGGTGAGGGAGTGAGGTGCTCCAGGGTGGGGGGAGTCAGTGAGGTGCTACAGGGTGAGGGGAGTCAGTGAGGTGCTACAGGGTGAGGGGAGTCAGTGAGGTGCTACAGGGTGAGGGGAGTGAGAGGTGCTATGAGGTGAGGGAAGTCAGTGAGTTGCTACAGTGTGAGAGGAGTGAGAAGAACTACAGGGTGAGGGGCACTGTAGTGGATACCTGACGGGGGGCCCTTAGAAATTTTGCTATGGGGCCTACAAAGTTCTAGTTATGCCCCTGAGCTCATATACTAATCCACAAGGTCAATATTGAAGGTAAAGTGGCTTATCCAGAGCTGTTGTTCAATTGTGCATAAATGGGGCAAATTTACTAAAGTGAGAGGTTTTTTAGAAGTGAAGATGTTGCCCATAGCAACCAATCAGATTCTACTTAACATTGTTAGGCAACATCTCAACATCTAAAAACTCTATCTTTAGTACATTTACCCCTACGAGCACAGAGAAATAATGTATTTCCTCATGTATGAGCCGCACACATACTGAGTGACATGCATCCACCTCATCATTGGCAGCAAATGCACTTGGTTTACGGCTAATCATCATCATCATCAGCGTGTATTTGTAGCTGTCCTAAAATAAGGTGCAAAGGGTTATCTTCACACTTGCTAACAGGCATCTATGTATATTTCTGCATAAGCCTCCCCTCCCCATCTCGCCATCCAAGGTCACGTGTGACTGGCAGAAGTGTGCAAGTCTGTGTAGGGCCACTTTCTGGGCTTGTGCAGAGACATTTCTAATGATAATACGCTAAGTGATCTTGCGGACGTCCCACTCTGCATCAGGCCCTCAGTGTTTATACTTATTTGAATATATTTAAAACAGCACAATCCAAATACTGAAAACACTAGCTAGGATTGAAGCCCAGCAAGTGTAGTAATGTGCACATGTCTCTGTGTGATATAGATTTTATAATTCTATATTGCTCAGCAATTGTGGCAAGAGCCAAAATGGGAACTTTATTACGGTTCCACCCATGTCCCCTGATAACACCCTTGCATTGTCAAGCCCGTCAGTGGGAACAAAACTTCTGGGTGTTGGGACCACGAGAATAGGGAAAACTCTGCCTCAGATGTTCAGTGACTGCAAGCTGGTCGCTGCTTTGTGACGTTAGTGTGCAGGGCCCGGTTCCCGATCACTGAGGAGGAGATGGCAGTGCCACAATGCCACGCCCCCTTTTCAGATGCATTCACTGAAGGCTTACTTGCCACGCTGGGTGTCATCATCCACCCCAGTGACGCCACTTTTACCCACTCCTCTAAGCCAATTCAGACATTAAAAAGCTGCTATCAATGAGATTGCTGTCAGGTAGTCAGCTGGGCAAAGGAAAATATCTTACGCTACAAAAACAATTTTTATATCTGGTATGTTCAACTGATATGCTGCTGATTTATGTAAAATGTTTCTCCATCAGGTAGAGATATAAACTCTATCCAAAATAAAAGGTACAGTATACATTAAAACGACATGGAGTGAAAGGATGTAGGAATTAGTATATCAGCCAGGGCTGCAAGAGTTTTTTGTAACGCATTTCGGAGGTTAGAACTAACTCCTTAGCTATCTCCTGGCACGACCAGGCCCTGGGGATCCTCAGCCAGAGGATTGAGAGTCAGGGAACTAGGGTGTGAAGTAAGCAACAAGCGAGGAGGATGGATGTAAGTCTTTCTCATCAGCTAGATCCGGGTATTGGCGAGACCTGACCAAAGGCACGGAGTCTAATTCACTGGGAGATCATCGCCAGTGGCCCCTCCAATTGGAATATATGCTTCGCAGCACCCAGCAAGCAGGTTGCGGCCCTCTGGTCAGGTACCCGGAATATAGCTAGGAGACTGGGTGACAGATGATAATGAAAGACACTGGTGTTTAGGCACTGAAGATAATCACAGGGGATCAGTACGCAGGTTAGTACTAAAGTAAATCACTGGTGATCCAGATGCAGAATAGCACTGGAGTATATCACTAGAGATCAGCACACGAATTAGCATGTGGCCAGGGTGCCCAGAGCAGGAGCCTGCTACCGCGCCCCCCCCTCCCCCCCAAAAAAACAGTGTTTGTGTCATATAATATAACCACTGCATATATACACATACATACATGACATGGTCACACATACATACAGGGTCACACATACATACAAACATATACACATACAGGAATGGTCACACATACTACATGCAGGCAGGGTCACACATTCATACATACATACATGAATACACATAGACATACATACACATGCAGGCAGGGTTACACATTCATACATACATAGACACACACATACAGGCAGGGTCACATACATACACACATACAGTACATACAGGTAGGAAGGGTCACACATACAGTACATACAGGCAGGAAGGGTCACATACATACATACAGAACATACAGGCAGGAAAATGTCACACATACAGTACATACACACATACAGTACATACAGGTAGGAAGGGTCACACACATACAGTACATACAGGCAGGAAGGGTCACACATACAGTACATACAGGTAGGAAGGGTCACACATACAGTACATACAGGTAGGAAGAGTCACACACATACAGTACATACAGGCAGGAAGGGTCACACATACAGTACATACAGGTAGGAAGGGTCACACATACAGTACATACAGGTAGGAAGAGTCACACATGCAGTACTTACACACATACAGTACATACAGATAGGAAAGGTCACACACATACAATACGTACATGCAGGCAGGGTCACACATTCATACATACATACATGAATACACATAGACATACATACACATGCAGGCAGGGTTAAACATTCATACATACATAGACACACACATACAGGCAGGGTCACATACATACACACATACAGTACATACAGGTAGGAAGGGTCACACATACAGTACATACAGGCAGGAAGGGTCACATACATACATACATACATACAGAACATACAGGCAGGAAAATGTCACACATACAGTACATACACACATACAGTACATACAGGTAGGAAGGGTCACACACATACAGTACATACAGGCAGGAAGGGTCACACATACAGTACATACAGGTAGGAAGGGTCACACATACAGTACATACAGGTAGGAAGAGTCACACATACAGTACTTACACACATACAGTACATACAGATAGGAAGGGTCACACACATACAGTACGAACAGGCAGGAAGGGTCACACATACATACACACAGTACATACAGGCTGGAAGGGTCACACATACATACATACATACACACATACAGACAGGAAGGGTCACATACATACATACAGAACATACAGGCAGGAAAATGTCACACATACAGTACATACAGGCAGGAAGGGTCACACATACACACATACACACAGTACATACAGGCAGGAAGGGTCACACATACATACATACACACAGTACATACAGGCAGGAAGGGGCACACATACAGTACATACAGGCAGGAAGGGTCACACATACATACATACATACACACAGTACATACAGGCAGGGAGGGTGATAGACATAACTACTGGGGTATAACCTCTCTTACCTTAATGTGGACCCTGCAGCTTCTTCCTCGACATGCTGCTGTAGCTCCGCCCCCTGCCGGGGTTAGATGAACATGTGCTGATCTCCACCAATCAGGGCTCAGCACAAGATCTTCTAGTGACCAGGAGTTTCTCCCTAGAGCAGGAAGGCAGGATAAGGGGCGCCAGTAGGCGCCCAGGCTACGCCCGTTTTGGGAGCCGCCCCTGTGGCGCATATCACGCTCGCCTGGCACGCAGCCCCAGCGGCCCAACCGTCCAAAGCTGGAACCGAGCGTGCGGCCATTCGCCGAGGGTGAATCTGCAAACCTCGGCTGGCTCGCCCCTTACCTCTGCCTTGCACACTGCTTCATTCCGCCACCCGAGGTTCTGTGGACCAGCCTCAGAACCGAAGCCCCCACCCTGCCACTACAGGCGTATGACCGCTTCGAGCGCTTCCTGGAATGCATTTGCATTGTTAAACAGGTCGGTGCCGACATCCGACAATGCACCCCATCCCTCCTGTACATGCCCTCCCTATTGCTCACTATGTCCCCATGTTGTATGACCTCACCCCCCGTCGCGGTGACCAGTTTTTTTACTGCTGCGTTCACCTTTTTCCTGGCTCTCTCCACCCCCGCCCCGCGCCATGCTCCATACCACGTCAGCCTAGGTATGATACTAGACCAGATAATGTGCACCGCACTCCAGCGGTCTTTAATCCATGCCAACTCTTCCTGCATGGCTGCCAGCAGGTCGAGGGACCTCACCTTGGCCAGGTCATTGCCCCCCAGGTGCAGAACTATCGCGTCTGGCCGTCCCGCCCCATCCTCCACGAGCAATAGGGCCCTTCTTAGCTCGTACCATCTCATTCCCCTCTTCCCAAACCAGAATACCTTTCCGACCAGCAGCCCCAGTTGCCTCCCGTAGGGCCTGGTGGCGGCCCTGGCTGCTGCCCAATAAATAAAGGAGTGCCCGACAATCCATATCCGCCTCCCTCCATTGCGCACTGCGAGGAGAGAAAAAAAAAATGTGTGGGGGGGGGTTAACGGGGATATCCGATTAATCATTTTGCTGCCGCACTGTCTCCTACAGGTCTGATATACGCCTTGTAGCTGTTGGACCTCCACCTGCCCAATGCCTTGATATCATCCACTGGACGCCCCTCGCTGGCCGCTGAGGTTGCTGCCCCTATCCTAAAAGAGTGGGTACCAAATCTGCGCGTATCCCAACCCAATTTTCCTACGCATTTCTTAAATACCACTGAGAACTGAAACCTAGTTAGCGGGGATGCATCCGCATGGATGAGAAAATTGTCACCCTCCCTGGGTCTACTAACCAGAAATTCCCTGGCCGCCATCACCGGACATACCCTTGCGTCCGGCTGTGCTCTTAACTGGACCCATCTGCCCCTGCCGGCTTGGTCGGTCTTTGACCTCTGTATCTTGCACAGTACTGTGTCGTCAGCTAGCGTCACGTCCGTGCTCTGCAGACCTGAGTCGCGAGAACTTTTGGACTCTGCCACCAGTTCGCTCACCCTAAACGCTCCCCTGAATGCCATGATGAAAGCTGTCCTAAATAATGTGGCCTCGCCTGCGTTTCTGCATACCCCTGGCACCATGCTCACTAGCTTTGTCAGCCTCTCATTCGTCACTGGTTCCCTACTGTCCGGCCTCCGCCCCTCTCCTCTGGCCCACCCTTTCATTATTGTGCGGACCACGAAATCTTTGGTCGCGTCCCTTTCCCCTGTCAACTTTGCAAAAAATGATATGCCGGCCAACGTCGTATTTGCCCTTGCCCTGGAAAACTTCTCCCTTCTCAGCCTGCCTAGGAAACTCAACATTGTCTGGTGAGGGTCCTTACCCTCTAGTCCTTGTGCACTCGCAAACTGCTGCCACTTCTCCCAGCCGGCTCTGTATGCTGTCCATGTCCTAGGTGCCAGGGACCGCTCAATGAGGGTGCTCAGACCGTGATCGGCTCGACTATCTGCCAAAGATTGGAGGGGCATGTTAAACCTGTCAACTGTGCCTGCGGCGCCGCTGCCCTAAACGCCTTCCACTTCTGTCTAGACAACGCGTCTGCTATGACGTTCTGCTCCCCCGGCACATGCTTGGCTCTGAATGTAATGTTGTGCCGCAGGCAGGCCGCCACTAATCTCCTTACTAACCTGATAACCGGTGGAGATGATGCCCGCTGGTTGTTTACAATCTGCACCACCCCCATATTGTCACACCAAAATTGTATACGTCTGTTGGCCAGCCTGTGGCCCCAGATGACCACTGCTACCACTATCGGGAACAATTCTAACGCTGCCAGGTTCTTGGTCAATCCAGTGGCCACCCACCTGGCCGGCCACTGCTGGGCACACCATTCACCCTGCAGGTAGGCCCCAAAGCCTATTGCACCAGCCGCATCTGTGAATAATTGCAACGCATGGTTGCCCGCTGCTGGCGCTTGCCAGATACAAACGCCATTGAAATGCCGGATTAATTCCTCCCACATTGTCAGGTCGTCTCGGAGGTCTTTGGAGATGCGAATAGCCGCCTTTTAAAAATCCTGCCCATGGGTATTACCCGGCATGCAAAGTTGAGCCTCCCTAACAAGGACTGCATCTGGCCTAGCGTGACATTTTTTGCCCTTGCGCAAAAACCGATCTCGCGACCTAGTTTTACCACCTTCTCTGCTGGGAGCCTGCACTCTAGTTTCTCTGAATCGATCTCTATGCCCAAATATGCCATTATGGTCTTCGGCCCCTCTCTTTTCTCGTGCAATAGGGACACCAAATTCCCTTAGCATGCTCTGGAGCTCCTGCAGGAGTTGGCCGCAAACTTCTGACCTCGGAGGGCCTGCTAGCATGAAGTCGTCTAAGTAATGTGCTATGGCCTTGGAACCTGTGCGCTCCTGAAAACACCACTGCAAGAAGGAGCTGAAGACCTCAAAGGAAGCGCAAGAAATAGCGCAACCCATGGGCAAGCACTTGTCTATGAAAAAATATCCGTCGTAACGGAAACCCATGAGTCTGAAGCTCTCGGGATGCAGGGGCAGCAATCTAAAAGCGGATTCAATATCCAGCTTCGCCATGAGTGCTCCCCTGCCCTGGCTTTTCACAATCTGCACCGCTCTGTCAAATGACTGGTACTGCACTGAACCAGTTCACTGATACCCCCTCTGGATACGATAGGTGCTGAATGAGCCTAAATTTTCCCGGCACCTTCTTCGGGACCAGCCCGAGAGGTGAAATCACTAACTCTGGCACCGGTGGGGCGCTGAACGGACCCGCCATCCTGCCTAGTGCCAGTTCCTTTACAATCTTGCCCTGCACCACCAGCGGCTGCTCCGCGATGGATTTCAAATTCCTGCTGCTAACTGAGGAAGGAACCACTCTCGCCACCGGAATCCTGAAACCATCCCTAAACCCCGCCCCTAACAGCTCAGCTTCATCTGGCTTTGGGTACCTGGACAGCCACTCCAGGATCCTACCTAATTTTACCGAACTAATTGTCTTTGCTAAGCCCTGCCTCTGCGGGTAGCTTCTGTGCGTGACTAGCCCTTTTTTTTCTGCAGTCTCTGGCGGAGTGGTTCGCACTGCAGAATGTGCAGGCGTGCTTAAACTTGCACTGTGCCCGTGCGCACTGCGACTCATTGAAAGCCCAGCATTTGAGATCCTGCTTCTGCGTGCCAGGCCTCCCGGCCCAGGACTTTTGAGCTGGCGGGCCCTTTTCCACCAACCCGCTAGATTGCGGCCTGAGCCACTCGTCCACATCTCTGACTCCGAAGTCGATGGGCGTTCCCCCCTGTACTTTGTGACTGAACGCCTCATCGTACCTGCGCCATACTGATCCTCCGTATTCCTTGTACACAGAATAAATTAAATCTGTATACTTTAGCAAGCCCGCTCCTGCCTCTGGGTAGGCCTCTGTATAACAGCCTGTGTAGGCAAACATGCCGCTGAGCCAGTGCTCAATGGTCTTGTATGCCTCAGACTGCCCTCCCCTAACCGCAGCTCTTTCCTTGTCCTTCAAGCCCGCCTCCGTCAATGAACAAATGTCCACAAATGCGCCTTTCACAATCTCCTTCCTAGTTTGCTTTGGCAAGTGCCTCGCCACTGACCCCAGGACGCAGCCTACTGACACCCCTTCTCGTAGGAACCCTCCTAACTTCTTTTGCTGCACCTGCCCCATCTGGTCTCTAACTGCATCCGCACCTGGGATGGCCGCCTTCTCTTTTTTCTTGTTTGCCCTTGCTAGCTTCAGCTGCTCCTTCAACACCCTACACGCATCGTCCTCGTCTGACTCTGACGAACTACCTTCCTGTGTGTTGCGTTGTACTGCTGCCTTACCGCTAGTCACTCCCGTAAATGTTACAATGGCAGTGCTAACATCCTGCGTAACCCCTGCCTTAGCATTTTCCTTATGAGCATCGCAAACCTTATTGCTCTCACTAACCTCCTGCGCAGTCCCTGGATAAACATTTACATTATGAGAATTGCCAGTATTATTGCCTTCGCTAACACCCTGCACAATCCCTGCATTAACATTCAAATTATGAGCATTGCAAGTACTATTGATGTTCTCATCCTTCCTGTGCGGAGCAGGATTGTCGGCCCCGCTGGCAATGGCGGTGGCTGGATTCGTCGCGGCCTGTTCAGCCTGCAGCGCTGGTACTGGAGTCCCGCTGAATGAGGCGTGGACCGTGTCGATGTCCTGTTGGGTGCGGCGAAGGTTGCGGTGCCATGAAAAACCGCCTGGGTGGGATCATGGCTGCGCGCCTGTCCTGATGCTGTAGGAGCCCCGTCGCGTGTGCCGTGGGCCGTGTTGCAAATACGCTCCGCTGCTAGTGCTCCCTGGTGCTTCTCCCTTTGTGCTGGCTCGGCCCTGCCATGCCGCTGCGGACTGCTGCTGTGGTTGTCTCTGCTACTTTGTACAAACAGCTGAACGTCCTTCTGCATCCCTTGTGTTAAACACTTGTCTGAATGCCTGCCGCAGCATCGGCAGCCTTGGTCCTGCGCACTGCTCCCTTGTGGTGATGCGCACTGCTGGTGGGCTGACCTTGCGGGCGATAATTGACTCCTTAGGCTCCCATGGGGGGATGGGAAATGGTGCCTGCTCCTGGGGGGGGAGAGGTATTGCGGGGAGACATGATATTGATATTGGGTACTGCTCAACTGGCCCTCCCGCTGGCTGCGGTGGGTCACACTCTGCCGCCCCCTGCTTCTCGGGGTGAAACAAGGTGGCTGCGCTGCCCTTTGAAATAACTGTGTATTGGCGAGGTACACCCATGCCCCCTGTGAGCCTGCTGTGGCATCCTGCTCACCATCTGCGTCTTCAAACCTATGCGCTTGCCCCTCTGACCCTCTTGGTGAATTGTCTCTGTGTTCTGGATATAATGTGGGGATTTGCCTCGCCGGCACTATGGGAGAGCTGGGGGTGATCCAAGGCTGTGGGCGCAGGTAACAGTCCTGCTCTTCCCCTCCCGACTCGGGGCCATCTGACTCTGTAGCCACCGGAATGGGAGGATCGGGATTAAATCGAATTAAATCGGGAGGAGGGCAAGATAAGCTCCGCTAATAGGCATATGTTCAACCAGCCCCATGTGTGCAACACTCTATACAGTCAGAGGACTGAAGAACACAATACACAATTTCTACACTTATATTTTTAAATACCTATTTCTAATATATTTCATCTTAATCAGGATGAGAACAGATACTGAGAAGTGCAGCTAGCAACCCAAATTAGGTGCTGGCCTATTGAAGAATTTTGAAAGGGACAAAAGGGTATGAATGATTTGTATGTTTTATCTAGAGAACCATTATCTAGAGGACTACAGCTTCTGGGCCTGATTCAGACCTGGTCGCAAGCGCTGAGCACTCGCAACCGGGTCGATGGTGGCCCACAGCGCATGCGCATGACGGAGCCGGCTCCGTCGTGCGCATGCGCGAGACCCGGATAGCGACGGGCAATCCGTCGCTCCGGGTCTTGCACCAAAGGGGGCGTGCTGTCGATGTTGAGTGACAGCACGCCCCCTTTGGTGGGCGGGCCGGGGGGGTGGCTGCCCATACGGAGGCGTTCCCATGAGAACGCCTACCGTTTGGGGGCAGCCCCACTGACATCACAAGTGGTAACCCACAGCAATGCGAGCGGCCTGGAGGCCGCTCCATAAAAATAAAAAAAGACGCCCTGATTCAGAGCGAGCGCTCTGTCAGAGTGTCCGGCTCTGAATCAGGGTCTCCGTGGGACGCCTCCATCTGGGCAGCCACCCCCCGACCCGCCCACCAAAGGGGGTGTGCTGTCACTCAAAATCAACAGCACGCCCCCTTTGGTGCGAGACCCGGAGCGACGGATTGCCCGTCGCTATCCGGGTCTCGCGCATGTGCACGACGGAGCCGGCTCCGTCGTGCGCATGCGCTCTGGGCCACCATCGACCTGGTTGCGAGCGCTCAGCGCTTGCGACCGGGTCTGAATCAGGCCCTTTGTGCGGTGATCATGTCATACACACAGACATGGACAAGATCACTTCTAAACACTTTATATTGAGTTGGATGATTCTGTAGCAGCTTTAACATACACAATAAACAAAATACGAACCACATTAATTATGTGCCCTATACCATCTTTACACATTTGACTCTATTAAGATTTCCTTGATTGTTATACAACGCAGTAATCACTTAACTTAAGATGGCTTAAATCCCAAGACACATTCTCTTACTGTACCTTTTCCATTACTCATTGAAGTGCAGAACATGCCTAAGGGAACCTAAAACAGGTATGGACAACCCTCCAGCTGATCCCATCTGACGCAACCACGCACACAAATAGGCTTTCCAGAAACACCTTCCCATCAACATTTCTTCTGAGATATACAAGTAGATCAGGCATGTAATAATTCATTTACAAATGAGCTGCTGCAGTCACTGATGTAAAGGGTTAAATAAGAAACAGGTCAGAAAACAGACACCTTTGAAGTGACTGAATGTGCAATATCAATGCATGACAGCAAGGTCTTTAACCTACAAACAGCAGCCTATGAAGGTTATCGGGGGCTGAACGCCATCTCAGAGTGTCGTTCAGTAACATCATCAAGTTCCGAAAAAAATGCTTTTTCAGAACTTGCTGAATAACTCTGACACTTATTTTTACAAAAGTACAGTATGTGAAAATATAAATTTTCACATGGTTTTGTGAAAAATAAGTGATGATGAATAGGCCCCATTGTTATGGTACTAACTGATGTACACTATGGTGACAGCTTTACTTCATCCTTTCTTGGGACAGTTGAGATATAAGAGGATCTCTATACCACATTTGGAATACAAGCAGAACTACTGTACATCACCACCAGGGCTGTCTTAACAGCAGTGTGGGCCCTGGGCAAAGCAATGCACTGGGACCCTTACCCACCCATTCACGGGAAAAAAATGCAGTGCCCCCAGTAGTGGTCCTCCCTGTGCAGTGCCCCTTGTGCCCCCAGTAGTAAGCCCCTTATATAGTGCCCCCAGTAGTATCCCCCCATGCAGTGGCCCCAGTAGTGGTACCCCTTATGCAATACCCTTTAAGTAGTGGCCCCAGTTGCAGTCCCCACCTATGCAGTACCCCCAGTATTGCCCTTTATATAGATCCCCTAATAGTGGTCCCCCGATGCAGTGCTCCCAGTGGTAGTCCCCCCCATGCAGTGCCCCTAGTAGTAGTCCCGTCCCCTTGCAGTGCCCCTAGTAGTAGCCCCCCCTTGTAGTGCCCCTAGTATTAGTCCCCCCCTTGTAATGCCCCCAGTGGAGGTCCCCCCACCCTATGTAGTGGTCCCTCGATGCAGTGTCCCTAGTTGTAGACCCCTCCCCTTGCAGTGCCCCTAGTAGTAATCCTCCCTTGTAGTGCCCCTAGTAGTAGTCCCCCCTTGTAGTGCCCCTAGTATTAGTCCCCTCCGCCTATGTAGTGGTCCCCCCTTGTAGTGCCCCTAGTAGCAGTCCCCCCTGTGTAGTGCCCCCAGTAGTAGTTTCCCCCCTTGTAGTAGTCCCCTGCCATGTAGTGGTCCCCCCTTGTAGTGCCCCCAGTAGTGCTCCTCTCAGTAGACACACACGTAATAAGAATAAAACACTTACCTGAATCCCCGCTCCTGCTCCGGCCGCCGCCATCCGCTCCTCCATCCGTCTCCCGGGCTGGGCCGCCCTGCAATATGGGAGAGACGTCATGACGTCTCTCCCATTACCCACTGCAGGAGCTGGAAGATGGAGCTCATGAGTGAGCTCCAGCCTGGCTCCGGCAGTGGGCACAGCAGTCAATGAGAGTCTGACAGACTCTCATTGGCTGCTAATTAAAACAAACACACAGCTGGCGGCTCTGTATTTGTCACTGTGTAGTGGTGACCGAACTCCGTCCGGTCAGCACTACACACGCTGTGCAGCTGTGTCACAGACTGCCCGCGGCCTGCATGGTCGCAGACCTCCACTATGTGGCGCCCTACTAGGCTGCATACCAGGGTGGATCGATCTTCACGGAAGTGGGGGATCACTTGTCACGGGTGGGGGGGGGTTGGCTGGCAGGCAGTGCTTTGCAAAAAATAAATATTCACTCACTGGCTGCGGCTGCAGGGGGCTGGAGGGCACCTTGAAGCTTCGGGCCCTTGGGCAACTGCCCTAAAAGCCCAATGGAAGAGATGGCCCTGATCACCACCCCAGGACAAGGGCATGAGACTTTCCAACAAAGTGCTCGCCTAATAGACAAAGAGCCTGATTCTGAGGATGGTGTAATCCAAGTAACTGCACCTGGACAAACAATGTTGTACTGCGTGAGGTCCAAATGTGCAACGACTGAGAATCAACATCTATAAAGACTGCATTTCAGCCTTGGCATCGTGATGAAATCTTTGCCCTGGGTGTCAGAACAGTAAGCTTCACCCCTGATAGGTTCTTATAAAATCTCTAACACCCTGAACTTTTATAAAATGGTGTACACTATCTTTTGGCATCTTCCCTTTTTTTAAATATATTTCGGGATATCCAATTGGGGACCCTTCAAACCAGTAAATGGCATCTATCAATCAAGAACCTGCCTGGGGCATATGATATAAGTACATTCTGAGGCTTGTAAATTCTGTTGGGGGCAGTCAGTAAATAAGGTGTTGACTACATCAGTTCCCTTTGAAATAACTTACACCTTACAGTGTAGGAGCTGTATCAAACTTTTAAGAGAGATAAAGAGGAGAAGATACCCATAACGACCAATCAGCTACTAACTTTCTTGTTATAGACTGTGCTAGATACATGATAGCTAGAAGCTGATTGGTTGCTCTCGAAGGTTTGATACATCTCCTCCAAAGTGTCTCTGTTACTGAGTTATATAATCTGCAGCCATTTTTCTTGAGATCAAAACTCTACTGAAACCTATGTAAATAATAAGTCACTACAGCTTCAAGATTACAACATATAGTAACATATAGTACAATTGATGAGTGGTGAGTGTAGGGGAAAAAGTATACTCTACCCATTAAGAACATAAAGTGGTGTCATTAGTGGGGTACAGACCTCACCAGTTGACACCATCCAAGGAAGTGACATCAAAATAGCACAGCTGCTCTATCTTGGTGTCTTCCCTTTAAATGGTGTCACTGACCATGCACACGTCATCCACACTGTCAGGAGAGGCTGGGGGCTGTCCAGCAGCTGCCAGAGTGCTAAGCAAGCCCTCAGCATGATGAGAATAGGGGCATGATGCCCCAAGACATCATACACCAGGGGGCGTGGCATTGCAGACATGAGGCCAGTCTAATGAAAGTTTATAAGAACCAGCTTCAGTACACGTATTAATTCAGACCTGATGAGGAATTGCTTTTCTTTGCTCAACAGTTGAGCAAAGTGTTATTGGGGCAAGCAAAAAATAGAAAAAAATGCAGGTGCACACTCTAACACTGCTAAACCTAATAATAATACTGCTAACTTGCATCAAAGAGGTTCTTCGCATAATAATGGCCATAATTATGGGCCTGCCCACCGCATCCAGGTAACCTCTGTCAGGCCGGTCCCTCACACTCCTATGGATAAATACAGGGCACGGGACCCCCAGGCCAACCCAGCAGATCCGCCCCACGGCACCATGCTAGTGTGAGATTATAAGTGATAGTTAAAGAAATATGAAGAAACTCCTATGTGTGAAGTCTTACATAAGTAAGAGGTTATAATTAAAAGTGTAAGAAGTGCTACATATATAAAAAAAAAACTAAAGAAGTGAAAAGTGTACATTATGATGCCATGAAACAGTCCAGCCACACCAGCCCACAGAGCCCCGCATCCCAATACCAGTCCCAAACACTAACACACAGCATATAGCAGGTCTTACCCTCATTGTGCCTTATTAAATGTGCAGTTCTAGTTTGCACACCCGGGAACAGAGCAACAGGACATCGACCACTCAGTGTGATAGGCTGTAGCGGTCTGGAGCTGCGGGCATAGCCAGGATAGACAATGATCAACCTACTCACAGGTCCAGGGGGCACAGTGGTGGCAGAGGTGCTGGTAAATCTGCAAGTGGAGCGTCTAGCATTTTGGTAAATAGCCACAATCACACAGGAGCTCCAGGACCAGGCGTCTGCTTCCTTGCACATCCAAGTCCCCTACATGTTTTTAATAGAATCTAACATTTGGTAACTAACTGCAATGAAACTCAATGTTTGACCTTGAGACCCAATTTAGAGAGGACCTCTCTAAATCCCTAGAGAGTAGGCTGCAGCCAATTCTTCCAGGGAGCGCTTACTTGGGGTATGATGACATAGAATTAATAGTTACATTCCTGTCACCTATGGGCACGATATTAGCGCCCATGCTCGCATTACAAGATGCAATTATAGCACTCAGATGTACTAAAGAGCACATGAAGCGAGAGGCCCTACAAAAGGAGCCCGTCCATTCTATGTGCGGGTAGTGAAGTGACCGCATTAACGTTCTCTTTACTCCTATGCCGGGGATCCTGCGCATGCGCAGTCTACAGGCCACGCATGTGCAGCTGCTATAGTGTACGGGCATGTGTAGCCCATAGACTACAGCGGTTTACACCATCCTCAGATGGCGTAAATCTGGCAGCATCCCCCATAGAAACCTATGTTGGTTGGGGTGCTGGCAGAAATGGAAGGACAGCAGCAGACATCAGAGATATTTGCTGCAATCCCTCCATAATACATCTGGGGATACAAAATATTAGTGGGTATCCCCTAAAAACGGATGCTTTCGGGGAATATGCCGCAAATATTTATTGATAAATAGACCCCTGAATGTTTACTGTGGTGGGTGGGGCTTGATGGCACAATTACCCCACCTACATGATTGTTGCAACTGCTCGTTATAAGCACATGTACAGATATTTATTAACTGCCATTAATGAATCACAGAAAACATCTCAAAACTTGCAGAAGTGTATGGCCCTAATACAGATAACAGGTTTCACATATTTCCGGCTGGGGAGGTCATAAAGAAATGAAAGAAAGGTGAGTAACTATGAAAAACCAATATATGCCAAATGTGTATAGCGATCTCGAGTGACCAGGGAAACACGGAATAAATGTGCTGTTTTTTTCACTTATCAGTAGAAATCTGCTCAAGCTGTTTTGGATTTGACTGTGTTCTAATTAACCACCTGCACCTGGTACTTGTATCAAAGAGAATGCCACAAACAATAAGACGCCCCAGGAGAGTTTGTCTTATCCACAAAGGGCAACATAATAACCACAATTCACAGTGAAGCAAAATGTTTTCTCTGGTTGCTCACCCCTGAGCAGTCTGCCTGATATGTGCCAGTCTTCTGCTACCGCCAATCTCTAAGCGACAGCTGTGCCCACAGTACATAGTGTCCACTACTTTTGAATCAAGGTTTGAATACAGAGGATAAAGAGCAATTACTGTTCCCACTGCCCTTTCTTATACTTCACCCAGGCTTACATAATGCTGTAAAATCCCATTAAGGGGGCAGTCACTTTATGCTCAGCTGATTAATGCTGTGTTTTTACTCCTAGTTTAACATACTTTGTTTTTCTGTCATCAGTCACAGATATCATAACATGGAACCACCATCTACACATCAATTCCATGGCAAGATAGAATGTCATTAATGTCACACATGAGATAACACTGAATGACTCCCAGCGGCATCCTCTCAGGTCCTGCTGGGGCTGCCTGTCCTCCCTGTGCATCACTATTTGACTTCCAAAGATTATATTTAGGTTCACAAAAGTAACAGAAACACATTTACATCAAGTAATATGCCATATCCAGGGGCACCGAGAGGGGGGGCCCAGGCAGCACCTGGGCCTGGGCTTGCTGGAGGGGCCTGGCGCCGCCCCCCTCCCTCTTACATCACAGCAGTCCAGCAACCGCAGCAGTTTCCTATGCCTGTGGGGGGAGCGATCACATTGTTCGCGCCCCCCACTGGCTATGCACCGGGCTGAGGGGGCTCACAGCACCCCCCTCCCCAGCGCACAGCGCTGCTTTATTATAATTTTTTTCCTAAGGGGGAATGGTCATGCCTCTGCGATTAGGCAGTGCCCCTTTTTACCTGGGGCTCTTGGTGCGCCTGGTCATATCTGCCTATTGATGAGCATTAATGCAATAGTTCTGGTGCACATAACATTAGCACATACCCTGTGCTAGCTGCGTCTGGTTCAGAATGCCCTGACTAGAATAAAATGCAGCTCAACCAATTGGAATAACGGATCATAGATTCCTTTGGTGACCACAGGGACCATTTATTTTGCACTTAGGGCAACGCAGAGGGAATGCTCGACGGAGAAAAGTTTTCAGTATTCTTTTCCTCCTACACTCCATCAAACATTCACCCCAGACTTGCCTACCCCCCTGCTTTGGCCGGGAGCCTCCCGAAAATCGGGTGCTGCTCGCGACCTCCCGGGAAGGCCCCCCTCCTATCCCCCCGCAATAACCCCTGCAACCCCCACAGTGGGGGGGCGGTGACGCGATTTGGCATTGTATAGCAGGGGCGGGGCCAAACTGACGCAATTGCGTGGCCCTGCCCTGCCCACAAGTGCCTGTCACCCGCACGGCCACTTCCCCTTGTCCTGGCCACGCCCCCCCATCCTGTGCCGATATGGCTGCTCCCTCCCGGAAGGCCAGCTTTAGGGTTCCTGGACCTGTGAGTCCACTGAAGAAATATTGCTGTATTGGAAGACTTTGTGTGACATCTTGCCTGTGAAACTGCCATATCTTGTGTACCTGCCTGTGGTGAGCAATAAAAGCTACAGATGGATTTTACCTGGTCTATGTGATTCTTGTCACATTTGGGGGCCTATTCATTAAACATTAAAATTCTCTGGAGATAATTAGCTTTAGAACTCTCAGGGAGTTCTAGCTAATTATAGGTGGAATTCATCATTCCACCTCTCCATAAGTATCTATTCCGAAAAACTGTCATTTTTGCGATGACAGCTTTTCGGGAAATAGATACTTTTCCCTGCCTACACTACCTTATCGCATCTGGAAACAGTGCTGCGCATGCACTGGTACATCTGTAAAACCAGCGCATGCGCAGCACTGCCTACAGATGCGTTAAGTTTTGTACCCCCCCGATCCCCCCTACCCCCCTCCCCCCTCCGCTCACCTTCCCCCCCCGACTTACCTGTCCGCGCAGCAGCCTCCGGCTCCATCCTGCTGGTCTGTCATGTGGTTTCCCAGCAGACCACATGACAGATTAGAAAAAAAAATAAAAATTTTTCTTTTTCCAAACTTTCTTGTGCTCTGCTGGGGAGCACACATGACAGATCAGCCTCCGGAGCCTGATGACGGAGCAGAGCGCCGGAGGGACTTGTCGGGGGACCTGCACACGCTGATACAGGTAAGTGGATTCTGCTATTCGCCACCTCACAGTGGCGAATAGTAACTGCATCAAATTCCGAAAATTGATAATTTTCGGAATTTGATGAATACAACAATTTCCACATCCCCATACTAATGTATGGGGAGTGTGGAAATTAACGCAGGGGAACTTAGCAAGGAGATATCTGTGATATCTCCTGTGTTAAGTCTGTTCATGAATACCAAAATAACGTTATTTAAGGAAAATGTCCTTAAAAACGTTATTTTAGTGTTGATGAATAGGCCCCTTGGAGTCTGAACAAGGACCTTGCTGGATACTGCTACGCAGCAAGAGCCCAGATACAGTGACCGGATCCACCCACAGCGCAGCAGCTTGGTGAGTGAGTCGCTTTACTAGCAGCTGGGTGGGTGAGTGTGGCAGGGCAGCCATAAAATGGCAATTGTTCACAGTGATAATATGTCTGTGTATATGCAAATTGTGCACAATATAAAAACTGCTTAAATCTGTTTATGGGTGAATGGCCAGGGTATGTGGTACAGTTTTAAGAGAAGCCAGCTGATTTTGGAAGCCTGGCTTCCAAAATAGAATATATAAAGCCTCCTAAGTTTGTCCATAAAGGGATAAGCAGTGTAATATTGAGGAGCTTTTGAAAAGTTTTGCTGAATTAGCTGCAGGTAGTGAGATGTCTATAATAGTGCAACAATACAATTTCAGCTGTGGATACTGTGGAGCCTTCACCAATCTCCAAAATCAAACATAGAAACAAATATAGTAACCCTTTAGGCGATATTGTAGTTCACATACAGTCCAAATAACCAGTGTATTTAAAAGAAAGAAGTCTTACTCATACAAATATTATTGCTGAGTATTTTCTTATTAATACACTTGTCCATGTATATGCAACTCTTCAAGTATCTCAGATGGATCCTTAATGATTTTTCATTGCCAGCAGAATAAATCACTTTGAATATAAACAGAAAAAATTCCGCCACACATAGTGTATTATCTTCAAGAAAATAAACACATTTTTTTATTTACACATAGCACTGACAATTTGTTAAAATATATAAAGTATATAACTCCACCAATTGGGGATAATGACCACTGGAAGTCTTGCTTCACCGGGGTTTAACACATCACCTGTTCCAAAGAGATGGTAGTGGTATCTCTGGTTAGCTAATGCCGGCAATCAGCTTCCAAAAGCATCCAAGTCTGGTGTGTCCACCAAGCGACAGCAGTGTTCCAGCTAAAAACCCAGTCACCGGCCTAATGCATTTTGGTCTGAGACCTTCCTCACAGGCATCCAATTGGTGGAGTTACTGTATATGCTTTATATATTTTAAGAAATTGTGAGTGCTATGTGTAAATTAAATTTTTTGCTTATTTTCTTGAAGATAATACACTAGGGACCTCATTCAGAGCTGCTCGGAAAATGCGAGTGCTCGATCTGAATGAGGGCGGCCACTTCTCAGTAAAGCACTGGCCTCCTGGCCACTCGCTAAGCTGTGGGTGACCACCCACAGCTTTAGCGAGTGGCCAGGTTGATGGTCGCGATGGTCAAGACCATCTCGACCATCAGGGCTTGCGAAGAGAACCTTGTGGTAGGGTCTCGTCTTCCGCAAGCCCCAGTGAGCTTTCGGCTCTAATAGAGCTGGAAGCTCACCACTGATGTCACAAGTGATGTCAGTGGGGCCGCCCCCAAACGGCAGGCGTTCCTTCGGGAACTCCTCCATTTGGCCAGCCACCCCCCCACCCCGCCTACAAAACGGTGCGAGCTGTCGATCACCATTGACACCCGCCCCTTTTGTAGTGAGTCCTGGAGCAACAGAATTTCTCTCTTGCTCCGGGGCTTGCGCACGCGCAGTGCGGCCGCTGCACGTGCGCAGGGCCTCAACATTGACCCGCTTGCGAGCGGGTCTGAATGAGCCCATATGTGTGGCAGAATTTTTTCTGTTTATATTCAAAGTGATTTATTCTGCTGGCAATGAAAAAACATTAAGGATCCATCTGAGATACTTGAAAAGTTGCATATACATGGACAAGTGGATTAATAAGATAATACTCACCAATAAAAATTGTATGAATTAGCTGCAGGGCAACAAGCTCTGGCAGCAGGACAATAAGCGCAGGTGCAAGGACAGCAAACTTTGATTCAAGGACAACAAACTCAAATACAGTTATTACATGCAGAGTTAACTGAAATAAGGAAAGGTAGGCATGAGCGAGAGGTGTTACAGAAGCTTACTCCATCTGATGACATTGGAACTTTTCTGTGCACCTTTGAGCGTACTGCTGCACGTTTAAAATGGCCTGAGGAGGAGTGAGCTGCCAGACTTGCTCCCTGTCACACAGGGGAACCCCAGAGAGCATATGTTGATTTAAACGTGACTTAGGCAAACTCCTATCCGCACTTGAAAAAGACTATATTAAGCAGAGATGGAGTGCCTGTACCTAGCAAAGATCAAGAGTATCAGGAATGGCAGCTAAACCCGTCTGAAGCTCCAGGCTGAGTAAGGCGTGGTTGCAGCCGGATAAGAACTCTGCTTAGTGTATAGTAGATGTGGTGGCTTTGAACCATGCTGTGTGGGTACTAGATCGTGTGGTGCAATAGTGGGCTCTACAGGCTGATCCTCAAATGTTTGAGGAGGTAGCGGTGGTGATTTAATGGTACCTGACTTTTGGGAAGTTAAACAAAGCCAAACAGGAATTCCAGCCAGTTAACAAAGCCTGGAACCCAGGTCCCAGTTGTTAAAGCCAACAACCCACCTCCAGTGGTGTGTTTTGATTGTGGCACTGCCCAAAGCAGGGCGAGCCGATAGACTGTAGTACTGGAGAAACAACTCGACCAGTGGTCAGCATGGCTGCTGGAAGCACTTCACTGGCGCAAACCACCTTTTTTCGTTTGATGGTCCGAGTGGAAGGCCGGGAAGTCTGGACCTTAGTGGATACTGGCAGCGAATTTTACATCATCTCTGCAAACTTGGTTCCAACTGGGGCTGATCGGGTGCTACCCCCAGTAAAGATTATGGACCTCATTCAGAGTCGGTCGTTGCGGCCGCACGGTTGTACGCCACCGATGTTCGCTAAATGGCGCATGCGGAAAGTTCACAATGCGCGTGCACATACTAGCTGCTACGATCAGAAATTTCTCTCTCCTTGAACACAGCCAGGTCGGTAGTTTGAGTGACAGAATGAGGCGTTTGTGGGTGGTAACAGGGGAAGGTGTTTGAAAACGGGGGAGTGGAGATCCGAACGCAGGCATGCCTAATTATGCGAACGGCATTTTATGGGAGTGCATAATTAACAAAGTAGTGTCATGGCACACGTGACATGGGTGGTTTGTACACTGACCTGATCGTAGTGCTTAAGAGAGGGTATGGTCAACCTTAAGCTCTACGACCAGTACTGATGGTTACCGATGGTCTCGATTAATCCTTATATGGCCGGAGATGACGTGTAATGCATACGAGAAGGGGGCGTATTTTTTGTCTTACGCCGCATCCTCCCCTTGGTCGGCCAGCTAACGATCCGATCTTAAGGACGCAACTTGCGAGTGCATCATTTGCATATCCGGCCCTTTTTCCCTTACGACCATGCGGCCGCAACGACCGACTCTGAATGAGGTCCTATATGTGTACATGGGAATGTAGAAAAATGCCCCCGAGTGCACCTCCCAATAGTGATCAAAGGGCGATGCCTGAAGGTGGTAGCCACAGTAGTGGCCAGACCACCCTACCCATTGATCCTAGGTCTGGACTTTCCATTGTTACAAGAAATGTCCCAGGAGCCAAGCTCTGCTGTTTCCCAAAGTTTGGTGGCTGTAACGCCCTCCTTGGCCAGTGAGCAGCCGGAGGGGAGTGAGCCAGAGACACAGTGGGTTCCCATTGGCAAGGAAGAGTCCTTGCAGGACTTTGGCCAGGATCAACAGAATGATGGGAACTTGATAAATGCATTTGAAAATGTTGTAGAGATAAATGTTAAAGTAATCACGGCTTTACCAGCAGAAGGGGTACCATACTTTGCATTGAAAAATGATTTGTTATATCGTGTAACCTATTTGCAGGAGAGTAGACCAATTGTTGGTTCCCCGGAAACACAAGCATTTGGTGTTAAGGGCGGCTCATACACACCTGTGGGGTGGCCATTTGGAGGAGGAGAAAAATCTCCAGCGTATTCAGTTAAGATTCTTCTGGCCCTGCATTCATGCAACAGTAAAAAAGTATTGTCAGGAATGTCCAGTCTGTCAGAAGACAGCACCCTGGCCAGTGTTTCAGGCACCCTTGGTTCCCCTACTTGTCATTTCCATACCTTTTGAGAGAATTGGTATGGATCTGATAGGGCCGGTGGAAAAATCTGCTCATGGGCATCAATACATATTAGTGGTGGTAGATTATGCCACAAGGTACCCAGAGGCCATCATGCTATGTAACATGAAATCTAGCACTATTGCCCGGGAATTGTTGATGCTACTGTATATACCTGCATGGGAATACCAAAGGAGGTCTTAACGGACCAAGCTAACCCTTTTGTCTCTAAACTAATGAAAGATATGTGCCGACTGTTAAAGATGGATAGGACTACTAGCTCAGTTTAACACCCGCAAACAGATGGGCTTGTTGAACGCTTTAACCAGACCCTTAAACAAATGATAAAAAGGGCGGTGTCTAAGGAAAAGTGAGATTGGGACTTACTCCTACCCTATTTAATGTTTGCAATTCAAGAGGTGCCCCAATCCTCTACGGGATTTAGTTCCTTTTAACTCCTCTATGGGAGGCAACCTAGAGGGATTTTAGATCTGTTGAAAGAAGGCTGGGAACAACAGTCCTGCCAAGAGCCTAACATCGTTCAGTTTGTGACCCAATTGTATGGCCGTTTAATGCAAATTGCGCAACCCGTGAACGAGCACATGGATAGGGCACAACAGCGTCAAAAACATCGATATGACGTGACCGTGGTTAATCGGTCTTTTAAACTGGAAGACAAGGTACTGGTTATGGTACCCACCACTGAAAACAAGATGTATGCCCAGTGGCGAGGCCTTTATGAAGTTATAGAGGCAGTGGGACCTGTTAATTATAAGGTTTGACAGGAGGGTAGAAGGAAAGAAGTGCATATCTACCATGTAAACCTGTTAAAACCCTGGAAAGAGAGCGCTGGTCAGCCCTCTTTGGTTGCCAAGAAAACCCCAGGATGTCAGGTTCCCACTGAAGTTTCCCTTAATCCCCGCCAGAAACGGTGAGTTTAGTAGCACAGCACCAAGATGTGTTCTCTGCCATTCCAGGAAAAACCCAAATTATCCAGCATTATATAGTTACTCCTCCCGCTGTGGTAATAAAACAGAGGCCATACTGTATATCCAAGGCAAAGCGGGCAGCGGTTAAACAGGAAGTAGAGGAAATGCTGCGCCAGGGGTCATAGAGGAATCAAATAGCGAATGGAATAATCCCATAGTTTTAGTGCCTAAGCCTTCAGGTGGTTTAAGATTCTGCAATGATTTTCGCAAATTAAATAAAGTGTCACAGTTTGATTCCTAACCGATGCCCTGGTTGAACGAGCTGGTGGAGAATTTAGCAAACAGTCAGTGTCTCACCACCCTAGATTTGACAAAAGGATATTGGCAGATTCCTTTAACTGAGGCTGCTAAGGCCAAAACAGCCTTCTCTACCCCAGATTGTTTGTTTCAGTATAAAATGCTGCCGTTTGGTCTGCAACATCACAAGATATATGCAGCTGCTCATCTAGATGACATAGTCATCTTTATCCCCGACTGGGAGTCACACCTACCAAGAGTTGAAGAAGTGTTGCAATCTTTACAGGCACATGGGTTTACTGCTAATCCTGAGAAGTGTTGCATTGGAATTTGGAGGAAAAATATTTGGGATATATTGTAGGCAGAGGGCAGGTAAAACCTCAGCCCAGTAAGATGGAGGCGGTCCTCACATGGCTTAAACCCAAATGTAAATCCCAGCTAAGAACATTCCTTGGCCTAATGGGTTACTACCACAGATTCATTCTTGATTTTGCCACTAGGGCAGCACCATTAACTGAGTGTCTTAAAAAACAGTCCCCAGTTAAGATACTATGGTCTAGAGCAGCAGAAGCTGCATGGCAGGATTTAAGGCGCCCCTTGAGTGCAGAACCTGTTCTGCAGGTTCCTAACTTTAAAAAGCAGTTTATATTGCAGACAGATGCCTCAGGTACAGGATTGGGAGCAGCCCTTTCCCAAGTGGTAGTAGGGGAAGAGAAACCCATCCTCTACCCTAGCTGGAAATTGCTGCCCAGGGAGCGCAAGTACTGAACTGTGGAGCAAGAGTGCTTGGCAATCAAGTGGGCAGTAGACTCGTTAAAATATTATTTGTTGGGGCGGGAGTTTCTGTTGGTTACAGATCATGCCCCTTTACAATGGATGCACACGAACAAAAAAGTAACCCGCTGGTTTTTGTCTTTGCAGTCATTTAAGTTTGAGATGCAGCATCGTCAATGCTGATGCCCTTTCCAGGAAGTTTGTTGGGGCCAATCCTCAAAGCAACCCTTTGGTGAAGCTAGAGGAGGATGAGGAAGAGGGTGATGATGGCTAATTGTGGAAAATGGCAGAGAGCTGTGTACCCAGACGGATGGCACAAATAGATGTGGGCAAGGCAGATAGCTTGCCTGAATGTGTTTTAGCTTCACCAGGGTGGTTGAAGCTAAGGGGGGAGGAGTGCGACAGGGTCAGCATAATTCCACATGAGGTAAATGTGGAATATCCAGATCTCCCAGGTTTGGCAGAGCAAAGGCATTAGGATTGTGTTATGTCCAGTTCAGGTGTTGCCTCAATCAGTGTCTGGAAAGGCAGCTGATAACAGACACCTGTGGGAAGCGTTTTAAGAACTGCAGAGACAATGCGAAAACTAAGCCTGACGGTGAAATAGTCACCCAGCTTATAGGCCCGGGGGTGACTAGTGTTAGGGTTCCTGGACCTGCAAGTCCATTGAGGAAATATTGCTGTATTGTGTGACATCTTACCTGTGAAACTGCCATATCCTGTGTACCTGCCTGTGGTGAGCAATAAAAGCTATGTGATTCTTGTCACTATCTATATATATATATATATATATATATATATATAAAACGATACTGGATTAGAACCTCTATACACACCTTCCTATACCTTCTAATGTCCTGCCTATACCTTCTAAGGATGACGCTAATTTGCGTACGCAGTCACACCATAAATAATGACTTAGACATGGAATCTGTGGTTCTAAAGCACAAGTGATATTCAGGTAAAAGTTCAGACAGTTACACGCAATTGATCAAGACACAATTTCGGCGCAAAAGGAAATTATACAGACCCCAAGTACAGTATACATACGCAGGCGCTTCCGGACCCAGAGAGAGGCATCAGCAAGAGACCCCTCGTCATTCAGCACGAAGACTCAGAACCAGCGTTCGTGCAATCATATTTATACCCCCCAGAATATACAGGACAATAGGGAAGTCTGTTGCTGATATCATTGGTTCTCAGGGGTGAAGCATCTGTTACAGAACATTTAACAGCTGGTTTAAACAGACTCTCCCTGCCTCTAACAGCTGGGGGTCTTTCTCTTCACGCCTCCTGTATGTTCCTAACAGTTGTTTCTAAAATATACATTTTGTTGCTTGTAGGCTCTGCGATCCATAACTCGGGAATGCATGATGCGTTCTCCCCACCGATAACACCGGAATACTGTAAAAAAGATACGCATCAGTACAACTCCAAACATGACTTGTTTAGCATGTATAATACCTTAGTTATCAAATATCTTTATTTCTCAGCATTTAAACTAACTGAACCAACTTAAATCATATACTTTAGAGCTTATTGAACCTTATGTGTGAATATCTAATGTGTGGGTATTCAGGGTTTGAAATAAGGACGCTGGTTAACTTGGGGCAGATGCGTGCACATAAAGCTAATAAAACAGCGGTTTCATACAAAGTCCTATGCATTCGCTAATATGCGACTAGTTAACAGTGCAATTGTGTGTATTAATGTGTGTATGAGAAATGGTGAAAGATGCAAACGCATGGTGCTATTAGTATTATCGCCACATGTACTAAAATGTGAGTTTATCTAAAATGGCGCTTAGGCAGCCATTCGCAAAATGGCATCTTGCGATCTCATTTTCAAGATGGCGTCTTGCTGCCAGTCGCAAGATGGCATCGCCGCGATTACATTTTATCCTGAACTTGTCTTAGCCAATTATTCAGCTTCGACAGTCCACCCTTTGATAGCAAACAACATGCTATCACAATCTGTTATTAGAATTTAATTTAGGCTTACATTTACATATTATTTGGCGTTATTATGGGATGGCACAAGGTGGTTCTTTATCCATCAATAATGTGTCTCTGGGTGGGGACATAAAACTACTATTATACGCACACCGCGGATCTTGGGAGATCATGTGAAGGGTGTGGGAATGCACCAGACTTATAATAGCAGTCTTGAAGGGGAATTTGAGACTTTACATCATCTGAAGTGTTCTATGAATAACATTTCAATAATACATTCTATGCATGTCTAAATATAATACATCAAACGATTGTATTTCCTAGTTCAGGGTTGTAATGCAGTTCTATATTTACCTCAGTATACATATTGTCATTACTGACCACCATCATAGTTTCATTCTTTCCTTTCAATCTGTTTCTACATTTTCCACACTTCAGCACAATTGGAACACACCGGACGCATATGCCAATTATTATGATGACAATCAGTATAAGGATTAAGAATTTGCCTATGCTGGCGATCACTTCCTGGACCCATTCCCCTAGACCTGAGAAACATTTTACTGGGTTCAGCCATGACACCCATCCTTCTATCTTTTCCCCTACTTCAGCCACTGAAGCGTTATGTTTTTTGCGAAATTCCCACTTTAGCTGCAGAATTTCATCCATCTTCCGGTCTATCACCTCCTTAGGGTCGCTGGTATCATTGGTGACATAGGTGCAACATTTTACTCCAAATTGTGTGGCCAATTTTACGCAATACCCTCCAGTAACAGCAGTTAAATAATTCAACACTAGCCTGTGTTGCACCAGTTCTTTCTTGTATGCTTGCAATTCTCTCCCTGTATACCTGAATGTGTCATCGTACATCTCGGTGATATTATCTATTAATTTAGCAAGTTCCTGGATATATCTAAAATTTAATGTACCCCGAGCGATCCTGGTGGGGTCCAATGCGACCAGAACATGAAAGCCAGTTGTCTCACTGATTAACTGAGTGGCTTTATGTATATCACCAGGTACAATATTTCTTTTGCCTCTGTGTTCATATTGTGTGTGAAGATATGGTGACGGTGTGTTTTTATGTATACCCAGCATTTCAACATGTGTGAGGGTCATAACTTCTGGGACTATTCTTCCCAGGTAACACAAACCTTCGGAACTCGGGGAGAGCCATTTATATGCTTTTCTTCCACAGATGAAATATACATTATCAGGGAGAACATAAGGAATGGTATGCATCATTATCATTAAGCACATTTCCCTTGCAAACAATCCTATTTCTGGTTCTTCCATCTGGTACATGCAAGTTTCTGGCTGTATTATTTTAGCACAATAACCATTTGGCACCTTACCAATAATTTCTTTGGTGGAACTCAATGTATACCGATACCTAAAATGTTTCCCACCAGACTTAATGGAGTGCAATAAATCATGGTTTATGGACTCATTATCACCTCTTTGTGAGAAGGTCATCATCTGATTATTCCCCGTCACTTCCCAACTCCCGGGTTTATTGGGGTTAGTTATGTTTAAACACAATAGTGATCTATCTACTTGGAATTGATAGAGTTTGAAATGAGGTGGTTTGGATGAGAGGAATTTTCCATCCAATGTTTTCCCTTTTTGTAATTCTAAAATTTCCTTGATATTCAGCGTAAATGGCACCAACCCTACGTTATGCTGTCCCTGGGGCACATGTGAACACACCCAGCAATCAGTTTGATTTAACACTTTGCCTACCATGCTATGATAATCCTCTAGAGGATACCCACCCCAGTACGGATTATATTTAGGTTGGCACCGTTGGATACAGTTCTCATCAACTAGGGACCCACAAAGCTCACAAATACAGGAATCTTCAGACGATAACCCTCCACACCTTCCCCGAGTATCCAGAATGGCAGCTCTTTTAACAATAACAGTACTAAGATTGGAAAGACACTCCCCTGATTGGCATTGCACTCCTCCTGATTCCACTCCATCAGCACTGCCATCAGCTCCCGTTTCCTCAATCGGTCCCCCATCACAGACACTGGATATCCCCGGACTGACCAGGATGGTGAACATTCTAAAAGAGAATATGAAAATGAACACAGCAGGCCCGTCCATTGTCACAACAAGACCTGCAAATTTCTCTCAGTTCAGGTATCTTACTACGACCTTTTCAATCCTCCCGGAACAAGCTCGCGAGCTACAGATCCACGCTATCAGCTTTGTCTCCGACTTGTTTCTCCACCGGTTGATTGACCTTTTTGCAGTGAGTGGAATGGACCCAGGTATCTCTCTCAGCCACCTTCAAAGATGTAGTACTCATCAGCAGCACCTGGTATGGACCTTCCCACCGATCAGTCAAACAACCTGAACACAAGAAATTTTTGATCATTACATATTCTACTGGTTCAACATCATGACAGTTCGTTTCAGGCATATCATTAGACAACAATTTCAGTTTCTGCTGCTGTTGCTTTAACTGTTTACTCATTGATATAAGATACTTCACAGTTACCTCGTTGTTACCCTTTAGATCTTCCTGTGGACTTATAATCAAATGAGGTTGTCTACCGAACAATATTTCAAATGGGGACAGATTCAGAGGAGGTCTAGGAGTGGTCCTCATGCTATGTAGGACCAAAGGTAAAGCTTCTGGCCATCCTAGTCCAGTCTCTGCCATGATTTTACTTAGCTTATTTTTAATAGTCCCGTTCATCCTCTCTACCTTGGCACTGGCTTGCGGTCGGTAGGGGGTGTGAAGTCGGCTATTAATACCATCAGCTTACACATATTTTCAAAAACATCACCTGTGAAATGGGTACCCCTGTCACTCTCGATGATTTTAGGGATACCGTACCTGCATACAAATTCCTGAACTATTTTCTTAGCAGTAAACGCAGCAGTATTAGTGGCCGCTGGGTAAGCCTCAACCCAGTTAGAAAATATGTCTGTGCACACTAATACATACTTAAGGTTCCTGCAGGGTGGTAATTGGATGAAATCAATTTGTATCACCTGGAAAGGTCCATCAGTCGGTGGAATATGGGACGGTTCGGTAGGGATCGCTTTCCCTATGTTCTTTCTCAAACCGGTCAGACAGGACATTGCTATCTTCTCTGCTTGTGTAGAAAAACCTGGTGCGCACCAGTATGCCCTCACCAACTTGCACATACCCTGTTTACCCGGATGAGTCAGACCATGTGCTGCCTCAGCCAGGCTGGGGTAATATGCCTTGGGGGCTACTGGCTTACCATGTCCGTCCCTCCAGAGCCCAGAGGACTCTTGCCCACACCCCTTGGACTTCCAAATGGATTTTTCCTGAATTGAACACAAATTTTGCATCTCAATTAATTTCAGCATATCAATAGTTTGAAATGACATAATTGTTTCAGTTGGAGGAAACATTTTTAACCCTGCTGCCCATTTTGCAGCTTCATCAGCTCTGTTGTTGCCCAGTGACACCGGGTCATCCTCACATGTGTGGGCTTTGCATTTAATTACTGCCACTGCTTTGAGCAGTTGGATTGCTTCTAGAAGGTGTTTTATGTGTCGGGAATGTGCAACTGGTGTGCCTGCTGCTGTCATAAAATTTCTCAGACGCCATAGAGCCCCAAAATCGTGCACCACCTAGAACGCGTACCTCGAGTCAGTGTAAATGTTAGCAGATTTGCCTGCTGCCAGTTCACATGCTCTAGTCAGTGCTACTAACTCTGCCACCTGGGCTGAGTGAGGAGGACCGAGAGGTTTAGCTTCTATGTCGTCTGTGTCATTTTCAACAGCATAACCTGTACATAATTCACCTGTGTCTGTTTGTCTATGACAACTCCCATCCGTATAAAAAGTTACATCCACATTCTCTAAAGGTGTGTCATATATCTCAGGTCTAGCAGTAAAGGTCTGATTCAGATATGTCATACAATCATGCGTATCATTATGTCTGCCAAACTCACCTCCCACCAGCAACTCCTCTCCTTCCACCCTTTGTACATTATGTTGTACATATGGTAGGTATGTTGCTGGATTCAGCGTACTGCAACGTTTAACAGTAATATTTGCAGGAGCGATTAGAGCTAGTTCCCATTTGGTGAACCTAGCCGAGGAGACGTGTCTGGTTTGAGCTGAGTTCAACAGAGCAGATACAGCATGGGGAGTGTAGACAATCATAACATGGCCCAATACTACGTCCTCACTTTTACTCACCAATAGAGTGGTAGCTGCTACACTTCTCAAACAGGTGGGGAGTGATCTTGCTACCGTGTCCAATTGGGCACTGTAGTACACTATGGGCCTACTAGCATCACCATGTTTTTGCATAAGGACACCTGCAGCACAACCATCGGCTTCCGTACAATACAAATCAAAAGGTTTTTCATAATCAGGTATTCCCAATGCAGGACCTCTTGTCAGACTATCCTTAAGATTAAGGAAAGCCTGTTCTGATTCCTCTGTGTGTATGACACGATCGGGTTTTGAGGAAGAGACTAATTCCTGTAAAGGTAAGGCCAAAATAGAAAAACCTGGTATCCACATTCTACAGTATCCACACATTCCCAAGAAAGTACGAATTTGCTGTTGATTCTGCAGCAGTGTCATGTTTTGTATGGCCTGGATTCTATCTGTTGTAAGGTGTCGTAACCCCTGGGTTAGGCAGTGTCCCAAATATTTTACTCTGGATTGGCACGGCTGTAGTTTGTCCTTAGCCACCTTGTGTCCTGTTTGTGAGAGATGAAGTAACAAAAGTTTAGTATCATTCAAACATGACATAAACGAGTCAGAACATAGCAATAAATCGTCCACATATTGAATTAGAACAGATCCTTTGGCAGGTTGAAAAGATTGTAAACAGTCATGCAATGCCTGGGAGAAGATACTGGGGCTGTCTATGAAACCTTGGGGTAATCGTGTCCATGTGTATTGTAAACCTCTGTATGTAAATGCGAATAGATACTGACAGTCAGGATGGAGAGGCACAGAGAAGAAAGCTGAACAGAGGTCAATGACAGTGAAATGGGTTGCATTTGGTGGGATTTGCATCAAAATGACAGCTGGATTCGGCACTACGGGGAATTGGCTCTCTACTACCTTATTGACACCTCTAAGGTCTTGTACCAGCCTATAACCCCTCCCACCACTCTTCTTCACTGGAAAGATGGGACTGTTGGCTACACTAGCTGTATGAACTAAAATTCCCTGTTGCAATAATGGCTCAATTATTGGAAAAACCCCTAATTCTACTTCCTGTTAAGGTGGGTACTGGGGAATTTTTGGAGCTTGCCTTCCACTTTTTAAATTTACCATTACAGGGCTTACGTTTGCCATTAATCCAGTGTCCTGTCCATCTTTAGTCCAAAGGGAATCTGGAATTAGGGACAACATTTCATCTACCTGTGATGGGGTTTCATTTAAAACGGTAGAGTGATACATTATCCTTTGTGGAGTGTCTAGCATATCCTGCACCTCGTATACCATTCTCTCTGGGATATCTAAAAATACACCATCAGGGGTGCAATATATAACACATCCCATCTTACATAACAAGTCTCTGCCCAGTAGGTTAGTAGGAGCCGCAGCAGCCAGGAGAAAAGAATGCCTGGTATTCAACGGCCCAATAGTAACCTCTGTGGACTTTGTTAAAGGATAATGTTCCACTTTACCTGTTACACCCATTGTTGGTACTGTCTCGTTGGTCACCTGCAAATTAATGTGAGATTTTATCACCGACCTGGTCGCCCCTGTGTCTACAAGAAAAGGATATTCAGTACCAGCTACAGTACATCAACCATCATGACCGGTTCTTTCCTAGTACTTCCCGTTAACCTGACCATCTGTAGACTACAGTTATGACCTGACCCCTAGCGTTGGCTACCATTCTCCAATAAAGCATTTACGGCTACAATTGGAGCTGGTGCCTGCTGAACATTTGCTAGCCTCTGTGCATATCCCATATGTGGATATCTAGGTCTTCCCTGATGTGAGATCCCTACTCCTTTTACTGTACAGTTTCTACTTAAGTGTCCTGTTTGTTTACAGTTAAAACATGTTCGTGTTTCGGGTGAAGACATGTGGTGTTGTGAGGTTTGCGCAGAGGGTAAAGGTGGTATATATGGGTAAGGATAGGGAGGGTAAGGGTATTGTGGGGATAAGAGGTTGGTGGATAGCCTGGGACCTGTGGTTGCATCGGGCTAGTGGGATAGAGTTGTGTTTGTTGTTGAGTGGGGTTAGTGAGAGCACATACTTGTTCAGAAGTGAGTGTGTGTGCAAGTGTGTCTGTTGGCTGTGGTGTTACCGTCATTCCCTCCAGGGCTTGTATACTGACAGCCATTAGTTTTTCGCTCTGGGCTTCTCTCTTTTTGGAGATGTTTTTATCATGTTCAATAGCGGTTTCTATGAGGTTATCTATTGTAAGTCCCCGCCAGCCAGGCTGTGAGGTCTGAACCCGAGTCTTTAAACTCTCTTTCAGACTGTCCACAAGTACCGTGACTATCATTCCCCTGTGATGAGTGCTATCTTTAATATCTTCTATCCCAGTGTACTGGGTGATAGCCTGCAGAGCCCGATCGCAGTAATCTTCTGCAGTCTCACTCTCTTTTTGTTTAATGGTGAAAATTTTGTTCCAGTTAACTACTACTGGAAAATATATACCCAATTGAGTTACAATGCGGGAAATGTTACCTTGGTTTACTTGGTCTGTTAGGGGAACATCACCATCCAATACACAATCCGTGATAAATTTTGTCACGTCGGTATTGCGTGGCAGACAGGCCCTTAACACCACACGCCAATCTTTATTAGTGGGCTCATGTGAACTACCCAAATTTCTCAAAAATCTTTGACATTTGGCTAATTCCTTTTTGGGATCGAAATCATTTATGATGGAATTTAGTTGTGCTCTTGTCCAAGGACAATGCATTACTACTTTCCTCATGGGCACTATACCGTTTGCGTCTGCATTTCCATTTGGAACAGTTATTGTCCAAATGGGATGCAGACCGGTAGCGCTGCTACCTTTGACCTGGTTACCTGGCTGGGGGTTTAGTCTGCTGCTGCTGCGTATGGTATGAACAACTTCCTCTACGGGTGCAGAGGACACTAACACTTCTCTTGCTGTTACCGATGGAGATGGCGGCACCACTCGTGACTGTGGTGATGCAGCATCTATCATCTGCACAGCATGGAAAATGGCAGACATCACAATAGGCTCATCATCCGTATCATGAACATTTTCTTTATAGTTGCTTAAGAGAGGGTACAAGTTGCTTGTTACATTTTTATGGGTATTTTTGCTTACTGTACTTGCACCTCCATCCACATAAGGTGGGGGAGGTGAGCGTGAACTGCTGGCAATACTCTCCACGACGCTACCTTGTCGCACATGCACGCCATTTTGTGGCTCGCCCGTATTGCAATTTAGCGTCACGGATGTATTTTCTGACAATGTGCTCGTGACGCTAGTTTGCGTCGTTTGCACATTGTTAAGCCACGCATCCCCTTCATGCTGCCACAGTTTTAAACATTCAAAATATTTAACCTTTTTCTCTCAGGAGCGCATCAAACTGATGTGATCCCGGACATTGTATAACACATTTTTATCAAAACTACCAATTCTGGGAAACGGTCTAACACTCTTCCTCGTCATATTAAATCATAAATCACAATACCTTATTGCATAAGTACCGTACTTGGTATGCATGATACGACGGGCTGATCCGATCGGCGCCTCCATTAGCAGCACATCATTGCCTAACATCTCTACTGTTTGCGTGGCTCCCATTCTGAGACAACTACTACACTTTTCAATAAAGATGTAAGCCGGTGAAAGACAATCAAGACACTTTCACTTACCTGTGGACGATTTAAGTCGGCGGCGCCCACACACCTGGATAAGATTTAGTAAGGCAACTTCCACACCTGGATAAGATTTGAAAAAGGCAACTTCCACACCTGGATAAGATTTAGTAAGGCAACTTCCACACCTATGAGAGTTTATATGTCGGCTACTCTCACGCACCTCTCTACAACAAAGACAACATGTACACCTGCTACTGTGTATAGAACGGTAAAGCTGCTTACCGAGTGGCTAGGCTAACCCTTGCACCTAGCCCTTAAGGATCATACGATACCCTTAACTTTGTTCAACAAGTATTCACTGTTACACACTTTTTTCCTGCGCAGAAAAATACACGTTAACCCAGATATTGGTAATAGAAAAAAATGGAAACCTCAATGGCTTTGTTCAAACAAGTGGCAGCACAACCGGAAGTACATATACGCTATTGTGCGACCAGTCGCATACACAATAATGCGACTACCACACAACCGTATAATGGCTTTTTAACTGCATACGCAAAAGTGCGTCTTTACTATGCGCAAACCTGCGACTTAGCCGTGTACTCAGTACTTTAAACGTAAGGTTCTATCAACAGAGGAAAACAAACTTTTTCCTCTCTTGTCCCTGGATTATAGTCAGCTCCCTTGATTCACACGGAGATGGATAGCGATCTTTCAGCACAAAGCGGTTGCAGGCAAACCCTGCATGTGGCCACTCCACCCTGTTGATATTAAAATGAACCTCTATATACCCCTGCCTGTACCTTCTAAAATCCTTCCTATAAACCTCTAAGGATGACACTAATTTGCGTACGCAGTCATACAATAAATAGAGACTCCAGACTCAGAACATGTGGTTCCGAAGCACAAAGTATTATTCAAGTAAAAGTACAGTCAGTTAAACGCTATAATCTGTGTACAATAAGCGCAAATAAATCATACAGTCATATGCATGATTAAACTTCAAAATACAATGAGAGACACAGAGAGAGAGACAGAGAGACATAGAGAAAGAGAGACACAGAGACACACACAGAGAGAGAGAGACACACACACACAGAGAGAGAGAGAGACAGAGAGAGAGAGACAGAGATACACAGAGAGAGAGAGAGACAGAGAGAGAAAGAGACACAGAGAGAGAAAGAGAGACACAGAGAGAGACACACACAGAGAGAGAAAGAGAGACACAGAGAGAGAGAGACACACACACAGAGAGAGAGACACAGGCGTTGACACAGACATAGGCGCAAAAGGAAATTATACAGACCCCAAGTACAGTATACATACGCAGGTGCTTCCGGACCCGGAGATAGGCATCAGCAAGAGACCCCTAGTCATACAGCGTTCAGCATGAAGACTGAGAATCAGCGTTCATGCACTCATATTTATACCCCCCCAGAATAAACAGGACAATAGGGAAGTTTGTTGCTGATGTCATTGGTTCCCAAGGGAGAAGCATCTGTTACAGCACATTTAACAGGCTGGTTCAAATAGACTCTCCCTGCCTATAACAGCTGGGGGGATTCCTCTTCACGCCCCCTGCAGCATCCTAAACAGTTGTTCCAAAAATATACATTTTGTTGCTTGTAGGCTCTGCGATCCATAACTTGAGTTTGCATGATGCGATCTCCTCACCAATAACACCGGAATACTGTAAAAAGAATACGCATCAGTACAACTCCAAACATGACTTGTTTAGCATGTATAATACCTTAGTTATCAAATATCTTTATTTCTCAGCATTTAACTAACTGAACCAATTTAAATCATACACTTTAGAGCTTATTGAACCTTATGTGTGAATATGTAATGTGTGGGTATTCGGGGTTTGATATAAGGATGCTAGTTATTAATGGGTGAGATTTAAGTGCATAATTTCTCATACACGAAGTGAACATCCAGCAGTGTGGATTGCTGAGGGTTGTAGTTCCACATGCCCTCTGTCAGCAGGCCCCCACCTGTCCTGTGTTCAAAGGAAAAAAAACTCTTTTTTTCTCCTAGACTCTTGTGTGAACTGTGAATCAAGCTGTGAAGTTGGGGCCATCCTGTCTAGGTGTCAGACAAATCCAATTGTGTAGATCAATGCCTGGATTATATTACAATTGCCACAACTATACTTTATCTGCATCCAGGGATTCCCAATTTGTATGTAAAAATACCCATTGTCTATTCTATTTACTTTTACTCAGAAAGCTTGTTTTTCCAGTTGCCCTTGGTAGATTAACAAAAACATTGCCATCTGGTCTTAGCTCCTGAGTTGTAACTTGAATTGATGCTGGCCACAAAATGGCGTCTTGCGATCTCATTTCCAAAATGGAGTCTTGTGGCCATTCGCAAGATGGCGTTGCCGCGATTAAATTTTAAACTGAACTTGTCTCAGCCAATTATTCAGCTTCGACAACCCTTTGCTGAAATATCGATGACCGTATGTACCGTGTGAGCAGGTAAGTGACTTCACTGCGAGCCCCCAACTAACGATACTGGATCAGAACCTCTATACACACCTTCCTATACCTTCTAATGTCCTCCCTATACCTTCTAAGGATGACGCTAATTTGCATACACAGTCACACCATAAATAATGACTTAGACGTGGAATCTGTGGTTCCAAAGCACAAGTGATATTCAGGTAAAAGTTCAGACAGTTACACGCAAATTGATCAAGACACAATTTAGGCGCAAAAGGAAATTATACAGACCCAAGTACAGTATACATACGCAGGCGCTTCCGGACCCAGAGATAGGCATCAGCAAGAGACCCCTCGTCATTCAGCACGAAGACTCAGAACCAGCGTTTGTGCACTCATATTTATACCCCCCCAGAATATACAGGACAATAGGGAAGTCTGTTGCTGATATCATTGGTTCACAGGGGTGAAGCATCTGTTACAGCACATTTAACAGGGTGGTTAAAACAGACTCTCCCTGCGTCTAACAGCTGGGGGTCTTCCTCTTCACGCCTCCTTTATCATCCTAACAGTTGTTTCTAAAATATACATTTTGTTGCTTGTAGGCTCTGCGATCCATGACTCGGGAATGCATGATGCGATCTCCCCACCGATAACACCGGAATACTGTAAAAAAGATACGCATCAGTACAACTCCAAACATGACTTGTTTAGCATGTATAATACATGTAACCTTGACTGTCTAATAATAATAAAAAAAATAAAAAAATAAGTTTAACCTTCCAGGTTTCGAACCCAGAACCGGGTTGTACAGACGTCTGCAATGTAGAAGTTCGATTTCTTACCTCTATGCTACAAACGCCTGAGTACTTCATCGTATGGTACTGTAGATGTCACATAAAGTACTGTAGAGGACAGATGCAATTCTTACTAGGAGAGACTTGTGAGCAAGGGGTTAGGTGATCCATCTTGCTTACACTTCTCTCCTTATGTTCGAGACCTTGATAATATAATTTATTTTTTTAATATTCACTATAGTACTGTAGTTCAGTATTGTTATCCAACCCTTACAAAAATCAATATATTATACTGTATGTACTGTAGATGTGCACAGCTACAGTACTGTAGTTTGTTGCTCCACGCGGTATGCCATATACCGCATTGCTAATTGCGCGCTACACTGTAGCGTACGGTATTGAGTCTCATAGCACTGCGCATGCCCAGTTGTCTGTATTATAGTAAGTACAATACGGTAGACATTGTAATGATTCCATAACTCTAGGAACTACAGTACAGTAGATGCAGTAGTCTAGGGGGCTAATGCCTAGCACTACTGCATCTACCATTTTCTTGTCCCGCTGGTTCGAGACCTTTAAAATATATACTGTATACGGTAATTTTATTTTGTTTTAAATCTTCACTAATACATTATCCAGAAATTCTGGTATTTCGATGCCACAGTACTTTATGACAAAAAAGTGTAACCTTGACTGTGTAATAATAATAAACAATAAAAAGTGTAACCTTTCAAGTTTCGAACCCGCAAAAGGGTTGTACAGGTAGCGTAATGTATTGGATTGATTATTTACCATTACACTACAGCCGCCTGTAATACCAAGGTTGCACCTGGCTTGAGTGTTTCCTACAATACTGTATCTCAGGCGCATGCCCAGATCTACGGTATACCCATGTAGCGCTTTTTTTTTTTTAAGTCTTCGCTACTTTTGATCAGTATTGTTATCCAACCCTTACTAAACTCAGTACATTTTATATATTAGGGGGTAAATTTACTAAGATGGGAGTTCTATTAAGAAGTGATGTTGCCCATAGCAACCAATCAGATTCCAGGTATTATCTTCAAGAAGGTGCTACTGTAGATAAATGAGAAGTAGAATCTGATTGGTTGCTATGGGCAACATACAGTACAGTAACTTCTTAAATAGAACTCCCATCTTAGTAAATTTACCCCTACATGTTTAACTTTTTCCTCCCAATTTTTGCCATGTAACGCTATTTTGCGCTTCAAATACACAGTCAGCTTCGAACACAGAGTGCTCTCTCACAGTCAGAAACCACTCTCAGACACAGTCCAAGAGACGTAGCTATCGTGTGTAAGGCAGAGACCGCATCTACATTGTTGCATGTTTGCGTTTTGCACTTTGGGCGCACAGTTTATGATACAAAGCCCTGTCTCTCATTCTATACAGTCCATTCACTACCAGTTTCTGCAGTTATGAAATCACTGTTCTGTGGTGCTAAATTCAACGGCACCATCAGTTTTAATATACAGTACAGGCACATTCATAGCGGCACACTAGTTGTCCTAGCAGACGGGGGATGGTGTCCTTGGCAATGGTCACTATTCGTAGCATTTTTCAGGACACTAGGGCAGAGCTGACTGCTTACAGTAAATGGATTAACAAAGCATCCTTTATTATGGTAATGAGAGGCTCTTGCTTGCTTTGGGGGAAGGGACCTGATGCACTGTGTATGACTCTCGGCCCACTGGGCATACGCCAGAAATCCCATCGCAACCCTCCTACTGGGCATGCGCCCGCCAGAGATGGAAATTCAACAGCATACCGACTGCAGTAATACAGCCAACTGCGCATGCTCAGTGATGGCATAGCGCTACATGGCGTATGGCTTGGCGCCACAGATCCCATTGTACCCCTTTTATTTCTAATCCATCGCAGATGGCTGACAGCCACAATAGCGCCAACCGTGTAATACAGAGAGCTCTCTCTCATACAGATCCCAATACTACTGTACTTAGTGGCAAGGTTGGAACAGCATCACCATTGTCATAAGTTTGTGATGCAACGCTATTTTGCGCTTCAAACGCACAGTCAGCTTTGAACACAGAGCGCTCCCTCACAGTCAGAAACCACTCTCAGACACAGTCCAAGAGACGTAGCTATCGTGTGTAAGGCCGAGACGCATCTACATTGTCGCATGTTTGCGTTTTGCGCTTTGGGCGCACATTGCGATACAGAGCCCTGTCTCTCATTCTATACAGTCCATTCACTACCAGTTTCTGCAGTTATGAAATCACGATTCTGTGGTGCTAAATTCAACGGCACCGTCAGTTTTTAATATACAGTACAGGCACATTCATAGCGGCACACTAGTTGTCCTAGCAGACGGGGGATGGTGTCCTTCGCAATGGTCACTATTCGTAGCATTTTTCAGGACACTAGGGCAGAGCTGACTGCTTACAGTAAATGGATTAACAAAGCATCCTTTATTATGGTAATGAGAGGCTCTTGCTTGCTTTGGGGGAAGGGACCTGATGCACTGTGTATGACTCTCGGCCCACTGGGCATGCGCCAGAAATCCAATCGCAACCCTCCTACTGGGCATGCGCCCGCCAGAGATGGAAATTCAACAGCATACCGACTGCAGTAATACAGCCAACTGCGCATTCTCAGTGATGGCATAGCGCTACATGGCGTATGGCTTGGTGCCACAGATCCCATTGTACCCCCTCCATTTCTAAACCATCGCAGATGGCTGACAGCCACCATAGCGCCAACCGTGTAATACAGAGAGCTCTCTCTCATACAGATCCCACTACTACCGTACTTAGTGTGCAAGGTTGGAACAGCATCACCATTGTCATAAGTTTGCGATGCAACGCTATTTTGCGCTTCAAACGCACAGTCAGCTTTGAACACAGAGGGCTCTCTCACAGTCAGAAACCACTCAGAAACAGTCCAAGAGATGTAGCTATCGTGTATAAGGCTGAGACCGCATCTACATTGTCGCATGTTTGCGTTTTGCGCTTTGGGCGCACAGTTTGTGATACAGAGCCCTCTCTTGGCGCTAAAGATCCCATTGTAACCCCTCCACTGGGCATGCGCATGAAATCCCATTGCAACCCCTCGAATAAGACAGCCACCACAGCGCAGACATTGACAAAAGTTTTGCACTATTTAAACGCACAATCAGTTTGTAATGTCTTACTTTTAAGCAGCCTTTTAAACAACAATACTACAGTATTACAGTACAACACTACTAAAGTAGTTTCATTATAGTGTCCAGAGCAGACAGTGACAATAAAAAAAAATATACGGTATATTCTTTTCCAGGGATCGAACCCGGGACCATAATTCTACCAAAGTGATCACCTAACCACTAGCCCACACGACAGCTACAGTGAACCACACAGAGCGGCCACATCCTTGTGCACTCCTCCCGCTGCTGTTTTTAATAAAAAAAAAAAAATTGTCATACTGTAATTCATCCCATCTCAGTGAAAGCTGTGCGTGCATCTCATTAATCTACAGTATTGGTTATACCGTGACAAGAACTCGGGCAACTTCTCTACTGTTCAGTTACTGCACTGTACCGTATGTACAATACTGTATGTGCAGTGATTTGCATCCTGTTATAAGATCTTACTGTACGGTACAGTACTGTACTGTATGTACATTATGTGACATTAAAAATACAGTATTGGTTGTGCGAACATGCAAATGCTGTGAATGTGAAATCCATCCAATTTACTGTAAGTTTAACAGTATGGCATTCAGTACAATGCATTCAGTACAAATTACAACAGTGGAGCACTCACCACCCAGCGGTTAAGCACTGTATTACATGCAATTACAAAAGTGGAGCACTCGCCACCCAGTGGTTAAGCACTGTATTACATGCCGTAGCATATCCTTCGTTGAAGAATACCACGGTATTCCACAAGTCCATGGCGTGACTCAGAGGCCTGCATGCCACGCCACAAGTCCATGGCGCGACTCACGCCACGCCATGAGCAACAAAATAGCTGGGCAGATCGGTACCTGCCCCCAGTCGGGGTTTGCCCGAGACCGCCACCGCACTGCCATTGCATTTATTTCAGCAGAGTGTCCCGAGCAGTGTGCGTTGAACAGCAATGGAGCTCGTCTTCCACCAATTCCTTGCCACTGTGAAAGCATTCAAACCAATCATACACACATTTTCTACTCACAGCATCCTGCCCGTACACTTTCACCAACATTTTGTGCGTCTCCGTTGCCGATTTACCCAATTTGAAGCAGAACTTAATGTTGTGTCGTTGCTCCATTGCTTTTCGATGCACGCTGCTCAGTCATATTACACAGAGCTGTGCAGAGGATATCTAATCAGTCACATCGCACCTTGCTCCATTGGGGCTTACATTCTAAATTCCCCTACACATACTATATACACATAAACTATGGTCTGTTTTGGCATAAACCAAACCTATAGTTACAAGGTAACACGGGATAAACATTCAAACCCCACACATATAACGTACATCTACAGTCTCCAAACACTTATTTCCCATACTTACCCATCACATAGCACCTTATGATGACAACACAGACACTCCTGAACATCAGCCAATAACAACATCACCATACTAACCACAACCAAAAATGTATGACAGTAGAGAAGAGAGGAAAAAGGCTCACACGGATACACATGCCATTCCTCATACTGGTCATTGTATATACAGTATTACTCTGAACTGTGCATGGCTGAACTTGGAAGTTGGAACATATACAAATGCTGACATATAGGTTACATTAAACATTGCACTTACAACTTTGCTTGTTTATAGCCAGTAGGTCAAGTACAAATGAACAAAAAACATCTGTCAGATTAGTAAAGAGTTAATGGTACAAGACTGCTCAGAATAAGTAATGCTCAGCTCTCTGCTTTCTATCATTTGTCCAAGACAATGTTTAGCATCCGTTCTGGTAACACACACACAACCTGCACACCACTATTCTGAGCTTTGTCTATTAAGGATTCTTCAGAGCTGACAGCATAAACATTGCAAAAGCAGATAACAGGAATCGGTAGGGCAGGATAACATGAAATTTCCCTTTGAAACACCAAATATTGCAGACATGGTACAAATAATTGGAATATTTCCTTTTAACTACTATACTGGTTTGCTATGTCATGTACAGGGCTTCAAGTGGCCCTGGAGAGGTGCTGAAACTCAATTCCCCCCCCACCGTCCTCCCAAACGTTAGACGGCACTACTCTGAGATGGTGCATTGCCACTGCCAAGGGCACAACTAGGGTTTTTTTTTTTAAATGTTGCCCATTGAAAAATATTATTTTAAAATTCTGGCTGTATACTTATATTGGTACTGAAATACACATTCAAATAATACCCCTTTTACACCAAACAAATAACCCGGGTTATTGCCAGGTCGATCTGGGTTGAGGCTCTGTGTGAACGGCTCCCAAAAAAATAACCCGGGTCGATTTACCGGGCAATCTTACTAGGGTTGAGAGCAGGGTTGAAAATGGGTTGTTCCCGGGTCATGAGGCAGTGTAAACGGGTGCTACCCTGCTTATTTGACCCGGCTAGCTCTGAATGATGCTGATTGGAGCTTATGGGGCACTGGCAGATGATGTAATTTGTCAGTGCCCTGCATAGAGAGACTCACATGAAGCCATCGCTTGCCTGCCTAACCTCCTGCACCACAGCAGCCTGACCAGCAGCCACAAAAGCAGGCAGGCACACAGCCTGCCATAGCCAGAACTGCAGCCAGACCAGCAACCACAAATGCAGGCTGATACACAGCCTGCCACAGCCAGGACAGCAACCTGTAGCAATGCTGGAAACAGTCCCCACCCCTCTCTTGCTGCCTTTTGTGACCATCTTTGTCAGACCTTAAAGCAGACCATTTTTAATGACTTCTACAGAGAAAAGCAGGGATTACCAGGGTTCAGTGTAAACGGGGCAAACCCGGGAATAACCCGAGTCGAGTTGCAGTGTAAACGGGGTCTGAAGCCAGGTTCAACCCGGGATTGACCAGTGTTCAAATTCCAGGGTCGGACCCGGGATTTTGGTGTAAAAGGGGTATTAGGGAAAAGCAAGGTAAAACCTCAATATGACTGCAATGGCATAGAACAATTTTCTTCTTTTTAAGTGACCTAACATTGTAGTCTCAGCTGGTGGCAGGAGTGTTAAAAGCATTTAAAATGTATCTCACACATAGCCCCATGTACATATACATACTGTTATGTATAGGAAAACATTTTAAAGAGAATGGCTGGGGGCCGCTTAGGCCCCCAGAAGCTTTAGGGACTATGATAATGTGAATTTAATTTTAGATGCTTTTTAACACTCCTGCTACCAGCTGAGTTTACATTGTTAGGTCACGTACAAAAAAAAAAATCCATCAGTGTTATTTAATTATTTTTCTGCCAATCCTCTGAGTTTTTCTTACAGGGTTCCCAAGTCTTTGCCCCATGTTTTTTTTTTTTTGCAACCCCTTGTATCCCCGGTGCTTTAGTCTTTTCTCACTTATATGGTGGTTTCTCTGCAACAATAGACCTCTGAAGAAATTGAGCCTCCCTAGGCAGACTGTGACTTGAGCTGGTATTCAGTATGCGTATATGAGATCATTTGGTAAGGAAGCCATCTGTCTGCATAGGAATAATATTTCATCATCATACACCAGAGGTTCATCCAGATAGTACATGTAGTAATAGAAGTTTTGGGACAGGGCAAAATGTGATCTTCCCTGATCAAACATCTTGGAGAGACGTCATCCTCCCACATCTCTCCAATGCTGTCCCTCTATGTCTCTCCATCATCATCCCCCTGCATCTCTTCAACATCATTCCTTCTGCATCTCTCCAGCGTCATTTCCCCTGCAGTTCTCCAGCATCATCCCCCCTGCGTCTTTCCTGTTTTCTGTGTCTCACCAGAGTTGACCGCCTGCATCACTCCAACATTATCATCCCCCTGCATCTTTTCAGCATGATCTTCCTGTGTCTCAACAGTGTCACCCCATCCCTGTGTGTCTCCAACACCAACCCCCCCTTATTCTGCACCATCTTATTCTGTCTCACCAGTGTCATCCCTCCCTGCATCCCTCCAACACCAACCCCCCTGCATCTTATCAGCGTCATCCCCCTTGCATCTCTTTAGCACCAATTTACTGTGTTTCACCAACATCATCCACCCTGCTTCTTTTCAACACCAACCCCCCTGCATCCAAGCCCATTAAGAGAGCCATATGGCCCAGATACTGAAGGGGGAGTGGCTTAATCTGGGGGCATGGCCACGCACCCTCCAAAAAAAACCAAAGGATATAAATACTATGCGGGGCTCCAGGAAGTGGCGCCGCGTGCTGCAAATGAAGGCATTTGTCACTCTCAGCAGCTGACCAGGGCCTCTGCTGGACCTTTTCAACAGGCCCAGGTAATCCGTACCCACTCCCTGTTCTCAGCCCTCCTGAATGCTTGTATCCAGTGACTGGCAGGCCCGGCGACAGGAGGGGACTAAGGGGACACCCATACCAGGCCCCGAGGTCCAGAGGAGCCCCGAGGACCGGACGGACACAAACAGGGGCTGCATGCAGCAGATGCTTTTCCAGCCGGTGGGCCCCCTAGTGGTCACCCAGCCCCAGCTCCAAGTCCCCTATAGCCTGGCCCGGGCAGCGCTGGGCTCTTCCAGGTGGCTCAGCTCTGGCCCGGGCCTGACCTTTAAGCAACGCGGTGGCGTGGCATCATAGGTCACATTGCTGCACATCAGGCAAGCTGCAGTGGAGGGAAGGGAAAGATGATGGAATGGAACCTGGATACAGCAGAAGATGAAAAGGGCATAGGAAATGGCTAGGGGCTGGAGAAAGAAGGTGACACGGGCTGGGGTAGAGGTAACGGGGGCTGGAGGAAGAAGTTGACATGGGCTGGGGCAGAGGAAAGTGATGGGGCTGGAGGAAGTAGGTGTCACGGGTGGGCTGGGGGCAGAGGAAGGTGAAGGGGGCTGGGGGCAGAAGGTGACATGGGCTAGGGCAGAGGAAGGTGATGGGGGCTGGTGACAGAGGAAGGTGATGGGCTGAGAACAGAGGAAGGGGCTGGGGGCAGAAGGTGACATGGACTAGGGCAGAGGAAGATGATGGAGGCTGGGGATAGAGGAAGATGAAGGGGAAGAGGAAGGTGATGGGGGCTGGGGACAGAGGAAGGTTACATGGGCTGGGGACAGAGGCAGGTGATGGGGCTGAGGACAGAGGATGGGGAAGGGGGCAGAGAAAGGTGATGGGGGCTTCTGGGCTGAGGATGGTGATGAGAGGCTTAATTTGAGGAAGATGATGATTACTGTGACTGACTGCAGACACCATCCCTACTACCCCTGTGGCATCCACAGCATTGTCATCAAGAAGACCTTTGCCTGAGACGGCCTAAAAGAACTACAGCCTGCATCATCAGTGACAGAGGGACAGTGAGGTAAGGGGAAGCAGTCGGGAAGCCAGCGGACACAATGCCAACCGCCCGCTTCCCGACTGCTTAATCCTGGCAAGGGTTAGATGACAGGCGTCGAAATCCCGACGCCTGTCATTTTACCTATGCCGGGAGACCGGCGCCCAGCCTCCCGATCGAAGGGAAGCTGGGCGCAGCTGCGGACAGCTGTGGGGGGGGGGGGCAGGGTTAGGTTTAGGGCTCCTGGGGGGGACTTAGGGTTAGTAGGCACCCCCTTGGGAGGTTAGGGTTAGGCTAGGGGTAGGGGGGGTTAGGGTTAGGCACCCCCAGGGGGAGGTTAGGGTTAGGCACCCCCCGGTGGACTAAGGTTCAGGCGGCAGGAAAGGGGGGTTAGGTTTAGGCACTTAGAGGGGGGATTAGGGTTAGGTGGCGGGGAAGGGGGGTTAGGTTTAGGCACTTAGAGGGGGGATTAGGGTTAGGCACTGGGGGGGAGGTTAGGGTTAGGCACCCTAAAGGAGGGTTAGGGGGGGAATTAGATTAGTTATACTTACCTCTCTAGACGATCGGGATTTCCTCCTGTGTTGGGAAGCCGCTGTCGGGATTGAACCAGCGGCCATGCGGCCGGCGTTAAATCATACTGATTCCGTGGTTAGTCATAGTGTATTTTTACTTTATTTAAATGCTGGCATATCTTTCAGTTAACATTCTCATGCTTCGCTTATCACACTTGTGCAGAATCGGGGGTCGTGGTGAGAAGGTGGGGCCCCCAGAGACATCAGTGTACCAGGCCTCAAGATTTCTGTTGCCGGCCCTGGTGACTGGTCACAGCCTTGGAGTCATGTCCAGTCTTGCCTACCTGGCTCTGGAGCACTGATGCAGTGACTGCACTCATTAAACACAAACGCTGTTGGGTCGCCATTCACGTGAGTATTTCTCAAAGTTCCTCTCCCTCTGTGCGCTATGGGAAGGAGACCGACATTGCCTGGTGATGTCACTGCCTCTCATTCCCACCATCACCATTGGAGGGGGAGGCAGGGCCATGCCATCACTGTAGCGGCACCTGTCCTTGAAATCTATTAATATGGGCGGCATGGTGCATTGTATTGCAGTGACTACAGGAAGATAAACTGAGGGCAGTCGAGGTGGGCCGGCAGATAGGGAACACGTTCCACCTCCAAATACAACTGATGGAACGCAGTTCCACCCTGTGGCGGTCCACTTTAACCCCTGATCATGTTCTAATATTATAAAATGCAGAAACATTCTCTGCTAATAGTGAGAGAAACGTAGCAACAATTCCTATTGTAGATAGTAGTAAAGAATGTGGTGGTGTAGAGCATTACACAGATGCAAATATTTTGTCCCCTATATACATACAAATATTGCACAGGTTTGCTCCCTATATGACATTATTTTCATTGCTCTTTGTCAGGCTAAAGCAGGTTTGCGCAAACCTTTTTTTGTGTTTATTTTGTGCATTGTAAGTAGAGCTCATTTGAAGAGATCACAATAAAAGTTATTACTGATACACATAAATGCATAGGAGGTACTAGAGGAAAAAAGGAACCACTAAGCATATAGAACAGCAGACCAATTTTATTTTTTTTAATTTATAGTATTAAATGTTTGCTAATCAGTGGTGTCAAGAGAAGGGGGGTACTAATTACCCAAGCCCGGGCTTGTTGGAGTGGCCTGTCAGGGGCTCGGGTCCGTGACCCACAGTCTATTCTTACCTGTCAGCCGGCAGGAGTATCCCTTCCCAGCTGAGCACATGCTGCTGTGTGTTGCACTGTGGTAGGCCCATGGTGGATGCTGCTGCCACTGAGAGCAGGAGTCTCCTTTGCCTGTGGAGGGGCAGCGATCGCACTGATCATGCCTCCCCCTTCTCCTGAACTGTCTCTGGCTTAAGGGCACATGCCTAAACAGTACTTTATTCATGTTTTTTTTTCTATAAGGCGGAGTGGACACACCTCCATGGTTAGGTCACACTCCCTGCATTACTGGAACCCAGATAAGACCTGCCGCTAATATGGGCAATAAAAATGTATTTATTACAGGGAAAACAATATCTGATGCAAGTATAAATGGCACTCATGTCATAAAATATTAATTGTTTGAATACATTTTTTATTAGCAAACATTTATATGGTAACTTAATATAACAAGTAAGTAACATTGGTCTATTAATCTAATTATTCATCTTTTTTGTCCCTTAATATACTCATTAAATAATACTTACCCCCATAAGTTATTTATTTATTTTTTACCTTAGATTGCCATTGCCCATATAATACATGTATTGTGCCCAGGCCCAGCACTCCTTTTGTAGCTGGGCTGCCCCCAGCCCTCTCACTGCACTGAATGGACGCACGGCATCCATTCGTCTACTCTGGGGCCTGCACCGGAGGGACACATTGGCCCGCTGGTGGAAAAACGGGATGGTTGAGAGGGGTGCGTCCTCTATGGGGTGGCACCCCTGTGCGACCGCACTGGTCAAACATGCCTCGAGCTGGCCCTGATCGTGCCTCCTCATCTTCTGATTGCCCATACTGTATAATACATGTATTGTGCTTCCTCATCTTCTGATTTCACATATATACATGCATTGTGTCTCCTAATCTTCCGATTGCCCAAATAATAATCACAGGTGACTACTTAGAAGGGTTTCAGCACTTTGCACAACACGGAAAGTATTTTCCAATGAGCTTAAGTAAGGTACAATCCCCCTCCTCTTCCTATGTCATAGTTCGTTGTGTAGCTTTGGATAGCTTTTTGCTGTTCCTCCATCTGCTGAAGCATATAAAGGGTGGAGTTCCACCTTGTAACCAGTGGCGTAACTATAAATTTAGCTCCGCCCTGCCAAAAAAGTTTCTGGTGCCCCACCCGCCATCCACAGACTCCTCTCCTCTTCTAGAGACCACTCTTCATCTGTCCCTACTACTAATACCCCTATTACTCCCTAGGGCGGGATGCATGAAGCAATGCGATGCATCCCGCCACCCTTCGCATGCATGCCAGTGTTAGCAAGCAACACCGGCATACATGAAGAACACCGCAAAGGACCACTCTCTTGGTATTTGCGATGGAGGTACTTCTGGGTCTATGACCCAGAAGACCCTCTGGCGTCCTTCGGCGCATGTGCTAAAGGACGCATGCGCCGCGGGGGTGCTGGGAGGGATATGATTGGATCCCTCTCACAGTACTCTCCCGATAGAAGCCCATAGGCTTCAATAGGGTAACGCCATAAGGAAGATGGCGTTACTCCCTGCAACCAAGCCCTGTAGTGCATCGCATTCCGGGGCTTGGTGCATATGAGAAATGTGATCAAACTCGCATTTTCTGGATTTTACTGCATTTCTAGCTGCAACCCGCCCCTAGAGACTGATAGGAGCCCCTCCATAGACATCTGGAAGGCAGCACACAGGGCAATGGACAGAGCCATGGTATGCAGTAGTGCCCCGGTATGTGTGTATGAGCCCATATACCCTGCTGCTGGCTGCAGCTATTTTAGGTTTCTGGTGCCCTTCTTCCCGCCGCCCTGAGCCATTAGCGGGTACCTTTGTATCTCTCCAACATGTCCTTATAGGCCTGGAGGTATTCCTGCACGTCCGTGCGGTGCTGCGAGGAGGAGGCACGTAGTAAGCAGGGCCGGTCTGAACTTAATTTCCTTGGTAAACGAATATTGAGGGGGCATGATCTCATGGGAAAAGCCGGACCCCCGAGCCACACCTCTTGTTTGGCACGCTGGAGGCATGCCCAGTGCCCTAGGGGACCAAAAACAAAGGGGAGTGAAACTGTAGTGTCGAAGCTGGATAATTGGCTGAGACAGAATCAGTTTTAAAATTAGATCGCAGCGACGCCATCTTGCGTATGGCGACAAGACTCCATCTTAGAAATAGGTCACACAGCGCCATTTTGTCAAAACCACATAGTACACAAAACACAACGCAAAATTGCTAGTAAGTAGCACGGGCCAGCTTTTTAACAATCTTCCCCAAACACATACCGACGGTGTCTGACATACATCAAAATGACTTTCCAACACATTAAAATCACCACAGACTTAATATATGAACAGCACTAAAAAGTAGCAAATTAGTGGTATTTTCCCTGCATTCACATTAACACATACACGCGATGTTAAACAGTGCACAACGCAAAATAGCTCGCAAGTGGGTCTATGTTGGGCCAGAGTGCATGCGCACGACGGACCCGGCTCCGTCGTTTGCATGCGCGAGACCCGGATTGCAACGGGCAAGCCGTTGCTATGGGTCTTGCTACAAAGGGGGCGTGCGGTCAATGGTGAGTGACAGCACGCCCCCTTTGGTCGGCGTGCCGGGGGCGTGGCTGGCCATACGGAGGCGTTTCCAAGGGAACGCCTATCATCTGGGGCCGGCCCCACTGACATCACAAGTGATGTCAGTGGGAGTGCTTTTGGCTCTGATAGAGCCAAAAGCACTCCAGGGCTTGCGGCAGACGAGACCTTACCACAAGGGTCTCATCGCAAGCCCGATGGTCGCGATGGTCTTGACCATCGCGACCATCTTTTTAGCCGCTCGCTATAGCTGTGGGTGGTCACCCACAGCTATGCGAGCGGCCAGGAGGCCGCTCTAAAAAAAGAGAGGGAGGACACAGATTCAGAGCGAGCGCTCTGAAAGAGCGTCCGGCTCTGAATCAGGCCCTTAGTCCCATACACTCAGAGATACCTTTCCAGCCTAGTGTTGCTCGCTAAGTACCACACAGACCCCCAGACGCACAACGCTATTTAGTGTCGTTCTCCCTTGCATACATACATTTAAAGCAATAGTTCCGTAGCGCAAAAAGGGTTATTATTATTCAATTCAATCACAATGCCAGCATGTAAAGAAATTACTGTTTTCTGCAACTAAGGTTTAGTACATGATAAGCAAACCGTGTTTGGTGTTGTATTGATCTACTCTGTCTCAACAGCTTTCCGGTGTCATCGGTGAGAAGATCGCAATATGCATTCTCAACTTATGGACTGTAGAGAGTTAAAACACTAAAATGTACTTTGTAATATTAACAGCTTAGATTTGCATGCGGCGGGAAAAAGGAGACAAAAGGCTGTCGGAGGCTGATCTCTGTCCATTTGAATCAACCTGTTAAATATCCTGTAACAGATACACGCATACTGGGAACCAATGGAACCATGCCACACTCTTCTATTGTGTTGCTTATCCCTGTAAGAGTATAAATGTGCGTACCAACTCCAATCTGTAGCCTTCATGCTGATGCTGTTGATGGAGGTTTCTTATGGATGACGGTAACTGGTCCCAGCGCGCGTGCGTATGTATCACTGTACCTTGTGTCTGTATAATTTCTTTGCGCTAAATTGTCTATAGATCACAGCATGTAACTTACTGTTTTTATGTTGAATAATATACTTTGTGCATTGGAAACACATTTCAATGTCTGAAGGTTTTTATTTTACTGTATGACTGCGTACGCAAATAGCGTCAACTTATAAGGTATAGGTAGGAGCGTATCAAGGTTTAGAAGGTATAGGCAGGAGTGTTCAGAGGTTTAAAGTTAGTATCATTAGTAGACAGGTGCAAGACATTTGAAAAGAGAGAGCAAAAGAGGGAGAGAGGGGGGAGCAAAGAGGAGAGAGAGGAGAAAGGGGAGAGTGGCAGCAGAGCGGGGAGAGAGAGAGGCAGCAGAGCGGGGAGGGAGAGAGGCAATGAGAGGAGAGGGGGGGAGAGAGAGGCAGCAGTGCGGGGAGGGAGAGAGGCAATGCGAGGAGATGGGGGAGAGGCAGCAGAGCGGGGAGGGAGAGAGGCAGAGCGGGGAGGGAGAGAGGCAGAGAGGAGAAAGGGGAGAGAGAGAGAGAGAGAGGCAGCAGAGCGGGGAGGGAGAGAGGCAATGAGAGGAGAGAGAGGAAAAAGGGGAGAGAGAGGCAGCAGAGCGGGGAGGGAGAGGCAATGAGAGGAGAGGGGGGAGAGAGAGGCAATGAGAGGAGAGGGGGGGAGAGAGAGGCAATGAGAGGAGAGGGGGGGAGAGAGAGGCAGCAGAGCGGGGAGGGAGAGAGGCAATGAGAGGAAAGAGGGGAGAGAGACAATGAGAGGAGAGGGGGGGAGAGAGAGGCAGCAGAGTGGGGAGGGAGAGAGGCAATGAGAGGAGACGGGGGGACAGAGAGGCAGCAGAGCGGGTAGGGAGAGAGTCAATTAGAGGAGAGAGGGTGTCACAATTGGTGTCTGTGAGTTGGTGATGAGTTTCAACGGAGGCCGGCATGACTGGAACCACAGATGATGTAGATGAATAGCTCTTTTATTATAAGAAGTGGGTAGCAGTGAGAACTGCCTTTGGTGATGAGTGACTGGAACTGGAAACTTGAGACGTTGGAATGTGACCAGAAGGAACTTGGAGGGACCGGACTGGGACCGGCAGGTAGGCTGACTGAGCTGGTCGGGTTACTAGTAGATGGGCTTGCAGACGGATGGCAGCGTGGAAGCTACTTGTTGTGGCTTGGGAAGCCGTGGGTAGGCGTTGGTAGCTGGGTGGCTACGTGGAGCGGCTGGATAGCCGTGGGTAGACGCTGGTAGCTGGGTGGCTACGTGGTTAGAACTGATGAGCTTGGAACTTGACTCTGGACTGGAATAACGTAACAATGGCTGAAGGGAAATCAGGTAATGCTGAGATGAGGGTTAAACAGGGTGATCCGGAAATGCTGTGACAAGGTTGGAACTCAGGTGCAGGCTGGATTGGATAATTGGGAATAACAGGTTTCAGGAAGGAATGGGTAGGTTTGGGAATTTTAGGTTCAGGGAGGGAGTAGGTAGGTAAAAGGAGCAGGAGTTGATCCACAGCAGGAAGCAAGGCAGGATGACACGATGCAGGTTTACAGAGTGCCAGGGACCAACCAGGAGTAGGACTAGCAGCAGAGCACAGGCCAGGTATTGCTGTAACAGGATGACTGGATGCCAGGTATTACTGTAGCAGATTTTCTGGAAGCACCGGGGGTTGCTGTAGCAGGTTTCAGGGATACACTTGAAATGCAGAAACAGCATGAACCATACACCACGGGAAGACGAGATGTTCAGGCCCAGAATGCTATCAGGGGAGGAAACATATACCCTGGGTCTGGCAGCAATTGGTGGATATGGACAGGTGGTCTGGCAGTAGCATTCTGAGTGGTGGAAGGCACAACATGCAGAGGGAGTATTCATCTCTGCAGCTCTGAGAATCAGAACCACACCTGCGACTCCAATCAGGGCTAGCAGTGCTCACAGACAGGAGAGACCAGGTGCAGTAATTACTGTGACAGGAATGCATAGAGAAGTCAGAGCAGATCCCCCAGGAGAACTACAAACACAGATCCATGGGACAGCTGACAGGGGTAAGTCTCAAGGCAAAAGGTGACAACTAGACAGGGTCGTGACAGAGGGGAGAGAGAGAGGCAATGAGAGGAGAGGGGGGTGAGAGAGGCAGCAGAGCGGGGAGGGAGAGAGGCAATGAGAGGAGACGGGGGAGAGAGAGGCAGCAGAGCGGGTAGGGAGAGAGGCAATGAGAGGAGATGGGGGGACAGAGAGGCAGCAGAGTGGGTAGGGAGAGAGGCAATGAGAGGAGAGAGGGGAGAGAGAGAGGCAATGAGAGGAGAGGGGGGGAGAGAGAGACAGCAGAGCGGGGAGGGAGAGAGGCAATGAGAGGAGACGGGGGGAGAGAGAGGCAGCAGAGCGGGGAGGGAGAGAGGCAATGAGAGGAGAGAGGGGAGAGAGAGAGAGGCAATGAGAGGAGTAAAACATTTCCCTTTTGTCAGAAGGTAAAGAAATCCCCATGCATTACTGGAAAACACACTATCCATCAACCAGGCATATACAAAGTACAAACCACAAGAGGGACAATAGTTCACTTATTTGACTTTATCAATGTCACCACTCACTACAATAGCACTGACGAGATCAGATCTTCAGGCTTCCTATCCAATATGCTTTATATACCACAGTATGCCCTCAATTTTAGTTGTACATATAGAACCATCCACATATAGGCAGGGTTACATATAGAGACATACAGTATATAAACACACACAATACATACAAGGTTACATAGACCATACAGGGTTACAAAGAGACACACACACACACATATACAGTATATATTCAGGCAGGGTCACACACAGAGAGTGGAATACATAAGCAATATTTTCCCCTGTAGTCTCACCCCCTCTCACCTTGATGTGGAGCCTCCAGTAGCTCCCTTGTCCTCCATGCTGCCTGAAGCCCTGGATTGAGGAGTTGAAGAACAAGACGGTGCAGCCCCGCCCCTGCTCGGGTCAGAGGAGCATGTGTACTGAGCTCCTCCAATCAGGGCTCACCAAAACGCTCCTCTGACCCCCCGGGGTGACTCACCATAGAGAAGCAGTCGGAAGGAGCTGCCTCCTGTGAGTAATGTATGCCGAAGCACCATTATCGTCCCATCCCTGACGTAAAGGCATACGCGACCGTGGCTCCCTAGGACTCTGCACCTGCCAGTGCCACCACCAGGCTGCTGCTGCTGGCAGAGACAACAGATGAGATGTCAGGGGGAGGGTCTCTGTCACTGGAGACACCCCGATCCTCTTCTTGTCCTTGCCCGCACACACGGCGGCCAGTGTCCCAGATGTCACAGCCCTTCTCCCGGCGCCGACATGAGCATGGACTCAGCGGTGTCCATGGCATTGTACACTCCAGTCGCTTGTCATCCACCACCTCCTCACCAAGTGTTGCATCCCCGCACCCTCCCCTGCCGGCGCCCCCAAGCCACCGCAGGGTCTGGAGGGACGGTAGTTACGCCACTACTTGTAACTACCTCTTGCTTCAGCTGGTGACAGGGCAAATTCAACATTTCTTGCAGGTGCTGCAATCTTTTACATGCATCTGCTGAATGGTGAAAATGTCCAGAAATTTTTTTGGCCACAGAGAGCATCTCTTGCACGGTCTCGTCATTTTAAAAAAAAAATGTGCACCACCAAGTTGATTGTTTGAGCAAAACATGGGATGCGTTGGAATTCACCCAGCTGCATAATATTGGTGGCATTGTCAGAAATCGCAAATCCCAAGGAGAGTGCAAGCGGGGGTAAGCTTTTGCAATGACATCCCTGAGTTTTTTTAAGAGGTTGTCAGCGGTATGCCTCTTAGTGAAACCGGTGATACACAGAGTAGCCTGCCTCTGAATGAGCTGCTGCTTCTTAGATGCTGCTGCTGCTGTTGGTACCGCTGAAGGCAATGCACCCACCCAGTGGGCTGTTACAGTCATGTAATCTTGGGTTTGCTCTGTTCCACTTGTCCACATATCTGTGGTTAAGTGGACAGTGGGTACAACGGCATTTTAGAGGACACTAAGTTTTTTTTAACGTCCCTGTACAGGCTGGGAATTGCTTTTCTAGTGAAGTGGAATCAATTAGCTGTGGGATATAGCCTGCAGCTCACTGATCACATGGGAATAGCTATTCAATTAATTAGCCTTTTCCCAGAGGCTGTGAGGAAAAATCCTGCCTCTGGTAATTAGCGCAAGAGGTATGTATATATAATAAAACAAATCATTTGTGCTCTGTATGTACATGTTAAACAATTTGTCTCCTTACGCACTCTCAAAAAACATTACTATACCCCACCCCTCCCCCACCCACATAACATTACACCATACTTGGCTACTGTCGCGGGAGGCTCCCGATATTTTCGGGTAAACCCACGCACCCTTGAAAGAGTAGGCATCATTCATAGTGAAGTGGGCAGGATGGGGAGATTTTCCGAGATGTTTGTGGGTCCGTGGGGAGGGGGCGGGGCTAAAATGTTGCGAATCGCATCATTTAGCCCCGTCCACCCTCGCGGACCTGTGATTCGCGGGGTTTTTCCTGTGAAGGGGGACGGGGCCTAATGCCGTCTATTGTCTGGCCCCACCCCCCGAAGATGAGAGAAGCAGCTGCTCAAAGAAAGATTCCCTGCAGAGTCAGTAAGTATGCATTACACCATCCCCATATAACTTCAATATACTCCAATACAACATTAGCACCCAACCCAATAATGGTAATACACCCCCACCTCATATTATTATACAACCCACCCCATCAAGATAACATAACATTAATACTAGGGGTGAGCGGGTGCGGATTTCTGAAATCCGAACCCCCCCGATCCGAGGCCGATCCGAGTCAGGCTTGACTTTTCCCGCCTGACTCGGATCTGAAATCGAGGCAAAATGTCATTATCCCACCTTCCGGGTCTCGCGGGTTTTGGATTCTATATAAGGTACCCGCGTCGGTGCCATTTTTTCACTCGGCTGTGGACAGTGAAGAGGGAGGGTGGGAGTTAGGGCTGGCTGGGCTGTGTAGTGTAGTGTTGTGCTGTACTGTGCTGCGCTGTGCTGCTGTTGTCCATAGGGGCTGTGTCTACTCCTCCAAAGTCCATAGGTGCTGGCTGTGTTGTGCTGTGCTGCTGTTGTCCATATGGGCTGTGTCCACTCCTCCAAAGTCCATAGGGGCTGGCTGTGTTGTGCTGTGCTGCTGTTGTCCATAGGGGCTGTGTCCACTCCTCCAAAGTCCATAGGGGCTGGCTGTGTTGTGCTGTGCTGCTGTTGTCCATAGGGGCTGTGTCCACTCCTCCAAAGTCCATAGGGGCTGGCTGGACTGTGTTGTGCAATCAGTTGTCCATAGGGGCTGTGTTCACTCTTAAGTCCTGTGCAATGTCCCAGTCCTAAAGGGGTGCTGTAGAGTGTCCAGGGGGTGCTCTGTCCATCAGGGGTGCTCCCCCCAAGTGCAAAAAAAATAAATATTTTTTCTGTGTTCGTGAATTGTGTGCGCAGTAGCCGCACGTGCATCAACAAAGTAGCGCCAAGCGTGCGCCTGTGTCATAAGTAAAGGGCCGGCTGGCTTGACCGTTAAAGGGTGCTGTAACCCCCAAAGCACACTCCAAACCAATTAAAAAATATTTTCTGTGTTTGTGAATTGTGTGCACTGTGGCTGCACGTGCATCAACAAAGGAGCAGCGCCAAGCGTGCGTCTGTGTCCCATAAGTAAAGGGCCGGCTGGCTTGTCCGTTAAAGGGTGGTGTAACCCACAAAGTGCACTAGTCTCCAACAAAAATAAAAATATATTTTCTGTGTTTGTGTGCGCCTTCGCTGCACGTATATATCAATATAACATAAATGGAGGACCAAACTTTCTCAGATAAAAATAAAAAAGGGAAAGATCAAGAACCACTTCCTCCTAGTGCTGAAGCTGCTGCCACTAGTCATGACATAGACAATAACATGCCATCAACGTCGTCTGCCAAGGCTGATGCCCAATGTCATAGTAGAGGGAACATACAATCCCAAATGACAAAGTTCAGGAAAATTACCTTAAAAAAACATTTAAATCATCTGAGGAGAAACGTAAACTTGCCAATATGCCATTTACGACACGGAGTGGCAAGGATCGGCTAAGGTCTTTCCCTATGTTCATGACTAGTGGTTCAGCTTCACATGACGATGGAAGCCCTCCTCCCGCTAAAAAAATCAAACGAGTTAAGCTGGCAAAAGCACAGCGAAGAACTGTGCGTTCTAAGAAGATATCACAAATCCCCAAGGAGAGTCCAAATGTGGTGGCGGTTGCGATGCCTGACCTTCCCAGCTCTGGACGGGAAGAGGTGGCTCTTTCCACCATTTGCACGCCCCCTGCAAGTGCTGAAAGGAGCACTCACAGTCCACTTGCTGATATGCAAATTGAAGATGTCACTGTTGAAGTACAACAGGATGAGGATACTGGTGTAGCTGGCGCTGAGGAGGAAGTTGGCGAGGAGGATTCTGATGGTGATGTGGTTTGTTTAAATCAGGCTCCGTGGGAGACAGTTGTTGTCCGTGGGATGAAAAAGCCCATCACGGTCATGCCTGGGCAGAAGACCAAACATTCCACCTCTTTGGTCTGGCAATATTTCTATCCAAATCCGGACAACAACTGTCTTGCCATATGTACCATATGTAAAGGTGAAATAAGTAGGAGTAGGGACGTTAACCACCTAGGAACATCCTCCCTTATATGGCACCTGCTGCGCGTTCATAAAAAGTTACTGTCAAGTTCAGAAACTTTGGCTAAGACCATAAGCAGTCCAGGGACACCTAAATCCCATTGTCTTGTTGTATCCAAGCGCCTGCAAACCACACCATCAACTCCCTCCTCGTCAATTTCCTCCTTCGTCAGGATCGGAAGTAGTCCTGCAGGCCATGTCACTGGCATGACTGACTCTCCTATCCGGGATTCCTCCGGAGGATCCTGCATTGCTATGCCTACTGCTGCCGCTGCTGCTGTTGCTGCTGCTGGGAGTCGTTCATCATCCCAGAGAGGAAGTAGGAACACCACTACTTTTACTAAACAATTGACCCTCCAACAGTCCTTAGCGAGGAGGATGAAGTACGACAGCAGTCATCCTGAAGAAAAACGTATAACTGAGGCCTTGACTGCTATGTTGGTGTTAGACATGCGTCTGGTATCCGCCATTAGTGCAGTGGGATTTAGACAATTGATGGAGGTAGTGTGTCCCCAGTTCCAAATCCCGTCTAGATTCCACTTCACTAGGCAGGCGATACTGAGACTACAGAAACGTCAGAAAAAGTGTCCTCAGTGTCCTGAAAAATGCGGTTGTACCCAATGTCCACTTAACCACGGACATGTGAACAAGTGGAACAGGGCGGACTAAGGACTATATGACTATGACAGCCCACTGGGTAGATGTATCACCTTACGCAGCAACAACAGCAGCGTCACCAGTAGCAGCATCTCAGAAACACCAGCTCGTTCCAAGGCAGGCTACGCTGTGTATCACCGGTTTCAGTAAGAGGCACACAACCTCTTAGAGAAACTGAGGGAAATCATCGCCCAGTGGCTTACCCCACTTAGACTCTCCTGGGGATTTGTGATATCTGACAACACCACCAATATTGTGCGGGCATTACATATGGGCAAATTCCAGCACGTCCCATGTTTTGCTCACACAATAAACTTGGTGGTGCACAATTTTCTGAAAAGCGACAGGGGTGTGCAGGAGACGCTTTGGGTGTCCCAAAAAATTTCTGGCCACTTTCGCCATTCAGCGACTGCGTGCTGAAGACTGGAGCACCAGCAAACACTCTTGAACCTGCCCCGCCATCACCTGAAGCAAGAGGTTGTGACGCGGTGGAACTCAACCCTCTATATGCTTCAGAGGATGGAGGAGCAGCAAAAGGCCATTCAAGCCTATACATCCACCTATGACATAGGCAAAGGAGGGGGTATGCACCTGACTCAAGCGCAGTGGAGAATGATTTCCGTGTTGTGCAAGGTTCTCCAGCCCTTCGAACTTGCCACAAGTGAAGTCAGTTCAGACACTGCCAGCTTGAGTCAGGTCATTCCCCTCATCAGGCATTTGCAGAAGCAGCTGGATAAAGTAAAGGAGGACCTAAGACGGAGCGATTCCGCTCGGCATGTGGGACTTGTGGATGAAGCCCTTCATTCGCTTTGCCAGGATTCTAGGGTGGTCAATCTGTTGAAATCAGACCACCACATTTTGGCCACCGTGCTCGATCCTAGGTTTAAAGCCTATGTGGTGTCTCTCTTTCTGGCCGACACAAGCCTGCAGAGGTGCAAAGACCTGCTGGTGAAAACACTGTCAGCTGAAGCGGAACGTGACACGTTAACAGCTCCTTCTTCATTTTCTCCCGCAACTGGGGCTGCCAGGGAAAAACTTAGACATGCTAAGCAACCCGCTAGCGGTGATGCAGGACAGGCAGGACCAAGTTTGGACATCTGGTCCGGACTGAAGGACTTGGCAACAATTTCTGACATGTCTACTGTCACTGCATATGATACGGCCACCATTGACAGAATGGTGGAGGATTACCTCGGTGACAGCATCCAAGTAGGCATGTCAGACAGTCCGTACCTGTACTGGCAGGAAAAAGAGGCAATTTGGAGGCCCCTGTACAAACTGGCTCTATTTTACCTGAGTTGCCCCCCCTCCAGTGTGTACTCCGAAAGAGTGTTTAGTGCAGCCGGGAACCTTGTCAGCGAAAGGCGTAGGAGGTTGCTTCCACAAAATGTGGAGAAGATGATGTTCATAAAAATGAATTATCAACTCTTCCAGGGAGACCAGCCTCCAGAATGTACAGAGGGACCTGTGGTGGTGGATTCCAGCGGGGACGAATTAATACTCTGTGAGGATGAGGATGTACACAACACTGAAGAGGATGAGGAATCGGTGGATGAGGAGGATGAGGACGACATCTTGCCTCCGTAGAGCCAGTTTGTGCATAGACAGATTAATTGCCAGCTTGTTTTGGGGGGCCCAAACGAACCAATCATTTCAGCACAGTTGTGTGGCAGACCCTGGCGCTGAAATGTTTGGTTTGTTAAAGTGTGCATGTCCTGTTTATACAACATAAGGGTGGGTGGGAGGGCCCAAGGACAATTCCATCTTGCACCTCTTTTTTTTTTTCTTTGCATTATGTACTGTTTACGGCCTAGTTTTTCAAACTGCCATCCTGTCTGCCACTGCAGTGTCACTCCTCCACGTGTTTGTGTCGCCCACTCGTATCGCTTAGCATAGTCATCCAGCTACCTCGGTGCAACCTTTTGGACATAAAAACACTATTGTGAGGTGTGAGGCGTTCAGAATAGACTGGAAATGAGTGTAAATTAAGGTTATTGAGGTTAATAATAGCATAGGAGCAGAAAAACCCACACATTCTGTGATTTTAGCTGTTTTTATGCTTTTTTTTAAAAAAAAATACAGATCCAAAACACAAAACCCAGAACCCAAAACACGGAAGGGTGGTTTTGGCAAAACCAATCCAGATCCAAAACACACAGAAAGATCCAGATCCAAAACCAAAACACGAAAAGTGGCCGGTGCACACCCCTAATTAATTCACCCCTAATAATATTTATATACACCACAACTCAAATATAACACTAAAATTTACCCATCCCACCACAGATACTTACCTTTGATTGCAGGAGGTGTTGTGATCTCTTCATGTTCAGCGCACAGAGCACCTGGCTGGGGACCCAGGAGAAATCAAATAGGCAGTGAGTGGAGAAGGAGTGGGCGGAGCCTTAGGTTGGGAGTGGGTGGCGCTATGACAAGGGGCAGGAGAAGGTAAAAAAAAAGACAACAGTAGATTGGTAGCTGGTTCCAGGGGAGGGAGCAGCCACCATGCAGAGAGGGAAGGGGGCAGGCTTTGGGCATAGCTGCTGGCTGCATTGTACCAGACATGTCAGACTGTGACATGTCTGCAGGAGTCTCAGCCAGGCAGCAGCTGACAAGTGTGGGAGCGATGGCCGCAGCTTATAAGATCCGTGGCCGCCGTCATTGTAGGTAAAATAAGGATGTCTTTTTGAAAGACATACTTATTATTGTGCTAGCAGCCTTCTTGGTGCCCCCTCAGGTGCTGGCACCCTAGGTAGCTGCCTAATGGTAGTGCCAGCCCTGCTTACAATCTACAATCATTTCTGGAACAACTCACCTATGTTACGTAAAACTGTCAGCTAAGATCTTTCCAACCCTTAGTCCTGTAAGCATGTTGTTGAATATAATGCATTATGGCTTCCGTCTGCAAACAAGTCATATGGCACAATGCACGTGAGGTGACTCTCACAATGGGTGGGATACAGCAACCTGTCAAATGTGGTCAAACACCGAAAATGTGGGTTTGACCGCATTTCTCATATGCACGAAGCCCCGGATTGCAATGCACTCTGGGACTTGGTTGCAGTGGGTAACGTCATCTTCCAAAAGCGTTACCCATAGAAGCCTATGGGCTTCTATCGGGAGAATGCTGTGAGAGAGATCCAATCTGATCCCCCCCAGCACCTCCCAATCACCATCAACAGCTCGCCCCCTTTGGTGCGAGACCCGTAGCGACGGAGCGCCCGCCGCTAGCTGGGTCTCGCGCATTCGCACGTCAGAGCCAGCTCCAACGTGCGCATGCCCAGTGGGCAAACATTGACCCGGTTGCGAGCGCTCAGCGCTTGTGACCAGGTCTGAATAAGGCCCACGGTCTCAGGCAGCTCCTCGGTCTCTGTCTTCAGTGTCCACTGCCTGTCCTCCGATGTTGGCTCCTCCGCCATCCATTATCACATGCTGGCCAGGGAATGCTGGGAGCATCAGCCTCTCCCAGCGGCAGTGTGTGAGCAGGGGAAGGCGTTCCCTGGAGCCCTCCGGGCCAGTAGCAGCCACACTCCTGACTCCCGGTGAGTAACCCCTGCGTCCTAAGCCCAGGCCCCGCCCCCTTTATTTCCGGACTTGCGCAGTCTGAATTTTTATGCAGGGCTTTGTGAATGTGGGGGAAGCAGACTCCTTTGCGGGCTGGCGGGAGCTCCCACCTTAATTCGGGAGACTCCCGCAAAATTGGGGAGGGTAGGCAACGCTGATGTTATTAAGTATTGTTTTATGAAGTGTATTTATTAACTTATTGTCTAATAATACTTGCACAGCACATTGAACTTTATTATCCACCTGGTTACCCATTAAGGGTTGATTAGAGGTTGTGATCATTGCTAGGCTGTGCTTTGGATTCTTGTTCATGTATAAATAAATTGCTATATATTTATCTTTAGCACACTCTGGGCCTGATTCAGAGCCGGACGTTCTTTCAGAGCGCTCGGTCTGAATCAGTGCCCTCCCTCTCTCTTTTTAGAGCGGCCTAGTGGCCGCTCGCATAGCTGTGGGTGACCACCCACAGCTATAGCGAGTGGGCAAAAAGATGGTCGCGATGGTCAACACCATCGCATCCACCGGGCTTGCGACGAGACCTTTGTGGTAGGGTCTCGTTGCCGCAAGCCCTGGAGTGCTTTTGGCTCTATCAGAGCCAAAAGTACTCCCACTGACATAATTTGTGATGTCAGTGGAGCCGGCCCCAGACGGTAGGCGTTCCCATGGGAACGCCTTCGTCTGGCCAACCACGCCCCCGGCACGCCCACCAAAGGGGGCATGCTGTCACTCACCATCGACAGCATGCCCCCTTTGTAGCGAGACCCATAGCGACGGCTTGCCCGTTGCTATGCAGTTCTCGCGCATGCGCACGACGGGTCTGAACAGGCCCTCTGTTCATATCACTGGCAGGGCCGCCATGAGGGGGGGACTGCCGGGACTGTAGTCCTGGGCCCGCTCCTACCCCTCTGCCACACAATAGTGGTGACTCCGGTGAGTAGCTGACAGGCCCAGCCCAGGGACACCCTCCGTCTCCTACAGATACCGATGCCAGACATTCGGGGTGGGGAGGCCTGCCTGCTTGCTCCTAGTTGTGTTCGCCGCCCACTACTGTTGTCAGTGGCACAATAAGGGCAGAATGAAAGCTGCACAGGAGCTCGGTGCTCCTTCCTAAAAACAGCCGGCGCCGATGATCTCCCGACCAGGCAGCTGCACCTAGCTCTCGGCAGTGTTGTGTTCATGATGTAATCATGCCGCGACGACAACGCTTCAGAGGTGCCGCCCGAGTGATTACAGAAAGAACAGGAAAACTTGGCGGGTAAGTAGGCTCTGGGCCGGATTAAGATCTGTGGGGGCTCCTGGGCAACAAACGTGTGGGAGCCCCTATCAATAAATATATATATATATATATATACATATATATATATATATAGATACACACACCGGTCTATCTGCCTGATGTCCAATGCCCCCTGTAGTTGTGCCCCTTCTGGAATGCCCCCTGTAGTTGTGCCCCTTCTGGAATGCCCCCTGTAGTTGTGCTCCTTCTGCAATGCCCCAAGTATTTGTGCCTTTCCTCCAATGCCCCCAGTGTGCCCCTTCTTTATGTTCCCTGTAGTTGAGCCCCTTCTCCAATGCCTCCAGTAGTTGTGCCCACTGCAATGCCCCTAGTAGTTGTGCCTCTTCTTAAATGCCCCATGTAGATGTGCCCTGTAAAGTAGTGCCCCCAGTAGCTCAACCTCCCCGCCCAAACCCCTGTTAAAAAACTTACCTGTCTTTGCTCCACGCTGCCACGGCTCCCGAGTCCCACCATCACTGCTGCTGCTGCTGTCTGCTGATTCGCGCAGGCTCCTCTCCTCTGCAGTGCGCGGGTGACGTCATGACGTCACCCGCGCAATGCATCACTGGGAACGATGGCCTCTGAAGCGATCAGTATTCAGAGGCCAATGTTCCCACTTACCTAAGTTGATCGTGATCTACGGGTGGGAGGTCCGCGAGCTTCCAGTAGATCGCGATCAACCTTTTAGCTGGGCATGTGGCATGGGGTCAGGGACAGTGTGTGGGGGCCCCCTATGTGTGGGGGCCCCGGGACGACCGCCTCTGTCGCCCTGCCCTTAATCCAGCCCTGAGTAGGCTATAGTCCTGAACCCTGGGGAAGCATGATACGAAGGAGAAGCCCTATCAGGAACATACAGGTGGAGGAGAGCAGAGTACACATTGTGGCAGTAGGGGAGAGGTGTGTGTAAGTGCATGTGTGTGTGTGTAAGTGCGTGTAAGTATGTATGTAAGTTTGTGTGTGTAAGTGCATGTGTGTGAAAGTGTGTATGTGGAAGTCTGTGTAAGTGCGTGTTTGTTAGGTGTGTGGAGAAAAGGGTGAGGATGAAACACATTATTGAAATAAACATGGGGTGAGGAGCTACTGTATGTAAAGAAAATAATAATAGGGGGAAGGGCAGAATAAAAAAAAATACAGACAGGGGTACACTAAAAGAAAAATATAGTCAGGGGGCATTGTAAGAAAATACAGACAGGGGCACCAGAAGAATAATACAGACAGGGGGACATTATACATTTTTTTTAAAATATATAATTAAATATACTGATATTGTCTGTGAAAAGGTGTTTTATTTTTTTCCTTTATAGCGAAATCTAACATTTAAAATTTCCCTGGCAAGAAATTCTGCATTTATACCTGCTGCCAGTGGGCATTCAACAGGCAGCATAGGAGCATATCAATATGAGACAGCTGTATTTTGGTCTGCTGCCACACCATCGTTCATTGCATAGCGTAAGCTGGAAAGCTCTTATTCTCTGTATAGTAAAGGTGCCCACACACCTAACGATGTGCTTACGATCCGATATCGTGTACGATTTCCCCATGAACTCTCACTGGAGCTCGCTTGCCGTCGTGATCACGATTTTGGAAAATTTTCACCCAATCTGTTTTACGATCTCACGAACTATGGGATCATATGCATCGTGAAATCAGGCACAAAAAATCGTGAGTTTAAATATTAAAAAAAAAGGCTCTTGACAATTGGTGGGAAATTTAAATAGTCATAACAATGGGAGGGGCTAGCTAGGGAGTATAAAAAGCAGGCGTCCTTTAAACTCTGTGCACATTCTGCTTTGCTACTAGATGAGGCTAGGTGTATTCCTGCTGAACCCTGTACATTGCTACTGTGCTCTGCTTTGTATGTGGCTTGCCTCTTACAAAGTTTATTCTACCTGCAAGTGTGTGCTACCTACCTGTATTCTATCCTGTTCCTGAATTCTGTACTGATGCGTCCCTATCAGTATAGAGTGTTGGTCGCCGAAGCTGGGGTCCGGGAGATTAGGAAGAGGGCCCAGTAAAGAAGGACAAGAGCATGCTGGACTAAGGAGTGGCTGCTACAAAAGGATACCCTGCTGATGGAGATCAAGGAGAACAACCTGGATGACTACCACAACTACCTGCGCATGGATGACGCCACCTTCCAGGAATTGCTGCATCTGGTGACCCCCCCACATCCAGAGACAGGACACAAGGTGGCGGAGGGCATTCCCTGCTGAAGAGAGACTGGTGGCTATCCTTAGGTACCTGGCAAAAGGAAGGTCATTTGAAGACCTGAAGTTTGGGACACTAATCTCACCTCAGTCCTTGGGCGTCATTATTCCGGAGACCTGCAAAGCCATCATTAAAGTGCTGCAGTATCAGTATTGCAAGGCAAGAAGAAAAACACACCACATATTTGTTTCTTGTTTAAAGAAAATTGATTATTTTTTTCTTTAATATTGTTTTCAAAATTAACTTTTTAACTGTGCCAATAAGGCAGAAAACTGTGCTGCATAGCAGCCATCTTGTGTAAACAACACTACATAGTAGTAAAGGTTTTTTAAAACATTGGAACAACATAGAGCCACTGTGGCAAAAAAACACTTGCACACTATGGCCCTCATTCGAGTCGATCGCTAGATACAAGCAGCCTCCTGGTCGCTAGCTAAGCTGTGGGTTACCACCCACAGTTCTAGCGAGCGACCATGTTGATGGTCGCAATGGTCAGGACCAATGCGACCATTGGGGCTTGCGACGAGACCCTAAGGTTGGGTCTCGTCAAGCATAAGCCCCAGGGAGCTTCCTGCTCTGATCGAGCAGGAAGCTCCCCACTGACATCATTGCTGATGTCAGTGGGGCCACCCCCAAACGGCAAACGTTCCGTCGGGAACGCCTCAGTTTGGTCGCCCACCCCCTGCCCGCCTCCCAAATGGGGCGAGCTGTCAATCACCATCGACAGCTCGCCCCCTTTGGTGCGAGACCCGTAGCGACGGAGCGCCCGTCGCTAGCCGGGTCTCGCGCATGCGCACGGCGAAGCCAGCTCCGATGTGCGCATGCCCAGTGGGCAAACATCGACCCGGTTGCGAGCGCTCAGCGCTTGCGACCGGGTCTGAATGAGACCCCATGTCCTCACCAAGTTGCTTTTTTTTTATTATTAGACAGCAAATAGTAGGCTGCATTAACCAAAATGTGCACTGACCTGTAGGCAACCTAAACTGTGCACTAAACTGTATGCAATATAGATTGCAATAACATTTTTACAAAACAGCATTATCACCAAATTTTATCAATCCCAATAGGTAGCCTGCTGTATGTTATGGGGTGGGTCAGACGCCAGTTTGAACAGGCCAATACACACATGGCACGAGTATACATTGTGGCCCCGGCTTCCAGCAATGTGTACTTGTGCCATGTATGTAGTGACCTTGTCCAAACAGCGTCATCACCACCCTATACCATACAGCCAGCACCTATTGGGAGGGATAACATTTGGTGACAGTAAAAACAAGGGAAATTTTTTTAAAATAAATTACATGTGTGTATAACAGGGCGATTCATCTGCTGCATCCAGCAGAGCACTAAACATGGTAGTGCTTGAGCTTGGGGTGCTGGGTGGGGGTGTAATCTCCATCTGGGCTGGGGGGGGGGGGCTGACATAGGTGTTTGGGGCAGGGGAATATAGCATTGGGTCAGCTATATAAGTGGAGTTGTGTAGGTTTTTGCTCGTACATCTACTCAATAGGTCAAAATTTAACCTGAGGTAAATTTCTTAGTGTCCTCATCCATATTTCTCATACTACTGTTTACATGTGCCGTAAAGTCGTCTATAGCATCTGGAGGTTTTTGAAGGAGGCGTTCTATAGAAATATGTCCTCCCGTTCAGTATGAATCTCCTTTTTCCCGTTTTTTTTTTTTTTGGGTGGTGGGGAAGAGGGTGAAGTTCCGGGTGCAATGGGTGTTGCCAGTTGGGTGGTATTCTCCACATCACTGTCCCCAAGCAGACTGAGGTTTGCCTGGAGGCCAAATCAGGGTCTTGGGTGGGAGTCTATATAGGAAACAAATAAAAAAAAAAAAATTATAGTCATGTTTTAACCCATTTTTTACTATTTTTACAGTTTCCTAACACCGTGGAGGAGTGGAAGAGCATTGCTGAAGAGTTTGAACAACGTTGGAATTTCCCTAACTGTGGAGGAGCCATCGATGGAAAACACATCAGCATCAACCCACCTGCCAACACCGGATCATATCACTACAACTACAAAGGATTCTTCAGCATCGTTCTCATGGCAGTGAGGAGTACATGGTCTTTTTCAATGGACCAGGTGCAGTGCCATGGCAGGAGGAATGTCTGTGAACTAACTGACTATATTGTACATTTGGGATTGAACTACAAAAACAATAAGGTTTCGGTTCATTAACTGTGTCACTACTTACCAAGACTTCAGCAGACGGTCCAGTCACTTCTGCAAACTCTCGCTCAGCCATCAACACCAGAGACTGCCGTTGTGGCTCCTGATTGCTTATGAAGGACATCTGTTTGTAGTACCACAGCGATGGTTCATACACATCATCAGTGCATGCGCCAGATCTTTTGGAGTCATCAACTTTCTTCTCTATAATGTACACTGTCCGGAGGTTTTGAATCTTGTGCCGGACAATTTTGAGGTCTGCATCGGCAATGAACCTTTTCGCATACTGTAACAACAGCTGTAAATCGGCCAATTTGTGCGACTTGTTATTGGTATTGGCGACAACTTATATGCCACAGACACTCTTTAGACTGCAGGATTTCTATGAATCCAGTCAAGAACTCAAGCTCACTATCCATGGACATTTCTAGGAAGAAGAGAAAAAAAAAAGGACATATAAATATTAGTGTATATAGTTTTGTTACATTTTATGTTGTTATGGTTAAATTTTGTAATGTTTTAATATTTTCTTTTTTACAGGTTTTTAATGTTAGGTATGGTATTGTAATCGTGTTTTCTTTTACAGGAATGTCGTGTTTATTTTTTGGTATTTTAACGTTTTTCTTTCTTTTACAGCATGGGTCTTCAACCTTTAGCCCTCTAGCTGTTGTGGAACTACAGATCCCAGGATGCCCTGGCATAGTTTCAGCATGCTGTTATTTCCAAACGGTGGCATGGCATGCTGGGATGTGTAGTTCCACAGCAGCTTGCGGCCAAAGATTGAAGATCCCTGTTTTACAAGGAATGATGTGTTTTTAAATGTAATGTATTGTGTTTTTTTTAAACATGTTTTTGCAAATATTTAATATTATTTAAATATGATTGTTAATCTTGTTGTAATGTATTTGTTTATCTTGTTGTAATATATTTATTAATTAATTTTTGCAAAATTTTGAAGTGTTTTCTAATTAATTATTAGGTGGCCCCATGACATTGGTGGGCAGTTAGTGGGTAGGTGGGTGGCACACATTGGTGGGCAGTGGGAGCTTAATGCATGACACAGCCACCGCCTGCCTCATTCCGGCGGGCGTTGGCTGGGTCATGCATTTCTAGGTGGGTGGCACACATTGGTGGGCAGTGGAAGGGCACACATTGGTGGCCAGTGTGGTTGCATTTATACAGTACAAATACTCACCAAACTTCAACAAAATAAACTTCAGTTTGCAGGCTCCCGACTGTGCTTCCTTCTCTTTCATACACGATGCTGCACAAGATGGCGGAGGGGCGTGTACAGGCTCCTGTCAGTCAAATTTTGCGTTATACGATGAATTGTACGATTCATCGTGAGTAAAAAAAAAAACTCACGATCGGCACCCGTCATGTCCCAGATTGGCAAATCTGGCCTACAGCACGGCAGATCAGAAGATGCGAGGTACGACGAGTGGGGACGCGCATCGTGATCGTGATCATGTGTAGAAATTCATGATTTGCCCTTATTTTACACGATTTATCTGCATGATTCGTCGAAATCGGCCAAATTGGATGAAAAATCGCTGTGTGTGGCCATCTTTAGGCAGTCATTGTTGCACTTACATACTATAACATGTATTTTTACCCCTATATGGTAGCAAGGCCATGTAAAAAGTGTGGGTCCCACAGGACTAACTACAGACAGTTAGTGGTCACAGTGTGTATGTAGTACAGTAGGACCTACCACATGCTGGGTAGGCGCAGTGTTCAAGCGGCATCATTTTTCTTAGGGTGCCATTTGCCCTGAATGCCATTTACCCTAGTTATGCCTCTGACTAATATCCCTATGACATCACGCCGCACCACTGAATGAGAGAAGCCAGAACAGAAGGAGGAGTGAGGTAACTAAGGTAAGTGCAGCCAGAACAGAAGGAGTGAGGTAACTAAGGTAAGTGTTTGGAGTTGGGGCCCTGCCTATTTTGTTTGTCCCTTGCAGCATATTTTCTGATGGCAGCCCTGATCACTGGTATATTTTTTGGCATTTATAAAGCACTTTACAATCCCCATTTTGGGTCATTTTAAACGGTTAAATTATTGGTCTATCTCCGCACTTTAGTAGCACATTTTTGCACACACTGCATTTTTTTCACAAAGCACTTTACATCTACACTTTGCTACAAGACTTATATGTATATATTATATATATATATAAAATATATATATTGTGATAGGATCACTGGTAAAGTGGTCTGTGGCAGGGACATTTATCCCAGATTCCTGTCCTATGTGTTTAAAATCCCCAGGAGAAAGTCTGCAGCGTAGCAGGCTTGAGTTTCGGCTTTTTAAAAAGCCGGTTTGGGACCTGGGGGTTGTGGGTGAGAGGAGAGGGAGGGCTCCACCCACGGCCACTCCAGGTTTTGGTTCTCGCAGCCTGGTAACAGGATTGTTAATTTTCCACCTGAGAGTGGCCAATATAAGCCTAGTTTGTTTAGGGCTGATTGTCTCACCTGGGAGAGCAGACAGGGAGTTTGCTCAGAGACACTTGGAAAACCTATCTGTGAGTACTGTGCTGTGCTTTGTTGCTGGCGAGGGCATTAGGCCCTGCCAGGTTCTGGTAGTGAGGGAACTACCTGTGAAGTTAGTGCCCCGACAGGGCTAGGATTTACGTTTATGTTTTCTTTGTGTTATTTCTGACATTGTACAATAAAGACTGGCGCCGACCAGCTTGTACTTGCATCCAGACTGGTGTGCTGCTTCCCTGCTGCTGTGTGTGTGTGTGTAAGGAAGGAGTCCTCTACCCAGGAGAGGGACCCCCTAACCTAACTGTGTCACAATATGATGGAGAATGCGGGCACCCACACACACTGAAGTTGCAGCGAGAGGAAAACTTTCCGTTTAAAAATTAAAGGGACAGGCACCCAATTTGTGAGTGTGGAAATAACATTGTGTCCTTGAAGTCCCATAGAGGAGGCGTCAGCCAATGCTCAGAGAGGCAAGGTTCAGCTTCCAACCTACACCCCAGAACAAAATGGAGGAAATTATTAAGGCCTTGCTCCAAGCTACAGGAGCTCAGCAGGAGACGAACAAACTTCAGCAGGAGATGAACCAACTTCAGCAGGAATCTACCAGGGCTGAGCAGGAAGCTACAGCAGCTCAGCAGGAATCTACCAGGGCTCAGCAGGAATCCACCAGGGTGCAACTGTTGGCCTTGGAGACAGCCCAGAGGCAACACCAGGTCGCCATCGAGGAAACCCGCCAGGCCTTAGCGGAAAACAGCCAGGCCATAAGAGAGGTGTGGTACAGCACCTGGTCGCCCTGCCCAGAGATGTTACTACTGGTCCTCCCACCACCACACTCCGTACGAGCCAGTCACTTCCTCCAAAAGATGACTTCGGGCGATGATGTGGAGGCCTATCTCGCTGCATTTGAAAGAACGGCCGAAAGGGAGAGTTGGCTCAAGGAGCAGTGGGCAAGTCTGGTGGCACCTTTTTTGTCTGGGGAGCCACAAAAAGCATATTTCGACTTATGCCTGGCTGATGCCAAGGACTATAAAAACCTAAAACAGGAGATCCTAACTCGCTTGGGAGTCACCACCTTTGTTCGTGCCCAACGGGTCCACCGCTGGGAGTTCCATATGGACAAGCCTCCACGTTCACAGATGCATGACCTCGTCCATCTGTCCTCAAAATGGCTACAGACCGAGACGCTGACGGGACCACAGATTGTGGAAAGGGTCGTGATGGACCGGTACCTGCGATCATTACCCGCGACTCTGCGCAAGTGGGTGAGCCATGCAGACCCTAAGACCGCGGACCAGTTGGTCGAGCTAGTGGAGAGGTACGTGGCGGCTGAGGAGCTGAGGAGTATGCCCCACCAAGCCCCGATGGCGCACCGGCGAACTCCCACAGACACTGGTAAGACTGTTCTAGGGGAGAAGGGTGCTGGGCAGTGGGATGTACCTAAGACTGAGGGTGTAGAACCTGGAGACAGGCCTGCCAGGCCAGGAAGGTTCTTGCCCCGTAAACGACTAGACATTAATATGATTCAGTGTTTCCGGTGTGGTGACTTCGCCCATATTTCCGCTAATTGTTCACTTACAACTGAACCTATGCAATGTGATACTGCTCATGTCTACCGCAGGGGGTGTTTCTTTGCACAGACAGCCTGTACGGCTGACCGGCAGGCTGAGACTGATAAGCACATGTGTGTACTCACTGTAGATGGCAACCGAGTAGAGGCACTGTTAGACTCTGGTAGCTTGGTGACACTTATAAAAGCTGAGCTGGTGAACCCCTTGAGGCATAAGGGGAAAACTGTTGATGTGACCTGCATACATGGGGATAATCGATATTATGTTAATGCCGAGGTGAACATCGAGACACCATGTGGCTCTGCTATAGTTTCTGTGGGTTTGGTGCCTGGTCTGATGTACGATGCAATATTGGGGAGAGACTTTGCTCACTTCTGGAAATTGTGGGAAAGCCGTTTTGTTCCAGAAGTGAACAACCCCGGTCCACTTGAGAAGGTTGTCGATATAGTGGAGGAGGGAGTTTCTTCTGAGTCAGAGTTATTCCCTTTTTCTACTATGATTGGCGAACTAGAGAATGCGGAGCGTGACGGTGCCCCCCAACTGATGTGCCTCCCACTGAGGTGGGAAGTGTTGTTGGGCCAGTTGATCGTCTGCCTGATTTAGAGGTCAGAAGAGAGGTCTTTGCCGTGAAGCAGTTGAAAGACCCTACTTTGGTAAAAGCCAGGAAGAATGTAAAGGTAGTTGATGGTAAAACCGTAGACCCTGATAGTCCTTTGTCCTATCCCCACATGGCAATGTGTCAGGATTTATCCTGCCCTGAGTGTCAGTATCATGCTCCCAGACTACGTTTTAAGGGACCACTAGTTCCATTGCCTATTATAGAGGTGCCGATAGTGAGAGAGCACCTGAAACAGGCTCAACAGGCACAGCAGAGGGTATACAACTGCAATGCTCGGTTACGCAGCTTTGCTCCTGGGGACAGAGTGTTAGTGTTGGTTCCCACTGTGGAAACTTTTGGCTTAATGGCAAGGGCCCTTTGAAATCTTAGAAAGAGTGGGACAGGTCAATTACAAAGTTTACCAGCCGGGGAAAAGAAAGCCGAAACAGATATACCATATAAATCTGTTAAAGCCCTGGAAAGATAGAACGGTACTGTCGGCCGTCCGAGCCCCTCCAGTAAGTCCAGGGCCCTTAGTTCCCGAAGTGACAGTGGCAAAAACCCTGTCGGCAATTCAACAACGAGAGGTCAAGGAGTTTCTGGTTAGAAATAGGGTGCTGTTCTCTGACGTACCTGGGAAAACCTCGGTCGTTAAACATGACATCATCACTGACCCAGGGGTTAAAGTTAATCTAAAGCCCTATAGGTTACCATAAGCACCAAGAGCATCGGTGTCGAAAGAAATTAAAAATATGCTAGAGTTAGGGGTTATTGAAGTATCACATAGTGAATGGTCAAGACCCATTGTGTTGATTCCAAAGCCCGACGGGAGTGTGCGTTTCTGCAATGACTTCCGAAAGTTGAACAGTGTTTCAAAATTCGATGCCTACCCGGTGCCACAGTGGAGAAGGAGGCGTTGGCCATAAAGTGGGCGTTACAAACTTTTAAATTTTGGGTGGAACACAGGCCAGGGGGCCTGTTGTTTAAAGCAGATGCGTTGTCACGCGTTCATTGTTTGGGGGCTTCAGTTGTTCCGCCCCATAGATCGAAACAAAGGGGGGGGATATGTGATAGGATCACTGGTAAAGTGGTCTGTGGCAGGGACATTTATCCCAGATTCCTGTCCTATGTGTTTAAAATCCCCAGGAGAAAGTCTGCAGTGTAGCAGGCTTGAGTTTCGGCTTTTTGAAAAGCCGGTTTGGGACCTGGGGGTTGTGGGTGAGAGGAGAGGGAAGGCTCCACCCACGGCCACTCCAGGTTTTGGTTCTCGCAGCCTGGTAACAGGATTGTTAATTTTCCACCTGAGAGTGGCCAATATAAGCCTAGTTTGTTTAGGGCTGATTGTCTCACCTGGGAGAGCAGACAGGGAGTTTGCTCAGAGACACTTGGAAAACCTATCTGTGAGTACTGTGCTGTGCTTTGTTGCTGGCGAGGGCATTAGGCCCTGCCAGGTTCTGGTAGTGAGGGAACTACCTGTGAAGTTAGTGCCCCGACAGGGCTAGGATTTCCGTTTATGTTTTCTTTGTGTTATTTCTGACATTGTACAATAAAGACTGGCGCCGACCAGCTTGTACTTGCATCCAGACTGGTGTGCTGCTTCCCTGCTGCTGTGTGTGTGTAAGGAAGGAGTCCTCTACCCAGGAGAGGGACCCCCTAACCTAACTGTGTCACAATACATATATATATATACACAGTCAGGTGCATAAATATTGGGACATTGACAGAATTTTCATATTTTGGCCTCTATTCACCTTCACAATGGTTTTGAAATGGCAGAGCATCACCAGGAATGAAATCCAGCGTCTGGTGATGTCTATGCGTTCCAGACTTCAGGCTGTAATTGCCTGCAAAGGATTTGCAACAAAGTATTAAAAAGTGAAAGTTAGATTTAGGATTGTTTAGTTTGTCCCATTACTTTTGGCCCCTTAAAAAGTGGGAGGCACATATAGAAACCGTTGTAATTCCTACACCGTTCACCTGATTTGGATGTAATTACCCTCAAATTAAATCTGAAAGTCTGCAGTTAAAGCACATCTTGTTTGTTTCATTCCAAAGCCATTGTGGTGGTGAATACAGGCCAAAATCTGAAAATTCTGTCAATGTCCCAATATTTATGCAGCTGACTGTATATAGGAACACTACTGTACTTCATTCTTGACCCAGTGGGTTATAAAACGCCATTACACATAAGACACGCTAGTCGCGTGAATCAGTTTCACTTATCAAACTCATTTCTGTGGCATAATCCCCTATGCTATTATTTCTATTGGTTCAGCTGACTCTGTCAGAATAGAGAGAATAATCGTCTTGTCTAATAAATAGGTCTGCTCCTGAATTGGCGCCGTTACATACACAGTTTACACATATATATTTTATATATATACAGTATATACATATATGTGTAAACAATGCAGTTCAGCGGCACTCAATGGACTTATATCAAGCGGCAAAAGCAACTGTTCACCACAACAGCTTTAGATCATTTCAGAATTTAATCTTTCATCAGGATACAAATGATAAATAAAACATCTTACCTTTATATACCACCAGTGAGGAGTGCATAGCACGCTGCAGCTCACTTCTGGGTCGGGTCCCCGCCAATTACGTCACTGGACAGCACCTCAGTCACCACGTGGTCCACGCTCCAGAGTGTTGCCATGGTGCTGTATAGACAATGAAAGCAATGTTATATACAGGCTATATTATAGAATATAAACAAAAAGTGCAGTCCGAGTATGGAATAGAATGCTAGCTATCCCTAATCTATAACATTTGTTATGTTTCAACCGCACTTAGAATGACCAATATTAATATGTACCATACAATAAGTTCTGACTGTTTCTAAATAGCAATCATAAAGCTGACATAAATACAACAATGGTTACAAAAAACAATTAAAAGACAATTGCTCATTTAAGCCTAAGGGAGGGTATCCACTACCCGACAGTGAAAAAACTGAACGATAACGATATCGTTATCGTTCAGTCGTTCACTACACTGCAGGGTGCCCACACTGAACGATATGTCGTTTAATGCAGGCACAATCAATCATCTGCAAACATGCTGAACCTGACGATATCGTCAGGTTGACCAGCATGTTTGAACGATAATAATGTCTAAAAGACCAAATTTTCAAATGATTTTCAAACGATGTTCAAACGATTATCAAATGATTTTATCGTTATCGAACAATTTTATCGTTTCGTTCAAACTTTATCGTCTAGTGGATACCCCCCTTAATGGAAATACGAAATACATTGTTCAATTTAGCAATCCATCTTGCTTCAAGACAAAGTAAAGCACGGCCTCTGTCACCTCCTCTATGGGACCATGGTACTGTGTCTATCATTTTGTAATGTAAGGTGGATAAATTGTGATGACAATTTTTAAAGTGACGGGCTATGGGCTGATAACTTTATTTGCCCTCCAAAGCCTGTCTTATTGAAGTACTGTGCATCCCCATATGTTCTTTAAAAGATCTTGTGGTCTTCCCAATATAGATAAGACTACTCGGACATCTTATAAAATAGACCACAAATTTGCTTACACAAGTGAACACTGATTTGATTTAAAACTTTTCCCCCGAATGGGGATGATGGAATATATTGCCAATTTACAAATAACTACAGGTTACACATCCTGTGCATCTATAGTTTCCAGGCTTCCTCGTCAAGAAGTGGCTTCTATTCACTTCCCGATGTTCGGTCACGCCTGTGTGGACCACATAGGGCCTGATTCAGAGCCACTCGTAAGCGGCAGCTCGTTCGCTCTGAGCGATGTTTGCCCAACTGCGCATGCGTACGGATCGTTATACGCATGCGCGAACCAGTCAGTGCGGCCGAAATTCATATGCTCGCAAAATAGCGAATGCCTGATAAATTGAGTGACAGGATGAGGCGTATGTGGGTGGTAACAGGGGAAGGTGCTTGAAAATGGGGAGTGGAGATCCGTTCGCAGGCGTGCTTAAAGGTCAAAACGGGCGTTTTATGGGTGTGCATAATTAAAACAGCAGCGTCATTGACCACGTCACTGGGTTTTTTTTAAGCCAGAACTGCTCGCAAAATTGTGGTAGCAAAAACCAACCACAAGAATAGCGAGCAGCTCATACCCTATTCAATGTACTCGATTAATCTAATAAATAGCGGACATGACGTAGGATGCGAGCGGCCAGGGGGCGTAGTTTCCCAAAAAACGTTCGCTCGTTCAGACCTAGAGGCGTGAACAGACCGCAAACAGCGAACGGTTCATTTGAATAGCCACCCCTATTTTCTGGACGAGCGAGCGCAAATAGCGACCGGCTCTGAATCAGGCCCATAGTCTTTTATGTTGCGACCACAGCGATAGCAAGGCATTAGTTTTGTTTGATACAAAGCCAGTAAAATTGGATCACTTGCGATTAAAGCCCAGTGATTTTTAGCTGTTTTGACAGCAGAGTTGCTTCATGTAGAAAATGTGTTGATCATAACGATTTTTATGTTCGACTTCTCCTTATCCACAGATTTTGTTAACAAAGTTTGAGATCTTGGGATTGCCAAAACCTTTGGTTTTGTTGCTGCTAGCATTGATGGCTGATATGCTCTTGCAATAAATTTTAAAATCATGGAATCCATTAGTACTGCTGCATCTGCAGGGTCACTGCAAATGTGGTGTACTCAGCATCTATGAGAATGGTATTCTACTCTTTAATGGTGCAGGGGGATGGCTAGAAGCCTGTAATAACGTGTTCTGATCAGTCGGTTTATGACACTGAGGGGCCTATTCATTAAACCTAAAAAGTCGATGGAGATAATTAGCTTTAGAACTCGCATGGAGTTCTACCTAATTATAGGTGGAATTCATCATTCCACCTCTCCATAAGTATCTATTCCGAAAAGCTGTCATTTTTGCGATGACAGCTTTTCGGGAAATAGATACTTTTCCCTGCCTACACTACCTTATCGCATCTGGAAACAGTGCTGCGCATGCGCTGTTACATCTGTAAAACCAGCGCATGCGCAGCACTGCCTACAGATGCGTTAAGGTAGTGTACCCCCCCGACCACCCCCCACCTCCCTACTCCCTCCGCTCACCTTCCCCCCCCCGACTTACCTTTCCGCGCAGCAGCCTCCGGCTCTGTCCTGCTGGTCTGTCATGTGGTTTCCCAGCAGACCACATGACAGATTAGAGAAAAAAAAAAAACTTTTTTTTTTCATTTTCTAAACTTTCTTGTGCTCTGCTGGGGAGCACACATGTCCGACCAGCCTCCGGAGCCTGAGGACGGAGCAGAGCGCCGGAGGGACTCGTCGGTGGACCTGCACACGCGGATACAGGTAAGTCGATTCTGCTATTCGCCACCTCACAGTGGCTAATAGTAACTGCATCAAATTCCGAAAATTCATAATTTTTGGAATTTGATGAATACCACAATTTCCACTGAAGTATGGGGAGTGTGGAAATTAACGCAGGGGAACTTAGCAAGGAGATATCTGTGATATCTCCTGTGCTATGTCTGTTCATGGATACCAAAATAACGTTATTTAAGGAAAATGTCCTTAAAAACGTTATTTTAGTGTTGATGAATAGGCCCCTGAGAAGTGATAATGAGTTGCTGTTATATATATATATATGTAATATCACCCTCTAGGGGATGGTATTTGTAAATACACCCCTCTCAGTGTTAAAGCTTGCTTCCTGTTGTAGATATTACATTCTTGAAACCCTAGGGATCAGTTTTCAGGTAAAGGAGGGGCTGGAGAGATAGGGGTGGGAAGACTGGGTGTGCAGCAGGCAGAGAAGAGAAAGGAGGGGGGAAGAAGAACAAAGGGATTGAGGAGAAGTTGGGAGAGCAAACATCTTTGGGGAGAATCAGAGCTGGAGGCAGAAATGTAGCCCTGATGCCCCCCTGGCAGGGAGAGATTGACGGGGCTGTGGTTGCTGCCACGATGCTCATCTAACACCCAAGGAGATGGAGGTCTGGCGTGAGACCAATGAGATAAAGTCTATGAGAGATCACAGAGAAAGAGCTGGAAGCATGCAGAGTGAGCAGCCCAGTGACATTTTCAGCATCCATGAGGGGTAAGATGCAAGTATATGTGTTGGAGAGATGGGGAAGAGGAATTTCCCAGGAGCTTTGCTGTTAAGGTACCAGAGGAGTCCCTTATACATAAAAGCATGAAATGGTATGCTCTTCCTCAGCTAATGACCTGCTCAATGACCTGCTCAATTCCCTACCTGAACCCTCTGGCACATTCTCTTCATTTGACCCCACAAATGAAGATGAAGTATCTGCACTCTTCTCATCCTCCTACTCTACTACCTCTCCTCTAGATCCTATACCCTCACAAATCAGTAAAGCTCTGTCTCCTGTGCTCATCCAGGGCTGGCTCCAGGGGTCAGAGCACCCTGTGCCAGCCCATCATATGGCGCCCTCTCATCGCGCGCGGCTTCGCCGCACGCGACCGAATTTAGGGGCATGGCCTAATTACTATAGGCCACACCCCCTATGTGACCTTATTTGGAGGAGTGCCCGCATGGCACGCCTCCAAATAACGTCAGGCTGGGGGTAAAGCCCAGCAATCCGTCACTGGCTGGGCTTCCCCCAGCCCTCTTCAGTCAGTGAATGGATGCCGTGCGCATGCTCCCAATTAGACCACCCGAGGGCAACTTCGGCCTGCGGATGGAGCAGTGGGACAGTACTGTCCCGCTGAAATCGGGATGCTGGGGAAGGGTGCCGCCCTCTAGAGGGGTGGCGCCCTTGTGCGACCACACTGGTCGAAGACCCCTAGAGCCGGCCCTGTGCTCATGCCAACCCTAACTAAAATCTGTCATTTCTCTCTCTCTACTGGCATCTTTCCATCACTGTTCAAGCATGCAGTGATTACTCCCATTCTGAAAAAACTAAATTCTGACCCTGATGGGTAAATTTACTAAAGTGAGAGTTTTAGAAGTGAGTTTTAGAAGTGATGTTGACCATAGCAACCAATCAGATTCTACTTAACATTTAACTAGCACCTTCTAGAAGATAATAGCTAGAATCTGATTGGTTGCTATGGGCAACATCACTTTTAAACCTCACTTCTAAAAACTCTCACTTTAGTAAATTTACCCCTAACACTCTCTCAAATTACCGTCCTATCTCCCAGCTCCCATGCCCTTCCAAGCAACTGGAGAGACTTGTCTACACCTGCCTCACACACTTTCTTAACTCACACAACTTATTGGACCCCCTTTAGTCTGGCTTTCATTCCCAACACTCCACAGAGATAGCACTGACTATGGTAGTAAATGATCTGGTCACTGCCAAGGCTAAAGGTCATTACTCACTACTAATTCTTCTAGATCACTCTGCTGCTTTTGACACTATTGACCACGCTCTTCTCATACAAACACTACATTCCCTAGTTCTTAAGGACAAAGCTCTTTCTTGGTTCTCTTCCTACCTATCTGATCGCTCTTTTACTGTTCATTTTTCTAATTCTGCCTCCTTTTCGCTACCTCCATCAGTTGGAGTACCCCAAGGCTCTGTCTTAGGTCCTCTGCTATTCTCAATCTATACCACCTCTCTTGGCAAACTAATCCGCTCTTTTGGATTTCAGTACCATCTGTATGCGGATGATACTCAAATCTGCCTATCCTCCCCAGATTTATCACCATCTGTATAGATCTGTGTAACTGAATGTCTTTATGCCATTTCATCTTGGATGTCATCTCGCCACCTGAAACTTAATATTTCTAAAACAGAATTAATTATATTTCCACCAGCCAATAACCGTTACCAACCTGATCTCTCTATCTCTGTTGATAACTCGACAATCCACCCTGCCCCAAGAGCTCGCTGCCTAGGTGTCATACTTGACTCTGAACTGTCCTTTGTTTCCCACATTCAATTTGTCTCAAAATCATGTTGCATACATCTAAAAAACATATCCAAAATTCGACCATATCTCACACAAGACACTGCAAAAACTTTAATCTTTGCACTCATTAGTTCCCGCATTGACTATTGCAATAGTCTCCTTACTGGCCTTCCCAAAAACAGGCTATTGCCATTACAAGCCATTATGAATGCAGCTGCGAGGCTTCTCTTCCTTGCCAAACGTTCATTGTCTGCTGCACCGCTCTGTCAGTCCCTCCATTGGCTGCCGGTTTTCTACTGTATTCAATATAAAATACTTTTACTTACACATAAGGCAATTAACCAAACCACACCAACATACATCTCTTCACTCATTTCAAAATATCTCCCAACCCGACCTCTCCGCTCAGCACAAGATCTGCGTCTCTCATCCCCACGCAATACTTGCTCCCATTCACGGTTACAGGACTTTCTTCGTGCTGCACCCACTCTATGGAATGCCTTACCACGCACAATAAGACTTTTCTCTAGTCTCCAATCCTTCAAGCGTTCCCTGAAAACTCACCTTTTCAGGCAAGCTTATCAGATTCCAGAACCTCCACATAACCTTCATAGCTTCCATATCTAATTACATCCCCTTTCACAGTCCACACATAACCTCACACATTGTCTTTCTTTCACATCCTCCTGATATTTGACCAACATTCCTGTGTGACTGTATCATGCAGCTCACCAAGAAACTCTGCATTCTGGTTGGATCAAAATGCAATATATAGCACCTATCCTTGTGTGTCAATGCCTATTCCCTATAGATTGTAAGCTTACGAGCAGGGCCTTCCTACCTATATATCTGTCTGTTATTACCCAGTTTTGTTCTATTCATGTTTCCAATTGTAAAGCGCAACGGAATATGCTGCGCTATATAAGAAACTGTTAATAAATAATACATAAAAGCCCCCCCCAGCAGCCATTAAAGGGGGAGTCACTGTGGTAGCAGTGTGGCTATAGGAGCCATTCCTGTAGGATAGGGATGGGCTGCAGCTGAGCGTTTGATAGCTGCAATAGAAAAGTCTGTATATTGCTGTCCCATGTGAAAGAGAAGGGGAGCAGAGAGAGGCAGACTGGGTATGAGACACTCTGTATATTGTCTAAGAAGAGACAAAGAAGAAGCAGAGTGCAAAAGAAGTTATGTGAGATATGTGTGAAGCTGTGGGACTACAGGCACCAGCCAGCATAGGGCCAGGTGGACCTGCTCGTATGAAGTGGAGAGCTACAGGCACCAGCCAGTGGAGGGCTAGGTGGACCTGCATGTATTGAGAACTACAGGCACCAGCCAGCGAAGGGCTAGGTGGACCTGCACGTATAAAGTGTAGAACTACAGGCACCAGCCAGTGAAGGGCCAGGTGAACCTGCACATATGAAGTGGAGAACTACAGGCACCAGCCAGCAAAGGGCTAGGTGGACCTGTGTGTGTAAAATGCAAAGCATTCATTGTGACTGTGCTTAAAGACTGTGCTGGTGAAGAAGAGTGTGATGTAATGTAACCATATCCATAAGATTGTCATATACCATCTGACATGCCAAGTATCTGAGCTGGAGGGAGAGGAGAAGCTGCTGTAACCATATTCTTGTCCTGTAAAGTCATGTGCAGGAGGAGAGAAATAAAGTGGTATATTTTTATAAGAGAAGGTCTGGCGCCCAAGTTATTCAAAAGAACTGTTACTGTATGTGTATATCTATGCCTGTATCTATATGTGTGACTGTTATAAAGCTTGCATGGGCGGCCCCTCTTCTCAGATATTGCCCACACCCTGGAGAGCTAGCCTTAGACAATAGGAGGTGTATCACTCCAAATGCACCTTGCACCACACCGCACACTGAAGCCCCCCTTACATGCCACTGCAGCTAAGCTGTTTGCAGGCAGATTTTAAATATAAATACTGTATAATTCACAGTTCTGTTTACTTGCTGACTGTTGCCGGCTCCTGCGCTGTGTGTGTGTGCAGCTAAAGCAGAGCAGACTGCTGCAGTACAGACACCTGAGAGGGGGCGGCCCGTGGACGGGCTGTTGGCGGAGCTGTCAGTGGTGACTGACAGGCTCCGCAAAGGCTTATGGGAGGAGCTGCCGTGGCTGGGCATTTTTTGTTTACTTCAGTGAGCTGCCTGATCGGAGCTGAGCTCTGATCTCAGCAGCCCAGCCAGTAGCGGAGTAGGGGTGAGTGAAGGGCGGTGGCCATAAATACTAATTTGGATCTCACCCCAACCATTTGTTGTGATATAAACAGGAATTATATATAAATCAGGTAGGGCAAACAATGAGAGCTGGTCTGTTGACAGTGAACCAGCAGGACAAATGTCACTTAAAAAGAAATAAATTAAAATATTAATGGGGCCCTTGACCATGTCCCTGTCTGTCTGCCCCAAGCACAGGCACTGGCTTAGACATAATCATGACATTGTGCGGTTCTGCTCTATAGCTGTAATAAGCATGTATGAAAGTATTGTCTACTCTCCCATTTGAATCATCCACTTAATTAATTTGACCTTTTTTCTTAGAATAATGCTTGTTTAACCCTCATTTATGGCTAAACCTTTTGACGGTAATGGGACAATGGAGCTGGCTTTATTTCAGGAGTCACAATTTGACATTCCTATTATTTAACTTGTGGGAGCTTTATGCGCATAGTAGTGACGTTTCTCTACCAACATGGGCTTAGGGCCTGATTCAGAGCCGGACGCAATTAGCTATTCAAATGAACCGTTCGCTCTTTGCGGTCTGTTCACGCCTCTAGGTCTGAACGAGCGAACAAAACTTGCAGTCATTTTTTGGAAAAATACGCCCCCTGGCCGCTCGCATCCTACGTCATGTCCGCTATTTATTAGATTAATCGAGTACATCGACCAGTGTATGAACTGCTCGCTATTCTTGTGGTTGGTTTTTGCTACCACAATCTTGCGAGCAGTTCTGGCTGTAAAATAGCCCAGTGACGTGGTCAATGACGCTGCTGTTTTAATTATGCACACCCATAAAACGCCCGTTTTGACCTTTAAGCACGCCTGCGTTCTGATCTCCACTCCCCGTTTTCAAGCACCTTCCCCTGTTACCACCCACATACGCCTCATTCTGTCACTCAAATTATCAGGCATTCGCTATTTTGCGAGCACATGAATTTCGGCCGCACTGACTGGTTCTCACATGCGTATAACGATCCGTACGCATGCACAGTTGGGCAAACATCGCTCGGAGCGAACGAGAGGCCGCTTACCAGCGGCTCTGAATCAGGCCCCTAGTGCCTAATTCAGAGATTTACTTAAATGTGATATTTACATAAATTTCCAATGTTTGCAGATATGTGCAGGAACCGCATTGCACGATTGACATGCTGCTGACATTTGGGGGCGGTGACAGGGAAGCCGAAAGTGAGGGTCTTTTTACTTAATTATTAAGTGAGCTGTGCCGCCACCCACTCCCCTATGGCACAAGCATTTGACTTGCAGGGTGTTTGGAATGGTACCCTGCAGCCTAAAGGGCCATCTGGACTGTCCTTAGTGAATACTCCTTACAGAGATTTTATCTGAAGTCAGTGCCATAGCAGGGCAAACTTCCACATTGTGCTGGACAGTGGGTCTGGCAGAGTGGCCAGCATAGGGAGGAATTTTGTCCTGCGACTGCACTGACTTCAGGTAATCCTTGTAGCCAGAAATGTGTGGGCCCAATAACAAGATTTATAAGGGGCACCTCTCAAATGCACCTCACAGTAACAGTGCCCTAGCTAATTTTATGCCTCATCAACGTGCCCTAGTTCACATTATGCCACACAGTGCCACCAGTTTATATTATGTATATTGCATACTTCCCAACATCTGGGAGTTAGAAGATGGGATGTCAATCCAAAAAGGAGCGTGGACCAATGAGAAGGGCATGGCCTTACAACATACCCCACTGTTCTTCACTTTGGGGAGTTGCCCACCATTCCAGGAGATGCTGAGCTGCTTCCAAGCTCTCCCCCACATTAAGTAGATGCTGTGCGCATTCACACTGAATCTATTACATAGAAACATAGAATTTGACGGCAGATAAGACTCTCTTATTCACCAGAGCAGTCATAAGGCTGTCCCCCCCCACACACACACACAGGCAGTTCTACATTTTTGGGGCCCTGAAGCTTGAACTTTTATGGTGGCAGTCTTATGGCTAACATAAAAGTTATCCCCGTTTTTTTTTCAGATTTTTTGAACCTGCATAAAGTCTTTAAAATTGAATACAGGGATAATTGAAATAAGCGAAAATGACATCACCGGCTATAAATTATCGCCGATTCCGACTTTTCACAGCCTAATTGAATACCCCCCATAGTGTCAAAGTTAAATCAATTCAAGGAAGCAGATAGCAACATGGAACATATTGAAACAAAATTGTCACAATGAATCGGTGCAAATATAGCAAGCAAAGGAGTCTTCTTTTTCTTGCATTTGCAAGAATTTTTTTGTATATATGCCAGTGGCGGAACTCCCGGAGACAATGGAGTCATTTGCTGGGGACACCTGGCTCCATTGCCCCCCGGCCGTTCCGGGCACTGCACAGAGAAGGAGCGCCGCTGATCGGCACTCCACCTCCAGTGGCATAACTACGGGCGGTGTAGGGGGTGACGTCACTCCCATAGTTCCGAGGAGCGGGCACCGGGGCGGACGGCAGCAGCACTGGAGCGGGGATTAAGGTAAGTATTTTGCTTTTATTTTTTTTGTGTGTTTGTGCACACGTGCGCAGGGGGTGCTCACTACTGGGGGCCTACAGGGGGCATTACGGTTGTCACTACAGGGGGCTTACTACTGGGGGCATTACTGGGGTCACTATAGGGGGCTTACTACTAGGGGCCTACAGGAGGCTTACTACAGGGGACATTACTGGGGTCACTACAGGGGGCTTACTAGTGGGGGCACTACAGGGGCATTACAGGGTGCTTACTACTGGGGTCACTACAGGGGCTAACTACTGGGGCACTACAGTGGACTTACTACTGGGGGAGTTACTGGTGGCACTGCAGGGGCCTTCCTACTGGGGGCATTACAGGGGGCTTACTACTGGGGGCACACTACTGGGGTCACTACAGGGGCTTACTACTGGGGGCACTACAGTGGACTTACTACTGGGGGAGTTACTGGTGGCACTGCAGGGGCCTTACTACTGGGGGCACTATTGGGAGCACTACAACTGGGGGCACTACAGGGGCCCTTACTATTGGGGGCACTTCAAGGGGCATTACTACTGGGGCACTGCAGGGAGCATTAGTACTGGAGGCACTACAAGGGCATTACAATTGGGGGCACTACAGGGGCCCTTACTACCTGGGGCACTGCATAGGGGGACAACTACTGGAGGTACTGCACAGGGGGACCATTACTGGGGGGCACTACATAGATGGGCACTACACAGGGGGACCTCTACAGAGGGCACTGCACAGAGGTACCACTACTGGGGGAACTGCATAGGGGGGCGGCGGCAGCTGGGGCTGGCATAGGTGCTGGGGGGGTGGTTAATTTTAATTGGGGGTGGAACCAACATTTATCTTGCCTCAGGGCACCTGGGATGAAGTTACACCGCTCATATGGTTCCCTGCTTGCTCAGTGAAAGTCCCCTGCAGTGGCGTCAGAAGGGGGGTGCGGGGGGTGTGGCCCGCACCAGGTGTCACCCTTCAAGGGGGTGACACCAAAAAGAGCAGCATACAAACCCGCGGGCCGCATCTGCTGCCAGCACACCCCCTTCCGCTGCACCACCGACGACCCCAAGGCCCTGCACGCCGCCGCCGCAGCCGCTGGGGGTCACATGGTTCTCTCACCATGGCCGGCGTCCAGCTCCACACACAGGCACAGAGCATCTCTATGTGACTGCCTGTGTGTGGCTCTGGACGCCGGCCGCGTTGACGTCATCATGCATGCGGCATGCCCGGAACCCTCCTGATGGAAGCCAGCCTGGACATCCTGAAGATAGGTAAGTAGTAGGGGAGGGGGCACAGCATATGGGGCATTACTGGGGGTGTTCTGGGGACACTGCATAGGGGCACTATTGGGGGTACTGTATAGGGGGTACAGTATAAGGGCATTTCAGAGGGCACAGCATATGGGGCACTACTGTCTGGGGGCACTGCATAAGGGGAGCTCCTGGGGGTACTGTATAAGGGCAATATAGGGGCACTGCATAAGGGGCGCTACTGGGCCTACTGTATAAGGGACGCTACTGGGGCATACATGCCTACTCTCCCGATTTGGCCGGGAGCCTCCTGAAAATCGGGTGCCGCTCCCGGCCCCCCGGAAAAGTAGGCAGTTCTCCTGACTTCTTCAGTCCCCCCTGCAATGTAGCGCTAAACCCCCGCTGCGGAGGGGCTGATGACGCGATTCGCGTCATCATAACCCCGCCCCCTGCCTTGCAATGCCGGAAATACCGGCATTGTGTAGCAGGGGCAGAGCCTAAATGACGCAATCGCGTGGCTCCGCCCCCAACCCCGCCCTAAACACTGGTAATGTGTCCGGCCATGCCCCCTCTATACAAGCCCCGCCCCCCTGCTAAACCGACCTGGCTGCTTCCTCCCGGAGGAAGCAGCCAGGATGTAGGCAAGTATGTACTGGGGGCACTCCATAAGGGGAGCTACTGGGGGCACAGCGTATGGGGCTCTAATACAGAAGGCATTGCATAATGGGCTTTAATATAGGAGGCATTGCATAATGGATTCTAATACAGGAAGCATTGCATATTGGGCACAACTACAGGGGGCATTGCTTAAAGGGGTATTAATACAGGGGGAACTGCATAATGGACACTACTACTGGGGACATTGAATGAGGGGCACTACTACTGTGGGCATTGTGTATAAGTGTCAATAATGTGGTCATTGTGTAAAATGGGAACTACTGTGTGTCAGAACATAAATAAGGGACACTACTTTATGGTGTCATGTGAATCAGGGGCACTATGTGCGGTGTAATGTGGATAAGATTGTGCTACTGTGTGGCGTAATTTGAATTGGGGATAGTATTGTATGACCATGTCCCTTTCTTTCAAGATCACGCCCCTTTTTTGTGCTACACGCTTTAGGCGCACGCTGTCCTTTTATTGATAAATCGCCGGGAGAGGGGGTGGTTGTCCCACCACATCTCCAGGACCACTTTTAGCACTGCTACCCAGAATATCGGGCATGGCATAGTCACTGGTAAGGGGGAAGAGTTCGTGGAGCTGCGCACCTTGGTCCCAATTTTAATTTTTTTTTGTGGGGGGGGGGGTGTCACCGTGCATTACAGCACCGGGTGACACCAACCCTAGTGACGCCTCTGGTCCCCTGTAGTCTGCTTCGTAGCAAGAGGGGAAGCTTGTACAGATGATTAGCATATATCCATTCATGGGACCTGTTAGGTTTTTGAAACAGTCTGTATTTCACAATTGTTGGCTGCTCTTGGAACTTACATGACTTGTGACATGATTTATTGGTGTCATACAAAGCATGCTGTAAATTCAGTTTTTTAAATCAAGTTTCTCCTATAATATGGTTGATTTAAAATAATTTTGTAGCATATTAGCAAATATGGAATGTTCACTCCTATACATATTGCCCCTCACACAGCGCATACCACTGCGGACGATAATCTCCCCGAAACTAGTATGCTATAAGCATGGAACAGGAGTGTGTGAGATGGATCATATCAATGTGGAGCTTTACTGAGACAGAGGGGCTAATTCAGCATTGCACGCAAGTGCAATGCTGAATGCAGATTCCCAATTATCTGGAATCTGCATGTGCACAGGAGTCATTCTGCGAAAATGCAGCTTGACAGGCAGAGGCATTTAAGGGGCGGTACGGGGACGGACGAGTTTCCTGGAAACGGGGGCGTGTCCACCTAATTTCCGGGAGTGGCAAGGCCAGGGGTTGCGTCCACAGGCGCAGTTTCCTTGCCTCGCTGAGGCTTACTCACCTGGCCAGCGGCACAGCACCATTCACCATCGCAACCATCTGCGACCTGGGTCGCAGTGCTGGGACTGCAAATGCAGCAGGGGGTGTCATACATCTCCTGCTGCATTTGCATAACAGCATGGATGGAATTGCAAAGCTGTTTGATTGCAGCTTTGCATTCTGTCCTAAGCTGAATCACCCCCAGAGATCACTACTGACGAGTCCCCCTTTTCAGTCTTGGGCAATGGGCCAGATTCAACTTGTTAGCAGGCAATTTCGGAAATTGGTAGACAACAGAGCCGTAAATAGACTTTTTGGTGCCCTCAGCCTGGAAGAGCAGTGGAGCCCGTATTTTTCAAATAGGGACAAAAGGCACGCAAACACGAAAAATGGGTGTAGCCTAATGGGCTGCCATTAGAAATTGTGGGACAGATAGCTCCATGTGTAAGGTCATGTGAAACTTGACTGAGACGTCATGCGAGAGGTGATGGGTTTGAGTCCCAGGTATGACAGTATTTTGAAATGTATGTGTTAAATAAAGAGGATGTGACTGAAGGTGCTTATGTAGGTGGCCAGGTGGCGGGGGAGTCGGCCAGTGAGGTGATAGGGATGGCCAGGACATGCTGGGGATAAAAGAAAAAGAAACTACAAGTGAGAATAAATATAAACAGAAAACTGACAAGCCCGAACAGCGCCCCCTGCCCTGTGCAATGGCACTTGCTGCATCACCCTAATTATGGCCCTGGTAGAGAACTATCTATATGAGCTGGGTATGGAGCCCCCTAAGTCTCTGGGCCCCATAGTAATAGCCAGGGGCGTCAAGAGTTGGCTTGGAGAAGGGGGTGTGGCCTAATAATGGGAGACATGGCCATGCCCCCTTAAAAATATTTTTTTTTTGCAGCGCCGCGAAGCCTGGGGTTTCGTGTTGGGGGTGGGGTGCAATGAGCCCCTCAGCCCAGCACAAAGCCGGGGAGGTTCAATTAGTGTGATTACTACCCCCAACAGGCAGAGAAAACAGGACAGCAGTGTGTATTGGTCTGCTGTGAGGTAAGAGAAAGGGGGGCGGCGGAGGTGGACCCAGGCCCCCACCGAGCCCCTCCAGAAAGTCCGGGCCCTGGTAATTAATACCTGCCCCCCCCTCTCAGCATCCCTGGTAATAGCACCCACTGCAGCCACTATAGCTACGCCCATGCTCATGCAGTAAGTAGTGCTGTCATTAGAATTTGTCAGAATGCCCTACACATAGACATCAGATTTATCCGGTGCTTCTAGGTGAAATGTGTCTTCTCCCAATCTCAGCACTGACTATATTCCTGAAATAATTGATTGAAAATACATGTTTTATATCAGTTAATTAAGTTAATTCAGTAAGAAAGTTAATTACAAGTCTTGAAGCAGACAAATGTTTCCTGTATTAAACGGGGAAGATACAGTAACCTCTCTGCCTACAGAGAGTTCTAGTCCAGGCATAAAACAATCTACAAAAATACAAACAGGATTAGCACATCCAAAATTATATTGATGGAGGTCAGCTAACGTGACAAAAATTTGAAAAAGCAATTAAAATGCACATTAGCACACATCCTATTATAGTAAGCTTATTTATGTTATTTATTTATTAACGCGGCAGCAAACATGTCTGCAATGTTTATAATTAAATTAAAGCAGGTAACTATATAAAATGTATATTCCTTAATAAAGATGTGAGGATACGGGGTTCTCTCAATCACCCAGACACCGAGCAGATGAAACCAACGTGATGGTTTATTTTTCCACAGCACACAGCAACATATAATATGTCAGGACAACCGGTAAATACAGTGAACAGGTAATAAACAGGTAGCAGGCCAGACAGAGGCCCTCCCAGTAGAGTATAATGTCCCAGAACAATTCCACAAAATAGCTAGAGACCCTTTTGTTCTGGGAGGTGTCACCTTGCTCTAGTGGTTATGAATAACCCAGACATATGGACCAGGCTAACATCAAGGCTTATCCAGTATTAAACATTACAATTACTTATTATTACAGTACATATTACACATGCTAATGAAAATGTGCGTCCTGAGAATGATCACACATACAGTAGGAGGCGGGAAGTTGAACACAAAAGGACTAAAAAGTAAATTGATCTCTGCAAGGACTGAGATGCTGCCAGTACATTTGTAACACACATCTCATGTCCTCACATTCCTCTCCCACTTTTTAGGCCTTGTACCCCGGGGGTGGGGGGGGGGGATCCAGAACCACTACTGACTGGGCAAGGTGGGGTGCAGGGTAAAGCATCTTGTGGGTGAGTGTGCCACCAGTGTCCCACAGAGTAATGTAACATAAGACCCAGGATGTAAGAAGAAGTCTAGTTAGACAATCCGCCTGTACAAAATTACAATATAACAAGTACCCTTTTTCCACCAGAGGATTTAGCAATTCCCCCAAGTCAGACGTTCGGTGTTCCCCCTTCACATTATCACACCCCTTTCCCCAAAGCATACTAATCGGGCATCCTAATACCCTCACTTCTGGAACACAGGGGCAGTGGGTACCTTCCCCCTCACCACCTTGTACAAGTAACGGTTGCCCAGGGGCAGGCAAATATTGGGGCTCTTTACATGGCACTTCTGTGGCAGTGTCCATTCCTTCCTCCCCCAAACACCAAGTGGGGGGCTGACAACTTTCAGTGCAACATGTGGGCTCCTCACGGTTCGGGCCCCAGGATGAACCTTGTATATGGAACAATGCAGTTAGTGGCTGCAGGGGAGCCACCAGGACAGGCTGGTCCTGTCCCAGCCCTCCCCCCTCAAAAGCCAGAGTCTCACCTGGAACTTCTTCTGGACTGTCCTCCTCCTTGGTAACTCCCTCTACTAGCCCGGTCGGCTGATAACTGGTTGGGTACCACACCAGGTTTTAACCGCTGAACACTCCAAAATTATCTCCACAAATGCCTCGTGTTCTGTGAGATGCAGGGGGCCGGGTTGTGCAGTGCCTTCTCCCTGGGGTGGGAGAAGGGGTTGCAAACGCTGTCTCCTGACATCCACCTGGTCTGTACTTGCTGGAATCTTACCAACAGCAGGCAAATCCCCTGGCACATAGTTACAGTCCACACCACTGTCCGAGTTATTACAGGGTGATAACAAATCCTCTTCTGATTTATGATCTGATGTTAGGTTAACAGTCTTTGCTACCCATGTTCCATTTAAATCACAGGGTAAGTACCAACATTTTGCCTGCAATTCCTCAGTTTCCAAATAGGGGATCGGGTACAATCCTTCATATCCTTCAGGGGGAGTTAGGATAGCAGGACATACACAGGGCATTTTCTCCTCAGCCTCCCCCGATGAAATAAAAGAGTCTGCCATTGCCAGTTCATCATGATGGGCCTCTCCCAGCTGAGTATGCTGAACCGCCTGGACCACGATGCCATCTGCGACTGGTATGCTTGTGGTTGGGAAGTGAGACGGTACTCCCCCAACCTTGGTGATCTCCTCTCGGACACCGTCCTCATAGATCCCCTGGCAGCTGGTTAATAGGTCTCCATCTTCCACCTCAGCAAAAGGGAAGGTGTAATGCGACTCCTCCTGGGGTGCCTGTATTATGGGCACTGCTTCCTTCACTTGGGTGCTAGCCTCTCCCAGTATAGTACACTGGGCAGCTGTGTCCTTTGGGAGGGGGAGAAGCTGTTGCAGGCGGTGCCTTTCTTCATCCACCCTGCAACACTGGTCCCGCCAGCCTGGGGTATCCAGGAGACCACGATCTGAGGCCTCTTCCTCTGCCACAACAAAGCATGACTCCAGACACTCCAGCTGTTCCCCCACACTCATCGGTGGGCTGTGATCGAGTATAAATGTCCAATAATCAGTGAACGCTTTGGTGGGGTCCCCCTCGTCCTGGAGTATACACTGAAGGATTTCCCTGCGCGTGCCGAATTGGCCAGGGATGCCCCGCAGCTGGCATTCTGCTACCAACTCCTCCATGCTCATTTCGTCCAGAGGGCTTAGGGGCCCCCCTGACAATGACCCCGCTCCACTGGTAACAGTTAATTTTGGGGCAACCCCCTCGGTTGTCTGGCCGGGTTGCAGTAGTTCTATTTCGGATATTTCCTCTGGGTCTGTCCAGGAGGACAACTTATCCTGGACCTGCCCTTCTGTCTTTTTACAGTGGCTTCCTTGTATCATTTGGGCCATTGTAGCCTTCACTTCCTCCGCAAATTCTTCAAACTCTGGTTCATCCAGCATCTTCCATGTGACTGCTTCACTTCTGCAGTGCATGAAAGCATCTCCCAGATAACACAATTTGTCTGTTAAGCTGGATACTCTCCACCCGCTAATCATCCTCCGAGCATCATTCCAGTATGCCCATATGTACTGCATCCTTATAATAAATAATATATCCGGCTTCCTAGCCTGCCGACATACCGACGTACCTCCATCCACGAGCTTCACTGCCCTGGGAGACTTGAGGCACTGACTTTCTTTCCTTAGCACCATTTTACCTTTTACAGGACTGACGACCACTCAGTTGCTGGGACCACCTTACTGCAAATTCCTTACATATGGCCTGATCCTCTCTTCTCTATTGTGAGTGACTTCACGCTTTCACTGCTCCTTGATTGATGTCTGAATGATCCCACTGTTGCTGCCGCCAAATGTGAGGATACGGGGTTCTCTCAATCACCCAGACACCGAGCAGATGAAACCAACGTGATGGTTTATTTTTCCACAGCACACAGCAACATATAATATGTCAGGACAAGCGGTAAATACAGTGAACAGGTAATAAACAGGTAGCAGTCCAGGCAGAGGCAGTCCCAGTAGAGTATAATGTCCCAGAACAATTCCACAAAATAGCTAGAGACCCTCAGTCCCCACGGTAGAAACTATCACTGATCACACAGCAGTGAATAGCGTATGTCCACTCAATCGCTTCCAGGACCCCACACGTAGAAACTATCAGAGATCACACAGCAGTGATAGTCCCTGGGTCCAAACAATTGATTCCAGGATCCCATACAGTAGAAGCTAATCACAGAACACACAGCAATGAATAGCGTATAGGTCCTTGCAGAATTTCCAAAGTATAAATCCACAGAGAACTGGTGATGCGTTCCACTAGCACCTTAGCAGAGCGAGACCTCTTAGCCAAGGTCAGCGACTAACGTGGAGTTGCCTTCGGTGACATGTTTTAAAATCTTCCAATTTCCCACGATATTGTGACCTCCCAGGGGGGGTTGCACCGTTTCCTGATTGGTGCGAGTCCCTTATGCTGTCACTTTCTCCTACCTCCTCTGGGTATTACTTCCCTGACGAACACCTGCTGGGATGGTTCCGTTCAGTCTACCAGGTCACATGTGAAGCACAAAACAGGCAAATGGAAGGAGGAGTAAATCCTGAGCATCCCCTGGGGAGGTGGGAATTAATTTAGAGGGTCTTTTGTTCTGGGAGGTGTCACCTTGCTCTAGTGGTTATGAATAACCCAGACATATGGACCAGGCTAACATCAAGGCTTATCCAGTATTAAACATTACAATTACCTATTATTACAGTACATATTACACATGCTAATGAAAATGTGTGTCCTGAGAATGATCACACATACAGTAGGAGGCGGGAAGTTGAACACAAAAGGACTAAAAAGTAAATTGATCTCTGCAAGGACTGAGATGCTGCCAGTACATTTGTAACACACATCTCATGTCCTCACAAAAGACTACACCAGATCTGGGGTAAATGTATCAATTGCTGGTTTTCCTGGCAGGTTTCAAATCACTGAACTTCATATGTGGTTTTGCCTTTCCAACCGCTAGATTTATTGTTAGGTGGTTTGGAGGGCTAAAACTCAATGACAATGTAGGGCAATTTCACAGCTAAATTGTATGTAGTTTAAAGCAAACCGAATAAGTTTTATGGAAAGCCAACTCCATTGTAGCTGGGGGTGAGTTGGTAGTCTGGGCCATGTTAAGTAGCGTTGGCCACCACCCTATACCTCATGCTGGTGGGCAATTGGGCAAAAAAAATGGAAACATGGTCCCACTTTATAAATAAAATGTGCCCCCTTAGAATATTAATGATTAAGATAGTGTGCCCCTTCTTATTCATCATCATAATAATAATAATAATAAAATCTGGTGCCCCCTGTATAATAAATAATGAAATAACATATGGCATCCCTTTTGTAATAAATTTGTTTTTGTGCTCCTTTATAATAAATACTATCTGGAGACCCCATTATTTTCATAAATTGTATTGGCACAGCTATAAAGTGTTTATTTAATGTCTCTCTATTATTTTCTGTAGTGTAATGGTTATTACTTACCTATACTTTAAAGATGGACAGCCAATCAGGAGCAGTCTCTCGATTTTAACAGACAACTTAGCTGCTGTTTGAGCTATCTCGTCGGTCACAAAGACCTCTTTTTTTATTCTCTTGTGCTTTGTGTAGCCATTATCAAAGTATCCAAAAAATTTTTGTTTTTGAATGTTAAAAAATATATCGGGATCGTGATTTGTGGCGAGACATGAAATGGCATTTTGTGTCAATAAATCCAGCTATTTATAAATAAAAGCTGCACCAAAAAGCATCAATTAGGTTCTAGCAGATGTTCTCATGTTCTACCTTTTCTAAAATGAAAAGGAAACACTTGTCAATATCACAAGCTCAAAAACAATCCTAACCAAGTATGATTTAAGTGTCTCTCATAAACCCCAACTTCAACTTTATATTCTGCAATATCAAGTAGCGATGACATGAAAGATAATGGAGTATATTTACTTCTCTGCGTATTAAGCATTGCCCATATAAATTTGAAGCTTAAAAAAGTAGGGCAATAAATCCAAGGATCTTCGTAACTGGTTAATAAACTGTATTTTCCAAAAGAGAAATACACCACTAATACCTGCAATGGTTTGATTGCCAAATAAATGCACTATACTTCTGGACAAATAATCTGTAGACTACTTATTTCCTTCTATAATAACAGTCTACGACAACATATATGAGTACGTTTGGTGATCATATCGCAACACTAGGCAACTCACATCAAAGTCATAGATAGACATTCTAGTCAGGGCTGGCAACAGAAATCTTGGGGCACTCATGTATTTTGGGCTCCCCATCCCTCTCCCATAGGTACAGGGTTATTAACCATTGGCTGTAGGACACCCCGTGTGTCTCTACAGCCACATCCCCCATCTCTCCAGACTCATCCCCACCTGTGTCTCTCAGCCACAGACAGCCTTATCCCCCATGTCTCCACTTTTGGGAGTCACCTCAACAAACTAAAAGTGTGGCATGGAGAAGTGGAATAATCTCCAGGGGTTTTATGTAGGAAAAATATGTCTGATCATACTTCAATCTCCTACCACTTTATTACATGGCTTTATTACATGTGGAGTGGAATATAAAAAAACATTTATATCAAGTTAATAAATGCCTCCAGAATGTCACACAAAAGTAGCATAACAGTAACAGATAGGTAGGACATATTTCTGTAAATTCAGACAATATACTGTACTGAAATAAGTTGTTTTGAGATAGTAAGAACTAGGTGTAAATAACAATTTGCACTGTCAAATAATCATCTGAGAAGAACTACAGAAACAACATACACTAAAAAAGCCACCTGAATGACACCATGCACATCCTACTTGTCAAATCTGACAGACCTTCCAAATGCACAAATTAATTTTTTAATGGAAAACATTGACTTCATCCTTCACCATAATTACTTTTGGTGTAATGGTGAGTTCTACATTCAAACAAAGGGGACAGCTATGGGAACTTCTTTAATGCCAAGTTACTTGAACCTCTGTCGTGAGATGGGAGGAGGAAAAAATATGGAATAACAACCCATTTAGAAATAACATCAAATCTGGCACAGGTACATTGATGATTTATTCTTCATGTGTGATGATCCAGAAAGCTCATTGGAGGACTTCATCAAGTACATGGGAGAAAATTATATCAGCCTAGAATTTACTTCCACATCAAGCAAGGAAATGGAGAGACTTGGAGATCTTTATAAATAGTAATACAATACACACCAGAACATAAACAAAGGAAATAACTTGACACAACATGTTATCAATCAGGAGTAACCACCATAAGAAATGGCTGGAAAATATCCCTGGTGGTCAATTTAGACGGGTGAAAAGAAATTGCACTGAAAACAAAACCTATCTGGAACAGACCCAAAAGATGAAAATAAAATTCATGAAAAAGGTTATAAGGAAGAATTTTTACAACAACAAATTGAAAAGGTGGATCAATTAGAGAGAAGAGACCTGATTCAATATAAAAGAAAAATGATGACAAATGAATTTCAAATGGCCTTCCTAATGCAATACAACAGCCATCATCATGTTATTGAAGATATCTTTAGAAAACATTGGCACATACTCCAGTTAGATAAGCAATTGACAACCATGTTACCAGCCAAACCAAAAATAATATACAAAAAAGCAAGAAACTTGAAACAGGAATTAACAAGAAGCATCCCATAGGGAATTTACTAAGCAACAAAATAAAAGTAACTAAAGTACACTTTTACTGTTTAAATTGTATAGCCTGCAAAACAAATGGAATAAAAGAAACAAAAACAAAAAATTGATTTTCAGTTGAACCAAACAAAGAAAAAACACACTAAAAGAAAAAATAACCTGTGAAATGGAAGGGGCAATATACTTTCTCGAATGCCCCTGTGGGTACTAATATGTTGGGCAAACTAAATTCAAAATCAAGACACAAATTGCTGAACATATTTATAATATAAAAAGAGGCCTCCTGACCCACAATGTTCCCCAACACTTACTAGAGAGCCACAAAAAGAACCCCACAGAATTATAGTTCATGGGGTTACAAAACGTTTCACCACATTGGAGGGTAGGAGACATCATTACTGAATTAAAAAAGAATTAAACAAAGTGGATCTACTTACTGAAAACCATAAAGCCACGTGGCTTTAACATCGATGTTGAGCTAAATGCCTTTTTATAAACTGACATAAACCATTATTCCACCCAGAAATACAAATATATTGATAGTATATCACCATTAGTAACGCATTATAAACACCATATATGCGTTACCATGAAAAATAAAAAAAATATCAAAATTGATGTAGATAACTTACCTTTTTTAACATGAGCTTACTGTCAATTTGGTCACAAGGAGGGTGCGGACCGCACCTGGGTGTCACCAGCCAAGTGGTGACACCAATGTGCCGACTCCCCTTCAGTGACAGGAGTCGTGAACTGCACTGTGAGGGAGTGGGCACTGTAAAACAAACTGGTCCCGGGGGCAGTCCATATCTACGGCAGAGTGACAAGAACGGGATTTGGGCTGCAAGGCTACACCCCACCCACGAGGCCATGCCCCTTTTTTAGTATATATTTCAAACAACCAGGGAAAATCCAGACCAAAGACACAAAACGCATTGGAGAATACTCAAGCGGGACCAGAAAGAAGTAGTGCACACAGCCATACGGACACCTCTGACCAAGAAGCTACAAGCTGGGAGACAAATGGTGAAGACAATGTAGGCAGAGGTAGGGAAAGGCATATAGAATGCCTATTTTTCTTATTAAAGGTATTGCATATATGTTTGATATTAGATACACATAAGTGCTCTGTTTGACATATCATTAACATACACTAACTGCCTATAGTGTATACAAGATCAGCAGGCACAAAGTCACTTTATTAATAGAAGTATATACCATAACATAGTACAATGATGGTTTTAAAGACAGAATATGTTAAAGTAATGTACTTCACCAGGAAACAGATTGTCTTCTTTAATGGTATTAAGTTCAAGGGACGGTTAAGAGTCACATGGGGCTGAAAATGATCCAGGTCCTGTTGTAATGGTTCTCAAACTTTTTTAAATCACAGCACTCTAGACTATCAGCATTTTTCCAAAGCACCCCAAGGCCAAAAGATTCTTCTTAAGAAACTCAGCAAAAAATATTAAATACCGTAACTTGTGCTGGCCTGACCTAGGCTCAGTTATGTGCTGGTGGACCGGGTTGGGCTTCTGTTTGTCCACATATATTATGATTGGCAGCCACCAGCACTGGTTTTACCTATAACATTGACCATAAATAAGTTGATTTGGTACTGGACCACCAATTTATGGTACCCCTGTGGATGCTGAATATTTCCCTGCCATAGTGCCAGTGCCGCCAGCCCTGGCTGAGATGGTGTTGGTAGTGGGAATCTTTGGGTCACCCCATGCTTTTTATCCTCCTGATTTTGCCTGGGATATGAGCGCTAGTGCTGGTTGCTTTTGTTTTGGGGGTGTCCTCTTGTTGTTTTATTCTTATTTACTGTTTTCCTTTTTTTTTCAGCAAATCTATGCTGGTGATCATCATCTTGCACCAGAGGTGAACCACCGAAAATATAAAATCTCTTCCTAAGGGGTGTATATACGGCTTCCTCCCCTCTACACAATATGCAAGGCACGTGCATACAAAGATGTACTCCAGCTTATTGCCCTTGCTCAGTACTGAAAAATGCATTTTGCTCTTCTCAGTTTGAATTATGTCCAATTCTACATGAGCCCCTGTACGCACAAACTGGTAAATAGCCAGATCATCTGCTGGTAGTGGTAGCAAGCTCCCTGGTTCAGCACACTGGATAATGTTTGGATGTTGCACACAGGTCTCCAAACTTAAACCAGTTGTCAGGTACCCTACTGTCCGTCAGGGTTGAGGCCTTGCTTTAAATCGCCTGGCAACATTTATTGCCTTGCATATTGCAACAGGCTGGTTGATGAAATTAAAAAAGTCTTCCTGCTTACCAACATATTGTGTGTTAGCTCATTGGACTAGGACCCATGAGTTCCACCTCCGCGTAATGCTTGCCTTTAGTATTTATTTATTTATTTAGAGCTCTTACCTGGCTAGTTGATGACATTAAGAACAGTCTCTGCACTCCAACGTGAGCTGACACAGTGGATGTGTAGAGATCATCTCTATAGAAAAGTAATTGTATTATTCATGGTCTGCATCCCAAGGCAAGCTGCTTTTTCTTTATGTTGAATTTTTCACCAGGCTGATGGATGACATTGAGACAAACCTATGCCTTGACATAATGTCAGAGAACTTTTGTGCAACAAGTAGCCAGGTGGTCTGCTGGCATAGCGGTGGGGTCATTATACAGGCATTCACTGACATTGATTCTTTTAGTACCTGCCGGGATCTTGCACAAGGTTGACTGTAGACATTGATTTAATTCTTCTGAGCTGCTTAAAGCTTAAGCTGGCTCAGTGGGCTAATAACCTGCTACATACAGTATATCACTTTTGATGTAAGGGCTCCTAGTTTGAATCAACAAACAGGCCTCATTTTAAGTTCCATGTATGTTGATCCAGTCTTGTAGATGTCATTGTTAAATGTCTCTCCATCTACATAAAGCATGTGCTGGAGCCGCTGGTGTTAGCTGGCTCTGAGGACTAATGGCCCGTGTTGCTGCTTTGGTAGAGGTCATGGTTTGAATCCCCTTGCAGGATTTCTTTTTGTACCTTGGATAATGTGCTTGTCAGGTTGATGGAAGAAAAGTTGCTCTTCTTACCTTAGCTGTGAGATATCTCAGTGAGCTAGTACAGATGTCTGATATATATGGTATGAGACCCAAGGTAAGCCTCTTTTGGTTTTTGAACCAAGGAGACTGATGATAATGAGAAAAATCTCAGCCCAGATGTAATGTCTGAAATAGCTCAGCCAGCATATAACCAAGTACACTACCAGCTTTGGTGGTTGCTGTTCTGGTTCAAGCACTCAGATGGACTTGAAGTATAGACATGCAGTTCTTCTGTTAGATATCATGATCTTTATATGAATGCAGTGTTACTTGGATAATATGAATACAGGCTACAAGCTCATGATAGCACAATCATAAGGAATTTCATTAACTGTGACACTAAGGAGGGATATGTTGTATATATACTCACTTGTGGATGTGGCTTGAAATACGTGGGATGGAGCACAAGAACTCTGAGAATAAGATTTATGGAACATCTCAGAAATATAATCAATAAGATCCTTACCCACAGTGTCTCAAGCCATTTCTACAAGGTCCACAATAGTGATCATAAATCTCTCTTTTGTAGGTATAGAACATATTCCTATCACATTCAGAGGGGGTGATCGGTTCAAACGGGTTGTAGTCAGCATCCCGGCTTGCGGGATGGTGACAAGCAAAATACCGACACTGAAATCCCGACAGCGTCGGGATCTCGGCACCAGAATCTCGACCGCTGGCATCCCGAAGGTAAGTATCGGGCATTAGGGGGAGGGTTAGGGTGCAGGTTTAGGGCTAGGCATTAGGGGGAGGGTTAGGCACTAGGGGGGAGGGTTAGGTTTAGGGTGCGGGGAGGCGAGGTTAGGTATAGGCACTAGTGAGGGAGGTTAGGTTTAGGTTGTGGGTAGGGGAAGGTTAGGTTTAGGCACTAGAGTGGAGGTTATTCTAACTGTCGAGATGCCGCTGTCTGTATTCTGACCAGCGCATCTCGACCGCTGGGATCTCATATCCAACCCGTTCAAACAACTAGTCGCCAAGATATATATAGGATGGTCCAATGCAATCCTATCCAGAGGGACTGAATGAATCGTTAGAATTAAAATATCTGTACATGATGGGTCATATGTCTCTATCCTTCAGTCTGAATTGATAAATTCCCGTCATTCTGTAAAAACTGACACTACACTACACAATATTGCTAATGATTTGGCCAATGCCGATGCATTGGAATGACAAATCGTCAATATTGTGCAGTGTGTATGCACTACATTGTGTAGTGCGTGCTCCTGTGGGGTTGTCAGCCTGATTTTTTGTACATGCAGTAAAGTCAGGCGATGCGACTGACAATCCCATGCAGTGCCATGCGGCGGGGGCCAGCATATCGGGCAGTCGGGCACCTGATCGCCCAGAGTGTATGATATGTTGGCCCATCAGCAGCCAGGTCATGTGTCACATCACTGGGTACACACATCGTTTAGTGTGTACCCAGCTTTAGAGCACCCTAATTTTCAAACTTTGTACTAATAGACAATAAATTAATGGTATTCATATACTCCGAGAGGATGATTAGGCAATAGTTTTCCTTTATGCACATATGGATTAGAAATGTACTTTTCTATATTGTTTTTTTGACTAACATTATAACAGACAAAAAAAACTAATTATGATTAGAATTTTGTATATTGCCTTTACTATCAATATTTATAAGGGGATCATTTTCTATGCATATATATTTATGGCATTTTCTCTTTAAAATATACATTTATAAATGTGTCTCTATACCCAATTGATGAATTATGAGATTATATCATATATGTTTTAATTATAATTACCTATGATACCTTCACATATGTAATTCTAAATAGAAATTTAACACGTTTTTATTTCCCCAAAAAAAACCTCCTACAAAACAATATGTATACATTATATTTGTACAGTTAGTGATATTATGAAGGATGAAGGAATAAATGTAGATTCGGTTTGTGTGACTCAACAGATAGATTTCTCTATTTTGATTCTGAATAAAGTGTTTTCTCCCTTCTCCTTGAAGCTGGGAGTCTTATGCTGGGTACAGACTGGCCGACATATCGGGCATTCATTTGAACAGCCGATATATGGTGTGTGTGCCAGTATGTACCAACGATATGTCTCTGAACAACGTCGTTCACAGACATGTGCTGCACAATATATCTATAGGACCACCTGTACCCTTGCTGCACAGGCCAGCGGCAGGGGCGGATTGGACCGCTGGGAAACCGGGCTAGTTCCCGCTGGGCTGGTCCCCATAGTGGCCGGCTACCACCCCGCACTTGCCCACCCCACCGCTGCCGCGATCGGAGCTCAGCTCCGATCGGGCAGCTCTGCAACTTCAGCAGCGCATGCGCATGTGCAAACGCAAGCGCTGGTGATGAAAAAGAAAAAGGCTGACGGGGGATCTGCTGCTCAGCTGCAGCAGCTCCTCCCACAAGCATTTGCGGTGTGGAGCCTGTCAGTCATCACTGACGGCTCCGCCTCCGTGCAGCCCATCTGCGGCCCAACCCGGGTCCCCGCATCCAGGATACAGAAACGCGGCCGACAAGCAGCGGGCAGAGGAGCTGCAAGTAAGTGGCGGCTGAATGGGGGGTGATGGAGGGTGAGCAGGCGGGCAGGCGGGGGAGGGAAGGGGTGCTTGCAAGTTTAAGAGAGGCTGGTGGAATGAGGCTGACACCGACACACATTGGGGCTGGGCCCCATAGGGCCTGCTGAAACCACAGTGGCTGGGGGGAATGAGGCTGAGATACACTGGGGCTAGGGCACACTGCTGGAGCTGATACACACACTGGATCTGAGGAAATGGGGTTGAGACACACTGGGGCTGAGGCACAGGCTGAGGGAATGAGGATGAGAGACACACTGGGTCTGAGGAATGAGGCTGACACGCTGAGGGAATGAGGATGAGAGACACACTGGATCTGAGGAATGAGGCTGACACGCTGGGGGAATGAGGATGAGAGACACACTGGGTCTGAGGAATGAGGCTGACACGCTGGGGGAATGAGGATGAGAGACACACTGGGTCTGAGGGATGAGGCTGACACGCTGAGGGAATGAGAATGAGAGACACACTGGATCTGAGGAATGAGGCTGACACGCTGGGGGAATGAGGATGAGAGACACACTGGGTCTGAGGAATGAGGCTGACACGCTGGGGGAATGAGGATGAGAGTCACACTGGGTCTGAGGGAATGGGGTTGAGAGACACACTGGGTCTGAGGGAATGGGGCTGAGAGACACTGGGTCTGAGGAATGAGGCTGAAAGCTACTGGTGGGCCTGGGTATGGAGAGACGCAGGGGGTCCTGGAGAGAGACTTGGAGGCGTGGAGATGGAGAGACATAGGCCTGGAGAACCACAGGGGGCCTGAGAATGGAGAGACGTAAGGGGGTTTGGAGTAACACTGGGGCCTGGAAAGACACAGAAATTGTTTGATCAGGGAAATTCACATTTTGCCCTGCACAAAATCTTCTGTTACAATACATTATCTTGTTATGATGATGACATTGGTTATATTTCTACGTAAACAGGCATCTTCCGGAAAGTGTGATCTACATGAATAGTGAATACCGGCTGTAGACGCTGTCCAATGAGGCTCAAATTCTTCAGAGGTTCTTCCGTTGCAGAGAAACCACAATATAGGTAAGAAAAAAGACTTCCAAACTGACTGGCCTGTACTTAGTTCAAGGAGCAGGATCGGCAACAAGATTTCTGTTGCCGATCCTGTTCCCCTCAGTGGCTTGCAAAAGCCCATCCAGGCCCTGAGGAGGGAGTATCCTGCCCTCCTCCACAGACCCCGCCCCCTCAACAGACCCACCCCCATAAGGGCTGCTTCCAGAAATTTCCCGGGCTGCTTTTCCATCCCAATCCACCCCTGGCCAGCGGTGACTGACAGCTCCACTGAGAGAGCGCATGTAAATGCCCACCCAGTTGTGGTGTCATTCATGATGAATCTGGCAATCTGTATGCAGAACATATGTTCTGCACAGTCTGCAGATATATCTGCAGATCAGTCAATCTGCAGATATATAATTTACTAGTGTAGCCACCTTTACTGTCAATGTGTTCAGAATAGTCACATCACATCACATCACATCAAAACAGCACAGTCACTATGGTGAATAATATACACTGAAGGAAGACTGTCCACATAATGCTAAGAGACCGGGAATCACATGACAACTGTTTACATCACGTGACGGATCTTCAAGGTTTGTAACCCTTTTTCTAATATTGCTAAATCGTTTCATACTGATATGTATATGACACAGATAGGAATGGGATTGCCTTCTGGTCCTACATCTTAAATAAGAATTTTAAAGTGTGGCTTGATGATTTTTATAATTTAACACTGCAGTTGATGGGGATTAGGAATAACAATTCACTATGAAGAAGATGAGGGGTAATACATCAGCGAAACGCGTAAAGCCTGCCATTGGGATACATCCGTGAAAACTGGATAACCCTAAAGGTCGCATACTTTTCATCTGGGACAACCGCAAAGATCGATCTACTCTAGCCAGTAAAAGGGACACATACAGTCACCATTTCTGCGAGGATCTCTTGCTAAACAGGACTGTAAGGACTCACCCATGGACTGGTAATTTGACTTTTGCTTGATCAATTTAACCCCAACTTTGTCTTACACTTTTAGCCAATATCATCATAACTTTTATTGGGAAATTCATTTGAACACTCTCTGAGGATCAACAATACCGTCAGTGACCAGATTTTGGGGTAATCTATCCAGATTGCCTAGCACATTCTGAGAAACAGTCAGGAAGCCGATGGACGGAATGCCGACTGCCGGTTTCCCGACTGTACAATCCCGGCAAGGGTTAAATGACAGGCGTCGAAATCCTGACGCCTGTCATTTTCCCTACGCCGGGAGCCCGACACCCGGCTTACCGATCGAAGGCAAGCCAGGCGACGGGCGCGGACAGCCGCGCGGGGGGGTAGGTTTAGGGGTACCGGGGGGATTAAGGGTTAGGCATCCCCCCGGGAGGTTAGGTTTAGGCTAGGGGAAGGGGGGGTTAGGGTTAGGCACCCCCCGGGGAACTTAGGTTTTGGCGATGGGGCAGGGGGGGTTAGGTTTAGGCACTTCAAGGTGGGATTAGGGTTAGGCACTTAGGGGGGAGGTTAGGGTTAGGCACCCCTAAGAGAGGGTTAGGGTTAAGTGGTAGAATAGGTTAGTGAGTAACCGGGATGCTGCTGTCGGGATTTGAACAGCCAGCCGTAAATCATACTGAATCCCACATTCTGTACATGATTTTATTAATTTATTATTTATTGTTGATTGTTTGTGTATAGTGTTTGAAAGAAATTAAATATAATTTATATAACTTCAAGCCACACTTTGTATTATAAACCTATAGCGGTGTTATACTTTTTGGATTTCTTAATTACCTTCAGCCTGAGGAGGCCAAAGAAATAGAAAGAATCCGCACTGATCCCTGTGTTTATTGTTAATTATACCCTATCTACTGGTTATCTATATGGATCTTCATCAATTTGTGATCCTCCTTTTCCTATTGTTATTTAATGGGAAAGGAATGTAGAATATGGTGCTACCTCGCTCACAATATAAACTCACAGAAAAAATAGAAAAAAAGTGTGAGACTGCTGGTTGCAGAAGGAGGCCGACACCCTCCGGCTATAGCAGCTTCTGGTTTAAACAGACAGGGCCTTTGGTGGTTCATTTCTTCTTTTTTTCCATATGGGCCTGTAGAGACTGGCAATAAAATAGATGGGTGTTTGAAATGTCATGGAAGCATTTATAAAACGAGATGGTAAACCAATCAAGGCCCTGGCTCTTTGCCATCGAGAAAAATTTAACTACCTCCTCTGCAGCATAGGGAAGGTGATCTTGGACAGATGCGACTGAGGGCTTGATTCAGAGATGGGATGTAGTCAGCATCCCGGCGTGCGGGATGCCGACGGTCTTAATACCGGCGCCGAAATCCCGACAGGTCGGGATCCCGGCACCAGTAACCCGACTGTCGGCATCCCTAACGTAGTATTGAGATGTTAGGGGGAGGGTAGCGTTAGCTAGCTGGGTTAGGGTTAGGCACTGGGGAGGGGTTGTTAGGATTATGGTGCAGGGAGGGGGAGGTTAGGTTTAGGCACTAGGTGGAAAGTTAGGTTTAGGCACTGGGGAGGGGGTGTTAGGTTTAGGGTGCGGGGAGGGGGAGGTTAGGTTTAGGCACTAGGGAGGGCGGGTTAGGTTTAGGCACTGAAGAGGGTGGGTTAGGGTAGAGGTTAGAAAAGTACTTACCATAGCATCCTATGGGTGTCGGCATTCAGGCTGTTGGGATACCCGTCTGTATTACGACCAACGGCATCCCAACAGCCAGGATATCATAACCAACCCTCAGAGATGTACGCTAATCACACAGCCGCTGCATCCTTATATGCAACGGCTGTGTGTTATTAGGCGTCTTGTGTAAATAGGCGCCTCTTGCTGGCTTATCTTATCTGGAGATGCAGCTCATCTGCGTGACCATCGATCATCTGAGTAAGCCAGGTTATTCAGGATGACTGGGAAATTCACTCTGCTGAAGCTAGTGAAGGTGCATTTATGGCCTGACTCAGAGCTGACAGAGCGCTCGCTCTGAATAAAGGCCGGGCTTTTTTTTTTTTGGAGCGGCCTCTTGGCCGCTCGCACAGCTGTGGGTGACCACCCACAGCTATAGCGAGCGACCATGATGATGGTCGCGATGGTCGTGCACATGCGCTGTGGGCCACCATCGGCCCGGTTGTGAGCGCTTAGCACTTGCGGCCGGGTCTGAATCAGGCCCTCAGTCACTGGCTTCAGCACATCCATATAATGGGGATGACACGCCCCTGTTTTCGGCAACACTGCCTCCACCACTCCCAAATGGCCGTGGCCTGTCAATCAGGCTGCAATGTCTAGGGCACTGTGAGCGATGGTGTTGGCAGAGAGGCTGTGTGTAGCTCAGCCCACCCCCACTATCCAATGTGCAGCCAAGAATGGCCAGAGATACAGGGATGTCCAGTTGTCCTGTTGGGTTCCAGAGCGAGTCTCATACACAATCGTGACTGAAGCAAGCATTCAGGAAGAGGAGGCCGGAGGATGGGCAGATAAAGATGGCACCAGTGGCTGCTGAAGGCAGAGTGGAGCTCCATTCCTGGGGAAAGAACAGCCCAGAGCAGGTGAATAGAGCTTAATGGGGTGTTCCGATGCTTAAAAGGTGAGTACTGCAAGTGTAAGGTGGTAGTTGGTCCCTGGGCAACAAGCAGACAGGTCTCAGGTACAGGCACTGGCTGAGCCTCCAGAGAATGTGTGCACCATCTTAGGCAGGCAGGCTCTCTCATGAAGATTTAATGAGAAGAATCAACCTGAGGTGCACTCTGAGGTGCAGGAATATTAATGAATAGGATACTGTCTACATCTCAGCAATTGAGATCAGTAGGCATCCAAGTAGATGACAAGGAGGTTGCAATGGTGATGCCACAAAACCTTATTCCACAGCATGATTTTCTATAGATTTGAAATCATGTGCTGTCAGGCTATCAATTAAAATTGTACGAGTCAAGCTACTGCAGTTTCAAGAGTGCTTTCCTGTTCAGACCAAGATAATATTATTCTTCTAACAAAAGGCACAAACTCAAAAAGCCAAAGTACAAGTGCTTCAACTATCACAACCACAGAATAAAGAGCAAGTGAACAAAGTGGTACTTGATCATGCAAGCGTGCACAAACTAGATCCCAAGTCCATCAAATGTATTTTGCTTGGATATTGTCAAGAAAGCAAAGAATACATACAGTTAAGAGATTTTGGGCCTGATTAAGCATTGCATCGCTGCTGCATAATTAGACACAGCAGCGATGCTAACTTAGGCTAATGCAACAGAAGGTGTAAATAGACACCTTCTGCAGCTATTGGATCACTTGCGAGAACATCAGCCATTTGAGTAACATTCAGATTACTCAGATGGCAATCTCAGAATTGTAGCTGAGGCCAAGAAATCTGTGTTGGAAGATGCAGCCCCTGTCCTTGGCACTTCCAGAAAATGGGCCCTCCCATTCCCCAACCCCAAATGGCCACAGGCTGTCAATCAGGCTGCAGCTTTGGGGAACTGCGAGAGATCTTACAGCAGAAGATTGGTGCATGCACAGTACAGATCCTGCACATGCGCTGATCTTCTGACATCAGGTTTGCGTACTACTCTGAATCAGGCCCACAGTCTTCCATGATAGATCTTCACATAAAGACAAGCTGGATGTTACAACACCATGAAAAAAAGTATATCACCAGCTGGAAGCATGTCAGAGACTACAGATTCAAGTGATCAATCACAGAGCAGAAGCTCTATGAGGAGCAACAAAGGCAAACCAACTAAAAGATACAGTAAGGCATTTGCTAACTTTTTCTACTGTGAACCTCAAACTATACAATAAGCAAAGTCAAGCAGTGAAAATCAGCCATAGACAAGAAAAAACGGAAAAATGTCCCCCAGTACACTGAAAAGAACAAGCAATAAGATTTCAACACTACATGGTAATAGAAATTCAGAGATCTTTGTTGCATATACAGTATTTGCAAAGATATGTTTAAGCCATCTGGGCCGTATCAAGGCGTCTCTGTAACGGAGGTCGCTAACACTACATGATAATAGCACCCACTTTAGGTCGTTTAATCGCATACTGTTGTGCCACATGATAATAGCGCATACATTAATATATCTTAGTTGAGAACCAATCAGCCATAGATAAAGAGCTTACAGCTTTGAACGGCAATGACACATGGATGATTGTGGACAGGCCAGTGAAGTACAAAACAGTCAATAAGTGAGTCTTCTGCAAGTAGCTAAACACTGACAGAAATCTTGCTTGCTACAAAGCCCAACTTGTTGCCAAAGATTACACCCAGAAATCAAGCATTGACTACAGAGAGATCTTCTCACCTGTTGCAAGGTACAGTACATTACGTAAGGTCATTGCTATATCTGCTTTGCATGATTTGCTGCAGTACCAAATGGACTTTGGTTCAGCCTTCATAAACGGTGAGCTAGCTGAGGAGATTTATATGGAGCCACCGCCCACTACAATCTTAATACATTTCCAGAGGGAAATGTATGTCTGTTAAAGAAATGATTGTATGGGCTAAAACAAAGAGGCTGCTGCTGGTACCGTACATCAAGTTTGGCATTTTATTGCAAGAAATTGATTTTGTATGCTCCAAAACTGATCACTGCATATACTACTACCTCCTTGAAGAAGGCAGAGCCCCTGCCGAAACGCGTTGGGGACCCCCTACATTCTGACACCACAGCCAGCTTACACCAGAGCTCTTCATTCCTGCGGAGAACTCGGTCGAGCCTTGCTGCTTCCAGAACCCTCTCTACCCACCACCCGCAGGGCCGCGCTGGGCATCACACCTAGAAAAGCCCTTCGCACCCCTCTTGATCACCACTCCACCTGCTAGACCCAGGCGACCACGCACCGCCCCCTGGGAGAAACCAACACCAGCTCCACTCACAGCTGTTCGTCCAGCAGCAATCCCTAAGCGATCCACACCAGCAGGCACCCACCAGGCAGCGGGAACAGAACGCCAGCAACGCGGTGCACCAAACCCCACAGTGCACCAGCAAGCCACTACCACACACAGAGCTTCCTCCAACCGCTGACACCGCAGCAGCCATCCAACACCGCATCTGCAAAAGGAAACTAACACCAGCTACCAGCAGCCCAAGCCTTTTTCACCAACAAATCCTACTGGTAGGTAAGTGACTCCGAGACTTATACCCCTGCGCGGGACGCCGCCAGGGTGTACATCCACAACCGCCAGACCCGCTGCCAACCCACCACTCCCCTCCCCCCGAGACATCCTAAGACTGTTGACCAAAGGTCCAGCAGGGGTAACGTGCCGGTCTATTGAACTGCACGGAAAGGAGCCCCCTAAAAGGGTCCACTCACCTCCCCAGTCTCCACCCACACACACCCCCAAGTGGATCGCTCACCCCACCTGGGTGCCTGGGACCGAACAGGATTAGTACTGTTTTTTTCCAATAAACCCTTTGGCTCCCATTTCTGCCTCTGTCTTCATTTCCTCACCCACCACCTCCAGTCCATTAGACCCCCTTCACTCCCTACACCCCATCACTCCACAAACAACATCGAACACAAAAGACCACAACACACTAGTACTCCAGCATTACACCCATAGGGCGAGCGCACCCTCCGCACCCTCTACCCCATTATATCGTTACACAGGACCCGGTACTCCTGCTTTTAGGAAGGTGCAGCACCCCGACACAAACAATACATCTCACATCCCATCTGCCCATACAGCAGAGCGCAGTTCTAACCCATCATTTGCAGTTATAGATAAAGAGCTTACAGCTTTGAACGGCAATGACACATGGATGATTGTGGACAGGCCAGTGAAGCACAAAACAGTCAATAAGTGAGTCTTCTGCAAGTAGCTAAACACTCACAGAAATCTTGCTTGCTATAAAGCCCAACTTGTTGCCAAAGATTACACCCAGAAATCAAGCATTGACTACAGAGAGATCTTCTCACCTGTTGCAAGGTACAGTACATTACGTAAGGTCATTGCTATATCTGCTTTGCATGATTTGCTGCAGTACCAAATGGACTTTGGTTCAGCCTTCATAAACGGTGAGCTAGCTGAGGAGATTTATATGGAGCCACCGCCCACTACAATCTTAATACATTTCCAGAGGGAAATGTATGTCTGTTAAAGAAATGATTGTATGGGCTAAAACAAAGAGGCTGCTGCTGGTACCGTACATCAAGTTTGGCATTTTATGGGGGGAATGAGGCTGAGATACACTGGGGCTAGGGCACACTGCTGGAGCTGATACACACACTTGATCTGAGGGAATGGGGTTGAGACACACTGGGGCTGAGGCACAGGCTGAGGGAATGAGGATGAGAGACACACTGGGTCTGAGGAATGAGGCTGACACGCTGAGGGAATGAGGATGAGAGACACACTGGCTCTGAGGAATGAGGCTGACACGTTGGGGGAATGAGGATGAGAGACACACTGGGTCTGAGGAATGAGGCTGACACGCTGGGGGAATGAGGATGAGAGACACACTGGGTCTGAGGGATGAGGCTGACACTTGAGGGAATGAGGATGAGAGACACACTGGATCTGAGGAATGAGGCTGACACGCTGGGGGAATGAGGATGAGAGACACACTGGGTCTGAGGAATGAGGCTGACACGCTGGGGGAATGAGGATGAGAGTCACACTGGGTCTGAGGGAATGGGGTTGAGAGACACACTGGGTCTGAGGGAATGGGGCTGAAAGCTACTGGTGGGCCTGGGTATGGAGAGACGCAGGGGGTCCTGGAGAGAGACTTGGAGGCGTGGAGATGGAGAGACATAGGCCTGGAGAACCACATGGGGCCTGAGAATGGAGAGACGTAAGGGGGTTTGGAGTAACACTGGGGCCTGGAAAGACACAGAAATTGTTTGATCAGGGAAATTCACATTTTGCCCTGCACAAAAACTTCTGTTACAAATAATACATTATCTTGTTATGATGATGACATCGGTTATATTTCTACGTAAACAGGCATCTTCCGGAAAGTGTGATCTACATGAATAGTGAATACCGGCTGTAGACGCTGTCCAGTGAGGCTCAAATTCTTCAGAGGTTCTTCCGATGCAGAGAAACCACAATATAGGTAAGAAAAAAGACTTCCAAATTGACTGGCCTGTACTTAGTTCAAGGAGCAGGATCGGCAATTGTACGAGTCAAGCTACTGCAGTTTCAAGAGTGCTTTCCTGTTCAGAGCAAGATAATATTATTCTTCTAACAAAGGGCACTAAAACTCAAAAAGCCAAAGTACAAGTGCTTCAACTATCACAACCACAGAATAAAGAGCAAGTGAACAAAGTGGTACTTGATCATGCAAGCGTGCACAAACTAGATCCCAAGTCCATCAAATGTATTTTGCTTGGATATTGTCAAGAAAGCAAAGAATACATACAGTTAAGAGATTTTGGGCCTGATTAATTATGCAGCAGCGATGCAATGCTTAGACACAGCAGCGATGCTAACTTAGGCTAATGCAACAGAAGGTGTAAATAGACACCTTCTGCAGCTATTGGATCACTTGCGAGAACATCAGCCATTTGAGTAACATTCAGATTACTCCATACATGCCTACTCTCCCGGGAATCGCGGGAGGCTCCCGATTTTTCGGGTAACCCCCCGCGATCCCGGAAGGGCAGGCATATCTCCCGCATCCCGCCCACTTCCTAGTGAAGTGGGCAGGATGGGGAGATTTTACATGAAATTATCGGGTCCGTCGGGAAGGGGCGGGGCTAAATTAGGCAAATCGCGTCATTTAGCCCCGCCCCCTCCTCACGGACCCGCGAATCACTGGGGTTTTCTGTAAAGGGGGCGGGGCCTAATGCCGTCTATCATCTGGCCCCGCCCCCCGAAGAGGAGAGCAGCAGGTCCCCCTCCTGCTGCTCCCGGAAAGCTGCTCAGCAAAGTAGGTAAGTATGGATTACTCAGATGGCAATCTCAGAATTGTAGCTGAGGCCAAGAAATCTGTGTTGGAAGATGCAGCCCCTGTCCTTGGCACTTCCAGAAAATGGGCCCTCCCATTCCCCAACCCCAAATGGCCACAGGCTGTCAATCAGGCTGCAGCTTTGGGGAACTGCGAGAGATCTTACAGCAGAAGATTGGTGCATGCACAGTACAGATCCTGCACATGCGCTGATCTTCTGACATCAGGTTTGCGTACTACTCTGAATCAGGCCCACAGTCTTCCATGAGAGATCTTCACATAAAGACAAGCTGGATGTTACAACACCATGAAAAAAAGTATATCACCAGCTGGAAGCATGTCAGAGACTACAGATTCAAGTGATCAATCACAGAGCAGAAGCTCTATGAGGAGCAACAAAGGCAAACCAACTAAAAGATACAGTAAGGCATTTGCTAACTTTTTCTACTGTGAACCTCAAACTATACAATAAGCAAAGTCAAGCAGTGAAAATCAGCCATAGACAAGAAAAAACTGAAAAATGTCCCCCAGTACACTGAAAAGAACAAGCAATAAGATTTCAACACTACATGGTAATAGAAATTCAGAGATCTTTGTTGCATATACAGTATTTGCAAAGATATGTTTAAGCCATCTGGGCCGCATCAAGGCGTCTCTGTAACGGAGGTCGCTAACACTACATGATAATAGCACCCATTTTGGGTCGTTTAATCGCATACTGTTGTTCCACATGATAATAGCGCATACATTAATATATCTTAGTTGAGAACCAATCAGCCATAGATAAAGAGCTTACAGCTTTGAACGGCAATGACACATGGATGATTGTGGACAGGCCAGTGAAGCACAAAACAGTCAATAAGTGAGTCTTCTGCAAGTAGCTAAACACTGACAGAAATCTTGCTTGCTACAAAGCCCAACTTGTTGCCAAAGATTACACCCAGAAATCAAGCATTGACTACAGAGAGATCTTCTCACCTGTTGCAAGGTACAGTACATTACGTAAGGTCATTGCTATATCTGCTTTGCATGATTTGCTGCAGTACCAAATGGACTTTGGTTCAGCCTTCATAAACGGTGAGCTAGCTGAGGAGATTTATATGGAGCCACCGCCCACTACAATCTTAATACATTTCCAGAGGGAAATGTATGTCTGTTAAAGAAATGATTGTATGGGCTAAAACAAAGAGGCTGCTGCTGGTACCGTACATCAAGTTTGGCATTTTATTGCAAGAAATTGATTTTGTATGCTCCAAAACTGATCACTGCATATACTACAAGTGGAAAGGAAAAATAATGATCATTGTAGTTGTGTATGTGGATGATCTATTGGTTGTAGGCCAGGAAAGGCAGATAGCCAAAGTTAAATTGTTGCTGAGTGACAGGTTCAGACTCAAAGACCTTGGGCCAGCACAGCCAACTGCCGGGTCTGAGCATCATACAAAATGTGTATGCTGAATTGCTTATTAAATTTTGATTGACAAAGCCAAACCTGTCAGTACACCAGCTAACCTGTCAGTACACCAGCTAACCTGTCAGTACACCAGCTAACCTGTCAGTACACCAGCTAACCTGTCAGTACACCAGCTAACCTGTCAGTACACCAGCTAACCTGTCAGTACACCAGCTAACCTGTCAGTACACCAGCTAACCTGTCAGTACACCAGCTAACCTGTCAGTACACCAGCTAACCTGTCAGTACACCAGCTAACCTGTCAGTACACCAGCTAACCTGTCAGTACACCAGCTAACCTGTCAGTACACCAACTAACCTGTCAGTACACCAGCTAACCTGTCAGTACACCAACTAACCTGTCAGTACACCAACTAACCTGTCAGTACACCAACTAACCTGTCAGTACACCAACTAACCTGTCAGTACACCAACTAACCTGTCAGTACACCAACTGACAAAAATTACTAAAGCTATGTGTCCAACAAAGGCAGAGATAGAGGAAAAGAGGAGATTTCTTTATCAAAGTGCCATTGGAGTTTTAATGTATGCAAGTGTGGCACACGTTCAGACATCACAATTGCAGTCAGTCGTGTTAACCAATTTGCAATCAACCATGAAGGAAAGCATTGTACTGCTGAGAAGTGTATCCTGAGATACCTAAAGGGTACAAGTTCCTAGAAAGTAAAGTTTGTAAAAAATGGAAGTTTAGAGTTGCAAGCCTTGTGTGATGCCAACTGGGGATCGTATGAAAATAACAATCGTTCCTACATTGGGTACCTAATTGCTTTGGCATGCGCAGACCGTCACCAAACATCATGGCCGGTCTTAGCAGATTGCCATAACACACCATTTTATGACAACCGGTAAAAGGTAAGATTAGTGTTAAATATGTGACGAGTTAGTATAGTCTTGCTGACATGTAGACCAAAGATCTGGCGTCACATGTGCTCAATGCTCTTCTACAGAAATATGGACTAGAATACATTTAAAATGTTGATTTAACTTGCACTGTTATTTTTTTATGAGTGTATCCCCATATGTTTGTTACAGGTATATCCAAAATGTGGAATATTGTGCTATGTAACCAGAGACAGGTGTGTGTGTGTGTGTGTGTGTGTGTGTGTGTGTGTGTGTGTGTGTGTGTGTGTGTGTGTGTGTGTGTGTGGAGGGGGGGGGGGATAGGGTTGGAATAGGAGCACTCAATGCTGGCTCCTTTCTGCTTACAATCTGGGCACTGCCAGAGTCATGTCACTGCTGCAACCTCCGACCCAGAACCCAAGTGTGCTACTGTGTATGCGCTGCATCTGTTCGCGTCTTCTTTGTCTGTCCTCCATTGGAAGAGGCTGTGTTACTCGGCATCCTGTTATCTGTGGGTAAACCAATAAGCCTGGTTAAGTTATCTACAGTGTGAACTGACCTTCATTGCACACCACTGACACTTATCAACACCATAGGATCTGCCAATAGCTCCTTCCGCAGCTGCTGCAAATGTGGGAAATCAATGATGAGCAGGGAAGATAGATAATAAAACAGGTGCTCTGACTAAAGGCAAACTCACATTAACAAGATCCGGTGCTGGAAAGTGAACAGAAAATAAATGAGTATTAGATATAAGGGGGATAGACTAGAGATGTGCGCAGACCCCAGTGTTTTGGTTCTAAATCCTAATCGTGTTGTGGATTTGGTTTTGGCAAAACCACCCTCAAATATTTTGGTTTTGGATTTCTTTAAAATTGATAAAAACAGCCATGTAATTAGGACATGTTTTGTTCATACAGGGGCCCATTTATCAAAGTTAATTTGAAGTAAATTTCCCGAAAACACCTGTTTGCGATGCTGCCAAATGTATCAATATCGGGAATGCGAAGCAACCCAGGTTATCAGACCTGGGTCATGCCTAAAATGGGTATACAATCGGGAAACCGGCTGCCTTAATACCAGCAGCCGGCTTCCCGACTGTCATATCCCGGCGAGGGATGAAATGCTGGGCGTCTAGATGTAGACGCCTGACATTTCCCCGACATTGGGAGAGAGGCGCCCGGCATCCCTATCGAAGGGATGCCCGGGCGTCGCGAGCGGACAGCCGAGGGGGGAGAGTTATGTTTAGGGCACTCTGGGGGGACTTAGGGTTAGGCACCCCGCCGGGAGGGTTAGGGTTAGGCTAGGGGGAGGGAGGGTTAGGCACCCCCGGGGGTGACTTCGGGTTAGGCAGCGGGGAAGGGGGGGGTTAGGGTTAGGCACTTAGAGGGGGGATTAGGTTTAGGCACTTGGGGGGGAAGTTAGGGTTAGGCACCCCTAAGGAGGGTTAGGGGGTTAGGTTAGGTTAGTTAGTACTTACCTATCCATGATCGGGATTTCCAGCGCTGTCGGGCTTCCGCTGCCAGGAACTCTGCTGTTGTCGGACAGGCGCTGCCGGGAATTGATCCATGCGGCCGGTGTCATGATTGGTGTCTGCGAGTTACCTGTCTCAGGTGGTGATCGGGTTTCAACGGAGGCCGGCATGACTGGAATCACAGATAATGTAGATAGCTCTATTTATAAGACTTGTGTAGCAGTGAAAACTGCCTTTGATGATAAATGACAGGAACTGGAGGGACCGGACTGGGACCGGCAGGGAGACTTGTTGAATTGAACTGATGAACTAAGAACTTGACTCTGGACTGGAGCAACGTGGACTGAACTGATGAGCTTGGAACTTGACTCTGGACTGGAATGTGACAATGGCTGAAGGGAAGTCAGGTAATGCTGAGATGAGGGCTAAACAGGGTAATCTGGAAATGCTGTGACAAGGTTGGATAGGATAATTGGGAATAACAGGTTTCAGGAAGGAATGGGTAGGTTTGGGAATTTTAGGTTCAGGGAGAGAGTAGGTAGGTAAAAGGAGCAGGAGTTGATCCACAGCAGTAAGCAAGGCAGGGTGACACGATGCAGGTTACAGAGTGCCAGGGACCAACCAGGAGTAGGACTAGCAGCAGAGCACAGGCCAGGTATTGCTGTAACAGGACGTCTGGATGCCAGGTATTACTGTAGCAGGTTTTCGGGATGCACCAGGGGTTGCTGTCAGCAGGCTTACTGGATTGCAAGGTTTGGCTGTAACAGGTTTTCTGGAAGCACCGGGGGTTGCTGCCAGCAGATTTACTGGATTGCCAGGTACAGCTGAAACAGGTTTTCTGGATAGCGCCAGGGATTGCTGTAGCAGGTTTCAGGGATACACTAGAACACAGAAACAGCATGAACCATACACCACGGGAAGACGAGATGTTCAGGCCCAGAATGCTATCAGGAGAGGATATATATATACCATGGGTCTGGCAGCAATTGGTGGATACGGACAGGTGGTCTGGTAGTAGCATTCTGAGTGGTGGAAGGCACAACATGCAGAGGAAGTATTCATCTCTGCAGCTCTGAGAATCAGAACCACACCTGTGATTCCAATCAGGGCTAGCAGTGCTCACAGACAGAGGAGAGGCCAGGTGTAATAATCAGAGCAAATCCTCCAGGCAAATTACACACACAGATCCATGGGGGAGCTGACAGGGGTAAGTCCCAAGGCAAAAGGTGACAACTAGACAGGGTCGTGACAGCCGGCGATATTTCATACTGATTCTCTAAAATGAGCTGATTGTGGTTGTGGATCAGTCACCTCCCACTTCTTATGACCTCACAAGTATACAGAAAAAAGGGATTTGCCCTCCAGCACACTGTAGCAAAATCAACAAAAAATACTTAAATCCTACATAATAATAGAGATTCAGAGGTATTAATTACATACATTTGCAAATATATGAATAAGCACCAGGCCAATCGTCAAGGCTCCTCTATAACCTTCTTATAACCTCACAAGTTTAGCATGGCAGACCCAGGTTCAGTGTGAACGGGGCTGATCTGAGAATAACCCAGATCGATGGTGCTGTGTAAACGGTGTCTGTCCTGGGTTGGACCCATGTCTGAAAACCCAGGTCGGACCCAGTTTTTAGTGAAAAAGAGGTATTTTGATTCAAAGCCAAAACGCCCAGCAAAGTACAGTAATATACGATGCCTGTCAAACACACAATATTGGCAAAGCCCATAATGAAAAGTGGTGCAAATTGGAATTGTCCTTGGGCCGATGATAGAACATGGGGACAAAGGACGCTTTTGGTTGGTTTTGATTGATCTGGACACAAGCAGGACTTTAATTAAAGATTAGAGAGCTGGACAATATTTCCAATTTGTGCTGGACATTGTCAGAGGAATAATTTGAGTGCACTTCACAAACAGTGAAACGTTTCTACTGGATGTCCCAGAGCACAAGTTCAAACCCTTTAATATTATGATTTTGTGGGCCGAGCCAGTGTTTATTGGCTCAAACCAATTACCTAGTGCTTCAGTGATGTCCTTAGCTCCTAATGCATTGGTAGACTGCAATCTCAAATATATCGAAAACAGACAGGTTGGACCATGAAGTTGTCACTGTCAATGATTCGTCGAAATCGGCCAAATCGTGTAAAATGTCGCTATGTGTGTGGGCACCTTTAGTTCAGAAGATTCATTTTTATATGTGCAGATTTACTGTATTGTATTATTATGATACCATAAATTATATAATTTTACATGTTTATTTTATATGCCAATTTTTCAACAAAGTTTTTTATTGAAGCATAACAGATATATGACAGAAAATCAAGCGTAAGCACATACATTTTTAAATATAGTGTTTTACAGAAAAATAACCATTGTCCAGTATTGAAACACATTCAATTACCAACACTTTATACAATCGTAAACAAATAGAATAAAATATAATAAAATAAAATAAAACAAAACAGTGCGAGCCCGGGTTCGCAACACTAACTCCCATATCCAAACTATATAGCATTAAGGGAAATCGGGGGGTCTTGCTCACTAACACGTGTCTCATATCAAAGTGTATGTCTGAAACATTTCCACACCTGGTCTTTGAGTGACTGAGACAATGAGGGGTATTCAATATGAAAGGTTAACTTCCCTGGCGAAGTTAACGTTTCATATTGGAGTTTTTTTCTGCGTAAAGGTATGGTGCGCGCTCCCGCTTATCCCCGTATTCAAAATAAAATTAACGAAAACGGGAAACTCCGAAGTTGGATTTGCGTACAGTTAGGAATTTTTCCTTAAAATAACTGTAAGACCCCCCTAAAGTTGTAAAAACATGGGGGAACACTATGGATACCCCCGTTTTAGCCTTTAATTGAAAGTCTGGGATTTAAATAGCTGCAGCAGGTGCTTTTTTCCCGACATTGAAGAAGTGATGCAGAAGAGCACTTATTTTTTTCGTTTTTTTAAGTGGTCCCATCAAATTTGGGGTAAATGAAAATGGGTACTAGCATATTTTTAAGTCCCTAAAGTCAGTTTTTAAAAATTCTGCATTTGTGCACCTGCCGCTATAATTCTATTCTAGAAAACATCTGCCGCATCCTTGCAGAATAGCCCTGAACCTATTTCCCTATTGTTTAACAATTTTTTCCCATTTTTTTTTGCACCCCAATTTTTAAATAAATTTTTTGGGGTGTCCCTATTTTTTTTTTACACTTTTTTGACACAGTTCTTTTTTAAATGTCAATCTCAGGGGTGCAGGCTATTTTTTTTAAGCCTGCACCCCTAAACCCCAATCCTGCACTTTTTTTCGACACCTATTCAATGGTGAAAAGTTATCCCCGTTTTTTATCAAAGACTTTTCAAAACTGCGATAAGTCTTTCAAATTGAATACGGTGTAAAATGAAAACCAGTGATATTAACGCAAAAAAGTTAAACGATAGCGTTGTTATTATACGAGCTTAGTTTCTCCAGCTGTGAGAAACTAAGCTCGTATAATAACAACGCTATCGTTTAACTTTTTTGCGTTAATATCACTGGTTTTCGTTTTACACCGTATTCAATTTGAAAGACTACGTGGAAGGAGTAAAGAACTTCCAACCAAATGGGCAATTTTGCTGTTCAAGGAAAGTGTAAGTTTCAGCATGATGAGTGTTAGCAATTGTTCAGTTATTGCTAAAAGACAAGAACTTGTTGTCAAGTCATCACTATACTTTGACCTGTCTGAACACTGCTGTCTGCAAGCTGGTTATTTATTTAGCCTTGACAGATTAATAGAGGCTGAATTGCTTGCAGTGGGAAGGACATGTTTTCAAGAATGATAGGTTTCTAAGACATTTCCCTAACGCCTCTTCTTGCATAAAGGAGAAGACAAGAACATGACTGAGTGTATGAAAGAAAAGTCCTATTTTTGCACAATACCTCATACAGATTAGTTAGGAATTGCTAGTTATCCAAATCACTGCAGTTATTGCCTCCTTGCTGTTCTGCTATCTAACAGGCAGACAGTGGGCTCTGATTTGAAAATCCTTGAAACATTTATAAAATTGTCCACAAAATGGGGCTAAGAAATTACTGAGATTTGGGCTATTTGTGACTGATTGTACAATACTTATATACAAATCAAATATATATATTAGAGTTATGGTTTTTCAGGATTCCTAGTGCTATAGTATATATGATCATTTCAGATTTATGGGCCCATTTATCATTAACTATTTGCGTCATATTCCCCGAAAAACACCCATTTTCGGAGGATATCCACAAATATTTGGTATGCCTGCAATCTATTATGTAGGGACTGCAGCCGATATCTCTGATATGCACTGCGGTCACTCCATTTCCGACACCATCCGCATTCCGCATAGGTTTCTATGGGGGACGAGATGCTGTCAGATTTACTAAGCTACGGGATGCTAAGTATTCCGGAACTTGGCCCCCGCAGCTAATGCTATCTTAAGATGGCGTTGAACTGCTGTAGCCTATGGGCTACACACTGCAAAACTCCCTGTGAGAGAGTTCCAGGGTAACCCTCCACCACAAACTTTGCAGGCTGCGCATGTGCAGGAGCCAGACACAGGCAGGGCCGGAATAAGGCTTGTGGGGGCCCCAGGGCAACTAAGTTGCGGTGGCCCCCTTCAAGCCACACAGAGCTGAGCCCAGCCCAGCCGTGCCTCAAGTAGCAGTCCCCCCTCAACAGTAGTCCCTCCAGGAGTACCCTAGTAGTAATCCCCCTCTATGCTGTGTCCCCCAGTAGTGGTCCCAGCAGTGTGCAGTGCCCCCAGTAGTATCCTCAGCAGTGCCCCTAGTAGTAGTCCTTTCCCCCCCCAGCAGTGCCCCTAGTAGTAGTCCTTTCCCCCCCAGCAGTGCCCCTAGTAGTAGTCCGATCCCCCCCAGCAGTGCCCTTAGTAGTAGTCCTTTGCCCCCCAGCAGTGCCCCTAGTAGTACCCCCAGCAGTGCCCCTAGTAGTAGTCCTTTCCCCCCCAGCAGTGCCCCTCGTAGTCCGATCCCCCCCAACAGTGCCCTTAGTAGTAGTCCTTTCCCCCCAGCAGTGCCCCTAGTAGTAGTCCTATCTCCTCCCAGCAGTGCCCTTAGTAGTAGTCCATTCCCCCCCAGCAGTGCCATTAGTAGTAGTCCGTTCCCCCCCCAGCAGTGCCCTTAATAGTAGTCTGTTCCCCCCCAGCAGTGCCCTTAGTAGTAGTCCGTTCCCCCCCAGCAGTGCCCTTAGTAGTAGTCCGTTCCCCCCCAGCAGTGCCCTTAGTAGTAGTCCGTTCCCCCCCAGCAGTGCCCTTAGTAGTAGTCCGTCCCCCCCCCCCAGCAGTGCCCTTAGGAGTAGTCGTCCCCACCCCCAGAGTCACACACACAGAAAAAAAAAAACTCCACTCATCTTAATCCCCGCTCCGGCACTTGTTCCTCCGTCCGGCGTCTTTCTGGGCTGGCCCGCTGTGCATGATAGGAGAGACGTCATCATCTCTCCCATCAGCCACTGCTGGAGCCGGAAGATGGAGGCTCCGGCAGTGGGCGCAGCAGCCGATGAGAGTCTGTGTGACTCTCATCGGCTGCTAAAACAAACACACAGCTGCCGGGTGCCGGCGGCTGTGTGTTTGTGCTGTGTAGTGCGGATGGCACTTATGTGCCGTCCACACTACCGCCCTGCCCCAAGCTGATGCAGCAGCACTGACTGTGCTGCTGCATGCAGTAGTGTGGGGGCCCAGGGACGACCGCCCCTGTTCTCCCCCTTAATCCGGCCCTGGACACAGGAGTGAAGATCACCTCACCTCAGAGTAAGTCACAGGGACGGGCTCCTTTCAGAGCCACGGTCCCGGCCAGGGCTATTTGGTACATGCTGCCATAAAGATTGGATCTTGCAATGCAATCATGTGCGCTAGTAATGTGCCCAGATGTCATTACAAATGCGAATGCTGATTAATGGGTCTATTTGGCAAATCCCTCTATGTACTTACTTTCAGCAGAGTTTAGAAGGCAACATCTGGTTGTTCTTTTCTGTGCTCTATATTTAATGTTTATTACATAACAAGAACAATCTTCACACAAAATCCCGAACCTTGGTGTCCATGTACTAAGAATCCATTGGAAATAATGCTGCTCTTGCTTTGCCTGTTAACTGTGGGAGGCAGGAGTCATCCACCGCAATTTTTACTAAGAATGGTCCTGCCGAAGAGGATGAACAAAAAGTCACCCCCTCGGCGGTGACTGTACAGACACATTCCGCCTCTGCCCTGTGGTCTCTCACCTGTCACTTCTCCCAAGTCCCATGCAGCTGCAGCAGAGAGAAAATGTTTTTTCATTTACATTTTTTTAAATAACCTTTATTGACATCCAGCCAAAGTAACAGAGAGTTTCCTGTTTCTTTACGTGAGGAGAAGTAGATAACGGCAGTTAGAGGCAGGGATGGCCATCAGTGGTGTTACCATCGATGGTTACCGTCGATGGCAAAGTAGCAAGTAGCCATCGATGGCTACAAACTATTTAATGGAGGACCATCGATGGTTTCACCAACTAGTCATGCCTGTTTTGTGACTGACTGGCCCGTGGGCCAATCAGAACATGGAGGCGGAGCTCCGTGGATGCTGGCGGTGGAGCTATGCTCCGAGTCCCAACACCTTGTAAAAAAAAAAAGACATTCGGTTATGCTTAGACATTGATGGAGGGAGACCATCTGGTTCTCCACATCGATGGCAAAACCATTTGACATCAGCCATAAACTATCGATGATTATGAAACATCAATGGTCGATGGCCATCCCTAGCTAGAGGTGACAAAACCAGCATTGGAGAAGACAGCTGACGGTAAGTGACCTCTCTTCTTAGTAATAGCTAGGTCATGGCAGCGTGATATTCTAACCTGCTAATAGCACTAGCAGGCAGAAGGCAGAGAAAAACCCTTTAGTACATATCGAGAAGTGATATGTACAGGGATTTTCTCTGTCTTTTCCGTTTGGCACCCTTTATCTCCACTTATGTATGTGGTCAAAAGGATTCAACCAGTGTAACATATGTAAATGCAGCAGCAGAGTTGCTGCTGCATTTATATATGCCTGACAAAAACGTAAGCAGCAAAAGAGCCTGGTGGTGGCATTCGGATTCCACAGCCCCTCCTGACCTGACCCAATGTCAACCTACAGCAGTGCACGTGTGTGCTCAGATTACGCTTGTACACTAAAGATGCGTACACACTTGCCGATATTCTGGACGACTGAACAATAATGATATCGTTCACTATATCGCTCAGTTTGTATGCAAAAACGATGAACGATAACAGCCAACGATGCGCGGTCCCGCAGGTCGTTGAAGTCTTTGTCGTTCATCGCCCGAACATGCAGGCCAACCTGACGATATTGTCAGATTGTTGCATGCTCGGGGATGAGGAAGGGAGCCCAGCACTGAACGATATCGTGAATGATATCGTTCAATGTGTGTGCTCAATGTCATTAATGACATTGAGCACACCCCTCCCGGGGACACACTAAACGATGTCACTCATGGATCAAATCGTCTAGTGTGTATACCCCTTAACACTGCCAGTCAGACTAATCAGCAGCAGAATCAGCTGTGTTAGAGTAGGGATCACGGGGGCAGCTGGTTTCCGGAGACAGTAGGGGTAATCTTATATAAGGGATGGTTGATGTGTATGATGAGTTATAGGCTTAGAAACAGAGACAAGGAGAGCTCAATAAACCATTATCCAGGTTACCCATGTATTTGCAAATGTATTTTGAGTATAATTAATTATGCTGGTAATATGCTTCATTCGGTAGTTATGCAAAATGTGATTACCAATATATTTGAAAAGGAGGGCAGCTCAGCTTGTTTCTATATGGAGGCTATTTGACAAAGGAATCACTTGCTGCACATTGGCTGAGGCCAATGGAAGGTTTGTTTCTGGCTATTTGACATGTGTCTGAGCTTAAATGTGCCAGATGATTTATTTGGGTGTGTTTTGTTATCCCAGGAAAATAAATCTAGCCAATACTTAGTAGGAGGGAAGGTTAATTCTTGTTTTTGCCTCTATCTAATGATTGAGATCTCTCCAGAGCGGTAATATTTTAGGGCAGCTTCACCAGATGTGGCACAGAATGCCATCCTGTCTGCATCACCAGTATGGGCTAGAGGATGTAGGGTATATTGCATGTAACCGTTTTCAGACCATAATGGATATGATAGTTTTCATTAATGCACATGCACAGTCTGCTAATAGCAACATTTCTTTTAACAGATGTTCATTCTCTAGGTCTAGGATCTTCCCTCTCTTTCCTTCTCCTATTAGATTTTGGGAAGATGACAGGAATTAGGCTTTTGGTGATCTATCTATGAAGGCATATTGCTTCTTGTGAGAATTGTGTTGCAGTGTTAAGCCACCCATACACGCGACAGCGTATCCGACGGCCAACATATTGGGCGGTCACCACACACGGTGCGATCAGGTGGCTGACCGCCGATATGCCGGCACACGCCTTCCCACCCCGCTTAGCGCTGCATGGGATCGCACATCGCATCCCCAGATCAAGTTAACCTGCAGTAAGATCTGGAGGTGCGATGTACGACCCCACAGGAGCACGCTCTGTATGATATCATGCCCATGCATGGTACGATATAGCAGCGATAGCGTACCATTCCGTCAGATCGGCTGCTTTATCGCACCGTGTATGGGCACCTTTAGGCTAAAATAAAGATGTCTGATTTGCAGATATTGGTAGATTGTGCCTAAATTTTGTCAAACATAGGGAAGAAGTTTATCAGGGTTATATCAGTGTCATAAAGAAGTGCATGGAAGCTATGTCAAACTAAAACTTTATATTGTATCAAATCCAATTTGAGAATGCTTTCAGGCCATTTGTAAATGGTTGCTTATTAATTTGTAGTTGTGAGTGCAGATATCAATGCGAAGAGGGAAAAATAATCTGTAGGTAAGAGTTGTACTGTGTGTTCCTGATAGGCTGTTTTAACGGGGTGCCATGTCCTGCCCAATCTTAAAGTGGCTAAATGTACTCTGCCTTATAGAGGCTCCCTGCTAAAGCATATACGAGCGTGCAGGATGATGGTCGCGTGCAGAAGCCTGCGGTTGAGTTTCTCAACCGCAAGGCCAGGAGTGATTTTGGCTCTATCAGAGCCAAAATCACTCCCACTGACATCACTAGTGATGTCAGTGGGGCCGGCTTCTGACGGTAGGCGTTCCCTTGGGAACGCCTCCGTCTGGGAGGCACGCCCCCGGCACGCCCACCAAAGGGGGCGTGCTGTCAATCAACATCGACAGCATGCCCCCTTTGATCAGACACTACGAGCGAAGGAAAGTCCTTCGCTCGTCGCGTCTCGCACATGCGCACGACGGAGCTCCCTCCGTCGTGCGCATGCGCAGTGCACACCATCGACTCACTTGCGAGCGGACAGCCGCTCGTGAGTGGGTCTGAATCAGGCCCTAAGATCTAATTTGGAGTGGAAAAGAAAAAAGCATGTAAAATAGGCAAAAGCATGCTGGAGATTTGCCCACTTTTCCAGGGATGTGGGGGACTGCCCAAAAAATACCCATACCCCTTCCTTTGTATGTTTTTGTTACCTCAAGAAAATAGAAAGAGCATTGCAGTGGCCTCTATATAATACATAGAAAATTCTGTTGACCTATATAATACACAGACAAATCTAATAAATTATATACAACAGAGCGAGGATTCTGATAACCTTTATACAATGATACAACAAGGAAAAAGAAAAAGAGGTAGTATATCGGTGCACAAGTCGATAAGTTACAAATTACTTAAAACATAACTTTTATTAGATATGTATTATAATATATATATCACCCCTCTAGAGAAATAAAGCGGCGAAGTATTAAAATATATAGAGAAAGAAGAAATTAGAATTAAAATTAATCTGAGGGTCTTCTCTTTAATGGGTTTATTAATCAATATCTTCTAGTGAGAAGATCAACTATCTCATCTGTGATCGGATATAGATTAAATTATACGTCTGTTATTGATCCATATCTTGGATCTCCTATGTGAACTCCCACAGTATATAATTTGTATAATCTATAAAATTAGTAGATTATACTCCAAATGTTGCAGATTCAGCTGCTTCTATAATATCGGCACCTTCATATCAATTAACATTTACAAATTATATTCAAAACATCGATGTTATGCCGATTAAATCATTGGTCCAATTATCGCTATGCTAATGTTTGGATTGCCTCTATAAATAGGCAAATAGATCCCTGATGTTGCGCAACGCTTGTACGTCGATTAATACCTGCAGATTATATTACTACAGTCAAAAAAATAAAAAAAACACTACAGCCACTTTATCATAAATCTCGATAAATAGCAGTATTCAATTTGAATCTCAATATTACAGATTCAGTTGTTGAAATATCAGCAGCTTTGTATCTTATATAGTATCAGCCGTTTACTATCAATTATCGTTTGAGAGTTGTATCGTTGAATTAAAAAAATCGATGTTATGCCCATTAAATCATTGGTTCAATCATCACTTTATTGGTATTAAGATTACCTTTATGTATAGGCGAATACGTCCCTGATATTTAAATATATTTATAGAGCTGCTTCTATACTATCTGCAACTTTATATCATTTAAACATTTACAGGTTATATTGCCAGATTCAAAACATCGATGTTATACCGAATATATCAATGAACCACTCATCACTATACTGATATTAAGGTTGCCTCTGTATGTAGGCAAATAGATCCCTAAAAATGAGCAACATTGATACATCGATTCATCTCTGCAGATTATGTTGCTGCAGTAAAAAAGAAAAAAAAAAAGACTACAGCCACTTTGTTATAAGTTACGACAAATGGCAGTGTTTGGTTTGAATCCAATTGTAGCAGATTCAGTTGCTTTTAAAGTATCAGCAACTTTGTATCTTCTATAATATCCGCAACTGAAAAATCGATGTTGTGCCCATTAAATCATTAATCCAAATGTTGCTTTGTTGGTATTTAAGTTGTCTTTGTATATAGATGAATGTGTCTCTGATATTTAGATATTTTTTTAAACAAAGTTTTTACATCGATCAATCCCTGCAAATTATCTTACTGTGGTCAAAAACATCGATGTCACACCCCAGGTACTGATAGCAGTCTAATAAGCTATCATGTTAGATTACCTGCATATTAAAGCAGAAATCCATCAATATGTTACTTCTATGTAGCAATATTGAATTGCCTTTGTGTGTCAGTGGAATCAATTATCTTAGTGTGGTCAAAAACATCGATGTCACACCAGGTATTGATAGCAGTCCAATAAGCTATCATTTTAGATTACCTGCACGTTTAAGCAGAAATCCATCAGTATGTTATTTCTATGTAGCAATATTGAGTTGCCTTTATGTCTCAGTGTATATTCATTATCTTTATCATATATTAACACAAACAGACAATACAAGTATTAATGTCCCTTAATGTCTCATATACATAGGAAATCTCCGATCACAGATGGAGTTAATTGCAGTCACATTCGCTGCTATAATGCATCTGTTGTACTGACAATGAATACTATATTAATTGCAATTGTTTGGTTGGTCATTTGTTGAACATATTAAGATATAACCCAGCGTGCATCTAATAGTGAAGCCATAATAGGCATAATATCTTTGCACGCACAGAGAGACCCTCAGAGAGGTCCGATGCGCATTTCGCTAGTGGCTTTTTCAAAGGATCAACCCGATGGGCATGTCTCAGGGGTTTAAATACCCTTACCTATTCCTTTCCGGCCAATCGGCGCTCCGCAAAAACGGAGATTGTGAGGCAGGAATAAACATTGCTTGCCGATTCATTCATCAGGCCAAAGCAATAGAGTGTGGAAGTGATGATTCTATTAAGATGAGCCTATGGATTTAACACCGCTCATCCATCCATTGTATGAAATAAGGAATTTATATGATGTTATTATAGAATTAGCAATCCATTATGCCAGACAATATAGTATTAGTGAAGATGAGGAGGGAGGAAGAAACCTCAGAACTCGGAATATGGGAGGAAGATGGGAGAAACCAAAGATGTACAGGAAGAGATATTAGTGGAAGAACCAATGGAATTGCAGATCATTAATTTAACAGATAGAATTCTTACAGAACAACAAAAAAAGATTTTAAGCAAAGGCCTTTCCTACTCTCCAACACAAAACATGAACAGATTTGAGTGAGAAAAGGATCTTCATCTCTTTGCAAGGAAATTATTTCTCAAAAAGTTTTTCTTAAATAAAGATGATTCATTTGGAAATGATGGTAACAACTGTCAAGATAGAGAATCAAATATTAGCGATAAAATCTCTGATCCTAGATACATCTTCGATACCGCAGAAGAAAGAGAAGCTCTGGAAAATCTAATTGAGTTACAAAACAGCAATAGGATACCTGATTCCTCAGTAACAATCCTAGATAAATACCCTTTGAAGAAAAAAATCAACTTTTTTTCCTGAAATTAATAGCAATCCCTATATCAGAATCTTCACGGAATTGGTATCACAGGATTTTGATAAATTAATACACAAAAAGGTCGGTTTTGTCGAAATATTAGTGAAGAAGAGCAGGATGCCTTAACAGAGATACAGAAATGGCCAGACGTTTTGATAAAACCATCTGACAAAGGTGGAAATATAGTCTTATGGCCTAGGGAAATGTATGTGAAAGAGGCTGAGAAACAACTATTGGATTCTCAATGCTACAAGAAATTGTCATCTAATCCAACGGATGATTTTCTGAAACAATATAACAATTTAATTCAACAAGCCAGGGATGCGGGCGTGATTGATAAAACTCAATTTGAATACCTGGAGGTTAAAGAACCAAGAGTGGCAACTTTCTACATGTTACCGAAAGTCCACAAGGATAAAGTCAATCCACCTGGTAGACCAATTGTCTCTGGTATAAATAATTTAACAGAAAAAGCAAGCTGTTTCATCGATAAGTATTTGAGACCATTTGTCATAAGTCTCCCATCATATGTCAGGGACACTATGGATATTTTGACAAAAGTAGAAGACCTCATAATTACCCCAGGAACATGGCTGGCCACGTGTGCTGTGGAATCCCTATATAACAGCATTTCAACACAACAAGGGATTACATGCGACAAAATATTTTTGGAATATGGGTATTCACTCAGAATTTAATATCTTTTTGGTTCAACTCCTTGAGTTTGTCCTGACGAGGAATTTTTTCACCTTCAAAGGAGGCTTCTTTCTACAGCAGAGAGGGACTGCAATGGGGACAGCGTGCGCATCGACCTATGCTAATTTATACATGGGTTATACATCATACCCAGCATGTCCTTCTTTGGCTACGTTATATAGATGACCTCTTCATAATATGGGATGGAGAAAAAGAAAAATTTGAGGAGTTTATATCCATCCTTAACTTGAATACCTTGAATTTAAGACTGATGATGGAAATTATCCAAAGGACAGTGAATTTTTTGGATCTATCCATATCTGTCAAAGAAGATGGTCATCTTATCACTGACATGTATAGAAAACCAACAGCCACAAACAGTATCCTACATGCTACAAGTTCCCACCCAAGATCAGTTATTATGGGTATACCAAAAGGGGAATTCTTAAGAACTCGTAGGAATTGTGGTGAGGAAGAAACCTTCAAATTGAGAGCTAAAGAACTAGACAAGAGGCTAAAGGCAAGAGGATATAGCAAAAGATCCACACAAAAAGCCTTACACTTAGCCCAAGCGCAAAAAAGAGAGGTGTTAATTCATCCTAAGTCAAATTCAAGGACAAGGAAACAGGAACAACAACCAATAAGATTTATTGGCACATTTTGTAAGGAGAACCAACAAATCAGAGAGATTATTCAACGTCATTGGCATGTTTTGAAGGCAGATTCTGATCTAGCCACCATCATTGGAGACAGAGTACAAATTTGCTGGAGAAGATCCAGAAATTTGAGAGACTCTTTGGTACACAGTCATTTTAGATCAGAACCCACCACTGGAATAAAAACAAAGGGTTTTTTTAGTTGCGGACACTGTAAGGCGTGTCAGCATATGGTCAACACAAAACAATTTTCAGATAAGTATAATCACATGTGGCAAATTAAAGAGTTTCTCAACTGTAACTCAAGGAACGTCATATATTGTTTGATGTGTCCTTGTAATCTCCGATATATCGGCATGACTAGCAGACCTTTTAAACAAAGACTATTAGAACATGCAGATAATATTCGTAATGCAGATTCAGATCAAAAAAAGTTTAAAACATTAACTACAGTAGCCAAGTATTTTTTAATTTACCATCAAAGTAATCCTCTTCTATTGAAGGCATTTATAATGGAAAAAATTAAAACTGACAACAGGGGAGGAGAGATGACTAAACAACTTCTCAAAAGAGAAGCACGGCTCATATTTTTGATGGGAAGTGGTCATCCCTGGGGTTTGAATAAGAGGAACAATTATTCTGCTTTCCTGTGAATTAATTTTTGGATAATCAACTCTGGATCTATAATCTTGGTTTTAAAAACGAAAGGGTATCCCGTGACAATATCAGTAATGCCTTGTCAAATTAAATATTATCCTAATGAGGGTATCACATTTATATCTATCTCACTATGCACTAGGGGTTTATATTTTTATTCTTATTGGTATTCTTCTATTTATTCATTTTTTTTTTTTAATTCATAATTGCATAGATAAATAAATCACCCATTAATTGATTTGGTATATATTTAATTAGGAGTTTCACTTTATGATTTTTAATTAGTATATTTATGTATAATTTGTCACCACTATGAGAGTCATACGTCATTTCTTTTATTCTCTCTCTTAATATAATCCTTGCACTTTCACCGTTTTTTTTTTTTTTTTTCTTAACACACATTAGGCACCTAAGATAAGTATGTTTACACATATACACACACACTTATGAGTACAAACTAATAAATGAATTTATTATTAATATTAGGCATTAATTGTAGGAGGTTATTCTTTGGGTAATGAGTGTAATATGATTAGTTCATATTGGGAACAATATCTTCACTAATACTATATTGTCTGGCATAATGGATTGCTAATTCTATAATAACATCATATAAATTCCTTATTTCATACAATGGATGGATGAGTGGTGTTAAATCCATAGGCTCATCGTAATAGAATCATCACTTCCACACTCTATTGCTTTGGCCTGATGAATGAATCGGCAAGCAATGTTTATTCCTGCCTCACAATCTCCGTTTTTGCGGAGCGCCGATTGGCCAGAAAGGAATAGGTAAGGGTATTTAAACCCCTGAGACATGCCCATCGGGTTGATCCTTTGAAAAAGCCACTAGCGAAATACGCATCGGACCTCTCTGAGGGTCTCTCTGTGCGTGCAAAGATATTATGCCTATTATGGCTTCACTATTAGATGCACGCTGGGTTATATCTTAATATGTTCAACTAATGACCAACCAAACAATTGCAATTAATATAGTATTCATTGTCAGTACAACAGATGCATTATAGCAGCAAATGTGACTGCAATTAACCCCATCTGTGATCGCAGATTCTCTATGTATTGCAATTAATATAGCATTCATTGTCAGTACAACAGATGCATTATAGCAGCGAATGTGACTGCAATTAACTCCATCTGTGATCGGAGATTTCCTATGTATATGAGACATTAAGGGACATTAATACTTGTATTGTCTGTTTGTGTTAATATATGATAAAGATAATGAATATACACTGAGACATAAAGGCAACTCAATATTGCTACATAGAAATAACATACTGATGGATTTCTGCTTAAACGTGCAGGTAATCTAAAATGATAGCTTATTGGACTGCTATCAATACCTGGTGTGACATCGATGTTTTTGACCACAGTAAGATAATTGATTCCACTGACACACAAAGGCAATTCAATATTGCTACATAGAAGTAACATATTGATGGATTTCTGCTTTAATATGCAGGTAATCTAACATGATAGCTTATTAGACTGCTATCAGTACCTGCTGTGTGACATCGATGTTTTTGACCACAATAAAATAATCTGCAGGGATTGATCGATGTAAAAACTTATTATTATTATTATTACCAGTTATTTATATAGCGCACACATATTCCGCAGCGCTTTACAGAGAATAGTTGGCCTTTCACATCAGTCCCTGCCCCAGTGGAGCTTACAATCTATGTTCTCTATCACATGCTCACACACATACACACTAGGGTTAATTTTTTTAGGTTTTGGAGCCAATTAACCTACCAGTATATTTTTTGAGTGTGGGAGGAAACCGGAGTACCCGGAGGAACCCACGCAAGCACAGGGAGAATATACAAACTCCACACAGATAGGGCCGTGGTGGGAATCGAACCCACGACCTCAGTGCTGTGAGGCAGTAACGCTAACCATTACACCGTCTGTGCTGCCCAACTTTGTTTAAAAAGATATCTAAATATCAGAGACACATTCATCTATATACAAAGACAACTTAAATACCAACAAAGCAACATTTGGATTAATGATTTAATGGGCACAACATCGATTTTTCAGTTGCGGATATTATAGAAGATACAAAGTTGCTGATACTTTAAAAGCAACTGAATCTGCTACAATTGGATTCAAACCAAACACTGCCATTTGTCGTGACTTATGACAAAGTGGCTGTAGTCTTTTTTTTTTTCTTTTTTACTGCAGCAACATAATCTGCAGAGATGAATCGATGTATCAATGTTGCTCATTTTTAGGGATCTATTTGCCTACATACAGAGGCAACCTTAATATCAGTATAGTGATGAGTGGTTCATTGATATATTCGGTATAACATCGATGTTTTGAATCTGGCAATATAACCTGTAAATGTTTAAATGATATAAAGTTGCAGATAGTATAGAAGCAGCTCTATAAAGATATTTAAATATCAGGGAAGTATTCGCCTATACATAAAGGTAATCTTAATACCAATAAAGTGATGATTGGACCAATGATTTAATGGGCATAACATCGATTTTTTTATTTCAGCGATACAACTCTCAAACGATAATTGATAGTAAACGGCTGATACTATATAAGATACAAAGCTGCTGATATTTCAACAACTGAATCTGTAATATTGAGATTCAAATTGAATACTGCTATTTATCGAGATTTATGATAAAGTGGCTGTAGTGTTTTTTTGTTTTTCTTGACTGTAGTAATATAATCTGCAGGTATTAATCGACGTACAAGCGTTGCACAACATCAGGGATCTATTTGCCTATTTATAGAGGCAATCCAAACATTAGCATAGCGATAATTGGACCAATGATTTAATCGGCATAACATTGATGTTTTGAATATAATTTGTAAATGTTAATTGATATGAAGGTGCCGATATTATAGAAGCAGCTGAATCTGCAACATTTGGAGCATAATCTACTAATTTTATAGATTATACAAATTATATACTGTGGGAGTTCACATAGGAGATCCAAGATATGGATCAATAACAGACGTATAATTTAAACTATATCCGATCACAGATGAGATAGTTGATCTTCTCACTAGAAGATATTGATTAATAAACCCATTAAAGAGAAGACCCTCAGTTTAATTTTAATTCTAATTTCTTCTTTCTCTATATATTTTAATACTTCGCCGCTTTATTTCCCTAGAGGGGTGATATATATTATAATACATATCTAATAAAAGTTATGTTTTAAGTAATTTGTAACCCATCGACTTGTGCACCGATATACTACCTCTTTTTCTTTTTCCTTGTTGTATCTATGTATAACGGTAGTTGGTAGCAAACCAACCATATATACATTTCTGGATAATAAATATTGATTGTATGTTTATAGGGTGGTTGTCAAATAGAATTTGTGCGGTGTTCTACATTTTTTATATGTGAATAACCTTTATACAATACATGGAATATTTTAGTTAGAGCTATACAATACAGACAGCATTCTAGTGACAGATAATCCAGAGAATAGTCTAAGGACATTTTTACAATACAGAGAGTATTCTAGAACCAGTTATCCAAAACAGACAGCATTCTATTGACTGATTTACAATTTCTGCTGGGATATACTATTAATGGATTACACCATTACTGTATTTTACTCAATGAATATTTTAGATAACAAATAACTCTGATGGCTCTCTATCAATGATAGTAAAGTAGATTATATAATAATAAAAATAATAAGGGTACAACCGCTTGAAAGGCATCCACTAAGCCTCAACAAATGACACCACAGAAAAAGTAGCTTTACAACCACCATGGTGCTTTTCATTAATAAAAAGTCTTTATACCCATGAAATATCAAAGCGATGTTGGGATATTAGAAAAAAATAATATATAATATATAGGAATTGATTATTTCAAGCAAGAAAGTGTTGGTAATAGAATAATGAAGTGGGCAGGATGGGGAGATAATTCCACCAGGAATCGCTCTCCGTATGGAGGAGGCAGGGATAAAATAACACGATTGCGAGATGTGAGAGCCCACCCCCCTGAAAGTAGCCAGCTGCATCTCCTCTCTGGGCTTTCCCGAAGGAGATACTGTAGAAAAAAAAAGTATGCAAGTATGGGTTGGAATGTGATGACTAGTAGCCATCGCATCACTGGATTTGATGTCAGAAGCTTGGCAACCATTCAATGCTGGGCCAATAATGTATTTAACAGGAGAATTGAGGCCATTAACATTTAACGTAAATGTTTTTTTAATATCATTCCGGGTTTCTGGAAAGAAGATACGTTGTGTAACAGTCTGCAGTCAGAATGGTTGGAAAAAAAGACAGACTGATAAAGCTTTGCTAGAACCAAGAATGGACAGAGGCAGCCGGGTTTGGCCCAGAGTTCATCAGATAAATGCACAAATGGTTTCTGTACATGACAGATGGCAGAAAGTAGCATCAGACAGCAGCAACTAGATCACTACAGAAACACAATCATCCAGCAAGGAAGTGACAGGGCCTGGCTTATTTAGGAAATCAGGGAACATAGCTAATGAAAAAGCGAAACTGAGATTAGGGCCTAAATGATGTGGTTTCGGTGCTACATCTTCAGTAGCAGCGGATCTGAGAAGGTATGCAAATGCTGGAGGTGACGTCTTTAATAATGAGATGCCCACTTCCGGCTTCTCAGATCCACTGCATAGGTTTGAAGATTGGATCACCATTGTGACCATTGCTGTGAGCATCAGACATCTGAGCAACCCTGAGGATTTCTCAGAATGTCCACGCTACGTAGCTGTCAAGGCCAGTGAATCGGCATCAGAAGACGCAGCCGCTAGCTTTGGTAAGCCTCAAAAAGGGGGCAGACGCATCCACAGTTTCTGAAATGCTTCCCCCTCCCAGCCCCCAAATGGCTGCAGGCTGTCAATCAACCGACATCTGCAATCTCACTGCTTCTGACTATGCAGGACCAGATCTGCACATATGCAGTGCGGCATCTGCGCATGTAGAGATCTAAAACCATTGATCGGTTGCGTCCAAATCAAGTTAGCGTCCACCTCTAAATCTGCCCCTAGACAAAGATCATAATCACGCAGGCGTCCAAAAGCCAGAATAGCTCAATCAGCAGAATCAGTCTCCAGAGGCAGAAGTCCTGGGTTTATAATGGTGCCAAGCATGCAAAGCCAAATCATAGGTACTATCTGGAACAATGTGTTGTCCGATGCCTGAAGCACAGGAAGCTGAGTGGTATGGTATATCTATTGCCAAGTAGTCATTGTGCCAAATCCGGTGTAGAAGCTGATTTGTAGAATCATATCTGGTACCAAGTCTATAATGGAGAGCCATATTTATTGGCAAATCTATACTACTGTGCCATATATGGAGCGGAATGGGGTGCGCTACGGAATAAAATAAGTATATGAACCCTTATTAAGAATATGGATGCTACTATAAATCTTGTATCAATTTGTAATGAGTATTGGCACCTTTTTCCATAGACAAAAAAGCACAGGGGTCAAGTCTAACAATTATAAGCATATAAGGGAAAGTATAATTTGCAGAACTATATTATTTGAAGAACTATATACAATTCACCAAGATGCCATTTCAATTGGTCCCTGATTCAGGTTATCCGTAATTTGATGCACTGTTGACCGTCTATGGGACTGAACAAGTCTGCCCACTCTCTGCTTGAGCATCCATAGTTGTTTACGACCACAGGCCTTGCTTTCAGACCCAGTTCTTTGTCTCCTGGTCCACTCTGTGTACACATTAAGAACTGCCACCCCATAAAGAACACCAGACAGACACACAAACAATAAAAAGGAGACACACTTGGGGGAGTGGGAGGAATACATGTGTCTAAACTTACCTAAGTCCGATGTGAGGGAAACTGGTTCAAGAGCAGAGGTCAGCAAGTGACCAATAAAAGGCAGCGGGTAGGAGTGGGGGATGAAGCAAACATCAGGGGACGCAGCATGTGAAGAGGAAGTGCTGCGCCCTTTATTGAAATTCAGTGGCTTCATGCTGCTTCAGGCGGCCATGCACAGGTGTGCCGTACTTCCTGACTCTTAGTTGCTCCTCTCCAAGAGAAGCCAGGAGAGGAGATGCAGCTGAGCATTTTGGGGGCGAGGTTGAGCACCTCTCGTTATTAGACCTCATCCCCATCGCGGCAAAATGCCGTGAATTGTGAGTCTGTGGGAAAGGGTCAGGGCTAAAATGGCATGACGCATCATTTTAGCACTGCCCACACCATACGGACCCGTGATTACGGGTATTATCTCCCCATCCTACCCACTCCTACCCACTCTTCTGGGGATTACCCATAAAATGGGAATCTCTTGCACTTTCCTGGAGAATAGGTAAGTATGAGGAGTGGAGGAGCTTCCGATAGCACCTCTGTCATTAGCGTTTTTCTGCTGCAGGGGACCATGTGAATGATAGTGACGGCTAATGAGTACATTTGTGAAAGGCTAAGTAATCAGCACATATTCAGCCCACACTATGCCCCTGCCTTAAGGACATAAGGCATACCCCCAAGCGTTCCGCTTTCCGGGGACTGCAGTCTCCCAGCGGGAAGGTGTGTTGTGGGGGAGCACTCTCTTACCACTGCTCTATACAGCAGAGCAGCAGGTGAATGGATGCCTTGCATCTACACAATGCGGTGAGCCTGGGGGCAGCACAGCATCTTCAGGAGTGCTGGGTACGCCCCCAGAGTGATGTAAATGGGGGTATGTTGCGAGACCACACCCCAGCCCATGAAGCCATGCCCCTTTACAGCATACGCCTAATGTCGGGTACACACTAGACAATATCGAGGATCGAGCCGACATAGCGGACACATCGTCTAGTGTACACACTATGCGCATCCCCTCTTCCCAACATCGGGGTCGTTCCACCATGCGGGCATGTACGGGCGATGGAGCAGCCCAGCTGCCGATGCTGGCAAGTTCAATGGTGCCGGTGAATGACATATGGGGGGGGGGGGGGCGGTCAGCGGAGCGTGCAGTGTGTACCGTCAACTCGATATGTCGTTCATCAGCCCTATCGGGCATCATATCGGGGGGTCGCCTAATATGTACCCACATTAAGGTGCGTGCACGGGGCATCACATTTGATCTCCAATATGTCGGAAGGTATGTATAAGGTTACCCTTTTATCAAAATTTTTATCCACAGTATTCTTGCTCTTTTCACTTGTGTATAATTTTATTTTTTGCAATCTTTATTTAAGCAAGGGAACATATACAACAATAATTGAATGATGTACAAAACAGTTACTGGGAGTTGCATAAATAAGACAAAGTTTCCTGATTAGTATAGATAAACGTGGAGTTGTTCAGGTAATCACACAAATAGGGGGAGGAGATAGTTTCACTAATGAAAAATAATGGTCAGAGAAGTTTATTATAATGAATAATGACAGACTTTAAATCACCTATAAGTAACACACATACTATACCAAACATACCAGCATTCAGACTAGGCAGCTGATGTGTTTGATTTTATAGCTGATACTTTACAGAAAGAAAATAATCATTTATGGAACTCCCTTTTCAGAATGTTATATATAAAATTCATTGAACTGTTTGTTTTGTCTGTATGTTATGCATTTGGACACCCTAATCAGCATCAGACTGGCCAAAAGGGGGATCAAGGATATCATGGGTGGGCCCCACTGTCATCTTGATACTTAGCCCCTTCCCGCACGATAGTTTGTTCTACTGCAGGGAATGGTGCTGTGAGGCTCCTTGCAGCATCATGCTAATTGGACGGACTGTATGTGTGAGTCAGGGGCTGTGCTATGCTTGTTCCAGCCAGTGATTTGAGAAGTAACCAGTGGGCAGGGTACAAGTGAGAACCAGAAATGTACACTCGTACAGACACTTCTGTGTCAACATTGAGGCCACAAATAAATCTTCAGTGTCGGCCTGACACCACCCCCTGCACTGATGGCACAAGACACTGGTTGATTGGCGGTCGAGGTACCACTTTGTTTAAAATGAACTGAAGATAATTAGGAGCCGGCGCTGTTTTGTTATGATCCATGCCAGCACTCTTCATCTGGAGGGGAGTCAGGGGTCAGCTAGTGCCACAGCATCTGTTCAAGTGGCGTGCGGTGGGATGGAGCATGCACATGCAGATACATGCAGTGGTGGTACTGGAATACACCAGGTGGTAAGCAGTGGTGACACAGTGGTTTATTCTTGGGAGACACTCAGTGGCATGTACTTACTATCCAGAGGATGGTAGAGGAAGATATACTGTAATGGCACGCATGCGCAGTTTCTTATTTGGGTCGGAGGTCACGCATGCCCAGTAGTGCCAACTTATCTACCTTTTTCCTACATCTGCCAGCCTCTCTGTCCTACTCTTACCTGTGCCAGCCGCCTTGCTTCTCCTGTGGGCGTTAGCCTCTCTGTGGTTCTCCTGGTTTCGCCAGCCTCTCTGCCATTCCATCTGTACCAACCTCTTTACCTGTCCAGTTTGCATTAACTTCTCTACCATTCTGCACCAGCATCTCTGCCACTTCCAATTCTGCCCCTGCCTCTGCCCTGCCTTATCTGACCCAGCCTCTCTGCTTGTTCCTATCTACCCTAGGCTCTTTGAGTCAGCCTCTCTGCACTTTCCCTGTCTGCACCACCAGCCTCATTCCATCTGCACCACCAGCCTCTCTGCCCATTCCATCTGCACCACCAGCCTCTCTTCTTCCACTGTCTGCACCACCAGCCTCTCTTCTTCCACTGTCTGCACCACCAGCCTCTCTTCTTCCACTGTCTGCACTGGCTTTTCTGCTCTTCAACTGTTTTTTTCCATCTTCTGTCTATTCCAGCTTCCCTACCCTTCCCCTAATTTCCTTCCCAGTTTGTGCCAGTCTCTCTCCTTGCTCTGTCAGCCTCTTTGACCTTTTTTTATCTGCAACAGATTCTAACTGTTCCCTGTCTGCGCCAGTCTCTGTGCCTATTCTCTGTCAGCCCATCTAGTCTTCTCATGTGTGTACCAACTTCCTCTGCTGCCCAAGCCTCTCTGCCCATCCATGTCTGCCTTAGCCTCTCTGCCCATCCCACTCAGCTCCATTCTCTCTGCCAGCATCTCTGCACAGGGGCACTGAGAGGGGAGGGGAGTGGGTACTAATTACCCGGGCCTGGGCTTGTTGGAGGGGACCGGTCCGACTCCGCCCCTCTCCCTCTTACCTGTCGGCAGCCCTGCACACACTGCTGTGTGCTGGGCTGCAGTGGGAGGCTGCAGTCTCCTCTCCGCTGCCTGTGGGGGAAAGAGATCACACTGACAGCGCCCCCTCCCCAGCGAAGCAGCCCTGCAAATAGGGTTTTATTTTTCCTTTTTTTTTAAGTGGGCATGGCCATGCCTTCCCGTGATTAGGCCACATCCCCCTTCCCCTCTCTGCCTCTTCCCTGTCTCAGGTGTTCACCAGTCTTTGTCCTTCCCATCTGCCTGAGCCTCTCTGCGCACCCATCTGCCCCAGCCTCTCTACCATTTTTCCTGTCTATCCCAAATGATCTGTTAGTCGCTGTCTGCCCCAGCCTCTCCTTTCAATGTCTGCGCTTCTGATCACAACCCCCTTCCGAACTTTACCTACATAACAGCTCAGTTACATCTTATCAGCCACAAGTGGAGATGCGACTAACATGCGCACTACTTTGCATTGCCCATAGTTGCTAACATTTGGTCCCGGAGCATGTGCAGTGCTAAAACACGCAAGACACGCTGTGCAAATGGACTTGAACTCACTGACCCCATCACATCATCTCTTTTAAGTATAAGCAGTGTCTAATGTAACTAAATCTTTGTTCCTATGTAAAAGCTTAAATTCCCAATACAAAAATATATTATTTTGCTATAATAAACATTTTATTATTATTATTATCGTTTATTTATATGGCGCCACAAGTGTTCCGCAGCGCCTTACACAGTAACACATAAACAAATGGGTTGATTTACAGTAACTTACAGTACAGTAGTTATTTATTGTATTATTTTATTTTATGATAGATTTCCTTTAACCTTTCTCCCAATTCACAATCAGATGACTTTACTGTCAAGCATATACAGATAGATACAGATAGAGCTGCATCTGGCAGCCTAGAGGAAACTGTCAGATCTGATATTGCATGTTTATTTTCTGGCATATATAATCCCACACAGTGCTTCAGAAAATCAGTGTCAATGCTGTTTATTGGTATTTTGACTTGTGAGGTTTTGAACAAGTTTCCCACTAAAGATTTAGGACCTCATTCTGAGGCAGATGCACCTGCAACCACTTTTTATATGACAACACTCACACGAATCGGATCAGTTTTGTGCCATCTCATGGTTACTGCCCTATTGTCACCCACAAACTCCCTTTTTCACTAAAAGAGTGATCCATCAATGTATATATGAGACTGTCTGCAATTTCAAACTCTGAAGATGGGGATGTAGTTAGCAGACCGGCGGTGGAAGCCCAACTTGGGACTTAAGATAGGTGTTCAAATACCGACGCCTATCTTAATTTTGACGACGAATTCAGACAAGACGCCAGCCCGAATGAGGTAAGCTGGGGACGTCTTAGCTGTTAGCCGCGGGAGGAGTGTTAGGTTTAGGCAGCATGGCATGGTTAGCGTTAGGGTTTGGGGGGGAGGTTAGGGTTAGGCATCCCTAGGAGGGGGTTAGGGTTAGGCACGAAGGGGAGAGACTTAGGTTTAGGCACTAAGGGGGGAGGGTTAGGGTTAGGCACGAAGGGGGGAGACTTAGGTTTAGGCACTAAGGGCGGAGGGTTAGGGTTAGGCACGAAGGGGTGAGACTTAGGTTAAGGCACTAAGGACGGAGGGTAGGCACGAAGGGGGGAGACTTCGTTTTAAGCACTAATGGAGAGGGTTAGGGTGCGGGGTGTGGAGGGTTAGGGTTAGGCTACAATAAGGGAGGATTAGGGGGAGAAGGTGTAGGGTAAGTATACTTACCCGACCCCTGTCGGGATACCAACCATCGGAATGGCGCTGTCGGTATTTTGACAGGATGCATCCTGATTGCCGGTATTACATACCCATTCCTGAAGATGGCATAAGCTGCTGTAGCCTATGACATGAGCTAGACTATATATCGCATAACCAGCCAGGAGAGGGTTCCATAGGAACATGGCTGCCGCACATGTGTGGCCTGTACTGTAGACCACACCTGCGCAGGACTCCCAGCACATCGCAGTAACGGGCTTCTTTCTGAGCCCCTGTCCCTGCAAGTGCTCAGTAATACATTTTGCCGATATGATCGCATCCTGCAATGCGATCATGGGCGGTAATATTGTGCCCAGATCACATTACAAATGGGATCATTAATAAATGGGCCCAATAGTGTTACATTGCACTTTAGCACATACAGCTGCATCAGTCACAATTCACAGTATGTCAAGCACAAGAGTGGCTGATACGAAGTGTGTTTTCTATTTAACTCTTCACATGTAATGAACCTACAAGTCACAGCTTTTCCACCCAACCAGCATGCTGGGACTAGTGCTTCCACACCAGCCAGAGATTAACGTGTTATACTAAGTGCAGCCAAGGTAGCAGATCTACTTCATTGCTGGCTTTCTACTTTTCTGAGATTAATTGCACATCCTTGAGTTACTTCACTATTCTCTGATCAAGTATGATATGATTTACCGCCGGACGTGAGCCCAGTGGTTGTAATCCCGACACCAGCATGTTGAAGATCGCGGGTAAAGATGGAGGTAAGTAAACTATCTAACCCTCCCCTCTCCGCCCCTAACCCTCCCTTAAGGGTGCCTAATCTCCCCCCCTAGTGCCTAACCATAACCTCCCCCCAGGGGTGCCTAGACCAAACCCCCCTTCCCGCTCCCTAAACCTAACCCTCCCTCGCGACGCCCGGCTTACCTTCATTCAGTATGCCGGGCGTTGGGATTTCGGCGGGTGGATAATGATAGCCATCAGGAATTCGACGCCTATCATTAGTCCCTTGCCTGGATTTCCAAGTCGGGAAGCCGGCGATCGGCATTTCCAGCTGCATAATCTATGCATACATCTATATTCAGGAAGAATGTGCAGACATAAGAATTCTGTTGTCAAGACCTACAATGCAGAGTAGGTCTTGACAACAGAGCTGTACAATGCAGACATATTACCAATGACTAACGATAAGATATGCAGCCTGAATGCAGGTCATAGTTACAAATACAAATTAGGGATGGACATAGATCTCCGACCTTTCAGAAATATTGATTTCCATACCCGATGTATCATGATATTTGGGAGCCTTTTTATCAATAAATATTTGTGGCTTATTCCCCCGAAAACACCTGCAGGAGTCCCCGGGGCTGGGGGAGTGAAGTGATCGCTGATTCGGTCTCTTTACTCTAAGAACATCGTAGGGACGGGCTCCTTTCAGATCCCTGTCCCTGCGGGTGCTATTTAATTCATCCCAGTGCTATCATTTCAGACTACAATGCGATCATGTGCACTATCACACTCAGAGCGCATTGAGTATGGGCTTATTGATAAATGATTTTGTAGACATGATGGCCATAGAGGACTGGCAATTGGCCACCCCTAATACAAAAACGCCTTTGGTTTATGCGTATGCCTGGCTTTAACTCAGCACAAAGCTCATGCGAAACTTTCAGCAATTCCTCGCCAAGACAGCAAGATATCAGGCAAAAGCATGTTGATACTTTCCAGTAGCAATTGGTAGCGTCGTGCAACGTTAATGATCATACTGATATTGAGAAATCAGCCCCTGTGCCTGGAACTGTGGGTAAATGTGATTTGTATTAAATAAATACAGTAAAGCTATTCTTTATTTAATTATTTGTCTGGGAATGCAAATATATTAGCACATCCACGGTATTGTAGCGAGTCATAGGCTGATGGTAGTGCTGACTCGGTAGTCTATTCAGATATCTCTCCCGTATACAATCTCCACCAATTTCTGCTGGCAAATAGCCTTGCAGGTGCCTGGGTATCGTGAACCTACTGACAAGCTGACCCTAGTAACAACAAGAGGGCAGTTTTAGAACATTTTCCTGGAGCACTTTAAAATCCAACCTACACCTTTATCAATGAAATATTATATTACATTTAATGAGTTGCTTTAGTACTTTCATCCTTTCGAAATTCCTTTAACTTGATATAGCCAGTATTTCAGTATTCAGAACCATCTTTCTGAACAGGATCAGAAAAACTTAATCAGATCTCAAGAGACACAGGGAACTGCATGACTCACAGGAGTGTAATCCGCAATTACTTTGAATGTACTTTCCCGTTGCTGTCAAAGGCAACATCTATCTTCCCACTCAGACATGAACAGTCCCTGCACTGTAACATCATCTGTTAGAAGTAGTATATTAGTATTATCACACAGATTCCCAGTCAGTATCTGTACAGAGACCTCCTGTGCTCTCTGCCCTGTCCCCACACCCACCCACCCACCCACTTTCTCCTGTCCCTCAGGAATGTCAGTCATACAGGACTTATCTCTGTCTCTCTGCAAGTCATTCACTTATAGTAGGCAACGTGTGACACTCCAGCTGCTGTGGAACTACACATTCCAGCATGCCCTGCAAAACTGTGACTGGGCATGCTGGGATGTGTAGTTCGAATCTACAGCACCAGCTGGAGTGCCACACCTTCGTCTACCCCTGCTTTAGGACCCCTTGCCATCACCCCTGTGCCATGTAAGGATTGTAGCTTATAGACTGTACTAGTTAAATGATAACTGAGCTGATTGGTTACTATGGGAAACTTCTCCCCCTGTCACCTTTAGGAGGTTTGGTCCATCTTCCCCACGCTCAGTTCCCGGCGCAGACAGTGAGGGAGTCTCCTCTCTCTGACCCTCCCCGACCAGCAGCAGCATCACTGGTACCCGTTACTATGGCTACAATGGAGTATAAGAGGCGCTGGCTCCGGAGGCCCCGGGACTACTCAACCGCACTGGGGGACCCGGTGGTGACAGCAGCGGGTGTGACACCCGGACACTACTGCTCTGCAGCCCGTGGCTCCACAACGAGAGCCGGCAGCCAGCACCATGCTCCGGCCCCGGGACCTCCGGCGCAGCTCCGGCACCCGCACCTTCCTGGACGCCATGCACGGGGGGAAGGTGCACCTGGCCCGCTTCGTGCTGGACGCTCTGGACCAGAGGATCGTGAACTCCCCCGCGGGGGAGCAGGGCCGGACCCCGCTCATGTTCGCCGTCTGCCTGCGGGAGGACGAACTCCGGGGTCGCTTCGTGCGGCTGCTGTTGGACAAGGGCGCGGAGGTGAACGGACAGGACGAGGCGGGACGCACGGCGCTCAGCCTGGCCTGCGAGCTCGGGCACCTGGACGCCGTGAAGCTGCTGGTGCAGCGCAGCGCGGACCCGGAGATCCCTGACCGGGCCGGGAACCGGGCGCTGATGTACGCCGCCTCCTGCGGCCGCAGCGCCGAGCTGCACTTCCTCCTGCGCTCCTACAAGCGCTTCGGGCTGCGGCTGGACGCCACCAACCGGGCCGGGGTGTCGGCTCTAGACGCCGCCCGGGTGTCCGGGCACTGGGAGTGCGAGAGAGCCCTGTCCGCGTCCCGCAGAGGAGAGGCGTCGGAGAGGGGCGAGGACGGGACTGGCCGCAGCCCCAAGCCTCTATCCCGGCAGATGCTGGAGCGCTTCGCACGGCCCTTCACCCACCGGAGGGAGGAGGAGGAGGAGAGGAGCCAGCTCCGGGGCGTCCTCAGCCGCTCATCCAGCTGCTCCCCGGCTAGCACGGAGGCAAGAGAGTCCCTGCGGGTCCCGGAGCACGGCATCCAGCGGGTACACAGCTGGGACGGGCCGGACAGAGGGGAAGCATCACCGTGCAGCCGCCTGTTCCGCCGGGTCACATCGCCCGACGTCTACCAGGGACTCTCCGGGGGCATCCTGCCCAGCTATCCCGGGGACATGAGACGGGAGAGGAGGGACAGCACCTGCAGCAGGAGCCAGCTCATAGTGCCCAGGCAGGCCCTGACCCTGTGACATGGGCACCTGATGTAGCAGCAGTGTGGCATCCAATGGGCATTGACCTGCCAGTGGCTGATGGACATTGCAGCTATGTACTGTCACTGACTGGCTATACAGCAGAGGAAATGCTACAGAGAAGGGCACTCACCCTGACCATTCACATTCTCTTATTATTTATATCAGCAGCTGGCAGGCTATGACCCTGTGACATGGGCACCTTTTGGTGGCAGCAGTATGGCATCCGATGGAGAGTGACATGAGATGCACCTGACATGCCAGTAACTGATGGACGTGGCAGTAATGTGGAGGCACTGACTGGCAGGAACCATCTACAGTTCAAGGAGCAGGAGCTAGAGAAGGGCACTCACCCCACTGACCATCCATATTCTCTCTCATTAGTTATATCAGCAGTGGTCTGGACAGACACATAAAAGTGGCCTGTCAGAGAGTGAGGAGACCTGGTAAAAGCCCTATGGACTGGTACGATTATATGTGATATAACAGACAACTGCTCTTGTGAGAATGGTATAGAATAGATCAGTGTTTTTCAAACTCTGTCCTCTGGACCCCAAAAGAGTGACGTTTTCCAGGTCACCCAGGAGGAGCACAGGTGTAGTCATTACTCACGGGCACATATTAAAAGATCCAAAGTTGGAGCTAATTATTTCACTTGCGATTCTGTGAGGACACCTGGAAAACATGCAGTGTTTGGGGTCCTGGGGACCAAGTTTGAGAACTTGTGGAATAGATGCTTCAGCGTAGTATAGTTATTCATTCTTTCACTGGCTATACTGTGTAGGTATACAAGAGAGGAGGCATCAGTGTGTGTGTCACTTATCTCACAGCAGGAATTGTATAGGGGCTGCTTTGTCCCAAGCCTTTCTAGTAACCTGTCTACTAATATCTAGTTTCTCACCCTAGATATAAATCCAAATAATTACATACAGGGTTGGTTCCCTAAATCCTCTTTTGGAAAGACTCAATTTTAATACTGAATTTTGACAATCTACATAATTTCCTACCACTGTAATAAATTAATAAAATTACTTTGGAGCCCACAGAATATTTATTATAAAGAAATGCATATAGTAGGATAGGCATGCATGTGTGCCAAGAGTTTAAATGGTCCAAAAGTCTTGAATAAGTCAATGTTGTTTGGCACTTTTATAAGGGGTCAGGCACCTACAATGAGTATGTAGTAATGTCAGTGACAAGGAACGTTCTGTGCATGAGGCAATAAATGGCAAAGTATTATGGAAGATAGAGATGTGATAAATGGTCTGGTAATGGTCCTGGGAATAAGAGAGATCATTTCATGATATAAACACTAACTGCAGGACAAGGTAAGACACCAGTGACATAGCAATACATAGTACTGTTATTGTACAACATAGATTGCTATAAAGCAATGGTATTTGGTATGATAGATGAACTGTGACAGGCGTCTTAAAATCTCAATTAAGTAAAGTGTACTGGTTGGCAGATGGGACATGATATACTTGTGCACCCTGCCTTGCAGATTATGTGGACGTTAGAATGGTGCATATATAGACCATGGTCCTCTTGTGTGCCTCTATAAACTCTTCTGAAATATAAAAACAATAGTGAAATAAGGGTCTCATAGGTGACAATGGACTTGGCGAAAGTAGGCCTGCTATCACAATCTATACGTAGCAAAGAAGCCTTATACTTCATGATTTCATATAGGTCATCCTCAATAATTACACTGTGTGGCCTATATTTCTATAATACAAAAATTCCCTGCCCCTGTTGTCAGTGAATAGACCTGGATTTATGCTGCAATACAAGCAAAGCATACTGGATGTCACTTCATGGTAGCTGGTTCTCTTCTCTTTTCCTTTGAAGATCACAAATGAGCAAAATGAACGATTATTTCATAATTGATCTGTACAGAAAGGTAAACCTTACATTACTAGAAACATTTAGACAACCTTACACTGGATTTAGTGTACCTAACATCTGTACTTTGTATATGATAAAAAATATTTTTCCAGATTGTCTTCTAAATTTTTAAATGATAAAATTGTTTACATCACAGCCTTGTTTCTGAGGTTATTGAATCTATTTGTCTTGTATTAAGGGTGGAAAACTAATATAAATGCATGAAAATACTGATCACAAATATATATTGAGCCACATTACAGTGAAAACACTGTTGTATATTCATTAAGCAATAAATAGGCCAGGGTTTCATGGAAACATTTAACTGTTTATAATACACTTAAAATGTGACAATATTGCCTTGCGTATGTTCACTTTAATATATGATTTTGGTGTTACAACATTGCGATTTATGTGATTCTTAATAACTTGTTCATTTATTTAATATATAGTTCTTAGTATGGCATACTTAGGATAGTTGAGTGGTGAGCTGAGGGATCTCATTAATGCACACATGTGAATGCCAAATTAGCCTCTCATGATACCTGTGAACAGTGACCCGCTGTGTGACCATACATTTTCTGGATGGTCATTTGAAAGACCAAACTGCACCAAGCTGCATCCAACAGCCCAAGAGCCAGGAACATATGTACCAGGTCCTATGTTGAACTCTATTCACAGATCGTCCAAATCTGTGATATTGCAACATGCCATCGTATACATCAGTGAAACAATTTACTAGAGACCAAGTGTTTTATTTACGAAGCGCTGCTTCCCGGCGAGTTGCAAGTGAAAATGTGAAACGGCACCCACAATCTATGTAAAGCACGCCAGACTTTACACTTACAAAAGCCGATACTTCGTTAATAAAGTCTAAATTGTGCTAGTCTTAAGCTGGGTACACAATATATACACCCATTGTTGGACAGACACAATGTAACGATACATCACGTGCACCATACACACTGCACAATCCAGTGTACAACAGCGAGATATATTGTTACATGCTGCAACGCGGGGCGCAATCAATATCCACCCAGTGGGGATTCTGGAGCTCAGAATGCAGACGCCAAAATCCCGACATTAGTCAGAATACCAGCGCCGGCATCCTGACCATTGGGATCCCGAAGGCAAGTAGAAGGGGTAGGGAGAGGGGAAAGGTCAGAATACTGACCGACAAGCGTCGGTATTCTAACCCTGTCGGGATACTGACTGCCGGCGTCCCGCACCTATCCGTTCATAGCATCAGACGATGCGATGAACGACTCTTGTGAATATGCATGCGTGTGTGCACACTACACGATCCGTATGATATAGTGTTCCAATCCATGATGGAACAAGGGTCCCATACATCAGCAATCTAAAAAAAAAAAAATGATGTTCTATGATTTATTTTTTTTGCCCTCAGTCTACAAACCTGTGCCCATTCATTACAGTTATTTTTCAGTGATTTGCAGATAACTTTTAGCAAATCAGATCTGCCAATCTTGAAAGGCTCATAATTTTACTAGCGACGGTCTGCAAATTGGCTGGCCGTCTCCATACACTACCAGTCTATAGCCTCGCTGAATTCAACATGTTGGACAACCTGATTTAGCGATTCTGATCACTTTTTGATGGTAATCAGCATTGGTGAACCCCATACATTGCTGATTTTTGGGGACAATCGCAATTATTTGGGAATAAATACACACTACAGTCCATTAAAACTAAAAATATAAAATTATAAATTTGGGTTTAATTGGATATGTAAATTAAGGGGAAAGTGGACTGTTCAGTCTCACCCAAATTTTTCCAAGCTAATAAAGCTACATCCCATCAACTTTTCAACAAGTAATATAATGTTTATAAAGGACAGGAAAAGGCATCAGATCTTACCATGTCAGTTGTGATGTCGTATAAAGAAGCATTACCTTGTTAGTGTTCAGTTATATTACTTGCCTTCATAGTAAACAGACTTTGGCATTTATTGACATATATAATATATTAAGTTTACTTTTAAATTAGGGATGTGCAGGCTCGGTTCTACTCGGTTCCGTTCGGTTCTTTTTACCGGATCTTATTGGGTTTCAGCTGTCACGAGTTTTGGATAGCCAATAAGATTCGGTAAAAAGAACCGAACGGAACCGAGTAGAACCGAGCCTGCACATCCCTATTTTAAATATGTTTCTGTAAGTTTTGTTTCTCTTGTCTTATAGCTCAGCCATTAAAATGTAAGTCTAAGCCATCAGGACATAAATGGAAAACATTCTGATTGGTCTGTTCTATGTTTGTATATATATCCCATTGGTGGAAAACATTTATTTTGCCAGTAAATAGTAATTGTTTGTTTTATACCAACGCAATTATAAATATGTTTAATATAGACTGTTTTACCTTGATTTTGGTGTCTTTGTCTGGTCTATACTCATCTTGTTTTAATAGTGTTTGTTCAAAATTGTATAGTACTGTGGATCTTGCTAGCTATATATATATATGTTTATAATATAACACCCAGTGTGTTGTGGCACCTTTCTGTTTCATATTAACTTACATAGAAAATGCCTTCCATGTAGATTTTCTTTATAAGGATATTTGTTTTTTGTACTAGTTATTTTACATTGGTATGTAACCAACAATGTCATCTGTTATTCTGTTGGTACAGTAGGTGGTAGCAGGGAATCTGGGAATGTCTGATCCTACTCTGTTATAAACTGGTTGGCAGTATTGTAGGCCAATAGCAGTTTATCTATGCATGGTATTTAAATTATGTAGTATATGTATTTACTTTACTGTGTACTGTTCTCTATTATTTAAATCCTTCAATTAAAAATGTTTTTGTTTGACAATACTAATTATATATTGACAACCAGGTCCTTAGACTGTATGAAACATTTTCCACTTCAAATGACTGAGTTCTGGGCACTCCTGTAACTAGTATGTTTTGTAAAAAAAAAAAGGTTTATGTAAATTGTACATAATAACAGTTTTGGGGGCCTATGTATCAAGCTGGGAGAGAGATAAAATTGTGAGAGATAAAGTACTAACCAATCATTTTCCAATTTACATTATGCAAGCTGTGTTTAAAAAATGATAGGAGCTGATTGGTTGGTAATTTATTTGTTACAATTTTATCTCTCTCCCAGCTTTGATACATAGGCCCCTTGGTCCCAGCTGAAGCTTCTCAAATATAAGTGAACTGCAGCTAAATAGCCTAATCTTTCTCTGGCTTCCTGTCTGTGAATGAAACTTACAATTGGTTTATAAAAGACGAATTATCTCTAAAGACAAATACTTTCTGGAGAATATCTTCTTCTAAGCAGATATCTGGCTGGTGCGGAGAGGAACTGGAGACAGAACAACTGTAATCATTCAAAAAACAACTATCGGACAGAATAAGCTATAACAGACTTTCAAAGTGTTTTATTAAAACATTTCTGTTCAAAGTGCTTGGTGTTTGTACATAAATAGGTCACATTGGACAGCAGCAGTACAGTACACCTATCTTATGTTCACCAACATGGTCCAGAGAGTATAGTACTGGGCAGAACCCTTTGATGGGTTTTAATCCCTTTTTAGAGAAAGGGGATACGTTGGCACAAAGTAGCACTACAACCCATATTTTAAACAATTTCATTATAAAGTTCTAAACTTTCACTTGATCTGAAAAACTGTGCAGTCCATTTAGAGGCAGGTTTAATGAAGCGCGGAAGCCAACAAAACCCGTTCTGCCAACTTCCACGTGTTAACTCCAGAAGCCTATAGAGGTGCGAGCAGAATCAGCCTACCATAATGGGTGGAAAAATGCACAGACTCAATGTATAGAATTGAATCTGCCCCTTCGTGTTAATTTAAACCAAATTAAATGGGGCAGGATTATACATGATACCCTATTCAGCACAAAATAACAATAGGCTTTCTACAAAATCTGTGAATGTTGCATGTAGACACAATTCCGTGAGATTCATGCCGACATTTCAATCTAACTAGTGGGAAACAAAGTGAATGTAAAAAGAATTTTTAACATGCAAAATGATTGAAAGCTCTCATGGGTGTGCTGTCCTGCATTAGATTGTGGACAATAACTTTTGAATACTACCATCTGGTGCTATAAAAAAATAATGATCTTTGTATAAAGATTCAGGGTGTGATTTGGTATTATATTGGGGATGTAATTTACTATTTTCGAATACACATGAGATGCGGATATGTCACAGCATTTGTAATATTAATACAAATTCTTTCTGCTCACTCCTATTTTTAAACATTGCTCCAATCAAATAAAAATATAATCTGCCTGATAGGTATACAGCATGTGGCATGTTCTGTCATCCTCCAAAGCTTCACACTTTAAGAGATACTTATTAAAAGCACACACACATAAGCCAGCTGCACTATGTGAGCAGATAATTTAACATATATAGACGCAAAAGTGCAACTAATTCATATTACACTTAATTGTTTTATATGTATCTCTTCAAACATACCACAAATGAGAAAATCCTTATATTGGCAGCTGACCAGCATGTCACACTTAAAACCAGTCGCCTTCATGTTACAGCTCTTTTGAAGTGACAGCTGTCAAAACGTCCGATTACCTCGCTACCTAGATCAGGGAAAACAAAAAAAATGAAACAATAAAAAAATTATATGGACAAACAAATGAACAAACATAAAACACTGAAACCATATGTTTAAGCTCTTTTAGGAAAAATTGATGGCAGGTCCAAGCAAGCGACCTTGAAAAAGTACCTAGGCAGGTACGAAACGCGTTGGACCCCTGAGATAGTGTGGAGGAAGAACAGTGGAGCATTACTGGACTATAACTTGACGATCTTCCTGACTTGTTGACGTCATCCTGTGCCGCTGCTCACAACCACCGCTACCCCACTTACACTTCGTGCAGCTTCCTGTGCAGTACAGGCAATTCAACACGCTGCCAGCACTAGAAGCCACAGATTAAGGTAGGGACAGCTAGGTCGCATTGGATTTAACATACCACTGCACGCTTGCTTGGACCTGCCATCAATTTTTCCTAAAAGAGCTTAAACATATGGTTTCAGTGTTTTATGTTTGTTCATTTGTTTGTTTGTTTGTCCATATAATTTTTTTATTGTTTCATTTTTTTTGTTTTCCCTGATCTAGTTTTAACAAGCGCTCATTTTCCCTTTCCATACTTGATGTTTTTTAATTGAGCAGCTGTATAGACATACCTAGCGCAGTTCATTTATTTTTATTCTTGACCTCGCTACCTAGTTTACTCATCTTGTGCAATATTGTTGCAACCAGCTTAGCATTTGTAACTTCTGTAAATGTCCCATTTAGGAGCTATTAGGTTTGGTCTCACATTCTACTGCCCTTTTAACCATTTAAATTCCAAACAAAGGCAACAGCACACTCCAAACCATATACTGTACAGTATTTATTTTGTGTGACCAGCCCCCTGCTGGCTATCTGAGGAAGTACCAAGTGCTGTACTTGGGATACAGAAAATAAGGTGCCTCTGCAGCGGTCTAACGTATATCTTTATATTCCAGTGTAAGAAATAAATCATTTGCCACTCTGATGCCAGTACAGTCAGCATGAGATCTTGGGATCTGCTGTACTTTCATGCACTGAAATGGTTAATCACTACTGTAAACAATCACATTTAACCCTGCTGAAAGGTGGAGAGGCCAAATAACATGCCACCCTTTCAAGTCCAAGTAGACTATTTCTTCTACCACAACCAATACATTTTTATATATCTGCAAAACCAATGATATCTGCAGCACTGCAGTCAGACTCTGGAAGTGGCGTGCATTGCGTTGGTGACATCCGCCACTCAGCCTTCTCTTGTGCTTAGTAGAAGAGGTGGAGCGGCTTCATGAACAGGTTCTGGTATACATGCACATCCAAGGTTAGCAGGTAGAGTTCCTCTTTTGATATTGCTGAATCAGAGGCACCAAGCATTCTGGGAGGCCAGACTGAAGTAGGAAAAAGTGATCCAGGAGTTCCTGGGCTGTTGCTCTTTCTGCGGCTTCCCGTATCAACATTCGCTCCAAGAAATCTCGCAGAATCGGGGACGCCTAGGAAAGAAGCGAAAGCCATCAGCACTAATGCATCATTTCATCTACTGACCCAGCAGCATGATCACCACGTGTGTTTTCAGTGTAACGGTGGGTACACACTACACGATATCGTTCAGCGCCGGGCTCTCTCCCCCATTCCCTGACATGCAGCAACCTGACGAGATTGTCAGGTTGGCCTGCATGTCAGCCCGATGAACGATGATGATGAACGACCCGCGGGAACGCGCATCGTCGTCATCGTTCATCTTTTTGGTGTTAAAAATGGACGATAAAGTGGAAGACTGAACGATAACGATATCGTTATTGTTCAGTCGTCCACTTTATCGCCCAGTGTGTACGCACCATTACAGTATTTAGCCAGATTATACTTTGTGGGGGCCCTTACCAATAAAATTATCAAAATTCTATACATTACTGGTGATGCTATTAAAAAAGTGTAATGTGTAAGTACTGTCAGCACCACAAATGTGTGGCACACACTGTAGTGCCCAGTTCACAGTATGCCAGAGTGCCCGATCCACATTATACTACGGTCTAGTGCCTCCAGTTCACATTATACATCCCCACTGCTATTCACTTTCCTGAGATCTCATAATTATTATTTATTTACTTACAGCGCACACAGTTTCTGTAGAGCTCTAACAGGTAATTAGAGTACCCGGAGGTAACTCACGGGGAGAATATACAAATTCCACACGACTGTAAATGGAATCGAACCCAAGACCTAGTGTTGTGAGGCAGTAATGCTGGGAACTTGCAGGCTGCAGCAGGAGCTTAAAGGAGCATCTGCTACACCGATGCTGGTGATACGGCAATGTCTGGGGGGCCCTGGGCGACTTCCCTTGGCTGCCCGGTTTATCCGACACTGGTTACTCCTGACGAATGACAGAAGAATATTCCTAATTGCTAGGAGACTTAAACCACACATAACATGGCAAGAAACTAGAATATTTGTGTCTTGTTTCTGAAGACTTCCAGTCATCATTAATGTATACGCTCACCAGGCAGCAAAGGTAACAGGCACCTGCTTTCTTTGGAACTTTGTAATTTAAATGAGAAAGTGGAGATTAGGGGCCTGATTCAGAGGTGGATGGAGTTGCAGCCACAACTGTATCTTTATGGCTAATGGTGTTGTCGATTGATTTCATACAGAGACACCCACATGCTACAGGAGGGGCAGCTGCATCTTTACATGGTGCAGACTGTGTAAAAGCAGCCTGTATAATTGGCTGTGTGCTATGGGCAGTGCACAGCCATTTACACATACTGCATTTATACGCCACACTGTGTAACTGTACATAACCCCCGAGTCCTGGCTATGGTTAGGGGTGTCAGGAGAGGCGTAAGGAAGTTGCTATGGGGAGCCCTTTCAGAAGCTTCATTACTGCATTTAATACATATCATTTTCCAGTACAGTAACCTTTATTGTATCGGTGTGGCTTTTAATTAAGTAGAGCAGATTTACATACCTCATATATTAGACTGTGCATTGCTTGGGTATTATTAACAGCGTTAATAAATGTGGTCCTGCCCAATAATTAACATTATATATATAAATCTACAAATCTTCAAAAGGGCTCTCAAGATCTACTACTTCATCAAAGCCTTCCAGCTCTCATCCTAACCCACTGTTACTTGCTCCTTCATCCTCGTCTACCCATCTGTGTCACATCTGTTTGTCTACCCCGCCACTTTAGAATGTAAGAGCTCACCAGCAGGGCCCTCAACCCTCTTGTGCTTTTCTTTACTTTCATCTGCTCCTCACTTGGGCATCTAACACCTGGTTGCTTACGCCCTGTTGCTTAATTGGATGTTATGATCACTAATGCAGCAATGTATATAAACCTTGTCCTTGTCCTGCATTGTATTGTACTGTAAGTCACGTGTTGCTTATTCACTTATTTGTCTATGTACTTTGTAAGGCACTGCGGAACACTAATAAATGATAATAATATAATTAAAATAACATAAAATGAGAATCTACTGTACATGATTGAAATGTATGTTGGGCTTTACCTTATGCTGCACATTTTTAAATAAATGTAACTACTTTTCCACTACTTTCTAGTATATATCTTTTTTTAGGTTGCTTAACAACCATATGATACATTCTTGTATGTATGTTTTTATTGGGTTGGGTATGACATCCCAGCTGGTCAGAATACAGATAGCAGCATCCCGACAGCCAGAATCCTGACAACCAGCGGAACAAACGGTAAGTGTTTTAATAACCCTCCCTCCAGAGCCGTAACTAGACATTTTGGTGTCCTGTGACAGAGAGAGTATTGGCGCCCCTGCTCCCCCCATTTTTTAAATAGGGACATAAGATAGCGCACCTGAAAAAGGGCCATGGCCTCATGGGGAAGGGCCAGGCAAGAGATAGGAGAGGCCAGGAGATGATGGGGATAAAAAAAGAGGAAGCTACAAGTGAGAATAATAATAAACAGGAAAATTGACAGGCCCAAACAGCGCCCCCTGCGGTGCCCTGTGCCATGGTACTGGTCGCACTACCCTAGTTACGGTCGTACCTCCCTCCCCGATGCCTAACCCTAAGTGTCTAAGCCTACCTCCACCTTGCTGGAACCTAAACCTAACATCCCCTCCCCGGTGCCTAACCCTATGGGGCACATTTATCAAAGATCATTTGAGGTAAATTCCCCGAAAACACTTGTTTTCGGGGGTTTACCTCAAATACTTAGTATCCCCCGAATGTATGAAGGAGGGACCGCAGCAGGTATCTCCGATACCTGCTGCGATCCCTCCATTGCCGCCGGCAGCCGCCTCCCCCATAGGTTTCTATGGGGGATGCGATGCTGCCAAATGTATCAATATCGGGAATGCTTCGCATAACCGATATTGACCCCAGCAGCTAACGCCATGTGCAGATAGCGTTAGCCGCTGTGTCCTATGGGCACTTACCGCATTTGAGCCGGCGGAGGGATCTTCCCCCTTAAAAGACGAGACGCAATGGGCGCCGCTCATGTGCAGTCCGCGGGACTGCGCATGCGCAGCAGCCCGGAATGTGCTCCGGCCACATCGCAGGGACGGGCTCTTTTCGGAGCCCGTCTCCGTGCATGTGCAGGTCATACATTCGGCCGGTATGATCGCATTTTGCAATGCGATCATGGGCGATACTGCATGCCCTGATCGCATTGCAAAATGCGATCCTTAATAAATGGGCCCCTAAGTGTCTAAGCCTACCTCCCCCTTGCTGGAACCTAAAACTAACATCCCCTCCCCGGTGCCTAAACCTAACCTCCCCCTTACTGCCTAACCATCCCCTGTCACCCTGATACTTACCTTCGGGATGCCGACAGTCAGGATACTGGTGCCCAGGATCCCGACCTGTCGGGATTTCGGCTCCATTATTTAGACTAGCGGCATTCCGCACGCCGGGATGCCAACGACATCCCGCTTTCATTATATGCACCATCTTTTGTTGTGTATTGCATTATATACACCCTCTGGTATGTTCAGGTGACACTATCATAGTAAATACACATATACTGCAATTAGGCAGTATTAGGGCAGCACAGACGGTGTAATGGTTAGCATTACTGCCTCACAGCACTGAGGTCGTGGGTATGATTTCCACTACGGCCCTAACTGTGTGGAGTTTGTATATTCTCCCTGTTCTTGTGTGTGTGTGAGCATGTGGTAGGGAATCTAGATTGTAAGCTCCACTGGGGTAGGGACGGATGTGAATGGTCGAATATTCTCTCGGTAAACAATTGCGGATTGTGTTTGCGCTAAATAAATAACTGTTAATAAATAAATGACAGCTGACCTTGTGAGGTATAACCTATAAACTGGCTGGTTTACCAAGTTTGATAACATTGCAGTTTATGGCCACTAGGTGCCCTCGTAGCTTTGGTGCTCCTATTGTATATCCAAGTGTTATTTATGGAGGATCCCAGACCAGGTAGGTAAGGCCACAACTCATACTTGCCGACAATCAGCTCCAGCCTTCCGGGAGGGAGCTGATTGTCAGCTAACAGCAGGGGGCGGGGCCGGCCATTGGGGGACAGAGCCGGGGTAGGTCATTTGGTGCCACATTGGGGAGGAGTCAGGGGTGGGGCCGCACAATTGTGTCATCGTGGCTCCGCCCCCTCTTCACAATGCCGTTATTTTCAGCATTGTGAAGCAGCGGGCGGGGCCACGATGACGAGATTCTACGCAAATCGCGTCACTGCCCCCCCCCCCCCCCGGTGCGGGAGTTTCTCGTCTTTTAAGGGGGGAGGTCAAATCGGGAGGGTAGGCAAGTCTGCCACAACTAATTGCTCTCTGATTCACAAGAGGTAATCAAAACCTAGAGAGGGGATTACTATGTTTGATATATAACCGAATCAGTATAAATGATCGCCGGACTACAGCCCGGTGGTTCAAATCCCGACGCCGGCAGCCCGATGGTTCAAAATCCCGACAGTGCAGGTAAGTATACTATCCCTAACCCCTCCCCCCCCACCCCCTAACTCTCCCTTAGGTGTGCCTAACCCTAATCTCTCCCCTAGTGCCTAACCCTAACCTACCCCGTTAGTGCCTAAACCTAATCCCCCTTCCCGCACCCTAAACCCCCCTCCCCGCACCCTAAACCTAACCCTTCCAGGGGGGTGCCTAACCTCCCCCCTAGTGCATAAACCTAACCCCCCCTTCCCCTAGCCTAACCTCTCCGGGAGGGTGCCTAACCCTAAGTTCTCCCGGGGGTCCCTAAACCTAATCCCCCCATCCCTGGCTAAGTGTATACTTTCACCCGGCTGCGGACGATTGATCCGGCTTCCTGTCGGCGTTGGGAATAACATAGGCGTCGGTATTTCGACGCCCATGTTAAATCCCTTGCCGGGATTCCTGTGTCAGGATTGAGATCCCGTATATAACATGTCGGACTATTCACTGATGGCTTAAAGGTATATTGTTATTTTCTTATAATACAGGCTCATTCATCATTAATGTAATGCAGGAGATATAACTTGTATCTCCTGGTTACAATTCACTCCCGATAATTTCCACAGTCCCCATACTAAAGTATGGGGAGGTAGAAATTATGTAATTCATCAAGTTCCGAAAAAGCATTTTTTTTCCAGAAGCTGTGAGTGATACTGTACGTCACCGTGAGATGGCGATCAGTATCCGATACCCATCAGAAGATGCCTTTTACACTGCACCTCATGCAATGTAAAAGGCTCTTTCCAGTGCACTGTACCTGCTGCCTTTTGGAGGGAGAGAAGAGCCTGCCCGTCACCGCAGGAAAGAAGCAGCAGGGAGGGTGATTTTGGTGGGCCTGCAGCTGGCATTATTGCAGCGTAGCCGGCGGGCAGGACTGACAGACAAGACCCGGTGGCACGGAGGGGAGAGCGTGGGATTTGTGGACCAGGGACGAATAGCTGTAGAGAGAGTGGAAGCGGTAGCAGAAGGTGAGGGAACTTAGAACACCAGAGAAGAGGAGCCGGCAGGATCGGGGGGGGGGGGTTTCGTAAACTGCCAGATGTGTGTATAGGTTGGGCTGCCACTGGGACACGTCCGGCTTTCTGGGTCTCCCAAAAACTTTGTTTAGAATAAAGGACACATAACAAATCCCCTTTAGAAATGAGTATACATGTTTCTGTAATATAATAGAGAATTTATTGATATATAGAAAAACAAGAGATGGGTCTTAAAGCGGAATTGATCCTCCTCTCTTTTCTATTTCTCAATAAATGAATTATCTTTTATACAACATATACATGTATTCTTATTGTTTAATGGGATTTGTTAGGCACACTGGTCCCTCTACCTCTTATACTAAATCTCTCTCTCTATTACACACACACACACACACACACACACACACACACACACACACACACACACACACACACACACACACACACACACGGGTCTATTCATATACAACATGAAGTGGCTACTAAAAGATTTCACTATATATCGCATCACATCAATGCGATAGTGATGTTTAGTAGTCATTCATGTATACTTACCTCTCCGATGTCTTCCTGCGCTGTCCGGCCCCGCCGCAATCCCTGTACATAGTGAGAATAGAGACGTATCTGGAGCCCGATATGCCTGCTTCTCACTGTGCATGCCCCGGCGTCCGAGAGCAGCACTTCACGTCACATCTGCTGCAATGGACGCTGGGAAAAGGGGATGTGACCAGCGCCGGGTGCCGTGCAGGCAGCAGGGAAGTATGCAACTTCCCTGCTCTGTTCAGCTTGCGGTACAGATTACGCCATTCTCAGGTGGCGAATTTGTACCGCAGGATAGGGACGGAAAGCTGAGCTTTCCGTTCCTTTAAGAATCGCACTAATCATAGAAAAGTATGGTGATGTGATCCAGGTATGGATCGGGTACACCGCTGGAAAAATATTACCACTTCTCCAGGGTAACTTGCTCCGTGAATGGCACGAAGCAGAGACGAGCCCTGATTTCAGCTAAACAGGGCTCTTCTCTGCTTCATGAATAGACCCGATCGATGGCTATTAGGGTTTGTCACTCACTTTGTGAGAGTTCCTCATTTTAGGAGGTGGGCTGTCACGCAACATTTTCATGGCCTGTACAGGAGAGTCACTGAAATACGGAGGCTCGCCATCCACCATCTCAATCACCATGATCCCCAGAGACCAGATATCCACCTGAGGGAACACGAAGAGGATAATGAGGTAACGTCATTATGATAAGCTGTACAATACAGATAAATGGCTTAGTAATGCTTAGTCTGTAAGATTTCTGAGACATGGAAACATCACAAGTCACAGCTAGACTCAATGGCAAATAAAACGTGATTGCAGTTTGACAACAATAGCCATTAGCCCATGAAGAAGGGAGACGTAACTCCCAAATGCCCAATATACAGATAAAGTAGGATAGGTAAAGTAGGCGGGGCTCTGACTCCCAAACAGGGCTGGCTCCAGGGGTCGGAGCACCCTGTGCCGGCCCTCTCCAGTGTGCCCTATGCTCGCGCGTGGCGTAGAAAGTGGGGGTGTGGCCTAATTACCATAGACCACACCCCCTATGTGACGTTTATTAGGGGGTGTGTCTGCCTCCAAATAACGTCAGGCAGGGGGGAGCCTGGCTGAACAGCAGGACAGTACTGTCCCGCTGAAATAGGGTTGTTGGGGAGGGGTGTGCCCTCTATGGGTGGCGCCCCTGTGCGACCGCACAGGTCGAACACCCCTAGAGCCGGCCCTGCTCCCAAATCTGCTACAGAGACAGCACAGCAGTCCTAAGGGCATCTAATCAAATGGGAGACACTGTCCTAGTAATGCTGGAGCAAGATATTTATATACCAACAACAGGGGCTCACACAGTCCCATTCCTGCCTAGGTTGTATCTACGAGAATCTCAGTTTAGATAGTATCATTGAACCTTGTTTTATTTTGTTATGTCATTTTACAAATTACATTTTCAGCAACTCAGCTGCCTTATAATAAGTGGTCCAAGGGGGTGTAATGGAGGATGCTAGAAATACATTCCATTCTTTATGTATGACATAGTCCAGGGGTTCCCAAACTTGGTCTTTAAGGCATCCTACCAGTCCAGATTTAATAATATCCATGCTTGGCATGATTCCATTGGTACCTCAGACATTTTGATGTAACAATTTGGGCTAAAACATGGAAATCCTTATAACTGAGGTGTCAGAAGGAAGGAGACCAAGAAGGTGATCAGATGTGCAAAGGCACAGGCTGAAGAAAAAATGGCCCAGTCAGTAAGTAAAGGGGCCAAAACTTTTTTTAAGTATATAAATGAAAGAAGAAAATCAAATGGTGGAATAATAAGAATGAAGACAGACAGTGAGAGTCTTGTGTAGGGAGACAAGGCCATAGCAGATCATCTAAGGAAAAGGTCCTAACAGAACTGACAAAACTGAAAGTGGATAAATCAATGGGGCCTGATGGGATACATCCAAGGATACTAAATGAGCTTAAAGGGGTTCTGCGAACACCATTAACTGAATTATTCAACCAGTCTCTAGCTACAGGAGTAATTCTAGAGGACTGGAAAAGAGCAAATGTAGTCCCACTGCACAAAAGTGGAAGCAAGGAAAAGGCAAGTAACTACCGACCAGTGAGCCTTACATCAGTAGCAGGGAAAGTAATGGAATCACTATTAAAGAAAGACTCGTGGTACATCTCAAATCCAACAATTTACAGGATCCCAAACAGCATGGGTTTACTAGGGGGAGATCATGCCAAACAAATCTTATTGATTTTTTTTGACTGGGTGACTAAAGTAATAGATCAGTTGGGGGCCGTATATGTAGCTTATCTAGACTTTAGTAAGGCTTTTGACACGGCCCCACATCGCAGACTGATAAATAAACTTGAAAACTTGGGACTGAATTCTAAGATGGTTAAATGGATAAAAACTTGGTTGCATAATAGGAAACAGAGAGTTGTAGTAAATTGAGTGCAGTCTCGGGAAGGAATTGTGACAAGTGGTGTACCCCAAGGTTCTGTACTTGGACCAGTGCTTTTTAATATATTTGTTGGTGACATTGCAAATGGTATTAAAGGGAAAGTATGCCTTTTTGCAGATGACACAAAAATATGCAATAGGGTAGACAAATGATGGAGGATCTGGGTAGATTAGAGGAATGGTCAAGAACATGGCAACTACAGTTTGATGCTAAAAAATGCTAAATTATGCACTTGGGTCTCAAGAACCCAAAAGCTAAATATAGTATTGAGGGTACTCTAATGGTAATTACATAGGAGGAAAGGGATCTAGGAGTCACTATTTCAGATGCTTTAAAGGCAGTGTAACAAAGCATTAAGAAAGGTAAGTCAGATACTTGGTTTCATAGGGAGAGGAATGAGTAGCAGGAAGAAAGAAGTAATAATGCCACTGTATAGGTCATTGGTACGGCCTCATCTAGAATACTGTACTCAGTTCTGGAGGCCACATCTCCAGAAAGATATAAATACATTAGAGACTGTACAAAGAAGGGCAACTAAAATGGTGCATGGTCTACACCACAAAACGTACCAGGAAAGACAAAGAGATCTCAATATGTATAGTATGGAGCAGAGAAGGGAAAAGGGGGACATGATAGAAATGTTCAAATATATAATAGGTTTTAACAAGGTACAGGAGGGAGACATTCTCCAAAAGAAGAGAAGTACACTACTAAAATACGAGGACATGCACTGAGACTGGAGGGAGGTTGATTCAAAGGAAATTTGAGGAAAAATTACTTCACAGAAAGGGTAGTAGATAAGTGGAATAGCCTCCCATCAGATGTGGTAGAGGTTAAGACAACAGAACAATTTACACATGCTTGGGATAGGCATAAGGATATCCTTACAAAGAACTGAGGATCACATAGGGTTGAGGTTACCAAAAGGTAACAAAGGGCAGACTAGATGGACCAAGTGGTTCTTATCTGCCGTCAAATTCTATGTTTCTATGTAACCTGCACTGCTAGTAGGGGCGTATCTATAATGGGTGCAGGGTGTGAGGGGCCCACACCGCACACCCATAGGTAATTATACTTACCTATCCGCTGATTCCCGAACTGCTGCTCCGCAGCGCCGGACCGGCGCTGTAGAGCAGCAACCACTCACAGTGATCTGCGCATGCGCAGAAAAAATGTCCCCGGGAAAGTAGGCGCGGGCGCTATTTTTCCAGATACTCATGGATGCGCTGTAGACTCGCAGATGAGCTGCGGCAATTAGTGCCACTGAGCCGCCGTAAGAGAGGAAAGGCCCCAAACGGAGGCTGCACAAGGGCCCCCTCCTCTCTTAAAACGCCACTGATTGCTAGGGTGCCTTGAAAACCGAATTTGGGAACCACTGCCATAGTCTATTGATGGTAGGAAGCAAGGAGGGAGGGGAGGTTCCGGATCGTTACAGTGAGCAGCGATCTGACACTTTGTGGCACCTAAGATGTTTCTGATTAGTTTGGCTATAGGTTTGGAGGTCTTCAGAAGGGGACGAGGGAGTATCTGGATCTCAGGTGATTGGGCCTCTTTATTTTTGGTTATGCCCCTGAGTGCTGAGGCAATTTTTAAGTCATATCAACTGCTTACCTCTGTGCCATACGCAGACCTTATAATGACCTCTGGTGCCATCCAGTATGGTGTGCCTACTAACGACTTCCTCTTTGGAACATCTTTGCTAATTTGAGCACAAAATCCAAAATCAGAAAGCTTTACCTGCAAAACAAAAGTCAAAACTTATATAAATGAATAGGACCATGTATAACAGTGGTGTACCTGATGAAACATGGAAATCTGGCCTGATTGCTAAATTGCTATATCAGAGGTTCCCAAACACAGGGCCTGATTCAGACCCGCTCGCGAGCGTTGAGCGCTCGCAAGCGGGTCGATGGTGCCCTAGTGCGCATGCGCACGACGGAGGGAGCTCCGTCGTGGGCAAGCGCGATACACGGATAGCGACAGCCAAGCTGTCGCTCCGGGTCTCGCACCAAAGAGGGCGTGCTGTCGATGGTGAGTGACAGCACGCCCATTTTGGTGGGCGTGGCTGCCAGACGGAGGCGTTCCCATGGGAACGCCTACCCTCTGGATCCGGCCCCACTGACATCACTAGTGATATCAGTGGGAGGGATTTTGGCTCTGATAGAGCCAAAATCACTCCAGGGCTTGCGGTCACCGAGACCCTACCGCAGGGTCTCATCGCAAGCCCGATGGTCGCGATGGTCTTGACCATCGCGACCATCATCATGGACGCTTGCATAAGCTGTGGGTGGTAACCCACAGCTATGCGAGCGTCCAGAAGGACGCACCAAAAAAAACCAAAAATGCCCTGAATCAGAGCGGGCGCTCGTTCAGAGCGTCCGGCTCTGAATCAGGCCCACAGTCCTCAAGGCTCCCCAACAGCTCAGGTTTTAGAAATGTCCATTGTTGAGCACAGGTGGTTAAATCAAATTGACTGAGGTACTAATTAATTCACCTGTGCTCAACCATGGATATCTCTAAAACCTGAACTGTTGGGGAGCCTTGAGGACCGCATTTGGGAACCTCAGGTCTATGTCATTGGCAAAATGAGACAGATCGGGCCATTTGGTAGAAGGATATTGGTAGTCTGTGATGCAGCATATATGAGCATATCTGGACTGATTCACTTTAGTTTTTGGAAAACTTCTCTTAATAGAACCTTCCCTGTGTAGTGAATAGGGGTGTAGGTTGTTCCCCTCAAGGACCCTACCTGAAGCTGTGTTGTCAATCGTGCCACATGCTGAAGTACTCAAATCTGTTTAGTTATCTCCACTAGAGCTCCATAGAGCTGTAATGGATTGTAAAACGTATCTGCACGTACCACATCCAAAGAGGCATCACCAGCTGAAAGGTCTGGGGAGTTAAAAGCTGGTACTACACATTCCTCAGTAATGTGGAAGCTTGATACCACCTTAGGTAGGAAACCAGGGCGAGTACGAAGAACCGCCCTGTCCCTATGAAAAATCAGAAAGGGAGGGCAACATGAAAGAGTCCCCCAAATCTGACAACCCTTCTGGCCGTAGCAACGGCTAGAAAAATACAGTTTTAATTGTGAGCCATTTTAAAATCCACTGAGCCCAGTGGTTCAAATGGCGGTCCTTGTAGAGCCCTAAGGACCACAGTCAAATCCCAAGTAGCCACCAGTGGAATAAAGGGAGGTTGGATGCGAAGCACACCTTGCATAAAGGTGTGTACATCCGGAAGAGTAGCAATCCTACGGTGAAACAGTACTGACAGGGCAGAAACCTGCACCTTCAGAGAAGCAAGGCGAAGCCTGTGATCTAAGCCCGGCCTGTAGGAATGCCAAAATCCTGGATAATCCAAATGTCTGATGATTATAACCTCTGGGGCGACACCATTCAAAGAAGGCTTGCGAGCTCCGAGTATGATGTTCACCACCGAGCTAGAAAAACCCCTGGAACTCAAGAGGGCAGTCTCAAGAGCCACGCCGTCAAAGACAGATGACTCAGGTCCAGGTAGAGGCAAGGACCTTGGGACAACAGGTCTGGACGTTGAGGCAACATAATCGGAGTGTCTATGGATAGACTCCAAAGATCTGCTTACAGTGACATCTGGGCCACGCTGGAGCTACCAGCAGTAGCATACCTCCTTCTTGCTTGAACTTCCGAATCACCCGTGGCAGAAGGGAGAATGGAGGAAATAGATACGCAAACTGGAAGGTCCATTTGACCGACAAAGCGTCTACCAGCAGAGCCCCCACGTCTCTTGTTCTTGAGCCGTACCTTGGCAACTTGTGGTTGTGCCGAGATGCCATTAGATCTACTTCGGGAAGTCCCCATTTGTTCACCAGAAGCTGAAATACTTCCTGGTGAAGTGACCATTCCTCTGGGTGTACATCGTGATGGCTTAGGAAGTCCGCTTCCCAGTTCAGGACTCCCGGGATAAACACTGCCGATATGGCTGGGACATTTTTATCCACCCAAGTCAGGATGCGGGACACTTTCATTAGTGCCGCCTGACTTCGAGTGCCTCCTTGGCGGTTTATGTAGGCCACTGTGGTGGCGTTGTCTGACTGGACTTGCATGGGTTTTCTGTGAAGAATGAGCCTTGCTTCTGAAGAGCCCTTAGGGCCGCCCTGAGTTCCAATATGTTTATTGGAAGCACGGACTCCTCTATTGTCCACCTTCCCTGGAAGAGGTGTGAACCCGTCACAGCACCCCAACCACGGGGACAGGCGTCCGTTGTCAGAAGGACCCACTCCGGGATCCAAAAGGGGCAGCCCTTGGCAAGGTGACTTGTGTGGAGCCACCAACTCAGAGACAGACGAACCTCCGGAGACAGTACAGTACCAATGTATGGGTTCGTATTCGGCGTGGAGATCCATCCCATCTGGAAAGAATCAGTGTCTGTAGAGGCCGAGAATGGAACTGGCCATACTCCACCATGTCGAAGGTCGACACCATGGAGCCCAGTAACTGCATTGCCGAGTGAATTGACACCCGGCGACTGTGCAGGCAGCTGCGAACCTGCTGCCTCAGCGTGGTTATTTTGTCCCTGGTCAAGAAAATCCTCTGTTGTTGAGAATCCAACAATGCCCCAAGATGTAGCATCCTCTGTGAGGGCGTGAGCAAGGTATTCTTCCAGTTGATCAACCAACCGTGGCTTTGTAGCACTGTTATTGTCAGCTGTAGATGCTGAAGAAGTAATTCCGGAGACCTGGCTAGAAATAGTAGGTCGTCCAGGTAGGGCAACAGATGGACCCCCTGCAGCCGCAGTTGGGCCGCCATCACTGCCATAAGTTTTACAGTCAGACAGCGCTAGCAACAGACACATACAATGCCAGGAAAACCTGCACTATACTGCATTATTATCAACTAACTAGACCTTGTGTCTAGTAGGAATTGTGCTACATACACCGACCTGCTTGGAGGAGGGGTATATAGGGTGACCCAGGCTCCGCAGCTCCCTGTGAGACTAGCATTTTATGCACATTAAAATGGCCGCCGGAGGACTCACAAGGGGTTTGCCTGAGGGAGAGCAGCCTGCAACCGCCAAACCGCTGTGGAGAGGCGCGCAGTGCAGCGGGGGAGGGGCCGGCTGTGCCATATAGGGAGGGCCAGGCCCGCTCCCCTGGCGTGCTATTAGACCCTGGGATGCCACAATGTCCGCACGTTGTCACCCCCTATCCCTGGTGGTCTAGTGACAGCGACTGGTGCCACACGGAGCCTCTTCCCAGGGACCCCTCAGCCCTGGGAAGTAAATGAACTGTGTTATCAGCGGGCATCCGCAGTCCTGGGCGCCTGGGGGCTTTTGCTAGTCAAAACCCCCAGACACTCGCCGCGATCCCTCGCGCAGTACCAGCGTCTCGGCGCCGGCGGAGTGGCAGGATGGGTGTCCGCTGGACAACCCATGCTCACCACTCTGCAGTAAAAAACAACTATTTTCTGGGCTGTCAACGCAGCCCCTCTTGAAGTGACCCGTGCCGAGCACCTACGAAACTGAGGTGCCTTGGCCTGGGGGCGGGGTATAGGAGAGGAGCACGGTGCATCCTGGGAGCACAAATTTAATTATTGAGGTGCTCGACGACTGATGTCATCAACCTATACCCCCGAGGTCTCCTGTAGAGCCCTATGGACCCTGCAGCAGAAAAATGTTTTAAACCCTGATCTTATAATTTAAACTTGAAATAACATTTTATATATTCTCCTCTTATCTTATTAGATGCCCAGTCGTCTGATTATGAAAAAGCTGCAAAGTCTGTAGGACCTGGTCCTTTTTATACAGCCCCCAGATACTGTCCCCACCTGCAGGCTCTCAAAGTGCCGGGTGGTAGGCTGTTTCTTGCTGGGTGGTGTACCCACAAAAAACAGCCTGGGGAGAACCCAGGCTTTCAGCTTCACATGACAGGAGTCTTCCTGGTGCTGACTGTGCTTATGTGACATGCAGGACAGAGTCTATGACAGGTCCACATGTAACCTAACGTAGGCGAAGGAATATTTGTATTATCTGTTCAATTATTTTGCTTTGTAACTGGAGAGTTCTGAATATTGGTCGGTGTTGAAATATAAATATATATATATATATATATATATATATATATATACACACACACACATATACATATATATATATACATACACACACAGTATATATATGTTTCATGTTGCAGATCACACAAAAACAAGGCTTACTGTATGGCCAAAACACAGACAAAACCATGTACAATTAAAGCATCCCTGTAGAATAGTGTACTGTGGGTTAGATGTACCAAGCCTTCTAAATAGTGGAGAAGAGGACAAGTGGAGATGTTGCTCCTAGCAACCAATCAGCTATTAGCTATCATTTTATAGAATGTACTTGATAAATGCTAGCTAAAAGCTGATTGGCTGTTATGGGCACCCTGTCCAGTCTTTAGAAGGCTTGATACATCCCACCCTATGTACCTTAATAATCCTCACAAAAAATGTATTTCATTTTATTGAGTGAAAATGTTTTGAATGCTGCAAATAGCATAGAAATGAATGAAAGCAAAGCTTGGCAGATAAGCGCACGCTCAGGTCCATTCAATTACAACATTTTTAATATCAGCATGCAGGTTAATTTAGCAGGGTATGAGAACGTACATTACACACTATAAAATAATAATAATCCTAAAGTTGATGGTGAACACTCACCCGCCCGTCTAGTGTGAGAAGGATAGAGTCACTCTTGATGTCTCTGTGAATCACACCCTGGGAGTGCAGGTACTCCAGAGCTTGCAGCACAGACTTACAGACAGTAGCAATTTGCTCCTCGTTCAGTCTGAAATACAAAGCAAAGACCTAAGGTTACATTTGGTGAAGACAAAAGGACATTCTAGTGAAGAAGATTAAAGGGACATGTTCTATATTGCAGGATGCTAGTGACAAGATTCAAAGTAGATTTCAGTAACCTACTTTACAGATGCCTACAAAAGCTGCACACCTTCATTTTCTCATGATGAACCTATATGCATAGAAAGTACACAAACGATTGTCAATGTTCTAGCATAACATATAGATTACTATGCCTGACTTGCCTACTGGTGGTTTCTGTGAACAAAATACAAACATACTATGGCTAGAGACAACGGCGTAATAGGGCAGCAGTGCGCCCTGTGCCAGTCCCATCCCCTAAACCCATGACATCATGCCTAGGGGTGGGGCCGCTGGCTCTGGGAAGTAGAGCCATAGGCAGGTGCCGCGGAGCAGCGACGATGATGCCACCCGCGAATGGCACAGGCCACACACCCCTAGTTACGGCTCTGGCTAGAGAAGGTGAATATATATAGGTGAGCCCCAGGTTAAATTAATTCCTGCAATAAAAGACAAAGTAAATATTGATAAAAATAATCCTGTAAGGCCTAATATAACATGACGAAGGAGAGGGATTTGTAATAAAATACAGACATTTACAGCAAGTATGAACCATGCTGTAAGTTACATGCTGTACGTTACCTGTTTTTACTTCATAAACTGATTTACAGCTCACTGAAACAAGCCAGTGCTCGATGTTGTAATATTTATTTTATTTGTTTGTCATAGGATTTGTAACCTTGATATTCTCTGTATATGACGTTCCACATACCTGGTTTGTGATACGATATCAGTCAGAGCACCTCCTTGTACATATTCCATCATAACCCACAGTTCTTCCCCTACCAAGTAGCTCTTATACATCTCCACCACATTGGTATGCTGGTAATCCCTCATGATCACAACCTGCATAACAGACAGAACAAGGTTGCGTGAATAGTCATCAGCCAATTACAGTTCAATATACAGCGCCAACTGACACGAGATGATGACTGATAATATTGACAATTATTGGCAATTACTACATGGAGGTAATTTAAGAAGCACAAACTATCCACTGTGCTGTGTAAAATCAGCTCTGGTCCCGCCATGTTCATTGATTTGCACAATAGCACCGAGATTTACACCAAAGGTTTGCAAAGCATATTTGCCTACTCTCCAGAATGTCCAGGAGACTCTCAGAAGTCGTGAGAGCTTTCCCAGATTTCAAAGAGTATAGACCAGAGCAATGTGGAAGTTAGTGCAATCTATAGTATACGATATTAGAAGTAGACATCAACAATAAGATTATAGTGCAAATATGCAGTCTAACACAGTGGCAGATGTAAATAAAATGGTGAATTTATTCACATAATACACAATAAAAGATGGGTCTCATGCTGAAGAAACCATCATGGGAATAAGAAATATATAATATACAATACAAATAGTCACGACAATAATAAATGATAATAAAAAATGGGTATTTTGAAAATCAGTAAGTCCAAGCAATAAAAAAGTGCACATGTATCTCTGAATTTGGTTAAATTGAAGAAAATACACTGGAGGAGATTGTAGCCTAACCTGCAGGTAGGTAAATGCCGTATGTGGTGTCCAATTGGTTGCAAAACCCTTTACACAAGTGGTGTCCCTTGGTGTCCAGACAATACTTGCAGCTTAGTGCGATCCACTCAGGGGTTCCTATTATTCCTGTGTCCTTTCGGGGGGGTGAGATGTTAGGATAGACGGCTCACTCGACAATGTTCCTGGTAATCCAATGTGTGCTATTGAAAAATAATCCAGGTTCTATGTGCACTGTGTGTCTAACGCGTTTCCCTGTATCCTACAGCTTCGTCAGAGGCTAAATGCTTTTAGCCCCTGACGAAGCTGTAGGATAGAGGGAAACGCATTAGCCACTCACTGCACATAGAACCCGTATAATAGCAACCCCTACACATTTCAGCATGCCCGGTCACAGTTTTGCTATTTGACCATTCTAAAACTGTTGCAAGGCATGCTGGGATGTGTGGTTCAACAACAGCTGGAGGGACACTTATTGCCCACCCCTGCTATAGAAGGACAGTAGAGATGGAAGCCTTTGAGTCTCATCTTGCTCTTATAATCAGACCCTTACCCAGCAAAGCACCTTTGTAGGTGCACTGTGAGCGTAATAGTTTTGTGTGTGTAATAGAAAGACACACACAAAAGTGCCACATGTAATAAAAACAAACATTCTCACCATTAATTTAGATCCCAGTCAAACACCATTAAAAAAATCATTATGAACATATGCTTCATCCCTGAGCTGTTTGGTCAAAATAGATACTAAAACAGCTATTTCATGATTTCGGTTACCAAGGCTACAGAAATAAGGCTTATGTAATATAACTGCAATATTATGGATGTGCAGAACTTACCTCATTAAACAAAAGTTCTCTCCGCTGCTGCTTTCTGAGATCCATCATTTTTACTGCCACCTGGCGCCCACTGTGCTTCTCCCTAGCAATGCAAACCACTCCAGTAGATCCTTCTCCTATCTTGAGATAATCCTCTAACAGCAAACGTGGATCTCCCTTATCTACCACCATCCGAAGTGCCGTCTTGAACTGCTCATGAGTTACCACCGCTGTACCCGGATTACCCAGTTGGTTTTTGCTGAAAAAGTCCTGACATAAATGAAGATTGGTGGAGCTAGTCTGGATAGGACGGCTACGAGGTGATCCTGCTGGAGAAGGTCTGCAGGGCCGGAGGGGAGATGAACGCTCTGATGGGGTCTCTGCTAGTACCCTGCTAAAGTCAGGAGATAAATGTTCAGGTGGAAGAGAGGCTGCTTTGGTCAAAACTCCCCGTGTAGATGTGGTGCGGTGCTGGAATCCCTGGGTCTAGGAGGAGACACAAGGACAATATAATCAGTGGATGTCATCTGAAACAGATTTTTATTTTAGGAATGTGTTTATTAAAAAGCAAAGTGGTATAATATGGTGAAATTGAAAGGTTACTAAATTAGTTTAAATTCGGGACTCTGGTCCTGATTCAGACATGTTCGCACGCAGCCGTCAGCAGCCAAAGTATGCAAATCCTGCGATCGCTGGCAAGAGATTAGCACGCCCAGTATGCCTTGCCATGCTTTCACGGAATGTATTTAGACGCCCACCAGCCTGTCACAAGACGTCCACTTTCCCTTCATAACACACGTCATCTCCAGGAAGTGTATTAACAATCAGTAACATCCATCGAGTAACATCGGACCCATACGCAGCACTTGTGGCTGACCATGCCCTACCGCAAGCACTGCGAGTGCTACGGAGTTCAGCCATGTGACATGTATGCCAACGATGCTTGCCAACGATTATTCACGCCCCTGAAACGGCATTCAGACACTCCTGCGTTTGCACCACCACACCTCCGTTCCCATCGACTACCCCCTGTCACCACCCACAAATGGCACTTCCTGTCACTCATGCTTGCGGAGCGTCTATGTACAGGGTGCAAAAGCTTCCCAATCGCATGGAGTGGTTTGCGCACACGCACTGCGTCTTATACACATGCACAGATTGCAAACATCGCCAGACTACGTGTGAACGCAGCCTAGCGAACGAGTCTGAATCAGGCCCTCTGTGTACTAGGGATGGACATCGGAAGCCGATGGTTAGCAACCATCGATGTTTCTGATTCGATGGAAGTACTTTTTTCATCAAATACCAGAAATTCGATGGTTGCCAGCCATCAGATGCAGCTTTCCGATACCCATCCAATGGCTGGCTATGAAGGGGAGAGCACACACCACTGCTCTGCATAGCAGAGCAGCAGAAGAATAGATGCCGTGCGCATTTAGGGGGAGTCTGGTGACAGTCTAGCATCTAGGAGAGTGCTGGGAATGCCCCCACAGTGACGTGGGTGGGGGTGCTGTGAGGCCCTGCCCAATTCCCACAGAATCCGCCCCCATTTTGGATGGAAGACTAACCATCGTGATGGTTATACTATCGAATTGTTGCAATGCGATGGCTAGTTGCCATCGCATGATTTGATGTTTTAAGCCCGGCAACCATTCAATGCTGGGCTTCCGATGTCCATCCCTACTGCATATGCGGCCGAAAAAGGGACGTAGACTCACTGGAAGTGGCACTCCCCCATTTTCACAACTCCAGCACTCCCCCATTTTCCGTGACCAGCACCCGGATATGTTGGGCTGCCCCCGGGATTTCATCGCACTGTGAACAGAAGCTACACAGAGCAGCTGTGAGGCTCCCCTCATCCACCGGGACACTGCACTCCGCGGGTGGGACAGTCCGGCTGAGAGCAGGACAGTGGGGAGGCATGCATAAATGGGCATACTGGTGTTGAGACACCTTTATCTTTGGACCACCTCTGAACTCTAAATTAAAGGGAACTTATTCTACACCTCTATTAACTGTATGCACCGGTTTGTTTTTTAACCCATATATTAGTATTACACTATTTGTGCTTTCTGTTCACTTTTTCTGCTTTGGAAATACACTACAGGCCCCAACCATCCTCCAGACCTCATTTTATTCAGGCCCCTGTATTGCAGCATGGTTTGTCCGATACAAAGTTACTTGCTCTCTTTTGCTTTGCCCCAGAGCATTTCTTCAAAGCAAGTTTGCCAATCTGTGAGTGATCAGATGTGATCTGTTAGTGCAGGAATTCACTCCTACCATGGCACACTATAAATAAAGCGTAGTGGAACTATTTAGTCAAGTATAAAAAAAGCACAGTTATTTATTTTATATTATTCAGCTTTGGAATACACAGCCTGTGATACATGTGGTGAAGCAATTGGAAGATAAGCATGGCAGCACTCTTGTGGCTCTGACCTCCAATCTCAGACACGATTACTGCAGCATTGTGCCATTGTGTTTCTACCACATAGAGCTACTGTACAGACCTTGAATTTCAGATACTTTGCCAAGACCTTATAACCATTACATGACAGAGCTACTGCTAGGCATATTGCCCATGCCTCCATTGCATACAATGTCATATTGCATATGGTTTCAATTCATACAAACAAGTAATTACATGTACATGCATTAATGCAAGCTTTGTTTGCATCACTGCTGCCTTCATACAAAATATAAATGTTGTACTGGTCCACATGTCAGCCCAATGTGGCTATAAGCATACTGCATGCTACTAGGCTGCTGAGCTATACACTGCATGTGACAGCGATCTCACCGGCTGCTGCAGGGAGATATTACTGTAATGTGTGCGGATGGCAGCTGGAAGGAATGTGGATGGGACAAATCTGTTACTAATATACTACATCATTTTCTGCTGCCAGTTAATGCTATCCAGAGACACATCACAGTATACTCACTGTGCAGTTATAGACACCTTCCTATTAAACCATGCTGTATGCTAAAGGGCTTCTCTAATATCCGCCTGATCTACAATTGTGCTGGCATAGAAAGAATATGTATATGGACTGATCCATAGTGATAAATATACCTGAGTTTTATCACTTTAGTCTTGGCAATTACAGCCCATCCAAACACTGAGCAATCTAGATACGACGGTGCATTCTCTAGGAATCACAGCCAGTTTGCCAGAAGCATCATGCTTAATTATTGTCAATTACTTTTTATTGTATTTTTGTTGTATTATACATTTGTTTTTATCATACTGATTATATAATCAAATGAAAACTGGATCATATAGATTATATATATATATATACACACACACACACACACACACATCCATGAAAGTATAAAAATAAGAAAGTCTAAATTCTTTCTTTCTGCAATCTGTGGCGCCACCTATTGTCTCTTTTTAAAACATACTGGATGCCAGTCTTTCATTAGATATAGTAATAGGTATTTGTGGGTGATTAAGCCAGGAAATTATGGGTTTATTATTCAACACTGATAACCTATTTTTCCATAATTGTCACTGCTTCCTGCTAATTATCAAAATGATTTCCGCAGAGATATTATTGATTTCATATGTGGTTCCTTTGATTTTGGAGTTTACTGCGTCCCTATAGCCTATTATGGGGACTGTGGAGTATTTCCAATTTATCATACTGCGATAACACCATCTCATATCGTTATGTATAACTAAAGGTGCATACACATGGTCAGATTTTCCTTCAGATCTGTACAATAACGATTTTAAAAATCGTTCAATCGTTCATATCTGAAGGAAAATCTGACATATCGGATATGTTTGACAGATGAACAATGGGCCTGATTCAGACCCACTCGCGAGCGGCTGTCCGCTCGCAAGTGGGTCGATGTTCTGCACTGAGCATGCGCACGACGGAGGGAGCTCCGTCGTGCGCATGCGCCAGACGCAACGAGCGAAGGTTTTTCCTTCGCTCGTAGTGTCTCTTCAAAGGGGGCGTGCTGTCGATGTTGACTGACAGCACGCCCCCTTTGGTGGGCGTGCCGGGAGCGTGCCTCCCTGACGGGGGCGTTCCCACGGGAACGCCTCCCGTCACAAGCCGGCCCACTGACATCACTAGTGATGTCAGTGGGAGTGATTTTGGCTCTGATAGAGCCAAAATCACTCCGAGCCTTGTGGCTGAAAAACTCAACCACAGGCTTTTGTACGCAGTTTCGATGGTCGCGATGGTCAAGACCATCCCGGCCATCAAACTGCACGCTCGTATAGCCTGTGGGTGGTGACCCACAGCTATACGAGCGTCCAGGAGGACGCTCCATTTTCATGGAGGGCGGCCCTCATTCAGAGCGTGCGCTCTGCTCAGAGCGTACGGCTCTGAATGAGGGCCAATGTGCGTTCCCGATGGTCAGATAACGATATCTGACATCTGATGTGTTTGCAGTCAGATTTGGACGATTCCATTCATTTTAATACAGGCAAAAATCATCCAATCGTTAAAATCGGTGGTAAATCGTTCATCTGACATATTTGACAGTGTGTATGCACCATAAGTCCCACAGACATCTGGACTGTTCTGCAATGTACTGTGAAACCTTCTCTCGTACATGCACAGAATGAAAAAAGTGGAAAACTTACTGGGCTGGCACTTACCTGTATGGAGATGAAGTCAAATGGACATGCATGGGCTCTCTGCATGCACACTAATTTACTCTAACATCTTCATACAAGAAGCCTTTTGGCAGAGCATTATGCTGCAGGTGAAGGCTATTTAAAACATTGCGAGGCTGATCTGTGAATAAATTTTCTGTATATACTGTTTTGCACCAAAAGGACTCAAAGCGCTTTACAGAATTCATAAACATAATGCAGTGGTTTAGATTTGGAGCGTGCGTCGTCAGCACATACTACTGACATATGAGGCTGATAATGACAGAAGAGGCACATACTGACAAATGAGGCTCATACTGCTGCTGTCAGATGAAGCAGATACTGACAAATGAGGCTCATACTGCTGCTGTCAGATGAAGCAGATACTGACAAATGAGGTGCATACTGACAGATGAGGCTCATACTACTGACAGATGAGGCTAATATTGACACTTGGGGCTCATACTACTGACAGATGAGGCTCATACTGCTGACAGATGAGGCTAATATTGACACTTGGGGCTCATACTGCTGACAGATGAGGCTAATATTGACACTTGGGGCTCATACTACTGATAGATGAGGCGCATACTGACAGATGAGGCTCATACTGCTGACAGATGAGGTGCATACTGACAGATGAGGCTCATACTGCTGACAGATGAGGCTCATACTGCTGACAGATGAAGCTGATACTGACAAATGAGGTACATACTGACACAGATGAGGCTAATAATGACACTTGGGGCTCATACTACTGATATATGAGGCTTGAGGCTAATAATGACACTTGGGGCACATACTACTGATATATGAGGCTTGAGGCTAATAATGACACTTGGGGCGCATACTGACAGATGAGGCACATACTACTGACATATGAGGCTGATAATGACGGATGAGGCGCATACTGATAGATGAGGAACATACTGACAGATGAGGCACATACTACTGACATATGAGGCTGATAATGACGGATGAGGCGCATACTACTGACATATGAGGCTGATAATGACATATGAGGCTGATAATGACAAATGAGGCTCATACTGACAAATGAGGCTCATACTACTGACATATGAGGCTGATAATGACAGATGAGGCTGATAATGACAAATGAGGCTCATACTGACAGATGAGGCACATACTACTGACATATGAGGCTGATAATGACAGATGAGGCTGATAATGACAAATGAGGCTCATACTGACAGATGAGGCACATACTACTGACATATGAGGCTGATAATGACAGATGAGGTGCATACTGACAAATGAGGCTCATACTGACAGATGAGGCACATACTACTGACATAGGAGGCTGATAATGACGGATGAGGCTCAAACGGCTGACAGATGAAGCCGATACTGACAGATGAGGCTGATAATGACAGATGAGGCGCATACTGACAGATGAGGAACATACTGACAGATGAGGCACATACTACTGACATATGAGGCTGATAATGACAGATGAGGCGCATACTGACAAATGAGGCTGATAATGACAGATGAGGCTCATACTGCTGACAGATGAAGCCGATACTGACAAATGAGGCGCATACTGACACAGATGAAGCTGATAATGACAGATGAGGCTAATAAATACTGCTGACAGATGAGGCTCATACTACTGACAGATGAAGCAGATACTGACAGATGAGGTTCATACTACTGACAGATGAGGCTCATACTGCTGACAGATGACGCTGATACTGACAAATGAGGCTGATAATGACAGATGAGGCTCATACTGCTGACAGATGAGGCCGATACTGACAAATGAGGCGCATACTGACACAGATGAGGCTGATAATGACAGATGAGGCGCATACTGCTGACAGATGAAGCTGATACTGACGAATGAGGTGCATACTGACAGATGAGGCTCATACTACTGACAGATGAGGTGCAAACTGACAGATGAGGTGCATACTGCTGAGAGATGAGGCGCATACTGCTGAGAGATGAGGCGCATACTGCTGAGAGATGAGGCTCATACTGCTGACAGATGAGGCGCATACTGACAGATGAGGCGCGTACTGCTGACAGATGAAACTGATACTGACAAATGAGGTGCATACTACTGACAGATGAGGCTCATACTACTGACAGATGAGGCTAATATTGACACTTGGGGCTCATACTACTGACAGATGAGGCTCATACTACTGACATAGGAGGCTGATAATGACAGATGAGGCGCATGCTGACAAATGAGGCTGATAATGACGGATCAGGCTCAAACGGCTGACAGATGAAGCCGATACTGACAAATGAGGCTGATAAATGACAGGTGAGGCTCATACTGCTGACAGATGAAGCCAATACTGACAAATGAGGTGCATACTGACACAGATGAGGCTGATAATGACAGATGAGGCTAATAAATACTGCTGACAGATGAGGCTCATACTACTGACAGATGAGCACAAATGAAAAATAAACTGCGCTCAGCTAAAAATGGTTATGACACGTAAATGATGTTTGCACATTAATTGTACGGATCAGTATCTAACAAGATGTGACACTACACATATTCTTAATCTCCGTGATATTAACATAGTTAAGCGAACAGAGAATGCAGAAAAATCCTACCACACCATACTGATATTGACCTGTTTATGCTACTGAAAATAAATAAGTAAGTTGGTACATGATTGGATATTTAATGAAAAATAAATAAAATTAAAATATATTAAAGTAGAACAAAAGAGAGACTATTGCATAAATGGAATAGTCACCATGTAAATCCAAATGATATGAAAATCAAAGTATAAATTGCACACATAAAACAGAATATGTAAAAGTTCCCAATTATCAGATTGGCGTAAATAAAGTTAAATGTTGCAGAGGAGATCAGTTGCAGAATCCGCTAGTCATAAATGGAGGAAAATCCTGGTAAGTCAATATTATGCATATGTCAAATCCCGGAAAAGATCACAAGGAGGTTTTCCTGGTAGGTGGATGAGATGGGGAAATGTGGGGAAAAATTCTAGTATGTAGAACGGGGATGGTACCCCAGATACCAAGCGAAGCGATTATAAGAATGAGGTCCTCTTTATCACACAGTATTCAAAACAAGCTAGAGAGGTGAGGCGGATTCTGAACAAGCATTGGCATATATTACTTGGGGATGACGTATTGGCCAAACACCTACCTCCAAACCCCAGACTAATCTATAAGAAGGCACCGGACCTAAGGAAGAAAATAGTACGTAATCACATTCCACCTAAGACAAACTACCATAGACGGTGCAAGTAACAACGGGTTTTATCACTGTGGTACATGCCTTGGCTGCACCAATTATGGGTACAGAACAACCGAGCCCACTATGACCTTCACATCATGCACAACAGGAAAAGAATATCCCATAAGGAGTAGGATCACATGTAACACCAAAGGGGTCATCTACCTATTAGAGTGTACCTGCAAAAAACAATACGTAGGGAGGACCCCTAGACCATTGAAAATCCGCATTAGTGAACATGTCAGAAATATTAAGAGAGGAGTGGAGGAGCATAATTTATTAAATCACTTCATAATCCATCACAAAAGTAATCCAAAATCACTTAAATTTATAGGCTTGGAACAAGTGAAATACAATTGGAGAGGTGGCGATTTTGATCACACGATTAATACTAGAGAACTAGAATGGATTTATGAACTCAAAACATTCGCCCCCCGAGGACACAATTTAGATAATGAGATCAAATCTATTATATGCAAGAACAATAAATGAGATCTCTATATAGTCTATTAACAAGAGGCATAACGATGCTAATTACGGCCCTACATGTAATAACCTCACTACAGAAAATGAAGATGGATATGTCTACATTTCCATCATACACCATCTACCACCCTGGTATTGATCATGACAATCCACTATATTTATCTAATTTTATCTTCATTTGGTATATTTTGATTTTTCTTTAAAAACATTTTATTTTCCTTTTTGTTATACATATCTTCTTGCTGTATACATTTGTATTCCATTATTTTTTATGGTCCATATTTTGTGTCAGATCAAAGCACCAAGGTCCATATTCCACACTTTTCCACTAAGATCATTGAGACCCTCCCACTGGGCTATGACCTATTACAAGAGGACCTTCCCCTATTTAAACCCAGGAGCAACGAGACCATTCACTCCTTGAAAAAGGCCTGAAAGGCAGAAACGCGTTGGAGACACTGAGACATTGAAATTTTGCTAATACCATTGGAGATTTGTTGCATAAGACTGCTGCATAAAGATCCACTAAGCCGCGGCTCGATCACCACCACGTGACCACTACCCGGAAGTAAGGGGACGGAGGAGAAGATTGTATACGCGCGCATCCCAGTCAGCGCTGCCACACGAGGAGAATTACGCGAGACTGCAAGCAAGAATCGGCCGGAGGAAGGAGCGGACAACGGCGAGATACAGGAAGGTAAGTCTCCAGTGAGGAGGGGTATATGGTAACCGGCTTCACCTAGCACAAGCCATAACATCCCTCCCCACCAACGTATTAGACACTCCGTGGGGCAATGCTGGCGAGCGCCTGGGATCAGACGTTCTACTAGCAGTTGCCAGAGGAGTGCCATGCTGTTTGAGATTAACCCCTCACTTGCCGACTAGTCCGTACTCCCTCCTCAAGAAGTCTACCCCGGCATCTCTATACCAACACCTGGACTGTACTGTTAGGTATCAGCGGGACGCAGCTGGTACCATCCCCGTTCTATATACTAGAATTTTTCCCCACATTTCCCCATCTCATTCACCTACCAGGAAAACCTCCTTGTGATCTTTTCCGGGATTTGACATATGCATAATATTGACTTACCAGGATTTTCCTCCATTTATGACTAGCGGATTCTGCAACTGATCTCCTCTGCAACATTTAACTTTATTTACGCCAATCTGATAATTGGGAACTTTTACATATTCTGTTTTATGTGTGCTATTTATACTTTGATTTTCATATCATTTGGATTTACATGGTGACTATTCCATTTATGCAATAGTCCACTTTTGTTCTACTTTAATATATTCTAATTTTATTTATTTTTCATTAAATATCCAATCATGTACCAACTTACATATTTATTTTCAGTAGCATAAACAGGTCAATATCAGTATGGTGTGGTAGAATTTTTCTGCATTCTCTGTTCGCTTAACTATTTTAATATCAGGGAGATTAAGAATATGTGTAGTGTCACATCTTGTTAGATACTGATCCGTACAATTAATGTGCAAACATCATTTACGTGTAATAACCATTTTTAGCTGAGCGCAGTTTATTTTTCATTTGTGCTTATCTGTTCAGGGATTGAGTCAGTTACCCCAAACCGCAGCTCGCTTAACTTGGATAGTCCCCAGTGTTTCAGTGCGCTAGTATTCCCTCTTTTGTTGTACTGACAGATGAGGTGCATACTGCTGACAGATGAAGCAGATACTGACCGATGAGGTGCATACTGCAGACAGATGAGGCTCATACTACTGACAGATGAGGTGCATACTGCAGACAGATGAGGCTCATACTACTGACAGATGAGGCTCATACTACTGACAGATGAGGCTTATACTGCTGACAGATGAGGCGCATACTGCTGACAGATGAGGCACATACTGCTGACAGATGAAGCTGATACTGACAGATGAGGCTTATACTGCTGACAGATGAGGCTCATACTACTGACAGATGAGGCTCATACTACTGACAGATGAGGCTTATACTGCTGACAGATGAGGCGCATACTGCTGACAGATGAGGCACATACTGCTGACAGATGAAGCTGATACTGACAGATGAGGCTCATACTACTGACAGATGAGGCTCATACTACTGACAGATGAGGCACATACTGCTGACAGATGAGGCGCATACTGCTGACAGATGAGGCGCATACTGCTGACAGATGAGGCACATACTGCTGACAGATGAAGCTGATACTGACAGATGAGGCTCATACTACTGACAGATGAGGCTCATACTACTGACAGATGAGGCAGATAATGATAGTTAAGACTCATACTACTGTACTGACAGATGAGGCGCATACTGACACAGATGAGGCCGATACTACTGACAGATTAAGCTGATACTGACAAATGAGGTACATACTGACACAGATGAGGCTGATAATGACACTTGGGGCTCATACTACTGATATATGAGGCTTGAGGCTGATAATGACAGATGAGGCGCATACTGACACAGATGAGGCTGATAATGACAGATGAGGCGCATACTGACACAGATGAGGCTGATAATGACAGATGAGGCGCATACTGACACAGATGAGGCTGATAATGACACTTGGGGCTCATACTACTGATATATGAGGCTTGAGGCTGATAATGACAGATGAGGCGCATACTGACACAGATGAGGCTGATAATGACAGATGAGGCGCATACTGACACAGATGAGGCTGATAATGACAGATGAGGCGCATACTGACAGATGAGGCTGATAATGACAGAGCGCATACTGACAGATGAGGCTGATAATGACAGAGCGCATACTGACAGATGAGGCTGATAATGACAGATAGAGCGCATACTAACAGATGAGGCCGATACTACTGACAGATGAGGCGCATACTGACACAGATGAGGCTGATAATGACAGATGAGGTGCATACTGACACAGATGAGGCTGATAATGACAGATGAGGTGCATACTGACACAGATGAGGCTGATAATGACAGATGAGGTGCATACTGACACAGATGAGGCTGATAATGACAGATGAGGTGCATACTGACACAGATGAGGCTGATAATGACAGATGAGGCGCATACTGACACAGATGAGGCTGATAATGACAGATGAGGCGCATACTGACACAGATGAGGCTGATAATGACAGATGAGGCGCATACCGACAGGTGACTTGTTTGAGGTTTTGTTTTGGCTCCATCTGGAACACAACTAGTTTGGACGTGTTGTCAGGACCTGCATGCTGTAGTATACTGTGCTAGGTAAGACAGCCCCGTTTAGTGTAAGGGGGAATCATAATGGAAAAATGGAAACTATTCAGTACAGTACCAGGCTGCAGCTACAATATCGCTGCCATTCACTGATAAGGACATAGAGAATGGGCTGGCACTCAAACTGCTTCAAACCCTGTATTCATTTAGGTCTAGGCTAAGATAGTGAATTACTTTTAATTAGCCTTGATATATAATGAATCTAATCATAGCTTACACACTTGCAAGACCCATTAACCTTTAAAAAAATTTCATAAGTAGTAATTAAGCTCCATTTAAGAAACAGTGTAATTACTGAATATGTTGATAATGACTGATCTAATAGTAATGGTAATTACATTAACCTTGATCTATGTCTGGGAATCCAGCATCAATGCTTGCAGTGTCCGGTCAAACTAGGTACATTCAGTGCCTATTTCAAGATTATGTGAATATCTGACATAAATGAAACTACAAGGCCTTGAGGTCTTATCTGTTCTCCAGAGTGTTAATTAACAACACAGCTGCACATGCCCAGAGAAATCCTTCACTGTATAAGTTGATTTATGCCTCCAAATAACAGAATTCAAACAATTCAAGGTCATGTGCTTTTACTCCTCTCAAACTAAATTGATTTTTGAGGCATCCAGAGGAGGAATACTTTGTACAAATGGAGACTCTTCAACCTGCCTCAACTGGAAAGACACAGCAGCCACCTGCCTGCCTGTCTGTACTGGTAGACGTGAGGCCCCACACAGAATGTCTTCCCTTAGGATATATCTATACAGGGCAATAACAACAGTGCATTTTTCTAGCCGTCTCTGACATGCAGGAGGTGAATCCCACAAGCGGGTTTGAAATGTCCTGTCCTGTAATGCATCAGTTTATGTTTGCACAGAATGAGAAAAGTGGGTGAAATAAAACCAACAGCAAATAACAGGCAGCAGTGTTGTCACAGTTATATAGTTTCTCAATGACACCAATCAGACACTGGGCTGCTCTTTATCGTTTATCAGCAGACTGGGAAGCGCTAAACCGGATTCAGTAATAAATGTATACAAGAAATGAAATGAAGTGGTAATAACCCTAGTTATGGATGATATCGTAAAAAGTTAATATAGGACTCTCAGAACTCTTTGTATTCTTACTGCAAATATCAGAGAGAGAGAGAGCGCACGAGAGAGAACACGAGAGAGAACGAGAGAGCGCGCGAGAGGATTAATTTAGATTTTCAGCCATGTTCTTTTCGGTTGGTGCAGTTTTGGTTCATCTAATGCAGTTAAATTTATGGTTTACAGTGGGTTCCCAATATCTATACATAGTATAGAATAATGTCCCCGGTACTGTAGGTGTCTGTCTGTACAGGCTAGTCCCCGTTCTCGGCGTACACTGGGCTTACCCAGCTCTCCGGCAGCTGCTGGGGAAGCCCACAGCCTCTCTCCCCTGCCTCTCTTGTGGCTGCAGTGCTCGGTGACACCAAAATAACAGAAGCAGCTCACACAGTGCGGCCTGCACCCCCCTAGTGACGCCAGTGGGTTTAGGTGTATGAAACATTAATGTATAACAGTAGGGAGCCGAGCAGCGACTATTTTAGTGAAGCAAGTCAATGAAAAAAAAAACGTCCGAGCGCTTTCTTGGCTTACGTTGCCTAGACCGTTAAAGATATATCACAACGATGGACTTTATTTTATACCATGTAGAGATTGATACATATTATCTGGTTTCTCCACAAAAATTGATCCACGCTTTTATTACCATTCCTGTTTCATTTATGTGAAAAATGCTTCTTTAATTTCAAACAAGTTCAATTCCTGGTAAGAGGCTGCTTTGGCATGTAATAAATAAAGCCCAGGGACAGACACTTATCTTGGCTGGAGTTGACCTAAGTGGAGACTGTTTTGCTCATGGACAACTTTAAATGGCCCTTTTGCATGTAAAAACTAAGGGGTCTATGTACAGGATGTAGTGATGAGACTGGCAGGCACGATGCCGCCAGTCTCAATACCTATATCGAAATCCTGACAAGGGAATTAAGATAGGTCGTCAAAATACAGACGCCTATCTTAATCCCGACGCCGGAGTGCTGAAGGACGCCAGTCCGAACGAGTTAAGTCCGGGGCGCCTTTAGTGTTAGCCACAGGCAGGGGGGGGTTGGGGGGGGTTAAGCACCCCCCCGTGAGGGTTAGGTTTAGGGTGCGGTAAGGGGGGTTTAGGCACCCCCCAGGGGGAGGTTAGGGTTAGGCACTAGGCAGGGAGTTTAGGCACCACTAAGTGAGGGTTGGGGGGGAGGGGCAGGGATAGGGTACTTACCTGCCCTGTCAGGATCTTCTCCCTTCGGGCTGCCGGCGTCGGGACTTCATACCCATTCACTATGTACTAAGCCTTGGAGAGAGATAAACTGGACGGAGATGAAGTACCAACCAATCAGCTCCTAACTGACTTTACAGGCTGTGTTTGAAAAATGATAGTTAGGAGCTGATTGGTTGGTACTTTATCTCCAATCACTTTATCTCTCTCCAAGGCGGAAATACGACTAATGTTGACTACAAGGCAATTTTATAAGACCATAGTTAAAAAAAAAACCTATCACTGTAAATTTAAAATGGCTCCCATGCAAAGCCGGGACGGGTCGTTAGTAAACAGAGAAAAAAAGACTAGCCTGTATCACGTTGATTTGTTTGTGCCAAAATTGGCTACATCTTATATTACAAACAAAAAAAGTACATAAACACAGTAATGGTCATTGTTCAAATTACAATGTTCAAGTTTGAAATTTACATGGAAACCACTGCAGACACCGCTTGCCTGTCTGTATGTAAATACAAAGAAGCTCACACATGTTTGAACTTCTTTACCATGCTCAAATTTAGCCGAAAATGTTTTAGCCCATTAAAATGACAGAACTTATAGCAATTGTTTTTTTTTTTTGTTTTTAGCCTCAGAGACGTTTTGACCATCATTTTTGCATATTTTAAAGTAGGAAATTACAACTTACTCAAGTGGCAGACGACATAATCACACTATGCAGTGTATGTAGAGTTGAATGCAAGTTTGCTATAATTGCTCCTCAATTACATGCTTGGAAAAAAAAGTGTGTATTTGCTGGTATGCCAAGTTACTTTTCTCTGCGGTCAGATCCCCCTCCCCCATCCATCTTCCCCATCTGTAGTCCTAGTCATCATTAGTGGGCATTTGCAAGAGCCCTGTACCAGGTGCACCTTAAAACAAGGGCAATTACGCGTGCACATTGCTCTATTTAGACACTAATTCTATCGACATAGAACTTCTCCTAATGATGATGCGCCAAGTGTAGGTGTGAGAGTTGTGTATGTCAGCACCGCACCATTGAATATTTGATAAATATAATCCCCGAAACGGGTATTTATTTGACTCAACTATTAAGTATCCCCCTGATGTATTAAGGAGGGACCGCAGCAGGTATCTCAGATACCTGCTGTGATCCCTCCATTACCGCTGGCAGCCGCCTCCCCCATAGGTTTCTATAGGGGATGCAATGCTGCCAGATTTTCCAATATCGGGAATGCGACGCATTCCCGATATTGGCCCCCTCAGCTAACACCATCTAAAGATGGCATTAGCCGCTGTAGCCTACGGGCTACCACCACATAATTAGCCGGCAGAACCCTCCCCTGGCAATTGCACCAGTCACCGGACAGCGCAGCAGCCCTGGCACTGGCTGCCAGCTCTCCGAGCACATCGCAGGGATGGGCTGCTATCGGAGCCCCTATCCTTGCATGTGCCGGATGATGCATCCGGACGATATGATCACATATTGCAATGCGATCATGGGCGGTACTGACATGCCCAGATCGCATTGCAAGTGCGATCATTAATAAATGGGGGCCACAGTGTGAAAACATACAACTTGTTGATAAACCACAGTAACTCAGCTTGTAGTGACATTCTGTTTCCTTAAAAAAAAAAAAAAAAAATCCTGTTACAATTATTTGTGTTTCTGTTACCGCGTCACTCTTCATTAGGCAAATGCAGGGGGGTTTCCAGTTGCCTCCACAGCCTACACCATGACCACAATATAAATAGTAATATATAGTAATATAATAGAATATTACTAGTGCTGAATGTTCTTCTCAGTATCACACATTAAATAATTAGCACCACCTGTGGATCTTTTATCATATACACCTGTGCACCAAGTAGGAGATCTGGAAAACATGCACTGTTAGGGGTGCACTACTATAGACCATCAATAGGAATAATAATTAATACTGTATAATAATACACTATCCAGTGCATAAGGAGACCGATATGTACTTAAATATCCAGGGCAGTGCTAGGTTCTCCTGCTGCTTCCCCCAGACTCCCGGACTTGCTCCAATGCTCTGGAAAGGTGCTCACATCTTAAATATAAACATTGAGCTCGGGCAGGATGGCCCTACTGCCACATTTAATGGCTTACTGTGATCGCTGGTCCTGTATATGCTGGAATTATGACACACAATACACTTTGTATGACGCATATTAAAGCTAGATAAGTGCTAATTATGCCCTTTTCATGGACTGACCACACTCTAAAATCAAGCATTTGGACCCCCCCCTACCTCCCTAGAAATCCTGCATTTGTCACTGCTCTTCTGGCTTAATTATGCAAACCTCTGTTTTGGCCATAAAGGTCAAAGGAGTCCATGCACTCCCGACTAAGGGGCGTGGGTTCAATTTGTGTTTAGCATTAGGGCTAAAGAAATACTAAAGTCATAGCTGATATTGGGGGTCTCATGTGGCTAGGGATGGCCATCGATCATTAGAAATGATCCATGGTTTATGGCCAATGTTGAATACTTTAACATCAATGGCAAAGTACCAATGGTATATTTTTTTCTGGATGGGACTGAGCTTAGCCCCGCCCCCTAGCACCGGCTAAGCCCCGTCCCTGTTTTTGATTGGCCCACAGACCACCGTTCCGCACCACAGCGGTGGCCATCGAGGGTGTCTAATGATCGATGGTTCACCATAGATGGTTTGTGTGTCATCGATGGTAATCACCAAAGGACACCCCTCCGATGGCCATCCCTACATGTGACTCGTCCATATATGCCGGACGGGGAGGAAGCAGATGGGTGTGGCGTATGTGCAGAAATCACATGCCGAAGGTCGCACCTCCATGGAGAGCCGCTGGGTCCTAGTGCCCGGAGGCTGCTGTGTGTGATAACAGAGGCAGCACAGAGCACGCCTCCAACACTGCACAGTGCAGCAGTGTGCTCTGGCTAGGAAAGGGCAGGGTGGCTGAGAGAGAGGTGCCCCTACCTTTATGTTGCTTTGGTAGCGGTGATCGTTATGACTTCACAGCACTGAGATCCAAGTTCAGTTCCCAGTAATGGCCCATTGGCGTGGAGTTTGTATGTTCTCCCCGTGTTTGCAGGAGTTTCCCCAGGGTGCTCCAGTTTCCTTCCACACTCATATTAGTAGTTTAATTGGCAGCTGACAACAAAATTATCCCTAGTGTATAGGTTTGTCCATGCGATAGGGAATATAGGGGGATATATAATAACGCGTTATCTTCTTGTTATCACTCGTTACGTTAAATGGTACTCTAACTAATAAGCTTCTAACTGTCATTTTTCAAACACATGACAGTTAGGAGCTGATTGGTTGGAGCACCGTTTGAGATTAGTAACAAGTAATAACATGAATATCACTCATTATTAAATATGCCCCATAGATTGTAAATTCCACTGGGTCAGTGCTGTATGTGGTGATAAATAAATAAATACAATTATTCCTTAAATAGTACTATATTGGGCAAACCATTCAATTAGAATGCACTGAGAGTAATAGTCAGATGCAGATTCACTATTCTCTATATATTCCATAATTGAAAACTAGGATTATTTTGGCCTTGCTCTGTTGCCTATTCATGCTATGACCAAATCTACACTGACCAAGCAAATGTGTAACAAATGTTGATAAAGTGGACCGTTGGTAGGTGACCAATAAGCAATGCCAAGCAGTGGCAGCCAAAGCCAATAACATTTGTTCATTAAGCAGTAAGACAAATAAGAAATTGTGTAATGAATGTATTATCTTGCATCTACATAAGCACAACACAAGGTCACACCTAGAATATGTATATTCTGGCCTGACAATTTTAATAGGCAGTATTGTAGAAAGTGCAGGAACAGCAACCAAATGCCTGTTTATGTTTAGTCAAGAATATTGGTGGTTTGGGTTGCGGTTAAATTACCGCCGCCCGGAATGCTGGCCATCAGAATCCCGATGGCGGAAGGCTGACCTAGGACTAAATATGGGCGTTGAAATGCCGACGCCTATCTTTAGCCCCACGCCGATATCCCGACACCCCAAACGAGGGAAGCCGGGGAGAGTTAGCTTGTAGCCGCGGAGGGGAGGGAGAGTTAGGTTTAGACACCCCCGGGGGAACAGGGTTAGGCACCCCCTGGGGAGGGTTAGGCTACGGGAAAGGGAGGGATAGGCACCCCTGAGGGGAGGTTAGGGATAGGCACCCCCCGGGAGGGTTAGCTTTAGGGTGCAGAAAGAGTGGGTTAGGTTTAGACACTCCCAGGGAGGACATAGGGTTAGGCACCACTGGGAAGAGGTTAGGGTTAGACACCCCTAAGGGAAAGTTAGGGGGGGGGGGGGAGAGGGTGGGGTTAGAGCACTTACCGGCCGCTGTTGGGATATCCTTCCTTCCGGCGTCGGTATGAGAACCGGCGGCTATTCAGCAGTCGGTATTTCAAACCAATTCCGGTGGTTTGCCATGCGTGACTAATAAGGACAATACAAAAAGCTCCTTCCAGTATTTATTATTATTATTAGGTTTTTACAAAAAGACAAGGGGCCAAATGTAACAGGGTGAGAGTTTAGATAATGTGAGAGTTTAGCAGTAACCTCACACACTTTTTATACTCTGCCAATGTAATAGAGTCTGAGAACAGGCAAACTCACATGTTTTTAGATTTAAGAGCTTTTTTCTTATCAGAGCATACTCGCTGGGATGTGCATGGGGTGTGGAGCAGTCAAGTAGGCAGTACAGGGACCGGCATTGTAAAATAGGGCGAGACCACATTGATGCGATTCAGCAAGAATCATGTCAACAAGCCGTCCGGACTGCTCACCTGACATGGGTCAGTCCAGAACTCTGAGATAACTTGGTCACCCTGGAGATACTATATATACACAATATGTTCTGTTATACCCCAGCTAGGGTTTGAGAAATCTATCAATAGATTGGCTGTCCATCATCATTCCACGCTATTCCCATGTAACTGGAATGTGTTTTTATACACTTTTTTTTTTTAATCATTATAGACAGGCCAGGTGGCCTGGTGGTGATTAACCCTTGCACACTCACGTGCACTGCACACAAACACTGCTGTACAGTCTTCTGAGATTGCCACAAAGAGGAGGATTATGTCATGGGAAAACCAGCATAAACAAACAACTTAGGTGCAATATTAAGAAAAACAATCATACCTTTATCTGTACTGCTGAGGCGGGGATTTCTGAACTCCTTCCATTGCTGGAGGGCACAAAACCACTCCGTAACTGTCCGTGTTTTGTAACACTCTCTGCAGACTTTGGCACAGAGCCCTCTTCTAGCAGTGTCTCATGAGATAATTGTCTTCTTTTTGTATGTGTATCCAGCTCAAAGCTATGCCCTCCACCAAAGTTCTTATGCAAGCTGCCAAGAGGTGTTTTGGTCTGAGCAACACGGTCAACTGTATCCTGAAAATCCCCCGGATCCAAAGACTTTGCTTTACAAACAGAACCATTTGGCTTAGATGGGCTATCCTCTATAGGCTTATAGTCCGGCCACATGGTCTGCCTCCTACTGGCCTTAGAGCTCCCATTACAGTTAATATACTTGTCAGAAATGTTCTGCTCTGGAATGATAAACTGTCCATTGTTTGGCCTCTCTTCGCCAAGAACCCCCAAAGATTGAGCTCTCCGTCTTGTTAAAGGGCTCCGTCCTCTCAGAGTGTTGGAACTGGTCACAGAAAGTTTCTGAATGTCAATTAGTATCCCTGATATGTATCCTTCCAATCCAATGGTGCTTCCACGAACAACAGTCTGCACAGAATATATACAACAAAACTACATTTAGACCAAATACAGCACTTTATTACTTACAAATAATGTCTTTGTTGAATATGTAAAGTATTTAACCTTGTATATGCCCTGGGCAACTCATTTGCGCTGCTCGCCACAAAGGGAATGAGAGCAAAAAATAGGAGTCATTGATCCTTAGTATGATAGTGCATGGGTGTTTATTTTTAATCAAACCGAGTGGTATCAATATAAGGACAACACTGAAAGACAGTGTTTCCCAGCCTTGGTCCTCAAGGCACACTAGCAGTCCAGGTTTTGAGGATATCATGCTTGTTTACATGTACATTGAGTACTAATTAAGGGCCTGATTCACTACTGATCGCAACTGCAATAGCGATTACACACGCAGTCTCACTGCGATAACATGCTAATCCATTGCGAGGACGCCCACTTTACTTACCACACATCCATAATGTTTAGTAAGACTGCGAAACCATCGGTACAATCGAGAACCATCGTAGCCTCACGCACCCTTGCACAAGCCCTGACCTTACTCAAAAATTGCTAAGTTCATCGCACGCTATGAGTACTCAGGCTGTGTATGGCATCGCAGTGGATAATTTATGCATGCCCCTGCAATGGCATTCAAACGCACTGGCATGCCTGTGTTTCACCAACCATCTCCCCTCACCACCCACAAACGGCACTTCCTGTCAATCACACTGCAATGGGTCTGCATTGTGCACTGCGATCACAGTCCCGATCACAGTGGCCGCATTGCGCACTGCGATGCATACACATGCTTAGTACGCAACAATTGGTGGATTGCGTGTGTAATCACAGTTGCGATCCGTATTGAATCAGTTCCTAAGTCAACTGTGCTCAAGTATGGCTATCCTTAAAACCTGGTCGTCAGTGTACCTTGATGAACGAGATTGGGAAACATTTCTGCAAGATAACAGGATGAAAGGTCTTAAAACCATTTTAAGTTTTTCGAAGTCCATTGTACCATACTTACCAGACCATATGTAACCTGCTTGAACATGTATAGAGATTAATAATTGTTTGAAAAACGATATGGCAATTCACCAGTTATAGAAAGCACCACCTATAAGAAGTGCGAGATCAGCTCGTTTTCTCCAAGCCCTGAGCAATCCCCCCGGGTGACGAATGTGAACGGGAGCCAGGGAGGCTGTTTGTCCGCATTGTTTTTCAGAGTTTGCTGTTTAAATGTGCACTTTTGTTGATACACTTCATAGTTTATCTTTATTAGTTAATATTTGTAATTAGAATACAGTATACTAAAATAATTTGAAGCCATACACGTTGTAGCATTTGAGTGAGAATAAAGACTTCATACTGTACAATGTTATTTTCAGGGATATTTGGTATAAGTTATATTTTGATCATTTGAACCACACTCACTGCATTAATGAAGCTAACATTTTGCCAAGACTGGGTAAAGTGAAATTTTGGGGTCATACATTGTTTGGTGATTGAGTATAAATATCAGTATTTTGAAAATAATTATTAGGCGTTAACTTACTTTGTTTCATTCATTATAACTCAGCAATTATATTCTTTCACAGTACTCTTTAATTTGAAAAAGCGATTTCAAAGGCAATTAAAGGAGTTTATATAGCAAACCTGGCTAATTCTGCACATCCTTCTTTTACCGATATTCCAGTGGGACACAATTTGAGGTTAGTACAAAGGGGCAATACATGCGGGCATGTATAAATAGATTGCCTACAGTGGCCCTAATCACAAATATTGCTACCCGCCGATAGGCGTACCGTATTGCTACTGTCATCGCCGGTGGAGAGATTTGCTGGGTATCTTCGGAAAAAGCTCCCCATGCAAACCATGGAGAAATCTATTTAATAAAATCTATTTAATAATGATACTTCTCTCACTAGCAGAGGATAGTCATGTAACAAAATTCTTTATTTACTGAAATAAAACATTTTTTTCTGTATGGAATGTCAGCACATTTATTCTCATTATTATTTTGTTACACAAGTGGAACTGGAAGCCTGAGTCAGTGATCCGGCAATGTGGTAAAGATTTCTCGTATCGCTGCCAGGTAGTACTGCCAGGTAGCCGAGTGACACTCAGTTGCTTCAGTGATACTTTATTAGCAGATTGTGGCAATAAAAGATTTTCTATCCTTCCGATAAGGATAATCTTTATGATTGATGCACACTAATAGTGGCTTTATTATGTGAATATGTGCCACTCACTAACAATTACAATACAGTATGTTGCTAACACGATTCCATGATGGTATTTGTTAGATGAAAGACAAGGGTAGATTTTAAATGCCCACTTAGCAGTCACACTTGCAATAAGGTATATACCAAATACATCTAGAGTGTGTAGCAGGGGTGCATTATGAGAGGAGGGGGCCCGTGTGCAGTCTCCATCCGGGCCCCTCTCCACTCTAGCCAGTGGCACAAGCAGGTAGACTCTGATGCTGTACCAGAGTCTACTGTTCATGTGCAGATCACTGGGAAACCGGGGTGGCGATCATTTTACTGGCACTGCACTTTTTCTACTGTACATGTGCAGATCGCCTGGAAAATAACCACAGTGCCATTTTCCCGGTAATTTGTGCAGCGCGGTCGCCATGGAACTTCGGAGAGGTGAGTATTACAGAGCATAGATGCAGAGTGTGCAGTGTGGGCCCTGTATTCACTATAGATAGTATAGCTCACTGATGGGGCATTTATGAGCTCATCCCAGATAATGTTTGTGTCACTGTTGATCCCCTAGTGCCTCTTGCGGAAAGGGTGATTGAGTATAGTTACTGGCCAACAGAAACAAGCTGGCAGAGTACAATTGTAATTACTCACTTTCATGGGCTTGAGCTGCACCTGAGTGATTCTGGAAGGGTCCACTACAGGTTTTGGACGTCGAAGGGTGTCCAGAACATTTTGCCATTGTGGAGGAAGGCCTACAAATCTGCCTTCTTTGGCATCAAAGGAGGTATGCACCCGGTGCTGGAAATTCAGAGGAGCAGAGATCTCGGGTCGTTTCTTTTTCTTTTTGCGAAACATGATGTGGAACTGGAGTGGAAGAAATTTGCAATGAATAAAATAATAAACAACACACCTGCTTTACATTTGGTGGATTGGTATTGCCGGAATATTGAAATACTATGCAACGTCTCACAATCACAAGTCAAACATAGAATGCCTAGAACTGAGCACCAGACACAACTAAGCACACTCCCTGGTGCTATTCCTGGCAGAACTTTTGCTCAGTTATAGGCAACTACTATGGCGGCCCAGATGTTAGCATTGGTCTGTATGTGAGCTGCTATGCGTTTTTTTTTAGTTATGAGTACATGTATCACTATTCACAAATAAGCCTGATCATCATCATCATCATCATCATCAATCCTCTCAATAATACAACCTAATCAGCCAGAAATAAAATGGTTGTATGGTTATAAACAGAGGCTCATTTTCTTATGTAACCAAGAAATTACGCTTGTGGCTAGCAAAAAACGATTTACAAAGATTGGGGTAAAAATTCAAATCCACAATCAACACAAATAAATAAAATTGTAAGTTTGTAATTTTAAAATTTTTAGGCGCTTTCAAATTAGACATCTAGTTTATCGGATACCTGGACTGAATTAACCATTTTTAAAAATTCTGTTTGTCTGCTAGTTTCACGTTGACTCAAAAACTACTGAACCCATAAGCCTTCCCTGTTGTAATTGTTATATATGAGGGTATAGGATAGGCTATGTATCATTGTGCCCGTTCTCAAGAGGGTAAGTAGTAAACAAAAAAACCTAATTGTGTGCAGGGACGCTTGGCCTCGGGCCAGGTGGTGGGAGAAGTCGCGCCCGGCGGAGATCTGTGTGCAAAAGATGTAACGGACTACGAAGAAGAAGTACGATGAAAACAAATATCCTTTTAAACTTAACTACCTTTAATATTAACTATTTCACAAGTTATACCATAAACACATTGTTTGTTTGCTTTTTAAAAAGTAACTACAATAAATATACACTTAGGGATTCCTAAGTACAACTTAGACACCTCAAATAATAATAATAAAAAAAAATGATGACAGAAGCAACTTCAACGTGGGCGAATCTACGTGGTAATAACTAGTAATAACAGATGTTTATTACTACAATCCCTGAATAAAAGCCATTTGTTATTAAAGTAAATTATGGAATTGTGTGTACAATTCTGATACAATTATGGATAATGTTATATTTATGATGCTACACTAGATCAGCACTTTGATGGTTTAGTGGGTAAACCCTTTTACATACTCATCAGTGTATATTCCCACCTACCTAATTAGACTGTTAGGACTAAGGACCTCTTACCTTTTGTATTGAAAACTCTGAACTTGCTGTTGCACCCACTTTGTTTAGTCACATATGTTGTAAGGTGCTATGTATAGAGGAATAAAATATATATATATATATACGATGCACTTTTACTATGTGGGAAGAGAGAGACACAACAGTATTGGCAACAAGTACCATGACAACTAAAATGATACACGAGAGCATACAATGTAGACATAATGCAACAAGAGCTAAGGTAACAAGCACATAAGTCTGGAACGCAGTGCAGGCATTGTTACACAGCAGACATTGCTGCTGTGCTACAGTTTGTAAGGGTAGGATTGAATCTTAGATTTTAAATTCACCCGTGACCGCATTTTACATAACTAATAACTGACGGAGTTCAAGAGGTTAAGAGTTGTGAGTGTTAATAATGATAAATAAGGGATGAGTTATAGATGAAGGCAAAGTTTCAAATGTGAGAATGATAAGTGAGGAGGTTATCCGAGGTTGACAGATAGCTATGATAACAAAGATTTGAGTAAAGTTTAAGAAGGCGATAAATGAAACCTAGATGATGAATGGAGAATGGACTGCAGAGGGAAGCAACGCAAAGGACAGTCATCAAGAGGTTACAGTTGTCCAAGTGAATCAGAATCATGATGATTTATACAGTGCAGTGACTGACTGATAAAATAATATCAGGACTCACTGTCCCAATTTCCTGTTTCTTGCAGATACTCCCATAAATGACTGCCCTTCCTTCATCTCAACTATTCAGATTTTTTTTTCTCTACAGTTTAACATTAGTCTAAAGATGATGCAAAACCAAAACATCAGCACATGGGTCCAAATACCATAGTAAATATTAACCAGGTGTCTTCTACCCAGATAATCTGAAAAACCATCAAACATCAGAAATTCAAATTAAAGCAATATTCATAAGTAAATGTGACATATTATAAATAAAAGCATGTAAAAAAAAATAAAACAAAATGATGTCCATTATAGCCACTGAAGTGTATACTGCATCAAAGCCTTGACGCGTTTCTCTGAGCGAGTCTCAGTTTCATCAGAAGGATGAAACAGAGACTCAGTCAGAGAAACGGATAAAGGTTTTGATGAACACTATAGACTCCAGTGACTATATTGGACATTGATTCCCTCACTGAACTCATTGTGCCTCAGCAGTCATTCCACTACACTACCCAGGGTTCTGTATCAATGGTGAGCTTCATTCAGAGACTAAATTAGCTGCAGCAGCTGTCTCGTTTGTCACCTAACAGGGGAATAAGGCCACAGGCATCTAGCTGGACTATACAGCATTGCCATTAACCATATGAAAAAAAACAGCTTTCATTTACAAATACTACTATAACAAGAGTGGAACTGATAGACTGTGATAAACTGACATTATTACACTTTAACTGCCATATATAAATAATACTTCATTGACAACAATCTATTGCTTTATTTACTATGGTGTTCATACAGAGATTTCTTATTAGTACACCCAGTGTTTTATTATTTTTTCCATAATCGGCAAAGCAAAAAAAAAAAAAAGTAAAACATTCAACCAGCATCCTCACAGCACTGATATTACATGATTACATTATTAGCTGGATGAGACGGGAATGAGCGTGTATGCTGTAATACCCTATATTCTTCTGTTCTAAGTGCCGGCAATCAGAAAGTTTGCAATATGATAACTGGACATTGCATACTAGAATTCCATCAATATTAATTAGAAGCAGCAACCCTAATCACAGTACACTCAATCTAATATCTGTTAGTATCTCAGCAAATGGTCAGTCTGATGAATCAGAGGGAGAAATAAAAAGTCCATGTAGCTGCTATGAATGAGAATGCAGGAGAATAAATTACAGCCGTCTAATAACCCGGATTCTATGGATCTTCATCAGCTTAATGATAGAAAATCAAATTGGAGCCCAATAAGGAGCCCTCCATATATCTGTTCCACTCATTGTCAAATCAGGTCCTTTTGTAGAGAGAGAAATCATGTGTGCCCACCCATACAAACACGCCTTAAACCTGCCTTCTTCACCCCTGACACATCATTTCAATAATTTTTGGGGGCAAAAATACATTTTGCATTTCCATCTCTGTGCAATGCTATACGGAGCAAACACTCCCCAGGCTGCTTTAGTCTTCTCACTGGCAAGTGCAATCTTTTGCACCTCCATAGATGGTGCCATTTTGGCCAGTGCAATCATACGGATTTCCCTATCATCAGACGCACTTGGTGTTTGACATCACAAAATATCACTGATGTACATGAGCCTTTTATGTCATGATTCATGTCTTGGTAGAATATATGCGTAAGCTTCTTTAGTTTACAATCTGTAATGATAATTTTATCAATAATAGAAGTCAGAGATGTGAACATGTTCCTTTTCATCCGGATGATACCTGTCTTCTCTTGAACTTAGCACTGACTGTGGCAGAATTAACCTGGACTTAGGTAAAATATGTAGCTGACATTACCTAACGGTTGCAGAGCTGCTGCTCACCCAGTAACATCCGCCACCCGAAGAGACTGCATCACAGTTGCAGTGACTTCAAATTGGAAGCGCTCCCTGGTAATCGCATGATACACAGACAGCCTCAGGGAAGTCGTTTTCTCCCCCGTGACTGCCAGTCCTGACTGCAAGTCACTCCCCTGCTATCACGGCAGCCATTACCGGCTTCTAGGGGCTGCAGCGGATACAGTCTCTAGGAGTTGGCTTGCTTGGTAATTTGTGTGTACATCCTCTGCCGGCCTCCTACTGTCGGGATTCCAACCGCCGGGCAGGGGTCCGGCGGTAAATCATACAGATTCCTTACAGATACCCCCCCAGCCAGTCAAAGGAGCAGCTGCCGCTGGTTAATATCAAACAAGTGTTTTACAACAATTTATAGTAAATCAAATTGTTGCAAATTGAGCAGAGAACAAATATCTACTGAATGAAATGGGCAAGGTTAACAGATCTGCAGATTAGGTTATTGCATTTAATCCAAAATATAAATGCTTATATATATTGTACGAAAAACAGAGCACATAGGTTATAATTTCCCTTTAGGTCCATTATGAACAAAACACTGCCAGGGCATCAGAGACGTGAGAAGCTTTCACAAAAAGCATCAGCACAGACATAACTAGACATATTTTAGGGTGAATTCCGTAAATCTGTCAGACCATTGTTTCTCACAGATACTGTATGCACAATTGTACAGGTAATATAATTATTTTGTTTGGCCACACACCATCCATGAAACAATATTCATGAGAAAATTGCAGTTCTCATAATGGAGGGAATAATTGGTTACATGTAGTATGTCAGGCACTGATTGTGGATTAAGCGAATGGATAATTCACACAAATAGCAGATGCTACAGGCCAAAAGCACAAAAGAAAGTGAAGGTAATTATTTAATGAGTTTGAAGACAGGCACTTCCTTGTTTCTTGGTGAATCATACATGTAATTTTATAGCCTCTTTGAGCCCAATGACTAGAGGAACATATAGAACTGCTCTTCTTTTTAAACAGTCCTCTACATTTATTTTAGAAGACGTTACAAGTTGTTATGAGAAGATATAGGAACATTCAGTGGTTCCTGTGCAAAAAAGTAAGGACAGAAACTAAGTGAGGCATCTAAGTTACATGGCAGCCTCGGGACAGAGTCAATTGTCACTTCTCAATACTTAATCCATGGATGGACAACACTACTTGCACTACAAGTACGCCGGGGGCCATTATTAATACTGCTATTAAGTGTTGTGGGACATGCTTAGATGCATCCACCAATATACATACTGCACTTGTGATATGCAAGTTGCTAAAAAAAATTTTTTGTAACAAAATGGTTTATTACACATTTGTAGGGATAAAGAGCACAGGAGTAGTAAAGTATCATTGCTTATAGACAACTTTTTAGACACATGTAAAAAGACATACAAGTACATTGGTGCAACGCCAATAAATAGTGGACAGCTTTATCAATACTGAAATGCCTTATATACAAATTACTGTAGAACAGACACTTAAGCGCCAGTGGTGTAGCAGCTATTGCTACCAAAGGAACAGATGGCAGCTCCATAAGCAGTCATCTGCTTGCCTGTGACATCCAAAGTGGTGAGTGCACTTGCTGGCATCTCCATTTCACAAACCCCAGTGATACCTGTCCAGTGAATGCTGGCAGGTTGGGGAGAGGGGCATGCTGTCAAGAGCATCTTCCATCCAGGACCTCTGCATTAATGTGTTGCCGCCCATATGGGAGGCTATGTACTAAGCCTTGGAGAGAGATAAAGTGGACGGTGATAAAGTACCAGCCAATCAGCTCCTAACTGTCACTTTACAGGCTGTGTTTCAAAAATGACAGTTAGGATTAAACCCTCACTTTAGTAAACATACCCCCAAGACTTAGTACATAGACCGCATAGATCCCCAAAGTACCAACAAATCAGCTCCTAACTGACACTTTACAGTTGTGTTTGAAAAATATCAACTAGGAACATGGGTGTTTTAAGAGAGGAGGGGGCTGTACAGCCTCTATTTGGGCCCCCTCCTTGCTGGCAGTGCAGTGGATTTTGGCTTAATGGCAGAATCTACTGCGCATGGTGGGTCTCCGGGAAAATGGTAACTGCGCCTTATTTCCGGGGACATCTCTACTGTGCATGCGCAAGTCACTGGGAAAATGGCTGCCGCCATTTTCCCTGTGATTTTTGCTGCCTGGCGCTGCAGAGCAGCACTTTGGAGACTGCGGGGAAGTATAACTATATATGGGTGCAGGGTGTGTAGTATGGGCCCCCCTGGACCTAGGGGCCTGTGTGCACTGCACACCCTGCACCCATTATAGATACGCCATTGGTTAGGAGCTGATTGGCTGGCACTTTATCTCTCTCCACTTTATCTTTCTCCAAGAGAATGGTAGATCTATTCATAGCTGTGCATACTACCAGAAGAACCGCAGGCATGTGAAGATGAGCTAATAGGAACCTCTATCTACGCTAATAACAGCTTTGAACAACTTCTGGAGGTCTATTTCAAGAAACTAGCTTCACAGATGTCCAACTCATCATTGGCAAATACTATGCATCAGCACGTTTTTGTACCGTGCACTAACTTGCTCTGATTTGTCTTCCCAAATTCCTACATATCCATTCGCATCAGGGGTTTTCTGTGGAACATGCTATAGCGTAAGTATAACTGGAGCAGGCAGAACTCTGCAGAGAGCATTGTAAAATAGTTCACAGGTGCTTAGGCTCATATGGTAATACATGCAGGAAAATAAAACCTGCCTGCAAACCTGCTTATCTGTAAAACTAGAAATTATAGCCGTCAAGGAAAAAATTATAATAATATTGTAGTCTACACCCATGCCAGACACAGGAATCTTGCTCAGCAAGCATGTCTATTATATCAAGTAAATTAACCAGTTCAGTTTCTAATAGCATAGAAAATAGAATATACACAGGAATATCACTATGGGGTCTATTCATCATCAATAAATGGCCCGGAAACCATGAGGAAAGGCTAGTTTCCACATATTTTAGTTACCGGGCTGAAAGTTTTCAGAGTTTGCTTATGAGAACAAGCGCCATCTTCCTATGGGATGGAGTTCCGGGGATGCGAAGAGGAGTCAGAGCGGATCTCCCCGCCGCCTGCTCACTACCTTCCTGGTGGCTACGTATGAGTGTTGCATAGCCGCGGTGACGAGGAGGAGGTAAGTGTAGCTGCGATACTAACCGAGGGGGCAGCTGCTATTCGGAGCAGCTGTCCCCTCACCGGAGCAATGATTAATTGCTCCGGTGTCATGTTTCCCCCGATGCAAGTTGGATACTTAAGTTTCTCTCGCAGCGAGATCAATACTTCATCATCGGAGGCCATATGGCCTCCAATGCTGAATAGGCCCCTGAATAAGCACATCTGCACCACTGCCATATAATGACGTTAATGTTCTATTAAGAGATGAAAGAATTATCAGATTGACAAGGGCAACTTCTCCACTTTATCTCTATCGAAGGTTTGATACATCCCCCCTTAAGGGCCTAATATAATAACTTGCTAAATGCAGCCACGGGCGTCATCCCTGCGAGTTAGCCTGTATTTTTTTTTTAAAAAGCAATAATTTAAAAAGGCAAAACTGGTTTTGCCTTTTAAATTATTGCCACTTTACAAATACGGACTCTCTCACGGGAATTGTGCCAGTGTCTGCATCACACCAGTTATTATATAAAGGCTCTAAAAGGACTACTGTGACCATATAAAATATTTTATTCAGGTCAAGAAATTTAGGAGACATCCATTATCCCTTTTAGTTTAAAATAAAGAACTTTAAACTTTCTATAATAATTTTGCTTGTTATTTAACCGAATTGGGAATCTAGTTTTTTTTTCCTTTTATTGTAGATGTTTAATATTTTACAAGCTTCATTTGTAAATGTATTTCCAATATTGCACCCTTCACCAACACATAAATACCAACAAGATTTACGTTTTGTAAAATGTTATGATTACATATTTCAAAAGACACGACATTGCTTAATAGAATGCAATTTTTTTTTATTGTAGATCAGAAAGAAATAGGACACAGACTATTGTGAACAAGCTCCTAAAAAACTTACTGCTACCTGTTTGAGTCTTGGGTGTTAACAAGCCCTGAAATGTGAATATTGGTCACAGCTAACTCCGAGTAACAATTACTTTACCGTCAACAAGAGTGACAGCAAATTGTGTCATTACCATGTAACCCAGCTGAGGACATGCCCTGAGGCTGAAGATAATCAGCAACACACACCGCAGAATGTATCTTGTATAACAATGGTTTCCCTTTCTGTCTTTAATAAGTAATAATACAGGCTGGAAACAGCGATCTTGTACTGTATATTACTTAAAATTTCTAAACATGATAAAAATTAATCAATTTAGCATTTTGTTCCAGACAGTAAAAGGATAAGTCCACTTTACTGGTCTATTTTGGAGATATAGGGGAATATTTATGAAAGTCATTTGCAGGAAATCCCCCAAAACAGTTGATTTATGGGGATATTCTTATAAAATCACCTGAATTTGAGAAGGGGGGACTGCAACATATGTCTCAGATATCTGCCATAAACCCCTCCATTTCCGATCGCAAAAGCAACCACCATGTCAGATTTACGAAGCTCTGGAATGCAATGGGGGCCTGTATACAGTATATATAAAACACAGACTTAGGTGAAGGAAATCCCTATTCATTTTCATTCCCTTTTACATATGTCAGTTTTACCACATATTCTAATATGAGTTACCTTTACCTTTTATTATAATTGAATATATATATATATATATATATTGTGATAGGATCACTGGTAAAGTGGTCTGTGGCAGGTACATTTGTCCCAGATTCCTGTCTTATGTGTTCTAAACCCCCAGGAGAAAGTCTGCTTTGTAGCAGGCTTGAGTCTCGGCTTTTTGAAAAGCCGGTTTGGGACCTCGGGGTTGTGGGTGAGAGGAGAGGGAGGGCTCCACCCACGGCCACTCCAGGTTTTGGTTCTCGCAGCCTGGTAACAGGCTTGTTAGGGTTTCCACCTGAGAGTGGCCAATATAAGCCTAGTGTGTTGAGGGCTGATTGTCTCACCTGGGAGAGCAGACAGGGAGTTTGCTCAGAGACACTTGAAAACCTAACTGTGAGTGTTGTGCTGTGCCTTTGTTGCTGGTGAGGGCATTAGGTCCTGCCAGGTTCTGGTAGTGAGGGAACCACCTGTGAAGTTAGTGCCCCGACAGGGCTAGGATTTATGTTTATGTTTTCTTTATGTTATTTCTGACATTGTACAATAAAGACTGGCGCCGACCAGCTTGTACTTGCATCCAGACTGGTGTGCTGCTTCCCTGCTGCTGTGGGTGTGTGTAAGAAAGGAGTCCTTCTACCCAGGAGAGGGAACCCCTAACCTGACTTTGTCACAATATATACACATTTTTTTTTAACACTAGTCTTTCTATTAAATTAAATTGTTCTTGAATTTTGTTAGAAAATATGGTGCACTCCCCTATCCACTGACATACGAGGTCTGTCTAAAGAGTTTGGTGAATGGTCTGATATATCTGTATGCAACTTGCAGTCATTTCAACAGAGTGTCTCGAGCAGTGTGCGTCGAACAGCATTGGAGTTCATCTTCCACCGATTCCTTGCCATTGCTACAGTTTGTAAACCAATCGTACACACATTTTCTACTCACAGCCAGGGGCATATCTACCCATTGGCCAGGATGGAACTCGCCAAGGGCGCGGGCCAAGGGGGGCGCCATCCGGGGGTGCCACCCGTGGCCAGGGGGTAGAATCAGTACAGGGCCGCCAGGGAGCAGTCCCGGGTACGCCCCTGTCGCTCGGCGGCTCCTCAATGCAGCAGCAGCGATGAGGTGCACATGATGTCACGCGAGCCTTGTCAAAAAAAAAAAAAAAAAAGATTTATTCTATGTACCAGGCAGCCGCCAGCAAACGATGGCGGCCGCCCAGACCTTAACATCTAGGAACTTCCTAGATGTCAAGGTCCGGGCAGCCGCCATCGCATGCCGGCTGCTGCCTGGTAAGTACCTAGAATAAATAAAGCTTTTTTTTTCATGTGCACCTCAGCGCTGCTGCTGCACTGTGGAGTCGCCAAGCCACAGGCTGAAGTTGGTAAGTATTTGTGGGCTGCGGGGGGCCGGTGGCTGGACGGTGGGGACCAGGGACTGGAGCAGGGGGGCCAGGGACTGGAGCCCCGCATTACAGGCAGGCTAATGGCTGGGGAGACAGGAGGGGGGTGACTGGGGAGACAGAAGTGGGGTGGTGGGGCTTGTGAGACAGGAGGGGGATGGTGGGGCTGGGAAGACAGAAGTGGGATGGTGGGGCTGGGGAGACAGGAGGGTGATGACTGGGGAGACAGGAGGGTGAGGACTGGGAAGACAGGAGAGTGATGGCTGGGAAGACAGAAGTGGGATGGTGGGGCTGGGGAGACAGGAGAGGGATGGCTGGGGAGACAGGAGGGGGATGCCCTGAGGTGGGGCTGGGGAGACAGGAAGGGGAAGCTGGGGAGACTAAAAGGGGGCTGCCTGAAGAAACAGAAGGGGGTGCTGGCTGATAAAACATGAAGGTTCGTTGGAGATACAGAAGGAGGTTGGCTGTAGAGACATTATAAGTACAGAGTAATTATTCAGAAAATATGGGGGAGAGGGGGCGCCAGTCCATTACTTTGCCTTGGGCGCTCGGACCCCTAGATACACCCCTGCTCACAGCATCCTGCCCGTACACTTTCACCAACATTTTGTGCGTCTCCGTCGCCGATTTACCCAATTTGAAGCAGAACTTAATGTTGTGTCATTGCTCCATTGCTGTTCGACGCACACTGATCGGGACACACTGTTGAAATGAATGCAATGGCAGTGCGGTGGCGGCCTCGGGCAAACCCCGACTGGGGGCAAGTCCAGACATGTCCATGCATGTCAGCGCGCATGAGCGACCTTGTTGCAAGCATTGCATACAGATATATCAGACCATTCAACAAACTTTTTAGACAGACCTCGTATACCTTGTGTTTATTTTATGTGCTTTCCTACATACCCTAGTATGTAGGGTATCTTGTATAGGGTCCCAAGTTGCGCACAGATGGGTCAGTAAAGGTACAGGAATACCTTGTTGTGGTTAGAGGATTATAAACACACATTGTCTGATACAGTCATCATCTTACTGGATGTTCTTGTCATTCTATCAACAACTGAAAAATCCTAATTACCTGTTGATCAGGATCGATGGTTAAAGAGCTATGACTTATAGCACATGGCAATGTGACTAGATACAGTAATAACAGAAATGGAATTTAGGGATATCGTGTGCCTCTTTTGTATCATTGTGCCTGTTTGTATGTGAAAGATCATAACTTGATGTGTCAAGGCGCAAAACTTAGCCCATCCATTGGCAGCAACTAAACCATAACTGCCGACTTTCTGGCTGCTCCTTCCGGGATGGAGCAGCCTGATCGGTAGGTTGGGGGGCGTGGCCGGGACAAGGGGGAGTGGCCGGGTGACAGGCACTTGTGGGCGCGGTGGGGGCCATGCGATCGCGTCATTTTGGCCCCGCCCCCGCTACACAATGCCGATAATATAAGCATTGTGAAGCAGGGGTTGCAAAGGTTAATGCGGGGGATACATCATGTCATCCTCTATTTCCAACCTACAGTGGCAATTGGCCAGTCAATTGTATAAAACCTATGGGGCAGGGCCATTTCTAGGGGTGGTCGCTCAGCCTCCAACCCCTAGCTGTCACTTACATACGCTAGCTGGCATTCTGCTGCAGCGCCCGCTGCGCTCGCCGCTCCCCCTCCCTGTCTGTCCCTGCCCATCGCATGACCAGGCTGTGTTGTGACATCACGACGTCACGTTGAGCAGCCGTGCAGTGGAGAAACTTATTTAAGGCATGGCCAAATGCCGAGGAGCCTGGGCGTCATTTCTGAGAGTGGGACTGGGCGGGGGAGACGCCACCGTTAACATGGCACAGGGCACCCAGCAGGCAGCAGAGAGCAGAGCGGGCAGCCAGCCAGTCTCTTTCCCTCCAAAGAGAGAAAGGGGAGGAGAGGAGGAGAAAGGAGAGGAGGGGAAAGGAGCGGAGAGGAGGAGAAAGGAAAGGAGAGGAGGAGAGAGGAGAGAGGAGAGGAGGAGAAAGGAGAGGAGTAGAAAGGAGAGGAGGAGAAAGGAGAGGAGTAGAAAGGAGAGGAGGAGAAAGGAGAGGAGGAGAAAGGAGAGGAGAAAGGAGAGGAGAGAGGAGAGAGTAGAGGAGAGAGGAGGAAAGAGGAGAGGAGAAAGGAGAGGAGAAAGGAGAAAAGTGAGGAGAGGAGAGAGGAGAGGAGAAGAAAGGAAAGGAGAGAGGAGGAGAAAGGAGAGGAGATGAGAGGAGAAAGGAGAGGAGAGGAGAAAGGTGATGAGAGGAGGAGAGAGGAGAGGAGAGGAGGAGAAAGGAGAGGAGAGGAGGAGAAAGGAGAGGAGAAAGGACAGGAGAGGGGAGGGGAGAGGAGAGGAGAAGAAAGGAGAGGAGAAAGGAGAGGAGAAGAAAGGAGAGGAGAGGAGAAAGGAGAGGAGAGGGGAGAGGAGAAAGGAGAGGAGAAAAGAGAGGAGAGGAGAAAGGAGAGGAGAAAAGAGAGGAGAGGAGAAAGGAGAGGAGAGGAGAAAGGAGAGGAGAGTAGAAGAAAGGAGAGGAGAAAGGAGAGGAGAGGAGAAAGGAGAGGAGAGAAGAAAGGAGAGGAGAGAAGAAAGGAGAGGAGAAAGGAGAGGAGAGGAGAAAGGAGAGGAGAGGAGAAAGGAGAAGAGAGGAAAGGGGAGGAGAGGAAAGGGGAGGAGAGGAAAGGGGGGGAGAGGAGAGGGGAGGGGAGAGGAGAGGAGAAGAAAGGAGAGGAGAAAGGAGAGGAGAAGAAAGGAGAGGAGAGGAGAAAGGAGAGGAGAGGGGAGAGGAGAAAGGAGAGGAGAAAAGAGAGGAGAGGAGAAAGGAGAGGAGAAAAGAGAGGAGAGGAGAAAGGAGAGGAGAGGAGAAAGGAGAGGAGAGTAGAAGAAAGGAGAGGAGAAAGGAGAGGAGAGGAGAAAGGAGAGGAGAGAAGAAAGGAGAGGAGAGAAGAAAGGAGAGGAGAAAGGAGAGGAGAGGAGAAAGGAGAGGAGAGGAGAAAGGAGAAGAGAGGAAAGGGGAGGAGAGGAAAGGGGAGGAGAGGAAAGGGGGGGAGAGGAGAGGGGAGGGGAGAGGAGAGGAGAAGAAAGGAGAGGAGAAAGGAGAGGAGAAGAAAGGAGAGGAGAGGAGAAAGGAGAGGAGAGGGGAGAGGAGAAAGGAGAGGAGAAAAGAGAGGAGAAAGGAGAGGAGAAAAGAGAGGAGAGGAGAAAGGAGAGGAGAGGAGAAAGGAGAGGAGAGTAGAAGAAAGGAGAGGAGAAAGGAGAGGAGAGGAGAAAGGAGAGGAGAGAAGAAAGGAGAGGAGAGAAGAAAGGAGAGGAGAAAGGAGAGGAGAGGAGAAAGGAGAGGAGAGGAGAAAGGAGAAGAGAGGAAAGGGGAGGAGAGGAAAGGGGAGGAGAGGAAAGGGGAGGAGAGGAAAGGGGGGGAGAGGAGAGGGGAGGGGAGAGGAGAGGAGAAGAAAGGAGAGGAGAAAGGAGAGGAGAGGCTGCTGAGGCTCAGCTTTTATTTTTTTTTGGAGCAGGAGCAGCTCCTGGCGCAAATAATATAGAGATGTGCATTATTTTTTAATTCATATTCCCTAATTGATATCTTAAGGCTGAAAAACTTAATATAATAAATTCTAGTCAGCACTATTAGTGGGGAATATGAATTAAAAATGAGCACACACATCTATATTATTTGCGTGAAACCACGCAATATAGTATTGTCAGAAAAACGATATAGAAAATACAGAAATGAAAATGAATGGTATAATTATTTTCCCGTACAAAAGCTGCCCATAGGCTGTGACCTATGGAGACGCGATGTGCATGACCTATGATGTCACATCACGCCTCCCGCCCGCCAGCCCTCCCTCCCGTCCCTCTTTTCATTTGAGGCCACGCCCCTTACAGTGAGGCAAATTTACTATCTTATACTTGTTTGAGGGGGAGGGGGGCGCATTTTGACTGTTCGCCCTGGGAGCCCCAACCCCTAGAAACGGCCCTGCTATAGGGCAGATTCAACTAGGGACTGGAATTACCGTGTGGATGCAGCTCCTGGGTTTAATACCTGGACCTATTCAATCACTGTGCAATTTCCACGCGTTACTCATAGTTCCCCGGTTAAGTGCCCAGAGCTATGGAACTACCCTGTTACAGTAAGCCTCAGAGAGAGCACTTAACACAGATTTTTTTCTTGCAGCGCCTGAGGCTGTGAGGAACAATCTGTTACGTGCACCCCCTGGGGCTTACCGCGTAGGGTAACAACAGTAACCGAAGAGCTCAGGGCAGAGCTGCAGCTGTGCACTAAGTCCCACGACTAAATGTATCTGCCCCTAAGAATGGCTTTCTATTAGGATCTTTCTTTTTATTATATAAAAGTTTATCAATGCCCTTTGTCTGGGCATTCACATTTTCTATTACATTAAGGAGAGGTGTAAATAAAACGTGCCTATTAATCTCTGCATGTTCAGCACAATTATAACCGTATGGAACATACACTGGAAACAATGCACATTTTTGTCCAAAGAGGCATTTTATAAGTTGGGGTAAATGTTCTCGGTCGTTCTCTGAAGATATAGGTCTTATCCCAAATGATATATGTATTACTTGATTCAGTGACATTTCAAAAAGCACTCTACCTGCTTTATACAATAATTTGTTGTTACCCCATCAATCAATCTGTGTGTGCCATTCTAGACAGTGCAGGATTAGAACAGTATAACATGAATTCTGGCAGTATTCATAGGTTGCTAGCTTGTTATCATTATACTTTAATTCTAGAATAAATTCTTACAAATTCTATGCTTTGTGCTAATTAAATGGGGGGAGGGGGGGCAAGGGGTAGCTCGTCCCCCTCCCCCTAAAAACAAACATTTGAGATCTGCGCCAGTCAATATACTGGGTCTATCTAGTAGCGGTGTCCAGACAGAGATTATCCCCTCTCCGGGTGCTGCATCTCCTTTCTCCCCACAACCCTTTGTTTTGGCCTAGTGTCGGACTGGAGCATGAAGGGCTCCCCGGGGGGAATGAGGTGGTAGGGGCCCATGCCTCAGTTACCACAGGGGATGAGGCCAGCCCCCACAGAGCTTGGACATACATTAGATACCATGTAACTGACCCTCAAATAGAGTTACAATGTAACATTCAAGTGCACAGTTTGGAACCTGAGATTAAAGTGGTTGGCCCTCAGGTAGTGGGGCCCACCGGGGATGCTTTGGCCCCCAAGCAATATGGCTTCCTCCCCATCAGGAAAAGGCCATTTAACTATTTACCAGATTTCTGTATGTGAATTGGATGATTATCCTTTATTAAAGTTTATCAGTATTATATAGAATATATTGAAAATACCAATGAGATATGAGAAAGTGACCAGCTGGTTTCAGAATCTAGGAAGTATAAAACTTGAAGCAATTTAGAGATCCAATAAATGACATCAGTCCTTCCTGACACCGGTTCCAGATCATCACGGTCTAATTGTAGCTGGGACAATCTGATCCTAGCCTTGAGCTACACTATGCCATTCATGACCCCATTCTGCAAACTCTGACTGCAGTGCCTATTGTTACTTCTGCAAACAGGGCATACCCTACTTCCACTATATACTCAGTGAGTGAAGTCTTTGGAAAATGAGAATAAATAGAAATGCTGCATATTTTAAAGTGACCGTAATTCCCCATTTAATATTTATGTTCCATTGGAAGTAACTGGCTCTTAATGATGGCTCTGTCCAAAATCCATAGAAAGTAATGGAATGTACTAGGTCTGCATAAAGGCAAAATGTAACTGGGGAAAATAAGTGGTAGATCAGGTGGCATTAACAACACATTGATATTATAGGTTAAATCGTTTTCTATTATTCAACTTAATTTTTTCATGTATCATGTTTCTGGAGTAAATGTGGTACTCTGAGAACGTTTGCCATTCTGCGACATTGGCTACAGAGGGCAAATAGTGCATTTATGTTCTACGATCTTCTTACACTGGTTAGCCATATACTATCTCACACACATCAGAATATTTTATGTATACCCCATAATTTACCTAAAGTGACTACAGTATGTTTCATGTGTGTCAGGGATTATGTCATTGAGGTGATAGCACTTTGCAGCCCATTTTATGGGTTATATAGGAGATGGTTTCAGTTCAGACTTCCCTTTCTAGGTGAAAACAACTTCTTATTAAATGGTCTCTGTTCGGAATCAGTATGATTTACCGCCGGCCACAACTGCCAGTATGCTGACCTCTTTGCAAATGCTAACAAGAAAGGAAGGCTGAGTACCACTACTAGCAAGTTAATATTAGTGCTTGTGCGACATTGGGACTGCAGCGTGCGCGACATTGGGACTACATTCAGAGATGGACGCAGTTAGCACCGCCGATGCCTCTTTGTATGCAATGTCTTCACTAAATATACAAAAGCATCAGGAGGTGTCTTTAGTTAGGATGCCCACTGCCTGCTTCTGTGATCTGCTGCCTGCGCCCAAGGATGCAGCACTGGATAAACTGTGTGACCATCAGACATCAGAGTAACTTGAGGGTTGGTTAACTCAGGCTGTCTGGTTAAATCACACAGCTGGGGCCAGTGAAGCTGCATCCAAGGACGCATCCACCGGCTTCGGCACGCACAGAAAATGGAGCAGACATGCCCCCTTTTTCTGTAACGTTTCCTCTCACTGCCCCAGGATGCCAATCATGCTGTGGCATTTGGGTCACTACAAGAAACATCGCAGCCCCAGATCTGACATGCGCAGTACAGTTTCTGCGCATGTGCAGATCTAAAAACATAGGAGATAAACATCAGGTTTACACACATCTCTGAATTACGCCATATATACATACTGTACCTCACGTTTTTCCTGCCTGAGATACAGATATAAGGGGTCTATTTACTAAGCAGTGTTAGGAGACAGAGTGAAAAGTGATAAGAAAGTGATAAGGTGCCAGCCAATCAGCTCCCGACTGTCATCTCACAGGCTGTGTTTGAAAAATGATAGTTGGGAGCTGATTGGCTGGTACCTTATCACTTTCTTATCAATTTTCACTCTGTCTCTTAACACTGCTTAGTAAATAGACCCTTAAGTCAACTTAAATAGTTTTAGGGAGGAAGAATGCATGTTCCAGCATTAACAGGTCATATCAACATTGCAGGTGTTTTTATTATATTTTAGGCATTCAGTGTCATCATTATACCGTAATATCAGGTCAGTGGTAAACGGTTTCTTGCACAAATATCTTATTATTATCATCATCCTTTATTTATATGATGGCACAAGGGTTCCGGCATATCGATAGACAGTAAAAAGGAATCGGTATGACATACCGCCGGACCTAAACCCAGCAGATGAGATACCGACGCCGGAAGTCCGGCAGATGAACATCTCGACAGCGCCTGGTAAGTATCCTAACCCTCCTCTCTCCCCCCCTAACCCTCCCTTAGGGGTGCCTAACCCTAACCTCCCCCCAGGGGTGCCTAACCCTAACCTCCTCCCAGGGGTGCCTAAACTTAACCACCCCTCCCCACTCCCTAAACCGACTGACAAGTTACCTACGTTCGGTATGCCGGGCGTCGGGATTTCGGCATGGGGCTACTGATAGGCGTCGGTATTTAGATACCTATCATTAGTCCCATGCCGGGATTTCACAGTCGGAAGCTGGCAGTCAGCATTTCGACCGCCGGCTTCCTGACTACATACCAGTAAAAAGGTTGACAATGTCTAGATAGACACCAGATGATAGCCAATCAATAGGTCGACTGGGACAAAAGGTCGACAGGGACAAAAGGTTGACACAATATTTTTAAGGTTTAGGCACTTACCCTGACGGTTAGGCGCCATGAGGGAGGGTTAGGCACTAGAAGGGACATTTAGGGTCAGGCACTTATCCCGAGGGTTAGGGTCAGGCACCAGGAGGGAGGGTTAAGGTGGCTATAAACGGCACGATATACGTGCCGATCTGATGGATATAGGTGTTGTACAATATAGGTGTTGTATTGTGCCGTGTATGGGGACGATATCGTACCTGATATCGTGCTGCGCGCTCCCAAGGGGTCGTACACCGCATCCCCAGGTCTACCTGCAAAACCATCTGACTTGGGATGCGATGTACGATCCCATTCAAACGGTGGAGGGGGGAGCTGGCATACTGTGCGGTCTGCGAGGACCGCACGAATGCCGGCAGTGACAGCACGATCCGTTTGCTGACGGATCGGCAGTCGCACTACACGGTGCATCGCACAGTGTACGGCCAGCATTAGGGTTGGGTGAAGATTAGGGCTAGAAAAAGCATGTGTCGACCATTTGACCCTGTCTGCCATTAGTGTGTCAACCTTTTGTCCCAGACGACCTATTGACTGTCTAACATCTGGTGTCTATCTAGACACTGTCAACCTTTTTACTGCCTCTTTCTTAATCCACAACCGATTCCGCAGCGCCTATCTGTTATTATTATCACCATCCTTTATTTATATGGTGCCACAATTGTTCCGCAGCGCCTATCTATCTGTTATTATCATCATCATCCTTTATTTATATGGTGCCACAAGGGTTCCGCAGCGCCTATCTATCTGTTATTATTATCATCATCCTTTATTTATATGGTGCCACAATTGTTCCGCAGCGCCTATCTATCTGTTATTATTATCATCAGCCTTTATTTATATGGTGCCACAATTGTTCCGCAGCGCCTATCTATCTGTTATTATCATCATCCTTTATTTATATGGTGCCACAATTGTTCCGCAGCGCCTGTTATTATTATTATCATCATCATCATCATCCTTTATATGGTGCCACAAGGGTTCCGCAGCGCCTATCTATCTGTTATTATCATCATCATCCTTTATTTATATGGTGCCACAAGGGTTCCGCAGCGCCTATCTATCTGTTATTATCATCATCATCCTTTATTTATATGGTGCCACAAGGGTTCCGCAGCGCCTATCTATCTGTTATTATTATCATCATCCTTTATTTATATGGTGCCACAATTGTTCCGCAGCGCCTATCTATCTGTTATTATTATCATCATCCTTTATTTATATGGTGCCACAATTGTTCCGCAGCGCCTATCTATCTGTTATTATCATCATCCTTTATTTATATGGTGCCACAATTGTTCCGCAGCGCCTATCTATCTGTTATTATTATCATCATCCTTTATTTATATGGTGACACGATTGTTCCGCAGCGCCTATCTATCTGTTATTATTATCATCATCCTTTATTTATATGGTGACACGATTGTTCCGCAGCGCCTGTTATTACCATCATCATCCTTTATTTATATAGTGCCACAATTGTTCCGCAGCGCCTGTTATTATTATTATCATCATCATCCTTTATATGCTGCCACAAGGGTTCCGCAGCACCTATCTATCTGTTATTATCATCATCATCCTTTATTTATATGGTGCCACAAGGGTTCCGCAGCGCCTATCTATCTGTTATTATTATCATCATCATCCTTTATTTATATGGTGCCACAAGGGTTCCGCAGCGCCTATCTATCTGTTATTATTATCATCATCATCCTTTATATGGTGCCACAAGGGTTCCGCAGCGCCTATCTGTTATTATTATCATCATCCTTTATTTATATGGTGCCACAATTGTTCCGCAGCGCCTATCTATCTGTTATTATTATCATCATCCTTTATTTATATGGTGCCACAATTGTTCCGCAGCGCCTATCTATCTGTTATTATTATCATCATCCTTTATTTATATGGTGCCACAATTGTTCCGCAGCGCCTGTTATTACCATCATCATCCTTTATTTATATAGTGCCACAATTGTTCCGCAGCGCCTGTTATTATTATTATCATCATCATCCTTTATATGGTGCCACAAGGGTTCCGCAGCGCCTATCTATCTGCTATTATCATCATCATCCTTTATTTATATGGTGCCACAAGGGTTCCGCAGCGCCTATCTAACTATTATTATTATCATCATCATCCTTTATATGGTGCCACAAGGGTTCCGCAGCGCCTATCTATCTGTTATTATCATCATCATCCTTTATTTATATGGTGCCACAAGGGTTCCGCGGCGCCTATCTATCTGTTATTATTATCATCATCCTTTATTTATATGGTGCCACAATTGTTCCGCAGCGTCTATCTATCTGTTATTATTATCATCATCCTTTATTTATATGGTGCCACAATAGTTCCGCAGCGCCTATCTATCTGTTATTATTATCATCATCCTTTATTTATATGGTGCCACAATTGTTCCGCAGCGCCTATCTATCTGTTGTTATTATTATCATCATCCTTTATTTATATGGTGCCACAATTGTTCCGCAGCGCCTATCTGTTATTATTATTATCATCATCCTTTATTTATATGGTGCCACAAGGGTTCCGCAGCGCCTATCTATCTGTTATTATTATCATCATCCTTTATTTATATGGTGCCACAATTGTTCCGCAGCGCCTGTTATTATTATTATCATCATCATCCTTTATATGGTGCCACAAGGGTTCCGCAGCGCCTATCTATCTGTTATTATCATCATCATCCTTTATTTATATGGTGCCACAAGGGTTCCGCAGCGCCTATCTGTTATTATTATCATCATCCTTTATTTATATGGTGCCACAATTGTTCCGCAGCGTCTATCTATCTGTTGTTATTATTATCATCATCCTTTATTTATATGGTGCCACAATTGTTCCGCAGCGCCTATTTATCTGTTATTATTATCATCATCCTTTATTTATATGGTGCCACAATTGTTCCGCAGCACCTATCTATCTGTTATTATTATCATCATCCTTTATTTATATGGTGCCACAATTGTTCCGCAGCGCCTATCTGTTATTATTATTATCATCATCCTTTATTTATATGGTGCCACAAGGGTTCCGCAGCGCCTATCTATCTGTTATTATTATCATCATCCTTTATTTATATGGTGCCACAATTGTTCCGCAGCGCCTATCTATCTGTTATTATTATCATCATCCTTTATTTATATGGTGACACGATTGTTCCGCAGCGCCTGTTATTACCATCATCATCCTTTATTTATATGGTGCCACAATTGTTCCGCAGCGCCTGTTATTATTATTATCATCATCATCCTTTATATGGTGCCACAAGGGTTCCGCAGCGCCTATCTGTTATTATTATCATCATCCTTTATTTATATGGTGCCACAATTGTTCCGCAGCGCCTATCTATCTGTTATTATTATCATCATCCTTTATTTATATGGTGCCACAATTGTTCCGCAGCGCCTATCTATCTGTTATTATTATCATCATCCTTTATTTATATGGTGCCACAATTGTTCCGCAGCGCCTATCTATCTGTTATTATTATCATCATCCTTTATTTATATGGTGCCACAATTGTTCCGCAGCGCCTATTATTATTATCATCATCATCCTTTATATGGTGCCACAAGGGTTCCGCAGCGCCTATCTATCTGTTATTATCATCATCATCCTTTATTTATATGGTGCCACAAGGGTTCCGCAGCGCCTATCTATCTGTTATTATTATCATCATCCTTTATTTATATGGTTCCACAAGGGTTCCGCAGCGCCTATCTATCTGTTATTATTATCATCATCATCCTTTATATGGTGCCACAAGGGTTCCGCAGCGCCTATCTGTTATTATTATCATCATCCTTTATTTATATGGTGCCACAATTGTTCCGCAGCGCCTATCTATCTGTTATTATTATCATCATCCTTTATTTATATGGTGCCACAATTGTTCCGCAGCGCCTGTTATTACCATCATCCTCCTTTATTTATATAGTGCCACAATTGTTCCGCAGCGCCTGTTATTATTATTATCATCATCATCCTTTATATGGTGCCACAAGGGTTCCGCATCGCCTATCTATCTGCTATTATCATCATCATCCTTTATTTATATGGTGCCACAAGGGTTCCGCAGCGCCTATCTATCTGTTATTATCATCATCATCCTTTATTTATATGGTGCCACAAGGGTTCCGCAGCGCCTAACTATTATTATTATCATCATCATCCTTTATATGGTGCTACAAGGGTTCCGCAGCGCCTATCTGTTATTATTATCATCATCCTTTATTTATATGGTGCCACAATTGTTCCGCAGCGCCTATCTATCTGTTATTATTATCATCATCCTTTATTTATATGGTGCCACAATTATTCCGCAGCGCCTATCTATCTGTTATTATTATCATCATCCTTTATTTATATGGTGCCACAATTTTTCCGCAGCGCCTGTTATTATTATCATCATCATCATCCTTTATATGGTGCCACAAGGGTTCCGCAGCGCCTATCTATCTGTTATTATTATCATCATCCTTTATTTATATGGTGCCACAATTGTTCCGCAGCGCCTGTTATTATTATTATCATCATCATCCTTTATATGGTGCCACAAGGGTTCCGCAGCGCCTATCTATCTGTTATTATTATCATCATCCTTTATTTATATGGTGCCACAATTGTTCCGCAGCGCCTATCTGTTATTATTATCATCATCCTTTATTTATATGGTGCCACAATTGTTCCGCAGCGCCTATCTATCTGTTATTATTATCATCATCCTTTATTTATATGGTGCCACAATTGTTCCGCAACGCCTGTTATTACCATCATCATCCTTTATTTATATGGTGCCACAATTGTACCGCAGCGCCTGTTATTATTATTATCATCATCATCCTTTATATGGTGCTACAAGAGTTCCGCAGCGCCTATCTATCTGTTATTTATTATGATTATCATCATTCTTTATTTATATGGTGCCACAAGGGTTCCGCAGCGCCTGTTATTATTATTATTATTATCATCATCATCCTTCATTTATATGGTGCCACAAGGGTTCTGCAGCGCCTATCTATCTGTTATTATTATCATCATCCTTTATTTATATGGTGCCACAATTGTTCCGCAGCGCCTATCTGTTATTATTATCATCATCCTTTATTTATATGGTGCCACAATTGTTCCGCAGCGCCTATCTATCTGTTATTATTATCATCCTTTATTTATATGGTGCCACAATTGTTCCGCAGCGCCTGTTATTACCATCATCATTCTTTATTTATATGGTGCCACAATTGTTCCGCAGCGCCTGTTATTATTATTATCATCATCATCCTTTATATGGTGCCACAAGGGTTCCGCAGCGCCTATCTGTTATTATTATCATCATCCTTTATATGGTGCCACAATTGTTCCGCAGCGCCTATCTATCTGTTATTATTATCATCATCCTTTATTTATATGGTGCCACAATTGTTCCGCAGCGCCTATCTATCTGTTATTATTATCATCCTTTATTTATATGGTGCCACAATTGTTCCGCAGCGCCTGTTATTACCATCATCATCCTTTATTTATATGGTGCCACAATTGTTCCGCAGCGCCTGTTATTATTATTATCATCATCATCCTTTATATGGTGCCACAAGGGTTCCGCAGCGCCTATCTATCTGTTATTTATTATTATCATCATCATCCTTTATATGGTGCCACAAGGGTTGCGCAGCACCTATCTATCTGTTATTTATTATTATTATCATCATCCTTTATTTATATGGTGACACAAGGGTTCCGCAGCGCCTGGTATTATTATTATCATCATCATCCTCCTTTATATGGTGCCACAAGGGTTCCGCAGCGCCTATCTATCTGTTATTATTATTATAATCATCCTTTATTTATATGGTTCCACAAGGGTTCTGCAGCGCCTATCTGTTATTTATTATTATTATCATCATCCTTTATTTATATGGTGCCGCAAGGGTTCCGCAGCGCCTGTTATTATTATTATTATTATCATCATCATCCTTTATATGGTGCCACAAGGGTTCCGCAGCGCCTATCTATCTGTTGTTATTATTATTATAATCATCCTTTATTTATATGGTGACACAAGGGTTCCGCAGCACCTATCTATCTGTTATTTATTATTATTATCATCATCCTTTATTTATATGGTGCCACAAGGGTTCCGCAGCGCCTGTTATTATTATTATTATCATCATCATCATCCTTTATATGGTGCCACAAGGGTTCCGCAGCGCCTATCTATCTGTTATTATTATTATAATCATCCTTTATTTATATGGTGCCACAAAGGTTCCGCAGCGCCTGTTATTATTATTATTATCATCATCATCATCCTTTATATGGTGCCACAAGGGTTCTGCAGCGCCTATCTGTTGTTATTATTATTATAATCATCCTTTATTTATATGGTGCCACAAGGGTTCTGCAGCGCCTATCTATTTATCTGTATTATTCATTATTATCATCATCATCATCCTTTATTTATATGGTTCCACAAGGGTTCTGCAGCGCCTATCTATTTATCTGTATTATTCATTATTATCATCATCACTTATTTATATGGTGCCACAAGGGTTCTGCAGCAGCTTACAAAGTACATAAGCAAATGAGCACAAAAGAAAACAATTATTAACAGTATGAAACATAACTGCAATGAGATTTCATCTTTACATATTAGTAGCAACTATGAGAAGTTCATATTTTTTAATTGTATATATTTGAGATTAGAGATGTGCGATTCGGTTCTCCAGAAATCCAAATCCACCTGAATTTCGTGAATACAGACAGATCCGCGTTGCAGTTCTCAACTCCTTAGGAGCTCCGGACAAATCTGAGTCGCGGTTCTGATCTTCCGGCAGTTCGGAATTCAGATTTTAAATCCGAATTCCGTGTTTTGGATTACAAAAATGACATGATTTTAGCTGTTTTAAAAAAACTTTTTATCATTTATAAAAAAAATACAGAACCAAAACAAGGGGGTCAGCGCACATCTCTATTTGAGACAGCGATGTGCGCTGACCCCCGTATTTTGTTTTTGGATCTGGATTCATCTTCATGTTTTGGTCTTACAAAGCCACCCTCAAGTGTTTTGGACTTGGTGGTTTTTTTTTTAAAGAAATTGCTAAAAAGTTTTTGAAAAAAACAGCAAAAATAATGTCATTTATGCAATCCAAAATACATAGTTGAGATTTCAAATCCGAATTCCGAACCACAAAAAGAATCAGAACCGTGATTCTGATTTATCCGGATTCACAAAATTTGCGTGGATTCAGATTTCTGTAGAACCGGACCGCACACCTCTAATTTGAGATCACTGTTTTTCTTATTATTATATTTGCTTTTATTAACATTCAGGTGTATGAATTTGTCAGAATATTACGAAGGATTGCAAAAGCAAGTAACTGTCCCTGCCTCACATTATAAACATGTTTTAGTGTTGAAAGGCTGCAGGGAAGATCAAGCATGTGACACAAGACTGTAAATGCAGAGCCCACACTGTGCCTCTACCTGCCTCTGATCCCAAGAGTGAAGACCTCTAGTGAAACCACATAAATTATTGATCAGTAGATTCAGCAGCCTCAGCAAGAAAAACAGTTCAGTAATATGCCCCAGTTACATACGGAGACAGGCCTGCCAGGTTATAAATGGAAGAGGTCACTTACTTGGAGACTGTAGCATGCACCTGATCACTGGCATGAAATAATCCTCTCACTGTGAGGGAAAGTAGGGACAGCTAAGGAGAGAGGAGGGAGAGAGCGCGGGAGAGCGGGGAGGAGAGAGGAAACCTGACATGTTTGTACAATGTGTGTGTGTCGGGCTTTTTCCTCTTTCACCTTGCTGGGAGTGTGATTACAGGGTGGGGCATAGCTGACACAGGTATGAGAAGTTTGGAGGAGCTGTCTGACTGGCTACCATGCAGTCTGCACTATTGTACTCAGTGTAAAGAAGGCAGTGACTTTTCTTTACTGTGCAGCCGGCAAATGAATGGGATTAGCTAAATGTTGGCTCACAGATTAAGATCTCTGGATTTAAAACTGAAAAATGCACAGATCAGCTGCTGATCCTGGTTTGAATTCTCTATCAGATTCCTTTAATCTTGGTAAATATTAATTTGAAGACAATTGTACATTAAATAAACTGATGTTTAAAAGTTCATAAGCGGCCAGGCTATAGGAGAATGAATCAATGGTAAAAAAGTTTACAAATACCCAATATCCTTATTTTTGGATGAATTAAATGAAGAAAAAAAAATAGATTCTGGCTTTCATGAATGATCTTTCATACATTATTAGATTATTTCCTGGATATAAATCAGTCTGATCACAATTTATCCAATAACCTGCAGTCTTGGAGAAAGATAATCCCTACCTTATGCAAAGTCTTCTACTTTATAATACCGGGGTTTGGCTGTATAATCTTGTAAAGTATTGTCCCTATATTGGGATTATGACATTATCACATGATACATTAGTAACCATGGGTAGATATTAAATCACCAGTGGCTGTGATATAGAAGACGTATCCACACTCTAAAGTAAACAAAAACTTGACCCATTTAAAATATAAAAATTGATTCACTGAATGTATCGAATGTTGAGGAAAGAGACGCACAGATTCACTCTTTCCTCCATTTTTGCCTTTGCGGCTGTCCATTGGGGAGGGATCAGAAAATCCCCCTCTGGTGATGCTCTCCCCATATGTATAGAGGGCCTGGTTCAGATGTGGACGTTACTGTAATTGCAGCTTCAATCCGCGCGCAGCTGCTGTGCGAAAATACGATACTGCTGTAACCTCCTGGAAGTGTAGTGAGACGCCCACCCCTCGCTTCTCAGATCCAAGCAACCGCATACAAATCGCGTCGCGCAGAATGGGTGAGGGAAATGGGACGCTGGCGCCATATTTGCTGCGCACAGGATCGCAGATGTGGGCAGATATCCCGAAAACGGTCATGAAACGCCTGCGTTTTTGCCGCCAATCCCCATAACCCCTCCAAACGATCCCTGAATGTTGTCACTAGGCGAGTAAATCCTCACTGCGAGCAGCATTGCAAAGGTACCTTGGTGCATGCGCAGGCCATCGATAATCGCTCAACTGCATAAATATCGTCAGTACGTCCACATCTAAATCAGGCCCAGAGTGAAACCGCCATCTTCACTTGAATATTGAAGATAATGGAGACAGCGGTTTTAGTTTGCCTAATGCATGGGGCGGTACACCTGTCAAACCGTATCACAGGAGTCCTAAGGCGAGCTCAGGGAGGACAGAAACCTCCCGTGGAGCAGAAGGGCAAGGGCATTGTGGTTTTAACCTTCATAAATAGACCCCTAGGTCCCGTTCATTAATACACTCAAACATTACAACAACTTTAGGTTCCTTCTGTACTTTCTATAGCAATCTGGTATAAGGCATGAGCCTAATCACTGGTTATAACTGTATCTGTGACTATATAAATACATGGCTATAAAGCTCACAAGTTATATAGCACTGTATAAAAGCTGCAGGAGGATGCATGCTAGCTAATAAACTAACTTCTTTAAGCCAGTGTTTCCCAAACCAGATCCTCATGGCCGACTCACAGTCCAGACAATAAGAATAACCATGGATGAGCACATGTGGCTTAGTTATTACCTCAGTGAGTTTGATTTAACCACGTGTACTGAAGCAGGGATATTCCTAATGTCTGGACTGTGAGTGGACCATGAGGACCAGTTTGGAAAACACTGCTCTAAGGTACAGCATATTATTTATTCTACAAATCTGAGAAAAATGACACTGGGATGGACTAGGGGGCTACAAGTGCACATGGCTGTGCAGTGCTCAGTCACAGCAGCTGATATGGGAACCCCAAGTTGAACGAGAAAAGAACCCTGATAAATGAGAGGATGCAGAGCACAATGTGTTACAAAATGATGACATGAGGGTTTATGTATAGACAGCATTGCTGCTATCCAACTATATTATATGTATGGTTATGTATGTTTAAATATATTATTCAAATTGACAACACTAATGGGTAACAGTATGATTTTTTAATTAGGGAGCCATCATTTATATTGCTTTTATACCTAAATTCCGGGTCTGAACAGGGCTATAAACCAGATCAGACCCGGAATTTAGCCGGCGACCAACCCAGTAAATTCCCGAGTCGGCGCCGTTCACACCAGAGCCAGGTTTGCAGTGACTCAGCTCTTCCGGTGTGGAAGTGGACGCTTGGAGATGACATAATCTCCAAGCGCCACTGAAGGATGCAGCGCGCTCCAGGTCATCATGACCCGGATCGCGCCGTTTACACTGCAGGGTTTCACGGGTTATTCCCGTGTTAAACCCTGCAAGTTACCTGAGTTGGATTATGGGGTCACTCGTCCCAGAAATCCAACCCTGTCCCATTTTACACCAAGGAGCTACCCGGGTTAACCCTGCAATAACGCGGGTTTTAGCTCTGGGGTAAAAGGGGTATTACTGAATGCACAGTCAGTATAGTAAAGCCACATGTAAAAGCTATATGCATTTAGTACAATGTAGCAAGTCAGATATGGGGTGAATTTTGGGGTGTGGGCAGGGCCAGCTCTACGCATACGCATAGTACGCAGCTGAGTAGGGCACCACATAGTGGAGGGTGCCTCAGCTGCGACCATGCGGGCCACGGGCAGACTGGGGACCTCATTCAGAGTCGATTGAAGTGGCCGCACAGTTGTACGGAAAAAGGGGCCGGATATGCAAATGATTCCCTCGCAAGTTGCGTCCCTAAGTTTGGATCGGTAGTTGGCCGACCAAGGGGAGGAAGCGGTCAGAAGACAAAAAAATACGCCCCCTTCTCGTACGCATTGCACGTCATCTCCGGGCATATAAGGATTAATCGAGACCATCGGAACTGGTCGTAGAGCTTAAGGTTGACCATACCCTCTCTTAAGCTCTACGATCATGTCAGTGTAAAAACCTCCCAGGTCACATGTGCCATGACGCTACTTTGTTAATTATGCACTCCCATAAACCGTATGCACTCCCATAAAACGCCGTTCGCATAATGAGGCACGCCTGCGTTCGGATCTCCACTCCCCCGTTTTCAAGCACCTTCCCCTGTTACCACCCACAAACGCCTCAATCTGTCACTCAAACTACCGACCAGGCTGTGTTCAAGGAGAGAGAAATTTCTGATCGTAGCGGCTAGTTTGCGCACGCGCATTGCGAACTTTATGCATGCGCAGTATAGCGAACATCGGTGGTGTGCGGCCGCAATGACCAACTCTGAATGAGGTCCTGTGTCTCTGTGACACAGCTGCACCGCACGTGTAGCGCTGACTGGACGGAGTTCGGTCAGCACCTACACAGTGACAAATACACAAACACACAGCCATCGGCAGCTGTGTGTTTGTTTTAATTAGCAGCCAATGAGAGTCTGTCAGACTCTCATTGGCTGCTGCTCCCACTGCCGGAGCCAGGCTGGAGCTCACTCATGAGCTCCATCTTTCGGCTCCCGCAGTGGGTAATGGGAGAGACGTCATGACACAACAAGGGGGGGGGACTACTACAAGGGGGGACTACTACTAGAGGCACTACAAGGGGGGGGACTACCACTGGGGGCACTATATAAAGGGCAAAACTGGGGGTACTGCATAGGGGGTACCACTACTGGGGGCACTGCATAGGGGGACTACCACTGGGGGCACTGCATAGGGGGTACCACTACTGGGGGCACTGCATAGGGGGGACTACTACTGGGGGCACTGCATAGGGGGCTTACTACTGGGGGCACAAGGGGCACTGTAAAAGGGGCTCTGCATAGGGGGGATCACTACTGGGGGCACTGCATAGGGGGGACTACTACTGGGGGCACTGCATAGGGGGCTTACTACTGGGGGCACAAGGGGCACTGCACACAGTGGACCACTACTGGGGGCACTGTAGAAGGGGCACTGCATAGGGGGGATCACTACTGGAGTCCTGCATAAGGGGGACCTCTCCTGGGGCACTGCATAGGGGGGACCACTACAGGGGCACTGCTTACGGGGGACTACTACTGGGGGCACTATATAAGGGGCACTACTGGGGGACCACTCCTGGGGCACAAGGGGTACTGCACAGGGGGGACAACTACTGGGGGCCCTGCATAGGGGGATCACTACTGGGGGCCTGCATAAGGGTGGCCACTACTGGAGGCAATGTATGTGTGAACACCATCGTGGCTTGCGACGAGACCCTATGGTTGGGTCTCGGCAGCCGCAAGCCCCAGGGAGCATCCTGCTATAATCGAGCAGGAAGCTCCCCACTGACATCACTGATGATGTCAGTGCGGCCGCCCACAAAACGGTAGGCGTTTCTCTCTCGCTCCAGGGCTTGCGCACGCGCAGTGCGGCCGCTGCGCGTGCACAGGGCTAACTATCGACCCAGTTACGAGCACATCGGTGCTTGCGACCGAGTCTGAATGAGACCCTATGTTTGTTTTTTGTTTGTTACATTTGTTTGTTACATTTCACACATATATTTTTCAGTTTTCTAACACTTTCAACACTAAGCAGTCACTTTCACTTACCTAACACTTCACTGCTATTTTTTATTTAATTTTGTGTGGTGCCCTGGGGTGGTTTGGCTGAGGATGGTTTAGGGGTGCTCCACGCCCCAGACATGAACCCCCATAGTGTTAGGGACTGACCCGATGAGGTTACCTTACATCTGGCCTCATTTTTTTTCTATGTTGTAGTATTAATTCTCAGCTAGGTAGCACATCCCATTATAAAGAGCTAGGGTGTGCAGTCCAGGCCCCCTTCCCCTGAAATATTTAACAGTATGGCAATAGTCTGGGCAGCTGCAAGCACAGGAGGTGCCATAGTCAGCACCACCCCATTCAGAAGCTGCACCACCACCTCTGCTGCAACTTACATTGGCACAAGGGTGGGGGCACTAGCCTCAGCTCCTCAGAATGTAAAGCTGGGTACACACCTAGCAGGGGATGTAGTGATGTTGCCGGCTGACGGGATGCCAGCCGTCGGATATACTGACGCCAGAATCCCGCCGCCTGGAATGAGATCGGGATACCGGCGTCGGCATCCTGAACCACCGGAATCCCGAATCTACTTGGCTGGGTATGTGTTTGTCCCCGGGGAAGGGGGGGGTTAGGTTTAGCCATCCCCGGGAGGAACTTATGGTTAGGCACCCCACTGGGAGTGGTAGGGTTAGGCGGCGGGAAGGGGGGTGGGGGGGAGTAGGGTTAGGCACCACTAGGGGAGGTTAGAGTTAGGCACTCCCCTGGGAGACTTAAGTTTAGGGTGTGGGGAAGGAGGGTTAAGGTTAGGCACACAGGGGAGAAATTAAGGTTAGGCACCCCCCCAAGGCTAGGGTTAGGGGAGGGATAGTGTACTTACCTTTCCTCATCGGGATTGTCACTTGTTGGGCTTCAGTGGTCGGGATTTGAACCAGCGACTCTTCAGCCCCGGTATTTCATACCCATTCCACCTAGTAGAAATATCTGCAGATGATGGTTGTTTGTTCATGCACAATGAACAACCATCATCTTCCATTTGTCAGCGGGTCCCGCTGGCCGGGTTTGCGGCGCAACTCCCTCCCTGTAGCTGCCGTGGCAAGTGTACGGGTGGTCAGCTGATCGCCTGTACACACAGCACGATGGACAGATACATCTGCCATCGGTTGTGCTGTACAGCCGACGCAATATGCAATATATTGACCGATCAATTGATCGGCCAATATATCTCCCAATGTGTACCCAGCATTAGTGTGATGATTGGCTGTAACAATATAGCCGAGAGCCCACTCCCTGGGGAAGAATATTCACATGCGTGAGTCAGCAGCACCACATGCAAGAAGCTGCTGGCTGCTTATCCTTCATGTCACTGACCGTTGCCACATTTGGGGGCACACACGCGCATAAGCATCAATGCCAAACACAACCTATATAATGTAAGTTAGAAGCTGATTGGTTAGTCCTTTAGGGGAGATGTACTGAGTAATAAAGTGGAGAGAGATTAAGTACCAACCAATTAGCTTATGTCACTTTACAGGCTGTGTTTGAAAAATGACAGTTAGGAGCTGATTGGATAGTACTTTATCTCCATCCACTTTATCACTCTCCAAGGCTTAGTACATTTCCCCCACATTTTTTTCTCTCTCTAAGCTTTGATAAATACCCCCCTGAAGGCTGGAATAAAAATAAGGATTCAACTAGACCAGAGTCTCTCATTACTAACTTTCTATGGTAACTTCAAGAAATGCATTCCCAGTAGTTATGGTTAATATTATTACTGACAAGAAATCGGATTATGCAGATACTTTGAATTTAAATGACATCCAAACATCACAAGGTCGCATTCCTTTGCAGCAGGTATGAAAATGAACAAGTAAATGGGACACGTGATTTCTCCAGGTGCCATGTGATGCCTCCTGCCGGATATGCCAGTGCTGTGTCACTAAATCCCATGACTCACAGGAACACTATGGAATTCAGCCATAACAATAGATGTGGATGACCCAGTTTGGTGACTAGATGGATTGCTGACTCCACATACAGATTGCATCAAAAATGAAAGGATGTGGGATTTTGTGTGGACTTGTTATACCCGTTCTACGTGATTCATCATCATGTAGCTAATCCTAAAATCCAAGGAAATCAGTGAGAAAATGTACATTTTCCTCCATGCAGGCAAAGGAAAGCATAATTTCACATGTGAGGCTAAACTATGCTAAATCAGTCTGCTCTGCGAGAAATCTACCTCAGAAACAGAAGCTTTGGTTAACCCAATATTGTTCAGCAGCAAGCCACCACAGGGACATCAACATGGGCTTGAATAACTGATATATACACATAAAGCTCCCATCAATAATACATATTATATGAGTTAGATGAGCCCCAGTTAATTAAGGAAAAAATCAAAGATAAGTTCAGGAGAGTTGGGTATGGCATCTCGACAGAATGCTAACTCAATTATGTAATTGTCATAATCATAACACTCCCCCTAACCCTAAGTAAATTTTCCCACAACCTAACCCTTACCCTCCCCCACTGATAACCCTAAATCTAACCCTCCCCCTAACCCTAATACTTACCATTGGGATGCCGGCAGTCAGAATACTGAGAGCTGCATCCCGACAGTCAGAATCCTGACCCAATTAGGTAAGTCTCCTAACCCTAATCCTCCCCTTAACCACCTTTCCAGCAAGCTAACCCTAACCCCCTGCAGCCTAACCCTACCCCTCCATAGGCAAACCTTAACCCTCCCCCTAGTGCCTAACCCTACCCCCCACAGCCAAACCTTAACCCTCTCCCTAGTGCCTAACCCTACCCCCCCACAGCCAAACCTTAACCCTCCCCCTAGTGTCCAACCCTACCCCCCCACAGCCAAACCTTAACCCTCCCCCTAGTGCCTAACCTTACCCCCCCACAGCCAAACCTTAACCCTCCCCCTAGTGCCTAACCCTACCCCCCCACAGCCAAACCTTAACCCTCCCCCTAGGGCCTAACCCTACCCCCCACAGCCAAACCTTAACCCTCCATCTAGTGCCTAACCCTACCCTCCCCACAGCCAAACCTTAACCCTCCCCCTAGTGCCTAACCCAGCCCCCCACCTCAGCCAAACCTTAACCCTCCCCCTAGTGCCTAACCCTACCCCCCACAGCCAAACCTTAACCCTCCACCTAGTGCCTAAACCTACCCCTCCGCAGCCAAACCTTAACCCTCCCCCTAGTGCCTAACCCTAACCTCCCACAGCCAAACCTTAACCCTCCCCCTGGTGCCTAACCCTACCCCCCCACAGCCAAACCTTAACCCTCCCCCTAGTGCCTAACCCTAACCTCCCACAGCCAAACCTTAACCCTCCCCCTAGTGCCTAACCCTACCCCCCCACAGCCAATCCTTAACCCTCCCCCTAGTGCCCAACCCTACCCCCCCACCCACAGTCAAACACCCTAGTGCCTAACCCTACCCCTCCACAGCCAAACCTTAACCCTCCCCCTAGTGCCTAACCCTACCCACCCACAGCCAAACCTTAACCCTCTCCCTAAGTGCCTAACCCTACCCCCCCACAGCCAAACCTTAACCCTCCCCCTAGTGCCTAACCCTACCCCACCCACAGCCAATCTTTAACCCTCCCCCTAGTGCCCAACCCTACTCCCCCCCACCAATGGCCAAACCTTAACCCTCACCCTAGTGCCTAACCCTAACTCTAACCATCCCCCTTATCTTAATACTTACCATCGGGATGCCGGCAGTGGATATTCTCGCGACAAGATTCCTACAGCTGTCGGCATTCCAGCAATGGTATTCTGAGTGCCATCATCCCGACCGCCGGAATGGTAACTACATCCTGTTCAGGAACATACAAATATCTCACAGGTCAGACTGAATGTTATGCATATAAATAACAGATGCAAATTCAGTCATCTCTCCTAAATGTTTTAAAATTTTTCTTGATTTTCTACAAAAAACACTTCTATATCGGCAGGTGTGTAATCCAATCACATGCTTCCATTATGTCCAAGCTCATTCATAATTCTGCCATGAATCTGGAATGAAGGTAACCATACAAACCCTCGATGGGCCAAATTCACATAGCCGCAAGTTCCATAGCATAGTGTTACAGTATCGCACACTTTGCGGGACATTTTCATCAACCGCGCACTCAATGACCAGCAGTTTGTGGGCATTGCCGCAATGTCACGCATTAATTCTGCCGTGTGACCCGTGTCAAGTACATGGAACCCCAAAAAAGTGACAGAAAAGATAGCAGGACAGTGTAGAGAGCTGCCAGTGGCCATAAGCACAGTGTTGGAGACAGTTACATGGCGTCACAAGGTTGGTATTTGCAACTTTTTTGAATGATGGAAAAATTACAGCCAGCTAGTGTATTTCAGCAAAGATAAGTGACTAGAGCAGGGGTGGGCAATAAGTGGCCCCTCAGCTGTCGTAGATCTACACATCTCAGCATGCCCTACCAGTGTTTTTGTAAGTGGCCCTGCTAAAACTGTTGCAGGGCATTCTGGGATGTGTAGTTCAACAGCGGCTGGAGAGCCGCTTATTGCCCGCCCCTGGTCTAGAGTATTTTGGGATGTTTTAAAATGTCTCTATTATGATTTTTAGTTGGGCATATACAAGTTTGTAAAAAGTCTGAAAACAACATGGCAACTCCCATTGAAAAATGTAAAAAGCCCTTTCCCATTAATACAGAACCCACATGCATACCCCACATTATTCTGCTTTTATTGGCCATATTTTACTAAAAACCTCTAAACACATTATTATTGATTGATAAGGGTGTCCCAGGGGATCTGCATTGTGTCCTGTCATTATTCCATTAAACAATACTTGCCAACTCTCCCTGATTGTCAGGAAGACTCCCTGAAATAGCAGCAATCTCCATGACTCCCTGAAGAGTCTAGCAATCTCCCTGATTACACATTACCCCCATTATGTAGCTGCTACATACAATAATATATAATAATAATAATAATAATTTTATTTATATAGCGCTTTTCTCCTAAAGGACTCAAAGTGCTTTACATTTGCCTTTACAGTACAAAACACAAAATAAGCTTAAACAAGGGACAATAGTGAAATGCTTGGGTGAATAGGTGAGTCTTGAGTTTATTTTTGAAGGATTCTAGAGTGGAGGCCTCTCGAACTGTGCGGGGAAGTGAGTTCCATAAGGTTGGAGCCCCAAAATTGAAAGCTCGACCCCCAGATGAATTCCAGGAGATTCTAGGTACTGTTAATAGCCTTTCGTCAACGGATACACACATATATATATATGTATATATTAGGGGTGAGCGGGTTCGGATTTCTGAAATCCGAACCCCCCCGAGCCCCCCCGATCCGAGTCCGATCCGAGTCAGGCTCGACTTTTCCCGCCTGACTCGGATCTGACATCGAGGCAAAACGTCATCATCCCGCCTTCCGAGTCTCGCGGGTTTTGGATCCTATATAAGGTACCCGCGTCGGCGCCATTTTCTCACTCGGCTGTGGACAGTGAAGAGGGAGGGTGGGAGTTAGTGCTGTGTAGTGTAGTGTAGTGTAGTGCTGCTGTTGTCCACTACTTCAAAGTCCATAGGGGCTGGCTGTGTTGTGCTGTGCTGCTGTTGTTAATAGGGGCTGTGTCCACTACTTCAAAGTCCATAGGGGCTGGCTGGACTGTGTTGTGCAGTCAGTTCCAAAGTCCTGTGCAGTGTCCCAGTCCTAAAGGGGTGCTGTAGTGTTGTCCAGGGGGTGCTCTGTCCATCAGGGGTGCTCCCCCCAAGTGCTAAAAAAATAATATATTTTCTGTGTTTGTGAATTGTGTGCGCAGTAGCCGCACGTGCATCAACAAAGTAGTGCCAAGCGTGCGCCTGTGTCATAAGTAAAGGGCCGGCTGGCTTGACCGTTAAGGGTGCTGTAACCCCCGAAAGTACACTCCAGTCCAAACCTAAAAAAAAATTATTTTCTGTGTTTGTGAATTGTGTGCGCAGTAGCCGCACGTGCATCAACAAAGTAGTGCCAAGCGTGCGCCTGTGTCATAAGTAAAGGGCCGGCTGGCTTGACCGTTAAAGGGTGCTGTAACCCCCGAAAGTACACTCCAGTCCAAACCAAAAAAAAATTATTTTCTGTGTTTGTTAATTGTGTGCGCAGTAGCCGCACGTGCATCAACAAAGTAGTGCCAAGCGTGCGCCTGTGTCATAAGTAAAGGGCCGGCTGGCTTGACCGTTAAGGGTGCTGTAACCCCCGAAAGTACACTCCAGTCCAAACCTAAAAAAAAATTATTTTCTGTGTTTGTGAATTGTGTGCGCAGTAGCCGCACGTGCATCAACAAAGTAGTGCCAAGAGTGCCCCTGTGTCATAAGTAAAGGGCCGGCTGGCTTGACCGTTAAAGGGTGCTGTAACCCCCGAAAGTACACTCCAGTCCAAACCAAAAAAAAATTATTTTCTGTGTTTGTGAATTGTGTGCGCAGTAGCCGCACGTGCATCAACAAAGTAGTGCCAAGCGTGCGCCTGTGTCATAAGTAAAGGGCCGGCTGGCTTGACCGTTAAAGGGTGCTGTAACCCCTGAAAGTACACTCCAGTCCAAACCAAAAAAAAATTATTTTCTGTGTTTGTGAATTGTGTGCGCAGTAGCCGCACGTGCATCAACAAAGTAGTGTCAAGCGTTCGCCTGTGTCATAAGTAAAGGGCCGGCTGGCTTGACCGTTAAGGGTGCTGTAACCCCCGAAAGTACACTCCAGTCCAAACCAAAAAAAAAATTATTTTCTGTGTTTGTGAATTGTGTGCGCAGTAGCCGCACGTGCATCAACAAAGTAGTGCCAAGCGTGCGCCTGTGTCATAAGTAAAGGGCCGGCTGGCTTGACCGTTAAAGGGTGCTGTAACCCCCAAAGTACACTCCAGTCCAAACCAAAAAAAAATTATTTTCTGTGTTTGTGAATTGTGTGCGCAGTAGCCGCACGTGCATCAACAAAGTAGTGCCAAGAGTGCGCCTGTGTCATAAGTAAAGGGCCGGCTGGCTTGACCGTTAAAGGGTGCTGTAACCCACAAAGTACACTCCAGTCCGAACCAAAAAAAAATTTATTTTCTGTGTTTAGCCGCACGTATATATCAAATCGATATAACATAAATGGAGGACCAAACTTTCTCCGATAAAAATAAAATAGAGAAAGATCAAGAACCACTTCCTCCTAGTGCTGAAGCTGCTGCCACTAGTCATGACATAGACGATAACATGCCATCAACGTCGTCTGCCAAGGCCGATGCCCAATGTCATAGTAGAGGGCACATACAATCCCAAATGGCAAAGTTCAGGAAAATGACCTTGAAAAAGACATTTAAATCAGCTGAAGAGAAACGTAAACTTGCCAATATGCCATTTACGACACGGAGTGGCAAGGAACGGCTAAGGTCGATCCCTAGTATGTTCATGACTAGTGGTTCAGCTTCACATGACGATGGAAGCACTCCTCCCACTAAAAAAATCAAAAGAGTTAAGCTGGCAAAAGCACAGCGAAGAACTGTGCTTTCTAAGAAGATATCACAAATCCCCAAAGAGAGTCCAAGTGTGGTGGTGGTTGCGATGCCTGACCTTCCCAGCACTGGACGGGAAGAGGTGGCTCTTTCCACCATTTGCACGCCCCCTGCAAGTGCTGAAAGGAGCACCCACAGTCCACTTGCTGATATGCAAATTGAAGATGTCACTGTTGAAGTACAACAGGATGAGGATACTGGTGTAGCTGGCGCTGAGGAGGAAGTTGGCGAGGAGGATTCTGATGGTGATGTGGTTTGTTTAAATCAGGCTCCGGGGGAGACAGTTGTTGTCCGTGGGATGAAAAAGCCCATCACGGTCATGCCTGGGCAGAAGACCAAACATTCCACCTCTTTGGTCTGGCAATATTTCTATCCAAATCCGGACAACAACTGTCTTGCCATATGTACCATATGTAAAGGTGAAATAAGTAGGGGTAGGGACGTCAACCACCTAGGAACATCCTCCCTTATACGGCACCTGCAGCGCGTTCATAAAAAGTTACTGTCAAGTTCAGAAACTTTGGCTCAGACCGTAAGCAGTCCAGGGACACCTAAATCCCGTTGTCCTGTTGTATCCAAGCGCCTGCAAACCACACCGTCAACTCCCTCCTCGTCAATTTCCTCCTTAGTCAGGATCGGAAGTAGTCCTGCAGGCCATATCACTGGCATGACTGACTCTCCTATCCGGGATTCCTCCGGAGGATCCTGCATTGCTACGCCTACTGCTGCCGCTGCTGCTGTTGCTGCTGCTGCTGGGAGTCGTTCATCATCCCAGAGAGGAAGTAGGAACACCACTACTTTTACTAAACAATTGACCCTCCAACAGTCCTTAGCGAGGAGGATGAAGTACGACAGCAGTCATCCTGAAGCAAAACGTATAACTGAGGCCTTGACTGCTATGTTGGTGTTAGACGTGCGTCCGGTATCCGCCATTAGTGCAGTGGGATTTAGACAATTGATGGAGGTAGTGTGTCCCCGGTTCCAAATCCCGTCTAGATTCCACTTCACTAGGCAGGCGATACCGAGACTGTACAGAAACGTCAGAAAAAGTGTCCTCAGTGTCCTGAAAAATGCCGTTGTACACAATGTCCACTTAACCACGGACATGTGGACAAGTGGAACAGGGCAGACTAAGGACTATATGACTGTGACAGCCCACTGGGTAGATGTATCACCTTACGCAGCAACAGCAGCAGCGTCACCAGTAGCAGCATCTCAGAAACGCCAGCTCGTTACAAGGCAGGCTACGCTGTGTATCACCGGTTTCAGTAAGAGGCACACCGCCGACAACCTCTTAGAGAAACTGAGGGAAATCATCGCCCAGTGGCTTACCCCACTTAGACTCTCCTGGGGATTTGTGATATCTGACAACGCCACCAATATTGTGCGGGCATTACATCTGGGCAAATTCCAGCACGTCCCATGTTTTGCTCACACAATAAACTTGGTGGTGCAGAATTTTCTGAAAAGCGACAGGGGCGTGCAGGAGACGCTTTGGGTGGCCCGAAAAATTTCTGGCCACTTTCGCCATTCAGCGACTGCGTGCCGAAGACTGGAGCGCCAGCAAACACTCTTGAACCTGCCCCGCCATCACCTGAAGCAAGAGGTTGTGACGCGGTGGAACTCAACCCTCTATATGCTTCAGAGGATGGAGGAGCAGCAAAAGGCCATACAAGCCTATACATCCACCTATGACATAGGCAAAGGAGGGGGTATGCACCTGACTCAAGCGCAGTGGAGAATGATTTCCGTGTTGTGCAAGGTTCTTCAGCCCTTCGAACTTGCCACACGTGAAGTCAGTTCAGACACTGCCAGCTTGAGTCAGGTCATTCCCCTCATCAGGCTTTTGCAGAAGCAGCTGGAGAAAGTGAAGGAGGAGCTAAGACGGAGCGATTCCGCTCGGCATGTGGGACTTGTGGATGAAGCCCTTCATTCGCTTTGCCAGGATTCCAGGGTGGTCAATCTGTTGAAATCAGACCACTACATTTTGGCCACCGTGCTCGATCCTAGGTTTAAAGCCTATGTGGTGTCTCTCTTTCCGGCCGACACAAGCCTGCAGAGGTGCAAAGACCTGCTGGTGAACACACTGTCAGCTGAAGCGGAACGTGACACGTCAACGGCTCCTTCTTCATTTTCTCCCGCAACTGGGGCTGCCAGGAAAAAACTTAGGTATCCTAAGCAACCCGCTGGCGGTGATGCAGGGCAGGCAGGACCAAGTTTGGACATCTGGTCCGGACTGAAGGACCTGGCAACAATTTCTGACATGTCTACTGTCACTGCATATGATACTGTCACCATTGACAGAATGGTGGAGGATTACATCGGTGACAGCATCCAAGTAGGCATGTCAGACAGTCCATACCTGTACTGGCAGGAAAAAGAGGCAATTTGGAGGCCCCTGTACAAACTGGCTCTATTTTACCTGAGTTGCCCCCCCTCCAGTGTGTACTCCGAAAGAGTGTTTAGTGCAGCCGGGAACCTTGTCAGCGAAAGGCGTAGGAGGTTGCTTCCACAGAATGTGGAGAAGATGATGTTCATCAAAATGAATTATCAGCTCTTCCAGGGAGACCAGCCTCCAGAAGGTACAGAGGGACCTGTGGTGGTGGATTCAAGTGGGGACGAGTTAATACTTTGTGAGGATGAGGATGTACACACTGAAGAGGGTGAGGAATCGGTGGATGAGGAGGATGAGGATGACATCTTGCCTCCGTAGAGCCAGTTTGTGCAGGGACACATTAATTGCCAGCTTGTTTTGTGGGGGCCCAAACGAACCAATCATTTCAGCCACAGTTGTGTGGCAGACCCTGGCGCTGAAATGATTGATTTGTTAAAGTGTGCATGTCCTGTTTATACAACATAAGGGTGGGTGGGAGGGCCCAAGGACAATTCCATCTTGCACCTCTTTTTTTCTTTGCATTATGTACAGTTTGGGGCCTAGTTTTTCTAACTGCCATCCTGCCTGCCACTGCAGTGTCACTCCTAGATGGGTCACGTGTTTGTGCCGCCCACTCGTGTCGCTTAGCATAGTCATCCAGCTACCTCGGTGCAACCTTTTGGACATAAAAACACTATTGTGAGGTGTGAGGTGTTCAGAATAGACTGGAAATGAGTGGAAATTAAGGTTATTGAGGTTAATAATAGCATAGGAGCAGAAAAACCTACAAATTCTGTGATTTTAGCTGTTTTTATGCTTTTTTTCAAAAAAATACAGATCCAAAACACAAAACCCAGAACCCAAAACACGGAAGGGTGGTTTTGGCAAAACCAATCCAGATCCAAAACACGAAGAAAGATCCAGATCCAAAACCAAAACACAAAACACGAAAAGTGGCCGGTGCACACCCCTAGTATATATTATATATATATATATATACATATATATATCAGATACATATATTCAAAAAAGGATCAGTTTGTACTCATAAACAAGTACATCTTACTAACTGCTTTGGGGGTCATATATATTGATATAAATCAATTTTATGGAACACCTCTCACATGTAGCAGTACACGGCCACTTTAACGTGCACTCGTAGGTGTTGCTTTCACACTCTCCCTAAAAGGCTTTTTCAAAAGTAGGCAATTATGCATAAGAAGAAGGATTTTTCTCTACTTTTCACCTACTCTGGAGCTGTGACTAAATGACACATTAACTTAAAGCACATTTATAATTCAATTGCAAAAAGTTGCAGCCACTGCTTTTACCCACGATTTTAGCCCAGTTTGTATTTGGCCCTAGGTATATGTTTACATTACACCAAGTATGCAGCCAACCACATGCTGTAATATTGGAAATCGGCCCAATATTGCAGTGCGCATGGCCCCATAACAGTGATACCTAAATAATCTAATGGAAATCAACTGCATTATTACTAGGCATATTGGTTAAAGCGAATGCAATCGCTACTGTATTGTATGTACAGTCTCAGAGCCCAAGGAAGCTGGAAGAACTCCGGGGGCCTGTCCCATATGCGGAATGGCCATACAGTATCTCATCCAATCTGGCCACCTGTGTATATAACCAAATTGGATAATAAACTCGCCGCCTGGCACTCAGGCCAAGTGCCAGACAGCCTGGGTGTGGCCTGCTGCTTTACATACTTTCACAGACTTTCGCAATTCAGTGACTGTACGTTCCGGAGTTTGCACACACCACATTCACCTGCCCAAGGGTAAACAGAATACATTTCACAGACTTTGCACAGTAATCATATTTCAGAGTCTCAACAGAAATCAAATACAATAACTCAACATACAAATCCTTTCTAAAGTATTGCAAATAATTTCCTTTAAATTGTAAAATTGATCTATGCAGTCTTCATGAATATGCTTTATTGAGATTGCGTTATCACTTACTGGAATATTATTGATTATTTCTTTATGTGCAGAGTTTGCTGATTAATGATTGAATAATACAGCAGCATATCTTGTTATTATGTTCTTGGCTCTGGTCTGTTCTATTTATTCACTACTAGTAAATCTTGTTTGCACCACCTATTCACAACCCTCGCTCCATCCTGCTCCACTTACCTGTTCCTTTGCTGCAGTGGGAGTTGTTTGGTAGGGGTGGAATATGCCGCTAGCTCCCACTGTGCATGTTGGAGATGGGACAAACCTTAGCCGGTTATTAAATAGACTAGTATAATGGACCTGGCATATGCCGGGTAACCTCAGTCTACATCCACGCTCAAACACGTCTCCTCACTGGTTAGCCCCGACCTCATGCAGCTACTTCCCACTGCTCCGTCGTGGCTTCATCCGTCGCTCCGTCACACCCTTCCCCACTCCCATACTTACCCCAGCGGCCAGGCCACCTCTGCTAAGGCTGTCCCGACTCCCTCACAGTGGAAACCATTGAGGCGCAGGCCCAGGTTTCCACTGCACATGCATTGAGGAGATGGGTCAGACCTTCTACAATTATTATATAGGTAGCTGAATGACCGCTTTATCTTTCTCTAGTATTTAAGAAATCTCGTCCAACTTAACATTTTTCAAACTTTTTAGCTCATTGGCCAATACCCTTCTGCAGCTGAATTTATCATTTCACTTTAGGTTTGGGTTATGTGCCCTTTTCACAAATACATGTGCTGGTATAAGTATTTGAGGTTAGTGGTAATTGGTCAGAAGCCACATACACTTTATCTATCACAGAGATCTAGCCATGCACATAGTAGCATTTTTTAAAAGCAGAAAAAAAAGAAATGTGCAAAAGGAACCAGGAATCAAAATGCAATAAAATGTTTCATTTGGCTCATATGCTTGGGTAAAGCTGGCCACACACTAGACCAACTTTCATCCAACCATCCAACTAGTGAATTGGTTGGAATGAAAATCTGGTAAGGTATGAAAGCAAATGACAAGCAGCAATTTGCTCCCAAACGCCAGAAAATGGACAAAAACTGTTGTTTGAACAAAGTGTTTAGATCAAACATTTAACAAACTTGTCTGACCACCATTCTCATCTGTTTTCTGGCATTTAGGAGCAAATTGCTGATCATCACTTACTCCCATTCCTTACCAGATTTTCATTTGAACCAATCAAGTAGTTGGCTGGTTGGATGTAAGTTGGTCTAGTGTGTGGCCAGCTTAAGAATCCATGTTCATAAAGGAGAGGTTCCCAAACGCAGTCCTCAAGGCTCCCTAACAGTTCAGGTTTTAGAGATGTCCATGGTTGAGCACAGGTGGTTAAATCAAATTGACTGAGGTACTCATTAAGTCACCTGTGCTCAATCATGGATATCTCTAAAACGTGAACTGTTAGGGAGCCCTGAGGACCACATTTGGGAACCTCTGACATAAAGCATAGGGATCAATGCGTTTCAGTGTGATGCTCCATTCAGCTTGTAAAATTAATTCACTTACATTGGCGTACTGCACATTTGGCTCATATGCTTGGGTAAGAATCCATGTACATAAAGCATAGGGATCAGTGCGTTTCAGTGTGATCCTGAATTCAGCTTGCAAGGATCATTCACTTACATAGGCATACTGCACATTTGGATCATATGCTTGGGTAAGAATCCATGTACGTAAAGCACAGGGATCAGTGGGAATCGGTAGGCGATCCGGTGCTCAGGATCCCAGCAGTTAGAATCACGATGCCGGCATCTCAAAAGGGTTAATTAACATACCGACACTTGTTCGACGGTATGCTAACTCTCCCCCTAGTGCCTAACCCCGCACCCTAAACCTAAGCCCTCCCCAACACCCTGATACTTACCTTCGGTATCCTGGAGGTCGGGATGATGGTGCCGGGCTTCTGACCGACGTCGGGATTTCGGCACCGGTAATAGGAGCGTCGGCATCCAGACTGCCAGGATGCCGAATACATACCGATCAGTGCGTTTCACTGCAATACTGCATTCAGCTTGTAAGAATCATTCACTTACATAGGCATACTGCACATTTGGATCATATGCTTGGGAAATAATCCATGTACATAAAGCACAGGGATCAGTGCATTTCAGTGTGATGCTCCATTCAGCTTATAAGAATCATTCACTTATATACGTGTACTGCACATTTACCTACCCTCCAACATCACCCATTCCATTAGGTACAAAATGCTCTGCTCCTGGACTTCCCACCTAATGTATGATTGCAGTCACCTGTGTTGAACTAGGTAATTGATGAGAAAGGTGTTTCAGCACAGGGGTCTGCAATCATACATTAGGTGAGAAGTCCAGGAGCAGAGCATTTTGTACCTAATGGAATGGGTCATGTTGGAGGGTCTGTATTTGCATATTAGGAAAATAATAGGCAGTAGCCCTATGTGTATCCATTCAGCACAACTTCCCAGACACAACCATTAGAACAACGATTTTTGGGGGCAACAAGTAATTTCAAAACAAATTTTTCAATATACTAATATGATTTATTACCATTTTAATTACCCAAGGCTGCAACAGTTTTTGTTTAAGACTTTACTTTTCAAGCTGTCCTTTATTACATCCTGTACAATGTGCATGTTCTAATTGTCATTTAGGGGTCTATTTATGCAGCAATTATAACCCCTTGCTGGGTGTCTTTGGTGGAGAAAGGGGCCAGCACCACTTCCTCCTATTAAGAAGAGGATTACCACAGAGAAATCATTCATTTCCATTGTGGCCTCATAACATGCTATGGGGACTGCTGTATCTGCTCTAGTTATTAAGCAGCAGAAAGCTTTGCTCTCTGATGGTACAGTAGGTCATGCTATCTTGGGATGGTGTTTACTTATACTCTCCTATGGGGGCCTGCAAACCCCTCACCAGCAAAATTAGGCTGCTGGTGAGGCAGAGAAAACCGCCTCATAAGAGCCCCAGATTGATAAATGGCAGTGAAAAAACATTTATAATCGCTATCATATGAAATGCTAAATTTTGTGGGGACAATGGAGATAATAAAAAATAGACTATTAAATCTTCTCCTATAGCTGGAAACCACTTACTTAGTGTTCTGGATGGATATTTTTTCTGTACTGGGCTCAGTACTGTAATGTAGTGAATCGAACATACCATAAGTAAGATAAGGTCAAATCAATTTGCATTAGTTTGTAAAGCTGGTTACACACTGACAGATATCTGCTGTCCGTCGGGCAGTGTGTACCCGCAATATGTCGGTGAACGTCGGCTTTCACCGACATATCGCATTAGCTGTGCTGCACAGCCAATGGACAGATATGTCTGCAGACATATCGGTCCATCGGCAGGTGTATACGAGCGGTCTGCAGACCGCCTGTACACACAGAGCGATGGCCGCAAGGAGGGGGGCAGGACACGTCCACTCCCGCCGGGAAACGCCCCCTGGTCGCCGCGACCTGCAGATGATGGCCGTTCAGTGTGTACGAACGACCATCATCTCCAGATATATCTGTCGGGTGTGTGCCCACCTTAAGAATGTTAGTCGCAAAGTAAATACTCTAATCTCCCATGTGTAGACAAAAGATACACTGTATTATGTTTCTCTGACACACAGAAGAAAATATGTAAAGTAGTGAGATAAGAGAGATGGCAATAGGCCTTACCTCATCGCTTTCTAGAAATGCTGTATAACATTGCAGATGAAAACGTGATAAATCTGTAGATCATTCATTCAAAAATAAGTTGTGAAGGTTATTATTATTATTAATAATGTTAAGGCGCGTATCCACCAGATGAGAAAAATGAGTGATTGAACGATCACGACATCATAATCGTTCCATCGCTCATTAATCATGCAGTAATCAGGCAGTAAAATGCCAGCAACGACCAGTGATGTGCGTCGCCATTTGTCATCGCCTAAACATGAAGGCCAGCCTGTCGATATCGACAGGTTTGTGTATGTTCGGGGATGAGGGAGGGTGCCTGCACCGAGCGACATATTGTTCAGTGTGATCACAATATCCACTGCACAGTATGATGTACGATTGCACTCTTGTGTAGTGGATACGCGCCTTTAGTTTGGAGCTGCCATTTTTCTCTGTGTAAATGAGCGATGGGTAGGCTGACATCTCTGGAGAGGGCTATAGTGACTCAGCCTAAGTTACATAAACATGACTGTGGGACCTGTTTATTATTAATGAATTCTTACAATATGAGAAAATAGCTGTTTTCACATATTTAAGGGAAGAATGAAGTATCCCTAAAATGTACTAATATAGCATGCATATCTCCTGCTTTCCGGCCCCCAGACACGCAACAGCTGCCCTCAAAGATTTTAATGGGGACAGTATTTAACAAGGTATGCAAAGCTTCACACAGTAGCCTGGCTGGTTTCTGAGCGCAGAACAGTGATCACATATGAGATCACTTTACTTCTACTGATCGCCAGGATGGGCTCTTATCGGAGAATGAAAAGACCACCATCTTGAGTCTCCAGTTCAGGGGTGGATCCAGAGGGTGCGTGATCAGTGCCTCCCACCCCTGTAACACTTTTGCCCTGTCCCCTACCACTGGCCACTGTATAGCAGTGCGCCAGCATATCATGCAGCGAGAGACAGGAGACTGATGCTGCTTCTTCCTGCATGCTGTGCTGCTGCTCTGCTATACAGCGGCCAGTGGGGTAGTGGGCAGGTGAGAAGTGTTATCGGGGGGAGGGGGATTGCTATGGCCCCACCACTGCTCCAACTTCTGTAACATGTTGGGCTTTTATAACAGTTAGTAAAGAGTTAAATGCAAGCCAGGTTGTTGAAGAGAATGAAGTAATCCGTCATGCATGTGCTGAGAAGTGCACACACCAATCAGTTTCTGTAAATAAAACCGGTTTGAGCTTTGATCCACAACCCTTCTTGCCTTTGATACACATAGGAATAGGCAAGAACTCCCTGTCCTACAGTTTCCCAAAAATAAAAAACAAAGCTGTGCCCTTTAACTTGGTCACAATAGCCCCTGTAATTGTGCTTACCAGATAATAAGGTCTCAGCTGGCTCTCAGGCTGTTAGTAAGTGTAGTCTGTAGTTTGTTGAATTTGGCTGCAAGCTGCAGCTTGTACTATGTGAGATGCAGCGACTGACATATCCTCATACCCCCAGGTGAGAAATCGCTATGCTTAATTCCTTAAAGGTAACGTGAGTATATTTCCTTTTCTGTAGAGGACATTTCTTAAAAATAGACCTGTTGAGATTAGGACATATAAATGGTTATCAGTCAGTCAGAGAACTGCAACTACGCTGACTGGAGAGGGGACGGCACCTATAGAGATGCGGGACAGACTGACGCCTTACCAGTCTCACTGACCGGAATGTCTGCGGAGCCGGTCTCATAACTACATCCCCACTGACTTACAGTGGCAACCACCAAACCTGATGGCCCATACATCTCTGCTAGCCTGAAAGGCGGAGAGCAGCTAAAGAACTGGAGGGGGAAGCCAGCGGATTGACCACTAAGATAGGGGAGTGCTCAAGGCCCTTACCGATAATGATATAGGCAGTGGGTACCACTGATTGATGGTATGCCATCAGTACCACCGCAGAGGGGCCGCAAACTGTGGCTCAGCTGCCCAGAGGAGCCAGAACATCCACAGCTGAGTCTGAGAGGGGTCGGTATTACTACTGTCCGCCCAACCCACACTCCCCAGCACATCTATAAACAATAAATCTACCTGTCAATAACAGAATTACTGTAGGTCCTTCTGTTACTTTATAGATAACAGTAAGGGGGGCGCTTGGACTTTATAGATATCACCATATTAAAGGCCATCAATACAGAGTGCTTACTTACTGCCGCTTGCAACTAATCAGCCATCCTTCGGGAGTCACTCTAACTTACATGGGTGCACCCCACCAAGAAGGATAAACTAAATACCTACTGTACCTGTATACCTATTGTGTATATATATATACACCAAAAGACCAAGAGGGTGCTTATGGTGTAGTAGGTTCACAATTATCACAATAAGAAAACAATATATATATATTGCATACATTGAATATCTTGTAATAGAGCTTATCTTAAAGCATGTCTTCATCATTTGGGGCATTCCATTAATCAACTACGGTAGTAGCTGTGTTGAATTCACTCCCGGCCTCCAAATTCTTTATTCTCTGTGATCTCAATGTCTGATTCTTATTACTGCAAATATATCCTTAACACCAAGATACAAACAAAAAATATACAGTGATTGCCTTTTTTAATTACAACTTGACTTAACATCCAAATAAAAATTAAGGACACAAACACAAACTTAATATAATTCCAAATAGGTCACATTAACTACTTTTTACTCATTACAAAGTAATGGCTCATATCCACTGGTGTTACCTTATAGTGTTTGCCATATGGTTTTTGATATTCAATTATTAGGAATATATAAAAAATTTGGAGACACCATAGAATACCAAACCCTCATAATTAATTAACCCCTATACAAAAAAAACATTAATTGATTCGGCATAATCAAAACGGCTGACGGGATGCTACCGGTCTAAATACCGGCACCGGAATCCCGAAAGCATTCGGGATCCAAAGTACCAACCACCGGCATCCCAAAGGTAAGTATCGCGGGTTAGTGGGAGGGTTAGAGTGCGGGGTGAGTGTTGGGCACTAAGGGGTAAGGGTTAGACGGCACTAAGGGGTGAGGGCTAGGCTTAGGTTGTGGGGAGAGGGGGTTAGGTTTAAGCACTAGGGGGGGGGGTTATGGTTAGGCACCAGGAACAAAGGTTTACGGTTAGGGTAGGGAGAGGGTTAGCATACCGACCAACAAGTGTAAGGATCTTGGCGTCGGGATTCAGATCGCCGGGATCCTGACTGCCGGAAACTCATACCCAACCCATCAAAGCAACAACATAATGATTATAAGAAGGTTAACTCCCTCATTATCATCATTATTACCCACATTATCAATTAATTACATTCATGTTCATTATGCTCCTTATTACTGTTTGGAGTTCTACCTAATTACCGGAGGAATTCATCATTCCTCCTCTCCATAACTATCTATTCCGAAAAGCTGTCCTTTTGGGGATCACAGCTTTTCAGGAAATAGATACTTTTCCCTGCCTATACATACCTTACCGCAGGTGTAATCAGTGCTGCGCATGCGCGTTACGTTCACAAAAGCGGCACATTCACAGCACTGATTACAGCTGTGGTAGCTCTGTGGAATTTGATGAATAGCCTAATTTCTACAACCCCATACCAATGTACTAATGTATAGGGAGTGTGGAAATTAACGCAGACGGACATAACCATGAGATATCAGTGATATTTACTGCGTTAAGTGTGTTAATAAATACTAAAAAAAATGGTAATTAAGAAAAATGTCCTTAAAACCGTTATTTTAGTGTTGATGAATAGGCCCCTCAGTGAGAAAGTATGACAGAACATGAACTAACATCTGTGTATTAAGTATGAACCAAGTTGAGTATAGTTCATTAAGCACAGTAAAGCCAATAGTTTCTTATCTGTTTATAGTTATGCGATCAATAATTGAAGAAACTCCTGCCATATATTCTCCCTGTACAGTGGCACCTCCTGCCATATATACTCCCTGTACAGTGACACCACCTACCATATATTCTCCCTGTACAGTGGCACCTCCTGCCATATATTCTCCCTGTACAGTGGCACCTCCTGCCATATATACTCCCTGTACAGTGGCACATCCTGCCATATATTCTCCCTGTACAGTGGCACCTTCTGCCATATATTCACCCTGTACAGTGGCACCTCCTGCCATATATTCTCCCTGTACAGTGGCACCTCCTGCCATATATACTCCCTGTACAGTGGCACCTCCTGCCAATTATTCTCCCTGTACAGTGGCACCTCCTGCCATGTATACTCCCTGTACAGTGACACCTCCTGCCATATATTCTCCCTGTACAGTGACACCACCTACCATATATTCTCCCTGTATAGTGCAACTCCTGCCATATATATTCCCTGTACAGTGGCACCTCCTGCCATATATACTCCCTGTACAGTGGCACCTCCGGCCATATATACTCCCTGTACAGTGGCACCTCCTGTCATTTATTCTCCCTGTACAGTGGCACCTCCTGCCATATATACTCCCTATACAGTGGCACCTCCTGCCATATATTCTCCCTGTATAGTGCAACTCCTGCCATATATTCTCCCTGTACAGTGGCACCTCCTGCCATTTATTCTCCCTGTACAGTGGCACCTCCTGCCATATATTCTCCCTGTACAGTGGCACCTTCTGCCATATATTCTCCCTGTACAGTGGCACCACCTACCATATATTCTCCCTGTATAGTGCAACTCCTGCCATATATATTCCCTGTACAGTGGCACCTCCTGCCATATATACTCCCTGTACAGTGGCACCTCCTGCCATATATTCTCCCTGTACAGTGGCACCTCTTGCCATATATACTCCCTGTACAGTGGCACCTCCTGCCATTTATTCTCCCTGTACAGTGGCACCTCCTGCCATGTATACTCCCTGTACAGTGACACCTCCTGCCATATATTCTCCCTGTACAGTGGCACCACATACCATATATTCTCCCTGTATAGTGCAACTCCTGCCATATATATTCCCTGTACAGTGGCACCTCCTGCCATATATACTCCCTGTACAGTGGCACCTCCTGCCATATATACTCCCTGTACAGTGGCACCTCCTGCCATATATACTCCCTGTACAGTGCCACCTCCTGCCATTTATTCTCCCTGTACAGTGGCACCTCATGCCATATATTCTCCCTGTATAGTGCAACTCCTGCCATATATATTCCCTGTACAGTGGCACCTCCTGTCATTTAGTCTCCCTGTACAGTGGCACCTACTGCCATATATAATCCCTGTACAGTGGCACCTCCTGCCATATATTCTCCCTGTACAGTGGCACCTCCTGCCACATATTCTCCCTGTACAGTGGCACCTCCTGCCATATATTCTCCCTGTACAGTGGCACCACCTACCATATATTCTCCCTGTATAGTGCAACTCCTGCCATAGATATTCCCTGTACAGTGGCACCTCCTGCCATATATACTCCCTATACAGTGGCACCTCCTGCCATATATACTCCCTGTACAGTGGCACCTCCTGCCATTTATTCTCCCTGTACAGTGGCACCTCATGCCATATATTCTCCCTGTATAGTGCAACTCCTGCCATATATATTCCCTGTACAGTGGCACCTCCTGTCATTCATTCTCCCTGTACAGTGGCACCACCTACCATATATTCTCCCTGTATAGTGCAACTCCTGCCATAGATATTCCCTGTACAGTGGCACCTCCTGCCATATATACTCCCTGTACAGTGGCACCTCCTGCCATATATTCTCCCTGTACAGTGGCACCTCTTGCCATTTATTCTCCCTGTACAGTGGCACCTCCTGCCATATATTCTCCCTGTACAGTGGCACCACCTACCATATATTCTCCCTGTATAGTGCAACTCCTGCCATATATATTCCCTGTACAGTGGCACCTCCTGCCATATATACTCCCTGTACAGTGGCACCTCCTGCCATATATACTCCCTGTACAGTGGCACCTCCTGCCATTTATTCTCCCTGTATAGTGCAACTCCTGCCATATATATTCCCTGTACAGTGGCACCTCCTGCCATTTATTCTCCCTGTACAGTGGCACCTCCTGCCATATATACTCCCTGTACAGTGGCAACTCCTGCCATATATTCTCCCTGTATAGTGCAACTCCTGCCATATATTCTCCCTGTACAGTGGCACCTCCTGCCATTTATTCTCCCTGTACAGTGGCACCTCCTGCCATATATTCTCCCTGTACAGTGGAACCTCCTGCCATATATTCTCCCTGTATAGTGCAACTCCTGCCATATATTCTCCCTGTAGAGTGGCACCTCCTGCCATTTATTCTCCCTGTACAGTGGCACCTCCTGCCATATATTCTCCCTGTATAGTGCAACTCCTGCCATATATTCTCCCTGTATAGTGCAACTCCTGCCATATATTCTCCCTGTACAGTGGCACCTCCTGCCATTTATTCTCCCTGTACAGTGGCACCTCCTGCCATATATTCTCCCTGTATAGTGCAACTCCTGCCATATATTCTCCCTGTACAGTGGCACCTCCTGCCATTTATTCTCCCTGTACAGTGGCACCTCCTGCCATATATTCTCCCTGTATAGTGCAACTCCTGCCATATATATTCCCTGTACAGTGGCACCTCTTGCCATATATACTCCCTGTACAGTGGCACTTCCTGCCATTTATTCTCCCTGTACAGTGGCACCTCCTGCCATATATACTCCCTGTACAGTGGTACCTCCTGCCATATATACTCCCTGTACAGTGGAACCTCCTGCCATATATTCTCCCTGTACAGTGGCACCACCTACCATATATTCTCCCTGTACAGTGGCACCATCTACCATATATTCTCCCTGTACAGTGGCACCTCCTGCCATACATACTCCCTGTACAGTGGCACCTCCTGCCATATATACTCCCTGTACAGTGGCACCTCCTGCCATATATACTCCCTGTACAGTGGCACCTCCTGCCATATATACTCCCTGTACAGTGCCACCTCCTGCCATTTATTCTCCCTGTACAGTGGCACCTCATGCCATATATTCTCCCTGTATAGTGCAACTCCTGCCATATATATTCCCTGTACAGTGGCACCTCCTGTCATTTAGTCTCCCTGTACAGTGGCACCTACTGCCATATATAATCCCTGTACAGTGGCACCTCCTGCCATATATTCTCCCTGTACAGTGGCACCTCCTGCCACATATTCTCCCTGTACAGTGGCACCTCCTGCCATATATTCTCCCTGTACAGTGGCACCACCTACCATATATTCTCCCTGTATAGTGCAACTCCTGCCATAGATATTCCCTGTACAGTGGCACCTCCTGCCATATATACTCCCTATACAGTGGCACCTCCTGCCATATATACTCCCTGTACAGTGGCACCTCCTGCCATTTATTCTCCCTGTACAGTGGCACCTCATGCCATATATTCTCCCTGTATAGTGCAACTCCTGCCATATATATTCCCTGTACAGTGGCACCTCCTGTCATTCATTCTCCCTGTACAGTGGCACCACCTACCATATATTCTCCCTGTATAGTGCAACTCCTGCCATAGATATTCCCTGTACAGTGGCACCTCCTGCCATATATACTCCCTGTACAGTGGCACCTCCTGCCATATATTCTCCCTGTACAGTGGCACCTCTTGCCATTTATTCTCCCTGTACAGTGGCACCTCCTGCCATATATTCTCCCTGTACAGTGGCACCACCTACCATATATTCTCCCTGTATAGTGCAACTCCTGCCATATATATTCCCTGTACAGTGGCACCTCCTGCCATATATACTCCCTGTACAGTGGCACCTCCTGCCATATATACTCCCTGTACAGAGGCACCTCCTGCCATTTATTCTCCCTGTATAGTGCAACTCCTGCCATATATATTCCCTGTACAGTGGCACCTCCTGCCATTTATTCTCCCTGTACAGTGGCACCTCCTGCCATATATACTCCCTGTACAGTGGCAACTCCTGCCATATATTCTCCCTGTATAGTGCAACTCCTGCCATATATTCTCCCTGTACAGTGGCACCTCCTGCCATTTATTCTCCCTGTACAGTGGCACCTCCTGCCATATATTCTCCCTGTACAGTGGAACCTCCTGCCATATATTCTCCCTGTATAGTGCAACTCCTGCCATATATTCTCCCTGTAGAGTGGCACCTCCTGCCATTTATTCTCCCTGTACAGTGGCACCTCCTGCCATATATTCTCCCTGTATAGTGCAACTCCTGCCATATATTCTCCCTGTATAGTGCAACTCCTGCCATATATTCTCCCTGTACAGTGGCACCTCCTGCCATTTATTCTCCCTGTACAGTGGCACCTCCTGCCATATATTCTCCCTGTATAGTGCAACTCCTGCCATATATTCTCCCTGTACAGTGGCACCTCCTGCCATTTATTCTCCCTGTACAGTGGCACCTCCTGCCATATATTCTCCCTGTATAGTGCAACTCCTGCCATATATATTCCCTGTACAGTGGCACCTCTTGCCATATATACTCCCTGTACAGTGGCACTTCCTGCCATTTATTCTCCCTGTACAGTGGCACCTCCTGCCATATATACTCCCTGTACAGTGGTACCTCCTGCCATATATACTCCCTGTACAGTGGAACCTCCTGCCATATATTCTCCCTGTACAGTGGCACCACCTACCATATATTCTCCCTGTACAGTGGCACCATCTACCATATATTCTCCCTGTACAGTGGCACCTCCTGCCATACATACTCCCTGTACAGTGGCACCTCCTGCCATACATACTCCCTGTACAGTGGCACCTCCTGCCATACATACTCCCTGTACAGTGGCACCTCCTGCCATATATACTCCCTGAACAGTGGCACCTCCTGCCATATATTCTCCCTGTACAGTGGCACCACCTACCATATTTTCTCCCTGTACAGTGGCACCTCCTGCCATATATACTCCCTGTACAGTGGCACCACCTGCCATATATTCTCCCTGTACAGTGGCACCACCTGCCATATATTCTCCCTGTACAGTGGCACCACCTACCATATATTCTCCCTGTACAGTGGCACCTCCTGCCATATATTTTCCCTGTACAGTGGCACCTCCTGCCATATATACTCCCTGTACAGTGGCACCTCCTGCCATATATACTCCCTGTACAGTGGCACCTCCTGCCATATATACTCCCTGTACAGTGGCACCTCCTGCCATATACAGTCAGGTCCATAAATATTGGGACATTGACAGAATTTTCAGATTTTGGCCTCTATTCACCACCACAATGGCCTTGAAATGAAACAAACAAGATATGCTTTAACTGCAGACTTTCAGATTTAATTTGAGGGTAATTACATCCAAATCGGTGTAGGAATTACAACAGTTTCTATATGTGCCTCCCACTTTTTAAGGGGCCAAAAGTAATGGGACTATCAACTCAAAAGCTATTTCATGGACAGGTGTGGGCTATTCCCTTGTTATTTCATTATCAAGGTAAAAGGTCTGGAGTTGATTCTAGGTGTGACATTTGCATTTGGAATCAGTTGCTGTCAATTCTCAATATGAGATCCAAAGAGCTGTTACTATCAGTGAAGCAAGCCATCATTAGGCAGAAAAATCAAAACAAACCCATCAGAGAGATAGCAAAAACATTAGGTGTGGCCAAATCAACTGTTTGGAACATTCTTAAAAAGAAAGAACGCACCGGAGAGCTCAGCAACACCAAAAGACCCGGAAGACCACGGAAAACAATTGTGGTGGATAATAAAATAATTATTTCCCTGGTGAAGAAAAACCCCTTCACAACAGTTGGCCAAATCAAGAACACTCTCCAGGAGGTAGATGTATATGTGTCAAAGTCAACAATCAAGAGAAGACTTCACAAGAGTGAATATAGAGGGTTCAGCACAAGATGCAAACCATTGGTGAGCCACAAAAACAGGAAGACCAGATTAGAGTTTGCCAAACAACATCTAAAAAAGCCATTACAGTTCGGGAACAACATCCTATTGACAGATGAGACAAAGATCAACTTGTACCAGAGTGATGGGAAGAGAAGAGAAGGAAAGGAACTGCTCATGATCCAAAACATACCACCTCATCAGTGAAGCATGGTGGTGGTAGTGTCATGGCGTGGGCATGTATGGCTGCCAATGGAACTGGTTCCCTTGTATTTATCGATGATGTGACTGCTGACAAAAGCAGCAGAATGAATTCTGAAGCCTTTCAGGCAATATTATATGCTCATATTCAGTCAAATGCTTCAGAACTCATTGGACAGCGCTTCACAGTGCAGATGGACAATGACCCGAAGCATACTGCAAAAGCAACCAAATAGTTTTTTAAGGCTAAAAAGTGGAATGTTATGCAATGGCCAAGTCAATCCCCTGACCTGAATCCGGTTGAGCATGCATTTCACTTAATGAAGACAAAACTGAAGGGAAAATGACCCAAGAACAAGCAGGAACTGAATACATTTGCAGTAGAGGCCTGGCAGAGCATCACCAGGGATGAAACCCAGCGTCTGGTGATGTCTATGCATTCCAGACTTCAGGCTGTAATTGCCTGCAAAGGATTTGCAACAAAGTATTAAAAAGTGAAAGTTAGATTTAGGATTGTTTAGTTTGTCCCATTACTTTTTGCCCCTTAAAAAGTGGGAGGCACATATAGAAACTGTTGTAATTCCTACACCGTTCACCGGATATGGATGTAATTACACTCAAATTAAATCTGAAAGTCTGCAGTTAAATCACATCTTGTTTGTTTCATTTTAAAGCCATTGTGGTGGTGAATAGAGGAAAAAATCTGAAAATTCTGTCAATGTCCCAATATTTATGGACCTGACTGTATACTCCCTGTACAGTGGCACCTCCTGCCATATATACTCCCTGTACAGTGGCACCTCCTGCCATTTATTCTCCCTGTACAGTGGCACCTCCTGCCATATATACTCCCTGTACAGTGGCACTTCCTGCCATTTATTCTCCCTGCACAGTGGCACCTCCTGCCATATATTCTCCCTGTACAGTGGCACCTCCTGCCATATATACTCCCTGTACAGTGGCACCTCCTGCCATATACACTCCCTGTACAGTGGCACCTCCTGCTATATACTCTCCCTGTACAGTGGCACCTCCTGCCATATATACTCCCTGTACAGTGGCACTTCCTGCCATATATTCTCCCTGTACAGTGGCACCTCCTGCCATATATACTCCCTGTACAGTGGCACCGCCAAAGGACGTTATAAAGAACAAAACAACACCCCTCCTTGCAAAGTATATGCCACACTGACACATATAATTTGTATACAACATATGAGAGAGAGAGAGAGATACATAGATAGATAGCCATCACACACACACTCTGTATATAAGCCCCACCCTCAACTTACCTGGTTTCTAAAAGTGTAGTAAAGACAGTAAGCAGGATCTCCTGCACTCTGGAGCACTCCTCACCTCTGCCCTCACTGGCTCTCTTCTCCCTGGGTGCCATAAAGCTTTTTCTGCTTCAAGTCCCCAGGCTTTTCCCTGACAGACTCCCCGATAAGCCCCGCCCCCTTTTTCCACCTTCCAGCCCCTAGGGTTCCTGGGAAAGAAAACCTGGCTCCCCATTGGTCGACAGCGGCCAGTTCCTTGTAGCTTGGTATGGGGGCAGCCATTTTTTATTAGCCTTTGCAAATTAGATCTCACCAGCAGCGTAGCTGGGCAGCCCCCGCTGGAACTGAAGCATCGTCTGCCTGCCATGACAGTACGGTAATATCTAAATTCCCATCATGGAGAGGAGGACCCTGACTACCATGACAGTACTCCTACAGCCAAGCGGCCATGGAATACTAACACTGTACTGGCCCGGGTGAGCAGATGGCACCCTGCCCCCGGCCCAGTCCGCCACTGCTGCCTGCCCTCTGTGATCCGCCCCCTCACCCATCTCCCGCAGTGTCTGCTGGGACTGGAAGAGACGTCATGACGTCTCTCCACAGTCCAGTTCCACAGTGCCCTGCACCAAGGAGCAGAAGAGGCAGCACTGGCAATGACGGGAACTGTCTGATAGCCTACAGGTGTCAGATTGAGAGACAGCATGCTGCAGTGCAGTACTAGTGTGTACCCCCTGCCCTCAGTCACATATTGGGGGCGAGTGCTGCAGCAGTCTGAGCCTGCACATGTTATTAAACAATGATTCATTGTTCTAAGAAATAGGGAGGGGATTTGGGGAGGAGGGAATTATTATTGGCCAGGTAAGGTTATAAATGAGAGAGAGAGGCATAGGGTGGGAGTTTGGGGTAATTATTAATCTCTGATTATGAATTAGATTTATGAGAATCCCCTTAGAGCACTACTACTATGTGGGTATAATGTGTAAGGGGCACTATTGTGGGCATAATGTGTAAGGAGCACTACTATGTTATTTATTATTATTTATTACAAGTTATTTATATAGCGCGCACATATTCCGCAGCGCTTTATAGAGAGTATTTGCCCATTCACATCAGTTCCTGCCCCAGTGGAGCTTACCATCTATGTTCCCTATTACATGCGCCCACACATACACACTAGGATATTTGTGTTAGGAGCCAATTAACCTACCAGTATATTTTTGGACTGTGGGAGGAAACCAGAGTATTTGGAGGAAACCCACGCAAGCACAGTGAAAATATACAAACTCCACACAGGTAGGGCCGTGGTGAGAATAATGTGGGATAATGGGAATACTATGTGGCATAATGTGTAAGGAGCACTACTATGTGATATAATCTTTATAAGGGGCACTACTGTGTAGCGTAATGTAGATAAGGGGCACTACTGTGTGGCATTAGATGTATAAGTGGCACTACTGTGTAGAATAACATGTATAAGGGGCACTACTGTGAGGAATAATGAGTATAAGGGGCACTGCTGTGTGGCATACTGTTTATAAGTGGCACTACTGTGTGGAATAACATGTATAAGGGGCTCTACTATGTGGAATAATGTGTATAAGTGGCACTACTGTGTGGAATAATGTTAAAAAGGAACACTACTGTGGAATAATGTGTACATGGGGCTCTACTGTGTGGCATAACATGTATAAGGTGCACTACTGTGTAGAGTAATGTGTATAAGGGGTACTACTTTGTGATGTCATTTGAATAACAGACACTACTGTGCGGTGTAATGTGAATAATGGACACTACTCTACGGTGTAATGTGAATTGGATATTTGGGGAGGGGTGGCGCCAATGCACTTTCTGGCATAGGGCACCAAATGCCTAGTTATGGCTTTGCTTCCTGCCATATATGCTGCCAGTAAAGTGGCACCTCCTGCCATATATATTGTTTGCACAGTGGCACCTCCTACCATATATACTGCATGTAGAGTGGCACCTACAGACATATATACTACCTGCAAACTAGGATTTTTGTCAACAGGGGCAAGGCAGTAATTTGATGACCCCCCCCCCAAAGTAATGCCCTTTGTAACACATTGTGCCACATTAAGTAATGCCCCTTATAACATTATGACAACAGTAATACCCCTTATAACATTATGCCACACAATATTGTCCCTTATAACATTATGCCACACAGAAATGCCCCTTGTAACACATTATGCCACACAGTAATGCTCCTTATAGTACAACGCCCTCGTGTCACTCCCCAGTCCCTCAATGTATCACTCCAGCCTAGCTCCCCCATGTGTCACTCTCCAGCCCCGCAATGTCACTTCAGCCAGGCCAGGCCCCCATTGTCTCACTCCAGCCTGAGCCCATACAAACTTCTGCCCCTCTTTTAAACAATCCCCCAGTGAGCACGCTGCATGCAGCGTCGCACGTCGACTCTAGAGACTCTCTGTATGGGTTAAACCGTCGGCGCTGCCGAACCATAAATCCATGGTTGCTGGACTATTAAGTAGTATAACCTACGTCACATGTGAAGTAGGCAGGTCCGGGTGTCAGGCATGCACGGTCTGCAGCCAATGCCATGGAAACCAGCAGTGATTTCTGGGAAGCTTGCCAGGCACTGGTACTTACCCTGGTCCCTGCTGGAGCATATCCCCCCTAACCTCCCCCCCTCTCCTTGCATTCCTTACTCGGAGCCCGTGGGGCGCCATGATCTGCCACTTTAAATTAAAAGTGATACACCCTACTATATGAATTATTGGTCGTCAGAGCAGGTTGCAGGAGGACCCCATGGCGGCAGGCAAGACAGTAACTGCACCTGCGCTCCCTCAAATCTGGCACCCAGGACACGTGCCTCTCTAGCCCACCCCTAGTTGCGTCCCTGCTGTACAGTGCCACCTCCTGCCATATATACTGTCTGTAGTGTTCACTCTAGCTCCGGCGGCAGGTAGGGCGCCGAAGCCAGAGAGGGCACCTTTGTGTGCACGCCTTTGGCGCATGCCCAAAAAAGGGGGTGTGGCCATTGAAAAGGGGGCGTGTCTAATACGCGTTCCTTTTCCGTCACTCTTGGGGCCGTGCCCAGCACTTACGGACACCCCGGGCAGCCCCCAAGCGCTGCAGATAGGGAGAATAGATGCCAGGCGCATGCGCCCGGCGTCTATTCTCTGGCGTTGACCGGGTCACCGCACATTTATCCACCCGCGGAACACTGCGACCCGTGGGTGAAGACTGCACCCGCAGGCTGTGAGGGCAGGGCGCTTTTTGCCCTCCTTCTGGAGAGCGGGGTGCTTTTTGCCCTCCAGAAGAAGGGCAGGGCGCCGCGCCCCGCTAAAACAGCCTAGCGGGAACTCTATGCCTGTACAGTGGCACCTCCTGCCATATATACTGCCTGTACAGTAGCACCTCCTGCCATATATACTCCCTGTACAGTGGCACCTCCTGCCATATATACTGCCTGTACAGTGGCACCACCTACCATATATTCTCCCTGTACAGTGGCACCTCCTACCATATATACTGCCTGTACAGTGGCACCTCCTGCCATATATACTCCCTGTACAGTGGCACCTCCTGCCATATATGCTTCATGTACAGTGGCACCTCCTGCCATATATACTTCATTTACAGTGGCACCTCCTGACATATATACTGCCTGTACAGTGGCACCTCCTGCCATATATACTCCCTGTACAGTGGCACCTCCTGCCATATATACTTCATGTACAGTGGCACCTCCTGCCATATATACTGCCTGTACAGTGGCACCTCCTACCATATATACTGCCTGTACAGTGGCACCTCCTGCCATATATACTCCCTTTACAGTGGCACCTCCTGCCATATATACTTCATGTACAGTGGCATCTCCTACCATATATACTGCCTGTACAGTGGCACCTCCTGCCATATATACTCCCTGTACAGTGGCACCTCCTGCCATATATACTTCATGTACAGTGGCACCTCCTGCCATATATACTTCATGTACAGTGGCACCTCCTGCCATATATACTCCCTGTACAGTGGCACCTCCTGCCATATATACTTCATGTACAGTGGCATCTCCTACCATATATACTGCCTGTACAGTGGCACCTCCTGCCATATATACTGCCTGTACAGTGGCACCACCTACCATATATTCTCCCTGTACAGTGGCACCTCCTACCATATATACTGCCTGTACAGTGGCACCTCCTGCCATATATACTCCCTGTACAGTGGCACCTCCTGCCATATATACTTCATGTACAGTGGCATCTCCTACCATATATACTGCCTGTACAGTGGCACCTCCTGCCATATATACTCCCTGTACAGTGGCACCTCCTGCCATATATACTTCATGTACAGTGGCACCTCCTGCCATATATACTTCATGTACAGTGGCACCTCCTGCCATATATACTCCCTGTACAGTGGCACCTCCTGCCATATATACTTCATGTACAGTGGCATCTCCTACCATATATACTGCCTGTACAGTGGCACCTCCTGCCATATATACTGCCTGTACAGTAGCACCTCCTACTATATATACTGCCTGTACAGTGGCACCACCTACCATATATTCTCCCTGTACAGTGGCACCTCCTACCATATATACTGCCTGTACAGTAGCACCTCCTGCCATATATACTTCATGTACAGTGGCACCTCCTGCCATATATACTGCCTGTACAGTGGCACCTCCTGCCATATATACTGCCTGTACAGTGGCACTTCCTGCCATATATACTCCCTGTACAGTGGCACCTCCTGCCATATATGCTTCATGTACAGTGGCACCTCCTGCCATATATACTTCATGTACAGTGGCACCTCCTGCCATATATACTGCCTGTACAGTGGCACCTCCTGCCATATATACTCCCTGTACAGTGGCACCTCCTGCCATATATACTTCATGTACAGTGGCGCCTCCTGCCATATATACTCCCTGTACAGTGGCACCTCCTGCCATATATGCTTCATGTACAGTGGCACCTCCTGCCATATATACTTCATGTACAGTGGCACCTCCTGCCATATATACTGCCTGTACAGTGGCACCTCCTACCATATATACTGCCTGTACGGTGGCACCTCCTGCCATATATACTCCCTGTACAGTGGCCATATATACTTCATGTACAGTGGCACCTCCTACCATATATACTCCCTGTACAGTGGCACTTCCTGCCATATATACTTCATGTACAGTGGCATCTCCTACCATATATACTGCCTGTACAGTGGCACCTCCTGCCATATATACTTCATGTACAGTGGCACCTCCTGCCATATATACTCCCTGTACAGTGGCACCTCCTGCCATATATACTTCATGTACAGTGGCATCTCCTACCATATATACTGCCTGTACAGTGGCACCTCCTGCCATATATACTGCCTGTACAGTAGCACCTCCTACTATATATACTGCCTGTACAGTGGCACCTCCTACCATATATACTTCATGTACAGTGGCACCTCCTACTATATATACTGCCTGTACAGTGGCACCTCCTGCCATATATACTGCCTGTACAGTGGCACCTCCTGCCATATATATTTCATGTACAGTGGCACCTTTTGCAATATATATTATATACTGCCTGCACAGTGCCACCTCCTGCCATATATGCTGCATGTACAGTGGCACCTCCTGCCATATATATTTCATGTACAGTGGCACCTCCTGCCATATAATCTGCCTGCAAAGTGGCACCTCCTGCCATATATACAATATACTGCCTGTACAGTACATTTTGGTCTTATATATTGCCTGTACAGTGCACCGTCTCTAAATATACTGCCTGTACAGCAATAAAACATTTCTCTGTCCATTTTCATTCATTAATTTTTACATTGCACATCACCTTTTTGCACTAATTTCTTTTTTTTTTAATGAATCCTGCAAATTTGGCTGGGGGTGAGATCAGGCCGCAAGGGGGGCAAGCTATGGTGCTGTCCGCCCTTGCACCTACTGTAATTGGATTGACTATTATGTTCACTACCACACACAATAGGGTTCATTTGTTTTCAGAAACCAATTAACCTTCCAGTATGTTTTCGGATTATGGTAAGAAACTGGAACAGCCAGGGAAAACCCACACAAACATAGGGAGGACATACAAACTCTGCACAAATAGAGCCTTGAAATAAATTACTCATCTTTGTCAGTGTATGATCACCCTTTGCCACCCTTGTTACACAAAGTTGAGGATAGGGCCGGATTAACGGGGGGGTGGGGCAACACGGGCGGTTGTGGGCACTGTATTAGGGGTACTACTACTGTGGGTATTGTGTATAAGTGGCACTGCTGTGGGCATCGTGTAAAAGGGGCACTGCTGTGTGTAATAACATGAATAAGGTATTCTACTATGTGGTGTAATCTGAAGCAGGGGGAATATGTGCGGTGTAATGTGGATAAGATTGCGCAACTGGTGAGTAATATTTCATGTGGGTGCCTATATGTGTTTTCTTTTTCCCTGTGGGTGTGTATTGTTTTTTTCATTTGGAGCCCATGGGCTCCATTTCATAATAAGATATAACCCCTTTAGCACTCACTAAAGGGGTTATGTCCTCCTTTCAGTATTTAACAAACAGCGCTAACATTAGTTTATCGCTGTTTATCAATGTACCGCTTACGAGCGATATGATACCAGTTGCGCATACCCCCATTTCATCCATATTTAATAGGGGTCCCCATATGTTTGTTGCCCAGGGGCTACTACATACCTTAATCCGGCCCTCGTTGAGGACAATAAGCATCGAACTCAAAGTATTAGATTAATAGGTCTCAAGGGTATGATGATATTAACTCTGGGCCTGATTCAGAGCCGCTCGTAAGCAGCCGCTCATTCGCTCCGAGCGATGTTCGCACAACTGCGCATGCGTATGGGTCGTAATGCGCATGCGCCAACCAGTCATTGCGGTCGGAAATCGAGCGCTCGTAAAACAGCGAATGCCTGCTAATTTGAGTGACAGGATGAGGCGTTTGTGGGTGGTAACAGGGGAAGGTGCTTGAAAACGGGGAGTGGAGATCCGAACGCAGGCGTGCCAAACGGTCAAAACGGGCGTTTTAAGGGTGTGCATAATTAACAAAGCAGCGTCATCGACCACGTCACTTGGTTGTTTCTTAGCCTGAACTGTTCGCATGATTGCGGTAGGAAAATCCAACCACAAGCACTGCGAGCAGTTCAGACGCCTTTCGATGTACTCGATTAATCTAATAAATAGCGGAGATGACGTAGGATGCGAGCAGCCAGGGGGCGTCTTTACAAAATCGCGAGCGCATGTTTCGTTTGCTCGCTCAGACATAGAGGTGTCAACAGACCGCAAAGAGCGAGCGCTCAATTTAAATATCCGGCCCCTTTTTCTGAACGAGCGAGTGCAAATAGCGTCCGGCTCCGAATCAGGCCCTCTGTTCAAATAAAAGTAACACAAGCACGCCTCGTATGGACACTTTAGAGGTGTTCGCCGATCCCCGTGTTTTGGTTTTGGATCTGCATGTGGTTTTGGATTTTTTTCCTTGGTGTTTTATTTTTCGGTTTTGGTTTTAGATCTGTATTTTTTCCAAAAAAATGATATAAACAGCTAAAACCACATAATTTGGGCCTATTTTTGTTCCTACAGTATTATTAACCTTAATAACAATGATTTTCAGGCATTTCCATGCATTTTTAACCATCTCACAGCTCACAATATTGATTTCACTATTCTTCACCAATATACTGTAGGCCAAAGGCTGCAGCGAGCTGGCTGGCTAAAGTAAGCAACAGAGCAGTGGCGCAAACGTGCGGCAGTTTAAAAAAATATAGGACATCTATGAAACATTGCCACACAGCAGTGGCAGACAGGATGGCAGTTTAATAAACTATAATAATGTCAGTCGGCAATGCCCCAAATTGTGCAAAATGTAAAGAGGTGCAAGATGGAATTGTCCCTCCCGCCCACTCTTATGTGGGATATTAAAAAGGACATGCACAGTTTAACAAACCAAGCACTTTAGCCACTAGGACTGACACTTTCGTGGCTGAACTCCTTAGTTTGTTTTGGCCCCACAAACATTTTTTGGAAGGACTACCTTCAATTAGTGGTGGAGATTGCATGTGCTGGTCCAAAATGCTGGTAGCTGATGCTGGACTGCTTGTTATTAATTACAAATTATTATAATTTTGTTAAACAAACTGCATGAACGCTCTACAAATGACATAACAGGGAGGAGGTGCCTAGATGGTTAACGTCCCTTCCTCTACTAACTTTGGCCCTCATTCAGAGCTGGACGCTCTGAGCAGAGCGCACGCTCTGAATGAGGGCCGTCCTCCATAATTATGGAGCGTCCTCCTGGACGCTCGTATAGCTGTGGGTCACCACCCACAGCCTATACGAGCGTGCAGGTTGATGGCCGCGATGGTCTTGACCATCGCGACCATCGCCACTGCGAGCCGGAGTCTGCGGTTGAGTTTCTCAACCACAAGGCCCGGAGTGATTTTGGCTCTATCAGAGCCAAAATCACTCCCACTGACATCACTAGTGATGTCAGTGGGCCGGCTTCTGACGGTAGGCGTTCCCTTGAACGCCCCCATCTGGGAGGCACGCCCACCAAAGGGGGCGTGCTGTCAATCAACATCGACAGCACGCCCCCTTTGATCAGACACAACGAGCGAAGGAAAGTCCTTCGCTCGTCACGTCTGGCGCATGCGCACGACGGAGCTCCCTCCGTCGTGCGCATGCGCAGTGCACACCATCGACCCACTTGCGAGTGGACAGCCGCTTGCGAGTGGGTCTGAATCAGGCCCTTTGGCTTTACAAATGGAATAGATGCCTTCACAACTGTTGTCAGAATTAAGATTAAAATAATTCCACACCCAAGATGTGTCTTTTCTGGCTTTCGTTTTATCATGAGCAAGAACTGCTGCTACTGTTGGCTGATTTACGCAAACCACATCCTCATCATCAACACCCACATTAGTGTCAGATAGGACCCAAATTTCCCCCTCATCCTCCTTTTGCACTTCCTCCACACTATCATCCTATTTTTTTATTATTTCACCATCTAATACTAGCACAGCCGTCATGGCGTCAGTGATAGGCTGTGAAACTGGGTGACAGCTGTTATACTTACTTCCTCTATCAAAGTACTGTTTAATAGTCAATTGTTTTTTTAAATTACTAGTAGTAGTCTTCTTGGTCCCTTTCTGGGATGAAGATCCACCCTCTTCATCCCAGAAAGGAATCATGGATAGGAGAGGAGTCAATCATGCTTATGAAACTGGATGCAGGACTACTTCCAATTACGAATGAGGATGTTGATGATAATGCCAGTGTTGGTGGTGGAGATTGCAGGCGCTTGAATCCAGATAGAAAAAGCAGCTAGGTGATTTTAGAATTTGAAATACCCTTTCCAATTGATGAATGCGCTGCATGTGACGTAACAGGGAGGAGGTTCCAAGACTGTTAAGGTCCTTACCTCTACTCACTGTTACTTGGCAATTGTTACAAATGGCTTGGCAAAGGTTGTCCGGATTTGGGTGGAAATAATTTCACACAAAGAGGTGGATTTTTTGGTCCTTTGCCAGGGCATGGCAACAATGGGATTTTTCCCACCATGGGCAACAACTGTTGCCTGAATTACAGTTTTTACACAAACATCCTCGCCCTCATCATCATCAACATCCTTGTTGTTATCGCCAACTAGATAAATATCCTCCTCATCTTCGTGCAATTCCACAGAAGCAGCCTCGATTTCTACGTCAGAAGGCACACAAATGGTGGAAGGAGTATCCTCTTCAAGTACAGTATTACTAGAAAGGTCAGGTTCACACATGGCAACAGCGGACACACTTGGACTCTCCTTGGGGATTTGTGATTTTTCAGAGCACACGGTTGGTTCTGGTGTCTTACTCATCTTAACAATTTACATTTTTTTTGTACCTCTCCTACAAGCAGAGGGGCTTAAATTATCATTTGAACCATCAGTCATCATAAATACAGGCCAATGCCTTATCCTTTCCTTGCCACGTCTTGTAGTGAATGGCATATTGCCAGTTTTTTGTTTCTCTAAAGCTGACTTAGCTTTATTTTTTTTTTGCTTTAACTGGGTAAAAGTTGATTTTTTTTAGCCTGACTTTTTGGCCTGACTTAAGCCCTGGTACATATGCCTTCATAGATGACGTTGACGGCCTTGCATCATCATCATGACTGCTGCTGGCAGCTACAAGACTGGTATGTGGATCCTGCTCTCCGATCATGTGACTGTCCTCCATACTCACTACCCCTGAAAGAGGCAGCAGCCCCTTGACAGTCAGCAGCACAGCACCCCTGCGCACCTACTCCGATGACAGCTATGGCTAACACGCACACAAAAAAAATTGTTTATTTTTGGGGGGCAGCAGCCCCTTGACAGACAACAGCACAGCACCCCTGCGCACCTACGCCGATGACAGGTGTGGCTAACAGTAACACGCACACAAGAAAATTGTTTATTTTTTTTGGAACACTGGGGGTGAACCCCTGAAAGAGGCAGCAGCCCCTTGACAGACAGCAGAACAGCACCCCTGCGCTGATGACGTGTGGCTAACACGCACACACAATTTTTTTATTCACACTAGAGGTGGGTGAAGAGCACCCCTGAAGGACAGAGCACCTCCTGGACAACACAGCACTACAGCCAGCCAGCCCCTATGGACAGGACAACAGCCAGCCAGCCATTATGGACAGGAACACAACCAGCCCCTCTATAGACAACAGCCAACCCTTATGGACAGGACAACAGCCAGCCCCTATATGGACAACAGTAGCCAGCCCCTTTGCACAGCATCAGCGTACAACAGCACAGATCCCAGTTCTTGACTCTCCACAGCTGAAAATGAAAAATGGCGGTGATCACGGGACCTTTATAGAATGCAAAACCTGCGAGAACCCAACAGCGGGATGATGATGGTTTGCCTCATTTTCAGATCCGAGTCAGGCGGGAAAACCTGAGCCGACTCAGATCTGCCTCGAATCCCCGTAGTTCAGGCGGGTTCGGATCTCTGAGATCCGAACCCGCTCATCCCTCGTACACTTAAAAACATGTTCGCGATTATATTTACTTTTACAGCCATTACTATCCTGCTTGTACAGTATAACACAACCTCCCAAACACACAACACGCGCTGGATATGCTCCTCACACACCGTGTGTATGTGTTAGGCTGATACAATTTCCCTGTTTTCTGCTGCACAATTCTGATTGTGCCTGACTGTCATGAGGTAGGCTAACTGGGGATATGTTTGTGCAGAGATGTCCACATCCTCCAACAACTGTACAAAGGAATATGACTTATGTACAGTGGCAAAACAAGCACCTCTACAGGGCCTGGAACAATGGTTCTTCTGAGCATGTGCAGGAGAGCAATTGGGAGTCTTGGGACTGGGAATACCTGTCCTCAGGGGAGTAGCGAGGGCAGAGCTGGAGCCAGAGGAGCTCATGTTCCAGGTACCTGCTTTGGCATGGGTCACCATCTGGGTTGCATTTATTTAATTTTTTTCCCCCGTCAGACACTACTGACTGCCATTGACAGTTTCCCCTGCCTGGCTCCGTCTCTCCTCCCTTCTGCTCCATCTTGCCTCCGTCCCTCCTCCCTTCTGCTCTGTCCCACCTAGTCCCTCCTGCTCCAGCCTTCATTCCACCTCTGTCCCTTCTCCCTTCTGCTGCATCTCACCTCCACCCTTCCTCCCTTCTTCTCTGTCCCTCCTCCGTCCATCCTCCCTTCTATCCCTATCCTACCCTTCGCCCCTCCTCCCTTCTGCTTGGTCCCACCTCCATCCCTTCTACCTTCTGCTGCATCCCACCTCCCTCTGCCAGGTCTCGGACATCGGGATCTCCACAGCGCGAATTAGGGATGGACATCGGAAGACGCGCATCGAATGGTTGCCGGGCTTCCAACATCAAATCCAGGGATGCGATGGCAACTAGCCCCCTTTAAATAGTATAACCATCGCAGCTGAAAAGGGGGTGGAGTCTCACAGCACCTCGGTCCACGTCACTGTGGGAGCGTGTCCGGTGTCTCTCCACTGAGAATAGCGCAAGGCATCTTTTCTCCTGCTGCACACCCGCTGCGCAGCTATGCAGTTACTTAAATTGTATTATACCTGCGCACTTCCAAGCCCTACTTGTAATGGTCACACACTTTAGGGGGGGAAGGGGAGGGTTGCAGCACAGCAAGTGCTTGCTCTGGGTGCCATGGCTCCATGCTGCCTGTCCTTGCCCTAATTTTGCTATTGGGCCCTGTGATGCCATATTCCACCCCTGCACAAGTAAATAAGTGATGTTGTAATGTCATGTCATTTTCTAAGTATATTCCAATATACTACCAGAAGTCCCATTTGTCCAGTAAAAACACTAAGGGGGAGACGTATCAACGTGGTTTTGGAACTACCTTTATTAAGAGGATTCCTGCATCTGTGAAGGTTCCCATATACTGTATGTATGATCAGGAATCCACAGCAGATATTGCGAGGAGCTGTCACATCAAGTTCTAATTGATATATACAACTTGAGAGGTTAGTGGTCAGGTCACAAAGACAGAGAGACATTTTTTTTGCGATCAATGTTACATTTAGCAAAATAGCTTATTTGGATACAGATTTTTTTTTTACAATTAATTACCACAAATATGGAAATAATGTTAACATCGGTCTGGGTCTTGTAGTAAGAGCTACCACTGTACACAGGGCCGGTTCTAAACATTGTGGAGCTCAGGGTGAAAGTTCCCAGTTCCCCTTATACAATGCCCACAGTAATAGTGCCCCTTATACAATGCCCACAGCAGTGGTGCCCCTTACACAATGGCCCCCCAAGTGGTGCCCCCCATGCAGTGCCCTCATTAGTAGTGCCCGCAGTGGTAATGCCCCAGTTGATAATGCCCACAGTGTTAATGCCCCCAGTAGTAGTGTCCCCATTGGTAATGTCCCCTATAGTAGTTCTCCCATTGGTAATGTCCCCTATAGTAGTGCCCCCATTGGTAATGCCCCCAATAGTAATGCCCACAGTAGTAATGCCCACATTAGTAGTGCCCACAGTAGGAATGCCCCCTATAGTAGTGCCCAAAGTAGTAAAGCCCCTATAGTAGTGCCCACAGTTGTAATGCCCCCTATAGTAGTGCCTCCAGTAGTAATGCCCCCAGTAGTAATGCCTCCATTAGTAGTGCCTCCAGTAGTAATGTCCCCATTAGTAATGCCCCCTATAGTAGTGCCTCCAGTAGTAATGCCCCCATTAGTAGTGTCCACTGTAGTAATGCCCCTATAGTAGTGCCTCCAGTAGTAATGCCCCCTATATTAATGCCCCCATTAGTAGTGTCCACTGTAGTAATGCCCCCTATAGTAGTGCCTTCAGTAGTAATGCCCTCATTAGTAGTGTCCACTGTAGTAATGCCCCCTATAGTAGTGCCTCCAGTAGTAATGCCCCCATTAGTAATGCCCCCTATATTAATACCCCCATTAGTAGTGTCCACTTTAGTAATGCCCCCTATAGTAGTGCCTCCAGTAGTAGTGTCTACTGTAGTAATGCCCCCTATAGTAGTGCCGCCAGTAGTAATGCCCCCATTAGTAGTGTTATAATGGTAGTAAACCTCTGGTACAATCCTTCCTATCCCTTCTAAGTCCTGCCTATACCTTCTAAAATTGACACTATTTGCGTACGCAGTCATACAGTAAAATAAAAGCCTTCAGACCTTGAAAATGTGTTTCAAAAGCACAAAGTATATTATTCAACATAAAAACAGTAGGTTACACGCTGTGATCTAAACACAATTTAGCGCAAAGAAATGATACAGACCCAAGGTACAGTTATACATACGCACACGCACTGGGACCAGTTACCGACATCCATAAGAAACCTCCATCAACAGCATCAGCATGAAGACTCCAGATTGGAGTCTGTAAGCACATTTATACCCTTACAGGGATAAGCAACACAATAGAAAAGTTTGGCATGGTTTCATTGGTTCCCAGTGCGGGTGCATCTGTTACAGGATATTTAACAGGTTTATTCAAATGGACACAGGTCAGCCTCCGAAGGCCTGTCTCCTTATTCCCCCTGCATGCAACTGCTAACATTACAAAGTACATTTTGGTGTTTTAACTCTCTTCAGTCCATACGTTGAGAATGCATGTTGCGATCTTCTCACCGATGACACCGGAAAGCTGTTGAGACAGAGTAGATCAGTACGCTACCAAACATGGTTGGCTTATCATGTGCTAAACCTTAGATATCAAATAATCTTTATTTCACAACATTAATAATCACTGAGTAAACCTTGAATAGTACACTTTAATATTAGGGAACCTTTCATGAAATTTGTGTATGTGTAAGAGAATATTGCATAAAGTTGCTAATATGCGTGGTGCGTTTATTTGTAGAATGAAACAGCGCAACTGTGCGTAATGTGCAGTGTTTATGCATGTGAGTCTATTTATGATGGATAAAATATATATACATACACATATATAGTCAAATGGCTGGCACTCCACATAAATGCAAAATAAATTACTTGCCTTGGTGCCTTCCTGGAAGTTCAATTGAACATCCACTTACATATGTAGAAAGGGAAAGGCGGCACTCACAGGTCTGATGAAATGAAAGAATCAAACTTGACAACTGTGTCTGCCTAGGCAGACACAGTTGTCAAGTTTGATTCTTTCATTTCATCAGACCTGTGAGTGCCGCCTTTCCCTTACATACACATATATATATATATATATATATATACACACACACACACACATATACATCATCCCTTACTAACATTTTTAAACTGCAATGCAATGTGTTATTAGTAATGCGTTTCACACCCAAACAGGGTGGAGACCCCCAGCTGTTTGCTGGTGCCAGCCTGTTTGACAGTGAAACTAAAAGGTTTTCTTCTGCCTATTTACAAATTTAATTGTGCAGATCATTGTCTGGGTTATATTTCAATTGCCATAGCTATACCTGCCTACATGTGAGGTGTCTTAATTTACATGCAAAAACACCCACAGTTCCTGGTGTATTGTTTTTTTCTAATTACTTTTCTCAGGAAGCTGTTTTTCTAGTTACTAACTGATACTGTGTTTGTTTTGGTATTTTTCTATGCAAGGTTGTCCCCAGAATGGGCTTGTCATGGCTTCCAAAAGGATTACCAAAAACATTGCCATCTGTACTTAGCTCGTGAGTTGTAACTTAAAATGGTGCTGGGAGATCAGTTGCAAAATGGCGTCTTGCAGATTCCGATTGTAAACAGATTCTGCCTCAGCCAATCATCTGGCTTCGACAGTAGTGTCCAATGTAGTAATGCACCCTATAGTAGTGCCTCCAGTAGTAATGCCCCCATTAGTAGTGTCCACTGTTGTAATGCCCCCAGTAGTAATGCCCCCCTATAGTCGTGCCCCCAGTAGTAATGGCCCCCTATAGCCACGCCCCCTATAGTAATCCCCCCTTTAGCCATGCCCCCAGTGCTGGTGCTTCTGAAAAAAAAAATGAAAAAACAAACACAATACTTACCTTAAGCCCCGCTCCTGCATCCGCTGCCGTCCGGTCCGACCATGGATTTATGGGAGAGACGTCATGATGTCCCTCCCATAGTGCTCTCTGCGGAAGCCAGAGCTCAGGAGTGTGCTCCGGCTTTCGGCTGCCGCTGCAGGGAGGGAGCCCGCTGATAACAAATATCAGCTGTCGCCCGGCAAATGGAGCCTCCCTGCGGGGGGGGGGGGGGGGGCAGCACTGGTTTTTTTTTTCTGGGCTTTGTTTATTCTCCTGGGGACTCAGTGGCGCCCTCTAGGGGCCGCCGCCGCTCCGGGCGATGACCCTGTTAGCCCGCCCCTAGAACCGCCACTGACTGTACATTAAGGTGTTAATGAGGGTCAAGCAAATGCTCTATTCACAGATTTCCTGGGCACCATTTGCTGATGATTGAGTGCATCAAAGCATGTTAGGCGACATACCTGTTAGATGGATCTTTGAATACTACACCCAAAATTAGCATAAAGTTTACTAAAACAAGAGATATGGTAAGAACTTACCTTTGTTATCTCCGTTTCTACGAAGTCCATAGGGTCCACAGGGTTGACCTTGGGGTATAGCTGGATCTGGATCCACGGGCACCACGCAGTTAAAGCTTTGCTGCTCCCAGGATGCACTTGGGTCCGTCCTCCTCTATACCCCGCCCCCGACCACAGGCACCTCAGTTGGTAAGCAGCTAAGGCCGGAAGAGGAGACTAAACAGAGAGAAGGAAGACTGGAACACACAAGAAACCATACTCACAGAAATGGGAGACGGAAAACCGGTGACCAGCCACACAGCCCATTTGTAGCCAGGTGCGTCAGGGCGGGCGCCCTGTGGACCCTATGGACTTCGTAGAAACAGAGATAACAAAGGTAAGTTCTTACCATATCTCTTGTTTTCTACTTCAGGGTGCATAGGGGGTCCACAGGGTGGACCTTGGGGATGTCCCAAAGCAGTTCAACTAAGGGCGGGGACGTTCCTGTGCTGAAAGGAGTACCCGGCGCCCAAAGGATGCATCCTGAGAGGCGAAGGTGTCAAACGCATAGAACCTCAAAAACTTTTGAATTAAAGACCAAGTGGCCGCCTTACACAGCTGAACAGCGGAGGCGCCACGTCTAGCAGCCCAAGAGGGACCCACACAACGAGTGGAATGAGCCTTAACAGAGGCTGGCACAGGTAAACCCTCCTGTGCATAAGCCTCACAAATAACGGAACGAACGGGCTAACGTTTGCTTGTTGGCAGGCCAACCCCTCTTGTGAAAACCGAAGAGGACAAACAATGAATCCGACTTCCTAACCGAAGCAGTCCGGTCCACATAGATTCTAAGTGCCCGGACTACATCTAAGGAAGCCTCACCAGCTGAAAGATCAGGTGACTGAAAAGCTGGCACAACAAGTTCCTGATTAATGTGGAACTTTGAGACCACTTTGGGCAAAAACTCAGGACGAGTGCGGAGCACCGCTCTGTCCTGGTGAAAAATCAGAAAAGGAGGGCGACAGGAAAGCGCCCCCAATTCTGACACCCTCCTGGTAGAAGCAATTGCCAGGAGAAAAATGGTCTTAAACGTCAGCCACTTGAGCTCCACCGACTCAAGAGGCTCAAAAGGAGGACCCTGCAAGACCCGTAGTACCACCGCCAAGTCCCAAGGAGCCACCGGAGGCACGAAGGGAGGCTGGATCCTGAGAACACCTTGGAAAAAGGTGTGAACATCTGGCAGTGTAGCAATCCGTCGCTGAAACCACACGGACAAAGCAGACACATGAACCTTCAGAAAGGCCTGGCGTAAGCCGAGGTCCAAACCCGACTGAAGAAACTCCATGATTCTGGAAACCCGGAACACCTGCGGATCATAGTTTCTGGATTCACACCACTGAAAATAAGTGCGCCACACCCTGTGGTAAATCCGCTCGGAAGCAGGCTTGCGTGCCCTAAGCATGGTACCAATGACCGAACTGGAGAAACCCCTAGACCTCAAAACGGCTGTCTCAAGAGCCACGCCGTCAAAGACAGCCGACCCAGATCCGGGTAAAGGCAGGGCCCTTGAGACAACAGGTCCCGACGCTGAGGGAGAAGGTACAGAGCGTCGATGGAGAGGCACCTCAGAACGGAGTACCAAGGACGTCTGGGCCACGCCGGTGCTACCAGCACGAGCATGCCGCCGTCCTGCTTGAATTTCCGCAGAACACGAGGAAGCAGGGATATCGGTGGAAACAGATACGCCAGGTGAAACGTCCATTTCACCGACAGTGCGTCTACCAGACAGGCGCCTGCGTCTCTAGTCCTTGACCCGTAAACGGGCAACTTGTGATTGTGACGGGAGGCCATCAAGTCCAGCTCCGGCAGCCCCCACCTGTCCACGAGTAGCTGAAACACCTCTGGGTTAAGCGACCATTCCCCGGGATGCACGTCGTGACGGCTGAGGAAGTCCGCCTCCCAATTGAGGACTCCGGGAATGAAGACTGCCGAGATCGCTGGAATGTGACACTCCGCCCAAGCAAGAATGCGAGACACCTCCGACATTGCTGCCCGACTGCGAGTTCCCCCTTGGTGGTTGATGTACGCCACCGTGGTGGCATTGTCGGACTGCACCTGAACCGCCCTTCCGTGAAGAGCGGGGCCAGACGACTGCAGGGCCCTGTATACTGCCCGCAGCTCCAGGATGTTGATGGGGAGAAGTGCTTCTTCCGCGGACCAACGACCCTGAAGCGATAATGAGCCGGTCACTGCCCCCCAACCCCGGAGACTGGTATCCGTCATGAGCAGGACCCAGTCCGGGATCCAAAAGGGGCGCCCCTCGACCAGATGCGCTGTCTGAAGCCACCAAGCCAAAGACTGCCGAACCTCCGGGGACAACACCAGCATCTGAGAGCGGATCCGGTGAGGTAACCCGTTCCATTCCGATAGAATCAGCCCCTGCAGGGGCCGGGAAGGGAACTGGGCAAATTCCACCATGTCGAATGTCGACACCATGGACCCCAGAACTCTCATAGCCGAATGGACCGACAGGTGGCAACTGCTCAGGCAACTGTCTATCCGCAGCTGCAGGGAGGAGACCTTCTCCGGAGTCAGGAAAATCCGTTGCTGACGAGAATCCAGCAGGGCTCCCAAATGAACCATCCGCTGTGATGGAATCAGGGAGGACTTTTTCCAATTTATCAGCCACCCGTGCGCTTGCAGGCAAGCGATCGTCAGGTGGAGATGTTGAAGCAGTACCTCTGGGGAGCTCGCCAGCAACAGGAGGTTGTCCAGATACGGCAGCAGCCGTACATTCTGGTTCCGAAAATGTGCGGCCATGACCGCCATAATCTTCGTGAACACCCTCGGTGCCGTGGAGAGGCCAAAGGATAGCGCCCGGAACTGAAAATGATGTTGAAGGATAGAGAACCTCAGATACCCCTGGTGCGAAGGTGCTATCGGAACATGGAGGTAGGCGTCCTGGGTATCCAGGGACACCATGTAATCCCCCGGTTCCATCGCCAGAATGATGGAACGTAACATTTCCATCCTGAACTTGGGAACTTTGAGGAATTTGTTCAGAGACTTCAAGTTGAGGATAGGGCGATGAGAACCATTGGGTTTCTGCACCAGAAACAGAGAAGAATAGTACCCCGTCCCTCGTTGTAATTGAGGAACGGGAACAATGACCCCTGCTTTCAGCAAGGACTCTATAGCTTCCTGAATCTGTAAAGTCTTGGTCGTATCCTGAGAAGGACTCGTGCAGAAAAACTGGTGGGGCGGTCTGTGCCGAAAAGACAGGCCGTACCCCTGGGAGACCACTTCTCGAACCCAGGCATCCGTGGTGGTATTGTGCCAGCACTGGGCAAATAGAAGAAGTCGGCCTCCCACTCTGGGGTCCCCGAGAGGGAGGCCCGTCCCATCAGGCAGAAGGTTTATCCTCCTGCTTGGAAGAAGGGCGCCTGGCACTCCAGGCCTGGTTTTGGGCTTAGAAGCGGCCTTGGTCGCCGATTGCCTCGGGAAGGACTGACCTTTGGCCTTGCCCTGAACCCGAAAGGACCGAAAGGCAGTGCTCCGTACTTTGGTAGGTGCAGAAGCCGAAGGGAGGAAGGCTGATTTAGACTTAGCCAGAGTATCCACAATTTTGTCCAAGTCTGGCCCAAAAAGCAACTCCCCATTAAAAGGTAAGGCCTCCAGTCCCTTTTTGGAGTCTGCGTCCGCTCTCCAAGACCGCAGCCACAAGGACCGACGCGCCGACACAGCTGCAGCCGACACCCGAGAGGTCAGCAGGCTTGCATCTAACGATGCTTCCCCAATGTAGGAAGCCGCATCCCTCATTTGTCCTATCAACGCTCTCTGGATCTCCGGAGCATCTTCCAGAAAGGTATCCTCCAAAGCGTTGGCCCAGCTCTCGATGGCCTTAGCCACCCAAGAGATGGCCATGGACGGACGGGCAACCGCCCCCGAGAGAGAGTAGATAGACTTTAAACAAGTCTCCACTTTCCTGTCCGTGGGATCTTTCAGAGACGAGATCGACGGCAAAGGCAGCGTAGCGCTTTTATTTAAGCGGGTAACGTTGGAATCCACAGCAGGCGGAGTTTCCCACTTCCTGCAATGAGCCTCAGGAAAAGGATAATTTGAAGCCAACCGTTTCTGCGGTTGGAACCTCTTGCTAGGCAACTGCCAGGCCCCTGCCATATGATCCGTTAACTGGTCAGACAGGGGAAAAACCGTCGAAGCTACCTTGGCCTTCTTAAAATTAGGGTACTTCGACCTGGGAGCCGGCGCATCCTCCTCTATATGAAGGATGGCCCGCACCGCCCTAACAAATGCCGGTACATTAATGGAGGACTTAGCCTCCACCTCCTGGGCCCCAGCATCCGAGTCAGAGTCTTCATGAATCTCCCCGTCATCCGAAGACACGTCCGTGTCCGTAAACTGTGCCGCCAATGAAGCCGAACCGGTTCGCTTGGACATCCTTGGTGGCACATCACTGTGCAACATAGTTTGAAAGGCCAATGACGAAGCCGCCAGGCTCTGAACAGAGCTGGAGAGGACATCCACCCAGGGAGGGGGTACCGTTTGAGGATACCCCTGAAACGGTACCATCGACTGCTGTGGTACCGTGGGAGATTGCACGTACACAGGCAAACCCGCATAAGGACCCACAGTCTGAGACCCGGGAGGAAACTGCACCAGACGCGTCACGCCCGGGGAACGGGGGATGGTAGGCTGGGGCAACGCCCTAGAAGGGACCGCAGTCGGGACCGCCAGCCGGTCCGCGATCGACGCCAGCCGGTCCGCGATCGACGCCGTGGGCGATGTTTACATCGCCCACGGCGTCGATCGCGGACCGGCTGGCGTCGATCGCGGACCGGCTGGCGGTCCCGACTGCGGTCCCTTCTAGGGCGTTGCCCCAGCCTACCATCCCCCGTTCCCCGGGCGTGACGCGTCTGCGCCACTGGGGGTTTAGAGGGACCAGGTACCAGCTGGCACCGTCCGCACAGACCGTCCTGAGACAAATCCGTCCTGTCAACCCCTGCCGAACAGCGTCGGCAGGAAAACAACACAGGAGCCATGGAGCGCTCATTCTCCTCATCAGACATGACACAAAACTTTTGCAATAAACGTGTATCACCGAAACGAGGTAAGGCGTATAACACCTGCGCACTCCCAAGTATGCAACACAAACAGCCCACAATCTGGTACTGAGTAGCACACCGCAGTATGTGACGGACCTCACAAATACGTAGATCTATATAAGTGAGGTACACAGAAAGAACTGCCCTCCCCCACGCACCTGCGGGCCGTAGGAGAAGGAAAGGGATAGGTAAAAAGCTGACAGTAAGTAGAAAAAGCACAGACAGCAGCACTAGCAATAGTCACATACCATGCAGAGAAGTATACTCACTGCACCTTCAGCTACAATCAACCTCCCAGATTCAGTGTCTGGGAGGGCTATAGCGCTGCGAACACTGTCCTTTGCAGGGGGAGAGGTACGCAGGGGGACTGGTCCACTGGAAGCCTGCCTGGGAGCTCCGCGATGCTGCCTGGAAGATGGCCGCCGGAGAGCTCTGAGGAGGAGTGGCCAGGAGATAACAGCCCAGCGACGCCAGCACGCATGAGAGAAGGCGCGCTGGGCTGAGGGGAGGAGCTGCTCAAGCAGGGAAGGCTGCCTCCCCTGCTAGTACTAAACCCCCAGGGAAGCCGGTTCCCCGCCGGTACTTACACCCCGGGGGCCAGCGGTCACGCGGGGTATTCCTGAAGAGGGGGAGCCCGCCGCCGCTACTAGCGCCGCCAGTCTGTCCCCAGAGACCAGAGGCAGAAAGACTGCATTTTCCCCCGCGTGCAGCGCGAAGCGCTACACGCGGCTTACCTGGCCCCGTAGAATCCGGCAGCAGTCAGTGGGAGCTCCCGGAGCCACGCTAGTACTGACTCCGGGGTCCCGCTGCGATCCCCAGATCAGTACTGGCGTCGCAGCGCCAGCGGGGCTGTTGGAGCGGCAGCATGGACGTCCAGATGGACAGTCTTATGCTGCCGCTCTGAAGATAGTAAAAAATAAAATAATAAAATCTTCTTTGCAAAAAAAAATTAAATTAAAGCTTTGGGGCTGCTTATGCAGCCCCACTGCCCAGGGTGACCCGACTCCGGCCGGGCACCAACTAAAACTCAGGTGCCTGTGGTCGGTGGCGGGGTATAGAGGAGGACGGACCCAAGTGCATCCTGGGAGCAGCAAAGCTTTAACTGCGTGGTGCCCGTGGATCCAGATCCAGCTATACCCCAAGGTCAACCCTGTGGACCCTGAAGTAGAAACTTTATTATAACATCAAGTTTTAATACTCAACTAAATACATGAGGCTAACCTAAGTGCACCACAGTCTCCTCTGTATGAGTGATCTGAGGACACTGGGCCTGATTCTGTAAGGATCGTAATTTAAAAGTTGCACTCAGGCAGCTTTGCAATTGTGATCCTTTGCAGATATGGTAATGCACAGGAAGCATCACGCCCCCTGTGCATTACTTAACCATCGGCTGGCTGCGGTGACCTATAGGGTCCCACAGCCGGCTGCCGCAGTTTAGAGGAAGAGGCCAGGAAATCTCTGTCACCCGATGGAGATCCTGGCCTCTTCCCTCGTCCCCAACGGCAGCGACATACCTCAGTTTCGGGTGACGGAGGCTGTCACGCCCCCTCCACTCCACCAAATGGCAGCAGACTGTCAATCACTGACAGTCTGCTGCCCGTTTGCAAGCGGACTCACAGACCCATTCTAAACATAAGCAGAACGGGTCTGGCGCCTGCGCAGATTCACAAACATCGGCAATCTGCGTTCAGCAGTGCATTAGCGTGCACTGCTGAATCAGGCCCACATTACGCAGTATCCACGTAGTCAGACAGTGGCTGAGAGCTGCTCATCATCACAAATGAGCTGACTGGGCCAAGGGACACCACACCACCATGTAAAGTTTTTGGTAGAGATGGTCATCGACCATTGATGGTTAACAACCATCGACGGTTAACCACTGGTGGTTTGCCATCGATGGCACAGAACCATCAATGGTTTTAAACCATTGTACAGAAATCATCGATGGCAAGCCATCAATGGTTTGTGTTTTGCACATGTATTTCACAATCAGGCACAGCCATCAATATTATATCAGTGACTGACCATTGATGGTGAACACACTCACGATCGGCCTCTGACTATTGATCGTTGCTAAACCATCGATGGCCAACCCTAAATGGTGACGAAACACATGGGTGGACGGGTGTGAACTACCTGTCTCTACTAGTCAGAGGACCTGTGGGGGCGTAAGAGAAGAGCGGGATCCTCTCCTGCAGCTGCCCTCAAAGCACTGAGCTCATGTAGTCTAATGCAGGACAGTGAATTCTGGCTGCCAGAAGAGGTGCAGGTACTGACTGCCCCCAGCATACTCTCCTGTCATTTTGTGTGACCCTAGAACATGTACTGCCCCAGGTGACATCTGTGTCCCTGCCACTAACCTCATCCAGTCCCTACTACCATCACTCTCACCACCCCTAGCTGATATCTCTGGGCCTGATTCAGCAAGGAACGCAAGTGAGAGAACGCACGCACTCGAACGATGCGCGAACTAGCCAGTGCGATTGGGTAAGGGAACACAGACTACACGCAGTGTGTACGCAGACCCTTTCGATATAGATTGACAGTAAGTGCCATTTGTGGGTGGTGATGTGGGGTGGTTGGGCGAACGCAGGCGTGCCTGTGCGTTGGGACGCTGTTACAGGGGCATGCATATTTAAGGCAGTGGGGCGGCATACGCAGCCAGATGGCTCGATGCACGCAGGAAGTGGCCAAAATCCTGCACGAGATCAGGTCAACCTCTATTGTCTGTATGGTTCCGATAGTTCTTGATGTTACCTATGTTTTTGCCATCTTGCAGACTACTCAGGCTTTGGGTAAAGGGAAGTGGATGGTGTCGAAGCTGGATAATTGGCTGAGACAGAATCAGTTTTAAAATTAGATCGGAGCGACGCCATCTTGCGAATGGCGACAAGACTCCATCTTAGAAATAGGTCACACAGCACCATTTTGTCAAAACCACATAGTACACAAAACGCCAGCTTTTTAACAATCTTCCCCAAACACATACCGACGGTATCTGACATACATAAAAATGACTTTCCAACACATTAAAATCACCACAGACTTAAATATGAACAGCACTAAAAAGTAGCAAATTAGTGGTGTTTTCCCTGCATTCACATTAACACATACACGCGATGTTAAACAGTGCACAACGCAAAATAGCTAATTATTAGCACGTTCAACTTTTTAACGATCCCTACACAACTAATACCGACTTAGGGCCTGATTCAGAGCTGCTCGTAAGCGGCCGCTCGTTCGCTCCGAGCGATGTTCGCACATCTGCGCATGCGTATGGGTCGTAATGCGCATGCGCCAACCAGTCAGTGCGGTCGGAAATCGTGTGTTCGCAAAATAGTAAGTGCCTGCTAATTTGAGTGACAGGATGAAGCGTTTGTGGGTGGTAACAGGGGAAGGTGCTTGAAAACGGGGAGTGGAGATCCGAACGCAGGCGTGCCATACGGTCAAAACAGGCGTTTTAAGGGTGTGCATAATTAATAAAGCAGCGTCATCGACCACGTCACTTGGTTGTCTCTTAGCCTAAACTATTCACATGATTGCGGTAGGAAAATCCAACCACAAGCACTGCGAGCAGTTCAGACGCCTTTCGATGTACTCGATTAATTTAATAAATAGCGGAGATGACGTATGATGCGAACGGCCAAGGGGCGTCTTTACAAAATAGCGAGCGCATGTTTCATTCGCTCGCTCAGACATAGTGGTGTCAACAGATCGCAAAGAGCGAGCACTCAATTTAAATATCCGGCCCCTTTTTCTGAACGAGCGAGCGCAAATAGCGTCCGGCTCTGAATCAGGCCCTTAGTCCCATACACTCAGAGATACCTTTCCAGCTTAGTGCTGCTCGCTAAGTACCCCACAGACCCCCAGATGCACAACGCTTTTTATTGTCGTTCTCCCTTGCATACATACACTTAAAGCAATAGTTCCATAGCGCAAAAGGGTTATTATTATTCAATTCAATCACAATGCCAGCATGTAAAGAAATTACTGTTTTCTGCAACTAAGGTTTAGTACATGATAAGCAAACCGTGTTTGGTATTGTACTGATCTACTCTGTCTCAACAGCTTTCCGGTAACATCGGTGTGAAGATCGCAACATGCATTCTCAACTTATGGACTGTAGAGAGTTAAAACACTAAAATATACTTTGTAATATTAACAGCTTAGATTTGCATGCAGCGGGAAAAAGAAGACAAGAGGCTGTCGGAGGCTGATCTGTGTCCATTTGAATCAACCTGTTAAATGTCCTGTATCAGATGCACGCGTACTGGGAACCAAGCCACACTCTTCTATTGTGTTGCTTATCCCTGTAAGAGTATAAATGTGCGTACCGACTCCAATCTGTAGTCTTCTTGCTGATGCTGTTGACGGAGGTTTCTTGCTGATGCCGGTAACTGGTTCCAGTGCGCGTGCGTATGTATAACTGTACCTTGGGTCTGTATAATTTCTTTGCGCTAAATTGTCTTTAGATCGCAGCGTGTAACCTCTGTTTTTATGTTGAATAATGTACTTTGTGCGTTGGAAACACATTTCAATGTCTGAAGGCTTTTATTTTACTGTAAGACTGCGTACGCAAATAGCGTCACTTTAGGAGGTTTAGGCAGGAGTGTATAAAGGTTTAGAAGAAATAGGCAGGATTGTACAAGGTTTAATTACGTTATAACAGTGGCATTGTATAGTGCTGGACATCTGCATCTTATGCTGCGGTTGCTGTGTGTATGCATTGTTTAGCATATATTCGCAGCGTCTGAGTGCATGTGTGCGCACACTTGCATTCCTAGCTGAATCAGGCCCTCTGTCCCTTCTACTACCACCATCACTTCCACCACCCCAGCTGGTGTCCCTGTACCTTCTACTATCCCCACACAGTCCCTGCTACTACCATTACTTCCACCCCCCCAGCTGATGTCTCTGGGCGTGATTCAGAGCCGGACGCTATTTGCGGACGGTTGTTCTAAAAAAGGAGCCGGCTATTTAAATTGAGCGCTCCCTCTTTGCGGTGTGTTGACGCCTCTATTTCGGAGCGAGCGTTCCAAAAATGCGCTCGCTATTTTGTAAAGATGCCCCGTTGCCGTTCGCATCACATGTCATCTCCGGTATTTATTAGATTAATCGGGTACATCGAAAGGCATCTGAACTGCTCGCAGTGCTTGTGGTAGGATTTTCTTACCGCTATCACTGCGAGCAGTTCAGGCTAAAAGACAACCAAGTGACGTGGTCGATAACGCTCCTTTAATAATTATGCATTCCCATTAAACGCCCTTTTGACCGCTTGGCACGCCTGCATTCGGATCACCACTCCCCGTTTTCAAGCACCTTCCCCTGTTACCACCCACAAACGGTACATTCTGTCAATCAAATTAGCAGCCCCTCGCTGTTACACGAGCGCTCGATTTCCGACCGCAATGACTGGTTGGCGCATGCGCATTACGACCCATACGCATGCGCAGTTGTGCGAACATCGCTCAGAGCAAACGAGCGGCCGCTTACGAGCGGCTCCGAATCAGGCCCTCTGTCCCTTCTACTACCACCATTACTTCCACCCCCCCAGCTGGTGTCCCTGTACCTTCTACTACCCCCACCCAGTCCCTCCTACTACCATTACTTCCACCCCCCAAGCTGGTATCCCTGTACCTTCTACAACCCCCACCCAGTCCCTGCTACTAACATTACTTCCACCCCCCCAGCTGGTGTCCCTGTACCTTCTACTACCCCCACCCAGTCCCTGCTACTACCATCACTTCCACCACCCCCAACTGGTGTCCCTGTACCTTCTACTACCCCCACCCAGTCCCTGCTACTACCATTACTTCCACTTCCAGCTGATGTCCCTGTCCCTTCTATTACCACCACCCAGTCCCTGCTATTACATTTCATCCACTTCCAGCTGATGTCCCTGTCCCTTCTACTACCAATACTTCCACCACACCATCTGATGGGCCTGATTCAGCAAGGAACGCACGCACTCGGCTGATGGTTTAGCTCTGCGCATGCATCGCAGTGCGCGAACTAGCTATTGCAATGAGTTCTGCGCGTGAGGGCAACGCAGACCCAGAGAAAAGTGATTGACAGGAAGTGCCGTTTTGTGGGGGTGGACGGGCAAACGCAGGCGTGTCTGTGCATTTGGACGACGTTTTAGGGGCGTGCATAATTAAGCCTTTGCGGCGACGGCCATAGCCTGAAGTCTAGTTGCACGCAGGAAGCAGCACACATCCTGCGTGGAGTCAGGTCAACCACTAATATGCTAATGTGTCCAATGGTTCTCGATGTTACCGATGTTTCCGCTGTTTTGCGTGGTATAACAGAACGCACGTTAAGGGAAGTGGAGGATATTGTGTTTTGCTAGGCATCTGCTTATTCTGCGTGCGTATGCATTTATTAGCATATACTCACAGTGGACGGGTGCGTGCGTCTGCATCTGTGCGTTCCTTGCTGAATCAGGCTCTCTGTTCCCTCCCAGTCTCTGCTACCATTACTTTCACCACCCCCAGCTCATGTCTTTGTCCCTTCTACTACCCCCACCCAGTCCCTGCTTCTACCTCCACTCCCTGCTGATGTCCCTTCTACTACCTCCATCCAGTCCCTGCTTCTTCCTCCACTCCTTGCTGATGTCTCTGTCCCTTCCACTACCCCCACTCAGTCCCTGCTACTACCATTACTTCCAACAACTCCAGCTAATGTCTCTGGGCCTGATTCCGCAGAGAACGGAATAGCAAAGCCGCACACAAGCAGCTTTGCACTTCTGTCCTTGCTAAATGCAAATGCAGCAGGAGGTGTCTGACACCTCCTGCTGTATCTGTAATTCCAGTGCTGCAACCACCATCGCGACCATTGGTTGCGATGTTGGACGGCGCTGGCCTGATGAGTAAGCCTCAGCTACTCTCCAGCTGTCATCTATGCTCATTACGTCTGTGCCACTAATACTACTCACCAGTTGTCATCTGTACCCCTACTACTAATAACTATCTGTTATCTGTACCCCTAATACTACTCACCAGGTGTCATCTGTTTCCCTGCTACTACTGCCAGCTGATACCTGTTCCCCGTTACTACCACCATCTGTGTCCCTAATACTACTCACCAGTTGTCATCTGTGCCCGTAATACCAATAACTATCTGTTATCTATGGCCCTAATACTACTCACCAGCTGTCATCTGTGTACCTGCTACTAAAGTCAACTGTCATCTGTGCCAATAATACTCACTAGCCGTTAGCTGTGTCCCTTCTATACTGCTATCTGTGCCCCTAATACTACTCACCAGCTGTCATCTGTGCCTCTGCTACATACTTGCCGACAATCTGGCTGCTCCTTCCGGGAGGGAGCAGCCAGATCGGCAGAACAGGGGGCGTGGCCGGCAAAAGGGGGCGATCCAAATGAGCTGAGGTCTGTTTGCGGGCGTGACAGGGGGCGGGGCCACGCGATCGCGTCATTTTAGCCCCGCCCGCTACACAATGCGAAAAAAGGCATTGCGAAGCGGGGCCAAAATGACGCGAATCGCGTCCGCGCCCCCCCCCTCTGCGGGGGTTTATCAGGTAATGGGGAGGTGGGTTCGGGGGATCGGCGGCAGGCGGGAGGTTTGCCTGCCTTTCCGGGGGGCGGGAGCTGCACCCATTTATCGGGAGGCTCCCACCCGAATCGGGAGGGTAGGCAACCCTGCGGCTACTAACGTCATCTGTTATCTGTGCCAATAATACTATCCACCAGCAGTCATCTGTGTCCCTGCTACTACTGCCGTCTGTGCCCATAATACTACTCACCAGCTGTCATCAGTTCCACTGCTACTACAGCCATCTGTCATCTGTGCCAATAACACTACTCACTTAGTTCTCATCTGTGCCCCTAATACTACTTACCGCCTGTCAACTGTGTCCTTATTACTACTTACCAGTTGTCATCTGTTCTCCTGCTAGTAATACTAGCTGTTTTCTGTGGCCCTAATACTACTCACCAGCTGTCATCTGTGGGGTCTTGTTTTTTTGTGCCACAATATGTGGCAATTAGAAACTTGTCCCGATTACTGGAAAAATCCCATGTGCTCTATACCTTAAACCATTTCGGAAAGATGGGTCGCTGCTCGTGGGCCAATACAGTGTGCGTGCTCCCTGGCAAAAATATGCCAGCCAGACGGAAAGTGTAAAGGATGATGCTCAAATTGTTCTTTTGCACAAAGCAATAATCCTACTCCCACAAATAGATTATACAAAGGGGTATATTTCTGAATTCTAGCAGAAAATTTAACATACAGTAAAATCCCTCAGTATGGTGTCATTAGCCTCTATCGTAGACGGGGTAAATCCACTACACTTTTGATAAAGCAAGAAAGACCTACAATTGGTACATAGGATTTTCCATCCAGCATCAGCATTTCGGTTTTGTATGTCTGTCCTCGTAATACCGTTTTGGAGCCTTTGCTAGTCCTAGTGGTAAATCTGAGAGGATATTCTTCTGTACCATTACTCAACCAATATTCTTCTCACAGTAAAGCTGTAAAGCTGGCCATACACCTAAAAATTATCTGTCCAGCCAACCACTTAGTTGGCTGCTTAGAACCAAATTCTGGTAAATTATGGGAGTTAAATGACAATCAACACTTTGCTCCCATTAGGAAACAGATGAGAATAATCGTTCAGACAATTTTATTGAATCCATTTGATTCAACCAACCTTTTTCCGGTGTTTTGGAGCAAAAGGCCATTTGTCATTTGCTCCCATACATTACCAGAGTTACAGTCCAACCAGCCAACTAGTTGGAAAGATAATGTTGTATATGCAGCTTTAAGTTGGGCACACACTTGTCCAATCCTCTGGGGATCCAACGTACAACCAGACTGGTGGTGTCAGAATCTTACTGAAGACCTAGGTTGCAGAAGCAACACCAGAACTATGTGTACCTAACTGTCCAGTTTTGCAGCAGATCTCCAATCTGCATCTGCTGAAACCGTCTGCTGAAAGGATTGTGTCACAGTTCACACTCTTCCAATCTTTGGCAGACCGGCTGCCACTCCTATTATGAGTTGGGAGAAGATTTGAATAAACCAGTGGCAGGAGCATACACACTTCTATATTGGTTGGGTGACTGAAAATATGGTCTCTTGATTTCTCCGCTGGTTCAAAAATTGTTTTGACAAGACCAGACAACCAGGATTGGATGAAACCAGAGGTCGTGTCGGACCAACTGGTTGGTCAAAGGGTGGATTGGATGAAAATTGGACAAGTGTGTACCCATCTTTCTTCTTCACATCAACTCAGTTAATGTTTGGCTTGTAAGTATGAGAGTCAGACTCTTAAATCCGACAGCATAACTGCCCCCATAGACAGCTATTGAGGCTGCTTTGTGGTAAAAAAGAGACTGTGGGGCCTATTCATCAACACTAAAATAACGTTTTTAAGGCCATTTTCCTTAATTAACGTTATTTTAGTATTCATGGAGAGACTTAACACAGGAGATATCAGTGATATCTCCTGGTTAAGTCCCCTTGCGTTAATTTCCACACTCCCCATACATTAGTATGGGGATATGGAAATTATGGTATTCATCAAATTCCGAAAATTATGTATTTTCGGAATTTGATTGAGTTACTATACGCCACTGTGAGGTGGCGAATAGCAGGTAACACTTACCTGTGTCAGCGTGGACAGGTTCACCGGTGTCTCCCTCCAGCGCTCTGGTCTGTCCTCTGGCTCCGGAGGCTGGTCTGACAATTGTTCTCCCAGCATAACACAGTAAAGTTTAGAACAGCGGTTTTCAACCGGTGTGCCGCGGCCGGTTGTGAAGTGTGCCGCGGGGCTGTCAGAGCCACCGGGCACATTTTACTGTACTTCAGCATCCCGGGCCGCTGAGCTCCTCTGGGAGACTCAGGCGCGCCCGGGTAGTGACCTGCAAAGACGCGGCGACGTGACATCACAGGTCACGCATGCCGCATTGTCCACTGGCCTCCAGCTCGCTCTGCCAGCCAACGCCCTGCGCCAATCAGCCAGCCCGCGCTCTGTCTCTCTTTATCTCCCGCCCGCCTGCCTGGAAGCCCGTCCGCACGCGATCCTGCTGCAGTGTGAGTGACAAGGTGGGAAGAAATGTGGGTTTTGTTTGTCGGTGGGGACCAACCATAGTTTATTTTTTCGTGGGAACCAGTCATGTCATTTTTTTTTTTTTTTTTGTGTGAACCAGCCATAGGTTATCCAGCCATATATTTTGACTATTTAGTGGGGAACAATGTGTTTTTGTTTTTTTGTTTCTGTGGGGCCAGCCATAGGTTTCTTTTTCTGTGGGGAGCAATGTGGCAGTTTTCTGTGCGGAGCAATTCTGTGGGGCGCAATGTGGCATGGTTGTTTTTTGGGTTTTTTTGTGGGGAGCAATGTGGGGGGGTTTTTTTCTGTGGAGGCCAGCCAATGGGATTGTTTTATTCTTGTGGGGGCCAATGTAGTGTGTTTTGTTCCTGTGGGAACCAATGTAGTGTGTTTTTTCATAGTCCGCGCACACCGCATCGCCGGATAGTGTGACTTGCAATTTTAAAATCGTGTGTAGTGTGACGCGAGTTGAAAATGAAAATCACTGGTTTAGAAAAAAAAAATATATATATTTTTTTCTATACTACTGTGGTCTGCTGGGAGACCACGTGTCAAACCAGCCACCGGAGCTGGAGGCGCCGCAGCGGGCAGGTAAGTGCGAGGACGGGGGGAGGTGAGCGGAGGAGGGGTTTGGGGGACACACAAAATTACCGCAGCTGTAGGTAGTGCTGCGCATGCGCTGGTTTTATGAATGTAACAGCGCATGCGCAGCACAGATTCCAGCTGCGGTAAGTTAGAGTAGAGGGATAACTATCTATTTTCTGAAAAGCTGTCATCGCAAAAATGACAGCTTTTCGGAATATATAGTTATGGGGAGGAGGAATGATAAATTCCTCCCGTAATTAGGTAGAACTCCATGCGAGTTCTAAACCCAATTACATCCAGAGAAAGTTTAGTAATGATGAATAGGCCCCTGTGGCAGATGTCGGAGATATCTGCTGTGGTTCCCCCATGTTCAATCCTAGGGTTGCTTAATGTTTGTGGGTATCCCATACATTTCCTTTAATAAATATGGCTCTTATACTGTAAGCTCGAATGGGGCAGGGACTGATATGAATGACTTAAATGATAGCAATAATAATAAACAACTATCACAAAGCTGTACCAAGCTGGAAGGAGTTATGTGAAGATCCGCAAGTTAATGCTTGAGAGAAATTGTGGACATTCCGTGCAAGGCTTCAAATGGTAACAACAAATGTGTAAGTCTAAAGCTTGGAAAAAAAAGTGCTTAGGGATAAAACACTAATATTTTCTGTGCTTATTTGGACTAGTACAGAGGAATGTTTATGCTTGACAGTTTTAGGTTATAACTATGCAGGCTATGAGCAAACGTAGGATGGGAGATGTACTAAGCCTTGCAGAGAGATAAAGTGGAGAGAGATAAAGTACCAACCAATCAGCTCCTGTCATTTTTCAAACAGCCTGTAATATGACATTTAGGAGCTGATTGGTTGGTACTTTATCTTTCGCCACTTTTTCTCTTTCGAATGCTTAGTATATCTCCCCCAGGGTTATAGCTACCATTTATTTTCTGGCTCTCTGTTATATTTTTGGACTTGGCCGCTCCACAATGACCTCAAGTGCCACATCCACTAAGGTCAGACATTTGCTTTCCCCTTTTATCATTTCTCAAAATATTATATTATCAGAGGATTACCAGGAGAGCTCTGACAGAGGATTAATGAACAATGGGGTAGAAATTAATTTTTACAAGTATCCACCGGGGTGTGCCGTAACGGGGGGATGCCAGGGGGCGGATGCCCCCGGCCAAACATGTAAGAGGCAACAGTCTGAGGAGAGGCAGTAGCGGACAGTCAGGGCTGTGCATTATAGGAATAGGCTGCAGCACATTACACCTCCTCCTCCGTGCAGTGCAGGGACCATGCAGCCTATCAGGGCCGGTGCAAGGTTTCTAGGGGCCCTAGGCAAAACTTCACCTTACCGCCCCTGTTCCCCCCCAAAAGAGGTTAAATACATAAGCAGGTTACGTGTGTCCCATGCATATGGCACTTGTGCAAGAGGGACACAGACAAAGTGCGTAATGTACTAAGCATCGCATCAGCGATGCGGTACATCCCGCCTGTCTTCAGGTACATACTGCGGTTCATTACCATAGTATGTACCAAGAATATCACAAAGGACAGCTTTCCCGATAAGAGCTGTCCTTTGCGATGATTCCGGACAGAGGGACTTTCGGGTTTAACATCCAGAAGTCCCTCGGGCCGTGATTGGAGGGACCCAATCGGATACTTCCCAAGGGGGAGCATCCCGATTAGAAGCTCATAGGCGTTATCCATCGGGATGAAGCACCTGAATGCATTGCATTCCGATGTTTAGTACACCCCACCCATAATTAATCTTACTTGGAGGTGGGGATGTCCTTGGGTCTTCCATGGAGATAGGTTGAGGCGCAGAGCTGCTGGGGAGTAAGGCGAGGTGGGACAGAGATGAGTGAGTGGGGGAGACAAGGTGCATGCAGGCAGTAGAAATGGACTGTGAGAGGACAGGGTGTGTTGCCACACACTTACACATATATACACATAGATAGATTGTAAGCTCCTAGGAGCAGGGTCCTCCTCCCCACTGTCTCACAGCCTTCTTCTCTAGCACTTCTATGACAGCCTTCACCTTCAGAGCTGTACTGTGTATGGAGAATTTTCTGTCCAACCATCCAACTAGTTGATTGGTTGGAATGAAAATCTGGTAAGGTATGAAAGTAAATGACAATCAGCAATCTGCTCCCAAATGCCAGAAAATAGATCAAACATTTAACAAACTTGTCTAACGACCATTTTCATCTGTTTTCTGGCATTTAGGAGCAAATTGCTGATTGTCATTTGCTTTCATACCTTACCAGATTTTCATTCCAACCAATCAACTAGTTGGATGGTTGGACAGAAAATCTTTACGTGTGTACCCAGCTTAACACATACACTGTATACACACACTAATGGTGCATACACATGGTCATATTTAGCAGGACGATATAAACGATAATGATATTGTTTATGGTTAGATCATTTGTATCGTCCATTTTTTAGCCCAACCCCCAAACGACGGACAATGCGCGGGCTTGGACGGTTGGTAACAACCATCACCCGTGCGTGCAGTCCAACCTGGTCGATGTCGACCAGGTTACCATAGGGACCCGCGATCGTTGATAGCGGGGCGGGGCGTTTAGTCATTTGGGGGTTGGTGCTGTGGTGGATGTTCGATAACGATCATCCAGCACATGCAGGACAATCAGACAATGATATCTTTATCATTGTCTGATCTGATCGTCTGTATGCACCATAACACCTACCCTCCAACATGACCCGTTCCATTAGGTACAAAATCCTCTGCTCCTGGACTTCCCATCTAATTAGTGATTGCAGTCACCTGTATTGAACTAGGTAATTGATGAGTCAGGTGTATATGCACAGGTGTCTGCAATTATAAATTAAGAGGGAAGTCCAGGAGCAGAGCATTTTGTACCTAATGTAACGGGTCATGTTGGAGGGTCTGCATAACACATGCACACTAATGCTGGGCATACACATCCAGATAAAATGTCTGTCAGACCGACAGACATTTTATCTGGCCGGCTGCAAGCCGCAGATGTCGCCGGCATACACTGTGTATAGCCCGACATCCGCGCTCCGCCCCCGGGGGAGGAGACATTTCCCTGTTCCTTCCGTAGGAAGGAACACAGGAAATGTCTGTCTGTCGGCTGCGCTGGGCATACACTGCCCGATGCGGCCGACAGTTTACCGGGTAAATATCGCATCGGACGGGCATGCTGGACAATCCTGCATGCACGACCGAGCAATATTTAACCCTCGGTCACCCCCCCCACGCTACAATTATCGCGGCGATCCGCCGATATCGGGCGGATCGTCCCGATAATTGTAGCGTGTATGAACAGCATTACTCATGCACTGTATACACACAATAACACATACATACATACATATATTTACACAGTACACAAACATACTTACACTATTGATGCAGCAGCTGCTGCAGGTACTAATAGGAGCACCTTCATCATTAGGCCCCCTCGAGAAGTGATGCCGCAATTTGTGCGCGATATGGGGGCGTGGCTTGTTATATAGGCACCGACCCTTCTGTTGATGTCAATGGGGGGTTCCTAGGTACTGCATGAGCTAGAGAGGCTGAGAAAAGGGGGGGCTGAGCCTGTCAGTGGCAATGCAGTGGATGTGCTGGCGCCAGGCTCCGTCTGTCAGTAAAGTTCGGAGCTGTGTCCCCTCACTTGTCTCCCTCAGATGCGCCCCTGACAGAGCCCTGGGGTACGTACTAACTGTCGAAGCTGGATAATTGGCTGAGACAGAATCAGTTTAAAAATTAGATTGGAATGACGCCATTTTGCGAATGGCCGCCCAGCACCATTTTAGAGAAACTCGCACTTAAGTACATACGGCGATGCTATTATTAGCATCATACGATCACATATTTCACCATACCCCATACACACATTAAAAATACGCACATTAACGAATGCATAATACCCCGTGTACGGATGCTGTTTATTAGCTTCATGCGTACGCATCTTCCCTTAAAGTTAAAAGTTCTCACTACATAAATCTAACTAGCGTCTTTTCCCAAACCCCAAATACTTACACACTGCACACTCACATAAAAGGTTCCATAGCTTCAAAGTAATATTCAAGGTTTATTCATTTGTTACTAATGTTGTGAAATAAAGACTATTTGATATCTAAGGTTTAGTACATGATAAGCAAACCGTGTTTGGTGTTGTACTGATCTACTCTGTCTCAATAGCTTAATAGCTTTCCGATGTCATCGGTGAGAAGATCGCAACATGTGTTCGCAACTTATGGACTGTAGAGTTAAAACACTAAAATGTACTATGTAATGTTAGCAGCTTAGATTTGCATGCGACGGGAAAAAGGAGACAAAAGGCTGTTGGAGGCTGACTTGTGTCCATTTGATTCGACCTGTTAAATGTCCTGTAACAGAAGCACCGTGACGGAGGACCAATGGAATCATGCCAAACTTGCCTATTGTATTGCTTATCCCTGTAAGGGTATATATGTGCGTTCAGACCCCAATCTGGAGTCTTCTTGCTGATGCTGTTGTCGGAGGTTTCTTGTAAATGCCGGTAACTGGTCCCAGAGTGCGTGCGCATGTATAACTGCAACTTGGGTCTGTATGATTTCTTTGCGCTAAATTGTCTTTAAATCACAGAGTGTAACCTACTGCTTTTATGTTGAATAATAACCTTTGTGCATTGGAAACACATTTCAAAGTCTGAAGGCATTTATTTACTGTACGCAAATAGCGACAATTCTAGAAGGGTATAGGCAGGATATAGATGGTATAGGCAGGATTTAGAAGGTATAGGCAGGATCGTATAGAGGTTTAAACTCAGTATCGTTAGTTGGGGGCTCGCAGTGTAGTCACGCAACTGGTCTGTAACACTCGGTATCGAACTCCCAGCAAAAGGGTGGAGGCGCCTGACAGGAGAACGCATTGTGTGTTCGGAATCTGTTACCACCGTTGTTGCTGAGAGTGTGCTACCAGTTACTGTGACTGTAGGAGCGCTGATTGAGAATCCAGGGACGGGGGAGGAAAAAGTTTGTTTTCCTTCGTCGATAGGGTTTTTTTCCGTTTTTGTTTTGTGTGTTAAAAAGGGGGAAGTCACATTATTGCGTACGCAGCCGAGTTGTATTATTGCATACGCAGCGAAGTCGCATTTTTGCGTATGCAGCTAAGTTGTAATATAACTTAAGAGTCATAATACGGTTGTGTAGTAGTCGCATTATTGTGTATGAGACTAGTCACACAATAGCGTATGCGTATTTCCAGTCTTCCTGCCACATGTTTTAAACAAAGCCATTGAAATTACATTATCAATTGTTGCCAATAACTGGGTTAACATGTATTTTTCTGCGCAGGAAAAAAGTGTGTAACTGTGAGTAATTGTTTAAGGTGTAACACGGGACCTAAATGTTAAGGGTATCGTAGGACCCTTAAGTGCTAGGCGTAACGAACGGCCTAGTGACTCGGTAGCAGCTTACCATTTACTTTACACAAGGCAGGTGTATGGGTTGTTATTTTTGTTAGGGTTCGGCTCCCAGTGTGATTATAGAATTCAGTAATCTGTTAGGCTTATTTGAGCACTGTAATTGAACCGCATAGTTTTTGGCTAAACTGTGATTGTGAACTGGTGAGAGGGTGAACGAAATCAACTGGAAAACAAAGGCTATATATATTGCCCCATAGCAGTTGAAACGTAGTCTAAAAGGGATTTCTGCGTGGGAGCAGCTTTTCTTCCATAGGTGAGTGGAGGCGTCTAGAGGTCTTCCATAGGGTTCGTGGATACACCCTTTTTCCAAGACGTCCGCAGGTAAGTGAAAGTATCTTGACTGTCTTTCACCAGTTTAAATCTCTATTGAAAAACGTAGGATTTGTCCCAGGATGAGAGCCACGCAAACAGTAGAGATGTTAGACAATGATGTGCTGCTAATGGAAGCGCTGCTTGGATCGGCACGTCGTATTATGCATACTAAGTACGGTACTTATGCAATTAGGTACTGTGATATATGGTTTAAGATGACGATAAAGAGTGTAAGGCATTTCCCAGAATTGGTAGTTTTGATAAGGATGTATTGAACAATGTCCGAGATCACATCAGTCTGGTGCGTTCTCGAGTGAAAAAGGAAAAATATAACGAATGTTTAAAATGATGGCAGCATGAAGGGGATGCGTGGCTTAAAGGTATGCAAGAGACGCAAACTAGCGTCTTGAGCATGTTACCAGAAAGTACACCTGCAGCGCTAAATTGCAATGCGTGCGAGCCGCGAAATAGCGCGCATGTACAGCAAGTTAGCGTTGTGGAAGGTATTGCCAGTGGTTCACGCGCACCGCCGCCGCCCTATGTTGATGCAGGTACAGTTGTTGAAAAAAAACATAAAAATTTAACAAGTAATTTGTACCCTCTCTTAAGTAACCATAAGGAAAATGTTTATGATGTGGAAGATGAGCCTATTGTTATGTCTTCCATTTCCCATGCTGTACACATGTTAGATGCTCCAACACGACAATCAGAAGTGGTGCCGCTATCTCCATTAGTGATAGTAAAGGAAGTGTTAACATCCACTGCACCCGTAGAGGAAGTTGTTAACCCTATACGTTGCAGTAACAGACTAAACCCCCAGTCAGGTAATAAGGTCAAAAGTAGCAATGTGGCCGGTCTGCATCCCATCAAGACAATAACTGTTCCGAATGGGAATACGGATGCGAACGGAGTAGTGCCCACAAGGGAAGTAGTAATGCATTGTCCTTGGACAAGAGCGGAGCTAAATTCCATAATGAATGATTTCCCCGATTCCAAAAAGGAATTAGCCAAATGTCAAAGATTTTTGAGAAATTTGGGTAGTTCTCACGAGCCAACCAACAAAGATTGGCGAGTGGTGTTAAGGGCCTGCCTCCCACGCAATACCGACGTGACAAAATTTATCACGGATTGTGTATTGGATGGAGATGTTCCCTTAACAGACTAAATTAATCAAGGTAACATTTCCCGCATTGTAACTCAATTGGGTGTATATTTTCCAGCAGTAGTTAACTGGAACAAAATCTTCACCATAAAACAAAAAGAGAGTGAATCTACACAAGATTATTGTGACCGGGCTCTGCAGGCTATCACCCAGTACACTGGGTTAGAAGATATTAAAGATAGCACTCACCACAGGGGAATGATTGTCACTGTAGTCATGGATGGTCTTAAAGAGAACCTAAAGACCCGGGTTCAGACCTCACAGCCTGGCTGGAGGGGAGTCACAGTAGACAGCCTCATAGAATCCACAATTGAACATGACAAGAACATCTGTAAGAAGAGAGAGACCCAGAGCGAGAAACTAATGGCTGTCAGTATTCAAGCTCTGGAAGGAATGACGGTAACATCACAGCCAGCTGACACACCTACATCCACACCTGCACCTCAACAGTTACACGTCCTCACTAATCCTACACCACTGCAAACAGCCCTACCCCACTTATCACACACAGCCACAAGTCCCATACTATCCACAAACCCCATATCTCCCACAATATCCTCTCCCTCAATATCCTTACCCATACCCACCACCTTTCTCTCCTGCTCAACCCACACAACAATCCTTTCATCCACCCAACCCACGAAAGTGTTTTAATTGCAACCAGCCAGGACATCTAAGTAAGAACTGTACAGCAAAGAGGGTAAGACCCCCTAACCAGGGAGTACCTGGATATCCCCATAAAGGATATACACAGAGACCAGCAAATGTCCAACAGGCAACAAGTGGCCGTTAATGCTTTATTGGAGAGTGGGAGCCAACGCTAGGGGTCAGGTCATATTGTAGTCTACAGATAGTCAGGTTAATGGGAAGTACTACGGAACAACCGGTTGATGTAGCTGGTACTGAATATCCTTTTCTTGTAGACACAGGGGCGACCAGGTCAGTGATAAAATCTCCCGTTAATTTACAGGTAACCAACGAGACAGTACCAGCAATGGGGCGTAATGGGTAAAGTGCAACATTATCCTTTAACAAAATCCACAGAGGTCATTATCGGCCGTTGCATACCAGGCATTCTTTCCTCCTGGCAGCAGCAGCTCCTACTAACCTACTGGTAAGGGATTTGTTATGTAAGATGGGATGTGTTATATATTGTACCCCTGATGGTGTATTTTTAGATATCCCAGAGAGAGTTGCGCACGAGGTGAGGGATATGTTGGACACTCCCCAAAGGATAATGTATCACTCTACCAGTTTAAGTGAGAATCCATCTCAGGTAGATCAAATGTTATCCCAAATTCCAGATTCACTTTGGACCAAGGATGGACAGGACACTGGATTAATGGCAAACATAAGCCCCGTAATGGTACATTTAAAAGGCGGTAGGCAAGCTCCAAAAATTCCCCAGTTCCCACTAAACCAGGAGGTAGAATTAGGGGTTTATCCCATAATTGAGCGATTGTTACAACAGGGAATTTTAGTTCGTACAGCTAGTGTAGCCAACAGTCCCATCTTTCCTGTAAAGAAGAGTGGTGGGAGGGGTTATAGGCTGGTACAAGACCTTAGAGGTGTTAATAAGGTGGTAGAGAGCCAATTTCCCGAAGTGCCAAATCCAGCTGTCATTCTCATGCAGATCCCACCAAATGCAACCCATTTCACTGTCATTGACCTCTGTTCTGCTTTCTTCTCTGTGCCTCTTCATCCTGACTGTCAGTACCTATTCGCTTTCACATACAGGGGTGTACAATACACATGGACACGATTCCCCAAGGTTTCATAGACAGCCCCAGTATCTTTTCCCAGGCCTTGCACGACTGTTTACAATCTTTTCAATCTGCCAATGGGTCTGTGCTAATACAATATGTAAACGATATATTGCTATGTTCTGATTCGTTTATGTCATGTTTAAATGATACTAAACTTTTGTTGCTTCATCTCTCACAAACAGGACACAAGGTTGCTAGGGACAAACTACAGCCGTGCCAATCCAAAGTAAAATACTTAGGACACTGCCTAACCCAGGGGTTACGACATCTAACTACTGATCGAATACAGGCCATATAGAACATGACACTGCCGCAGAACCAACAGCAAATTCGTACCTTCTTGGGAATGTGTGGATACTGTAAAATGTGGATCCCAGGTTTTTCTATTTTGGCCTTGCCATTACAGGCCTTGGTCTCTTCCTCAAAGCCCGACCGTGTCATACACACAGAGGAATCAGAGCTGGCTTTCCTTAATCTTAAGGATAGTCTGACAAAAGCACCTGCATTGGGAATACCTGATTATGAAAAACCTTTTGATTTGTATTGTATGGAAGCCGATGGTTGTGCAGCAGGTGTCCTCACACAAAAACATGGTGATGCCAGTAGGCCCGTAGCATACTACAGTGCACAATTGGACACTGTGGCAAGATCACTCCCAACGTGTTTAAGAAGTGTAGCAGCAACCGCTCTATTGGTCACCAAGAGTGAGGATGTGGTACTAGGCCATGATATGATTGTCTATACTCCCCATGCTGAATCTGCTCTGCTGAACTCTGCCCAAACCAGACACGTCTCTTCCGCTAGATTTACCAAATGGGAACTAGCTCTAATAGCCCCTGCAAACATCACTGTTAAAAGATGCAGTACGTTAAATCCAGCAACGTATTTACCATATGTGCAACATGATGCACAAAGGGTGGAGGGAGACTGGTTGCTGGTGGGAAGTGAGTTCAGCGGACATATTGATGCACATGATTGTACGGAATATCTGAATCAGACCTTTACTGCATGACCTGACATACGTGATACACCTTTAGAGAATGTGGATGTGACATTTTACACGGACGGGAGTTGTCATAGACAAACTGACACAGGAGAATTATGCACAGGTTATGCTGTTGTAAATGACACAGATATCATAGAAGCTGAACCGCTTGGTCCTCCTCACTCAGCCCAGGTGGCAGAGTTAGTAGAACTAAAAAGAGCGTGTGAATTGGCAGCAGGCAAATCTGCTCACATTTACACTGACTCCAGGTATGCGTTTGGAGTGGTACACGATTTCAGAGCTCTACGGTGTCTGAGAAATTTTATGACAGCAGCAGGCACACCAGTTGCACATTTCAGACATATAAAACAATTGCTAAAAGCAATTCAACTGCCCAAAACAGTGGCAGTAATTAAGTGTAAAGCTCATACATGTGAGGATGATCCGGTGTCACTGGGCAACGGAGCAGATGAAGCTGCAAAATGTGCAGCAGGGTTAAAAATGAATATACCAACGGAACAAATTATGTCTTTCCAAACAATTGATATGCTGAAATTAATTGAGATGCAAAATTTGTGTTCTATCCAGGAAAAGTCAGTCTGGAAGTCCAAAGGATGTGTGCAAGAGTCCTCTTGACTCTGGAGGGACGGACAAGGTAAGCCAGTAGCTCCCAAGGCATACTACCCCAGCCTGGCTGAGGCAGCGCCTCGTCTGACTCATTTGGGAAAGCAAGGTATGTGCAAATTGGTGAGAGCATACTGATGCTCACCGGGGTTTTCTTCTCAAGCGGAAAAGAGCAATGTCCGGTCTGACCTGCTTGAGGAAAAACATAGGGAAAACGATCCCTACTGAACCATCCCACATTCCACCGACTGACGGACCTTTTCAGGTAATACAAATTGATTACATCCAATTACCACCTTGCAGGAATCTCAAGTATGTATTAGTGTGCACTGACGTGTTGTCTAATTGGGTTGAGGCCTACCCAGCGGCCACTAATACTGCTGCGTTTACTGCCAAGAAAATTGTACAGGAGTTTGTATGCAGATACGGTATCCCTAAAATTATCAAGAGTGACAGGGGTACTCATTTCCCAGGTGATGTTTTTCAAAATATGTGTAAACTGATGGGTATTAATAGTCGACTTCACACACCCTGCCGACCGCAAGCCAGTGCCAAGGTAGAGAGGATGAACGGGACTATTAAAAATAAACTAAGTAAATTCATGGCAGAGACTGGACTAGGATGGCCAGAAGCATTACCGTTGGTCCTACATAGCATAAGGACCACTCCTAGACCCCCTCTAAGTCTGTCCCCCTTTGAAATACTGTTTGGTAGACAACTTCATTTGATTATAAGCCCACAGGAAGACTTGAAGGGTAACAACGAGGTAACTGTAAGGTATCTTATATCAACGAGTAAACAGTTAAAACAGCAACAGCAGAAATTTCAATTGTTGTCACATGATATGCCTGTAACTAACTGTCATGATGTTGAACCTGGAGAATATGTTATGATCAGAAATTTCTTATGTTCAGGTTGTTTGACTGATCATTGGGAGGGTCCATATCAGGTGTTGCTGACGAGTACCACATCTTTGAAGGTGGCCGAGAGAGATACCTGGGTCCATTCCCCTCACTGCAAAAAGGTCAACCAACCGGTGGAGAAACAAGGCAGAGACGAGGCTGATAACGTGGACCTGTCGATCGCGAGCTTGTTTCGGGAGGATTAAAAGGTTGTAGTGAGATACCTGAGCTAAAGAAATTTGCAGGTCCTTGCGGCGGCGATGGACTGGTCTGCTGTGTTCATTTTCATATTCTCTTCCAGAGTTTCCATCATCCTGGTTTGTTCGGGGATATCTGGTTTCTGTGATGGGGGACCGATAGAGGAGATGGGAGCTGATGGCAGTGCTGATGGAGTGGAGTCCAGAGGAGGAGTGCTATGCCAATCAGGGGAGTGTCTGACCAATCTTAGTACTGTAATTGTTAAGAGATCTGCTATTCCGGATACTCGGGGAAGGTGTGGAGGTTTATCGTCTGAAGATTCCTGTATTTTTGAACTTTGTGGTCCCTAGTTGATGAGAAATGTATCCAACGGTGCCAGCCTAAATATAACCCATACTGGGGTGGGTATCCTTTAGAGGATTATCATAGCATGGTAGGCAAAGTTTTAAATCAGACTGATTGTTGGGTGTGCTCACATGTGCCACAGGGACAGCATAATGTAAGGTTGGTACCATTTCTGCTGAATATTCTGAAAATTTTAGAATTGCAAAAAGGGAAAATGTTGGATAGAAAATTCCTCTCATCCAAACCGCCTCATTTCAAACTCCATCAATTCCAAGTAGATAGATCACTTTTGTGTTTAAACATAACCAACCCCAATAAACCAGGGAGTTGGGAAGTGACGGGGAATAACCAGACGATGACCTTCTCACTGAGAGCTGATAAGGAGCCTATGAAATATGATCTGTTATGCTCAATTAGATCTAATGGGAGACACTTTAGGTATCGGTATACACTAAGTTCCACCAAAGAAATGATTGGTAAGGTACCAGACGGATATTGTGCTAAGATAATACAACCAGAAACTTGCATGTACAAGATGGGAGAACCTGAGATAGGATTATTTGCAAGGGAAATGTGTTTAATGATACATACTATTCCTTATCTTCTCCCCGATGATGTATATTTTATATGTGGAAGGAAAGCGTATAAGTGGCTCTCCCCGAGTACCGAAGGTTTGTGTTACCTGGGAATAGTCCCAGAGGTTATGACCCTCACACATAATGAAATGCTTGGTATTCATAAAAACACACCATCACCATATCTTCACACGCAGTATGAACACAGAGGCAAAAGAAATATGATACCTGGTGATGTGTATAAAGCCACACATTTAATTAGTGAGACAACTGGCTTTCAAGTCTTAGTAGCATTGGATCCCACCAGGATCGCTCGGGGTACACTAAATTTTAGATATATCCATGATCTTGCTAAATTGATAGATAATATCACCGAGATGTATGATGACACCTTCAGGTATACAGGCAGGGAATTGCAAGTGTATAAGAAAGAACTGGTGCAACACAGACTAGTACTAAATAATTTAACAGCTGTCACTGGAGGGTACTGCATAACTTTGGCCACCAATTTGGAGTGAAGTGTTGCACTTATGTCACGAATGATACCAGCGACCCCAAGTAGGTGATAGACCGGAAGATGGATGAAATTCTGCAGCTAAAATGGGAATTTCAAAAGAACCATAATGCTTTAGTGGCTGAAGTGGAGGAGAAGGTAGAGGAATGGGTTTCATGGTTGACCCCAGGGAAATGGTTCTCAAGTCTAGGAGAGTGGGTCCAGGATATGATCGCAAGCATAGGTAAACTCCTGATCCTCATACTGGTTGTCATCATAGTAATTGGCATATGTGTCAAGTGTGTTCCTACTGTGCTGAAGTGTGAAAGATGTAAAAATAAGGTAAACCGTGGAAACGAAATTATGATGGTGGTCAGTAGTGACAACATGAATACTGAGGTAAATGTAGAACTGCATTACAACCCTGAACTAGGGAATACCATCGTATAATGTATTATATTTAGACATGCACAAAATATATTATTAAAATGTTATTTTAAAACACCTCAAATAATGTAAGTACCTATTCCCCCTCAAGACTTCCTTTATAGGATAGGTGCATCCCCACACCTTCCCCATGATCTTCCAAGATCATCGGTGTGCGTATAATGGTAGTTTTATGTCCACCCCTAGAGACACATTATTGATGGATTAAGAACCACCTTGTGCCATCCCATAATATAACATTAAAATTATATGTCCTAATGTAAGCCTAAATTAAATGTAAGATCAATGTATGATAGCATGTTGGTTGCTATCAAAGGGTGGACTGTCGAAGCTGGATAATTGGCTGAGACAGAATCAGTTTAAAAATTAGATTGGAATGACGCCATCTTGCGAATGGCCACAAGACACCATCTTAAAAAAATAATATCTGCACAACGCCATTTTGCGAATGGCCGCCCAGCGCCATTTTAGAGAAACTCACACTTAAGTACATACGCAATGCTATTATTAGCATCCTGCGATTGCATATTTCACCATACCCCATACACACATTAAAAATACGCACATTAACGAATGCATAATACCCCGCGTACGGACGCTGTTTATTAGCTTCATGCGTATGCATCTTCCCTAAGTTAAAAGTCCTCACTACATAAATCTAACTAGCGTCTTTTCCCAAACCCCTAATACTTACACACTGCACACTCACATAAAAGGTCCCATAGCTTCAAAGTGTAATATTCAAGGTTTATTCATATGTTACCAATGTTATGAAATAAAGACTATTTGATATCTAAGGTTTACTACATGATAAGCAAACCGTGTTTGGTGTTGTACTGATCTACTCTGTCTCAACAGCTTTCCGGTGTCATCGGTGAGAAGATCGCAACATGCGTTCACAACTTATGGACTGTAGAGTTAAAACACTAAAATGTACTATGTAATGTTAGCAGCTTAAATTTGCATGCGACGGGAAAGAGGAGACAAAAGGCTGTTGGAGGCTGACCTGTGTCCATTTGAATCGACCTGTTAAATGTCCTGTAACAGAAGCACCGTGACGGAGGACCAATGGAATCATGTCAAACTTGCCTATTGTATTGCTTATACCTGTAAGGGTATATATGTGCGTTCAGACCCCAATCTGGAGTCTTTTTGCTGATGCTGTTGACGGAGGTTTTTTGTAGAAGCGTATGTATAACTGTACCTTGGGTCTGTATGATTTTTTTGCGCTAAACTGTCTTTAGATCACAGCGTGTAACCTACTGTTTTATGTTGAATAATAACCTTTGTGCGTTGGAAACACATTTCAAAGTCTGAAGGCATTTATTTACTGTATGACTGTGTACACAAATAGCGACAATTCTAGAAGGGTATAGGCAGGATTTAGAAGGTATAGGCAGGATCGTATAGAGGTTTAAACTCAGTATCGTTATAGCGCTGCTACATCAGCACTGACAGCCCAGGTGCTGGTGGCTGCAACAGAGCCCTGGCACTAGCAGTACGGTTAGCGTAGCCTGGACAGCGGAACTCTGCGGAGCCCTCTAGGGGTCGGCACTCTAGGCAGCTGCCTAAGGCTTATTTCGCACTTGCCGGTTTTGACCGGGTGGGAAAAAGCTGCCCGTTTTTTGCCGGGTGTGAAATATAGTTATGCATAAAAGCAGGTGGGTCCTTTCACACAGACCGGGCACGGCACGGTTGCCGTGCTACAGCCGGAAATATCCACTGAGAAGGATGGCTGCCGTGCCGTGCCCATGCCGTCCCTGCACGCCGAAACAATGTTTCCTTTCACACACACCGGCCGGCTTGTGCAGCAGGAGCTGCTGCTGCTCATGCCCAATAGATAAATAAAATAAAAAAAACATTACAGGCGGCTCAATGCCACTGCTTGTGAAAGGCACTGAGTGCATGAAAAAAAACGGCCAGCTGCTGCCTGGTTTTTTGCCGGCTTGTCAAAACCGGCAGGTGTGAAACAAGCCTAAAGCTGCCTAATGGTAGCGCCGGCCCGGTAGCCTATTCCTATAATGTACAGCCCCTGCCTCCTGCTCTACTGTGTAGCGCCGCCTACGCCTCCTATTCTTCCATGGTGGCCTCCTCCTCCATATCTGTGGTACCGCCTCTGCCTCCGCAGTGGTTCAGTCTCCTTCTCCATCCATGGCGCTGAAGGTACCGCCACTGAGACAGAGAAGACCCAGGACCCGGAGCATCACCGCGACAACAAGCCAGATATACATACCCAGCAACAAGTTGGAAAGGGGGGGGATCGCCAAAATTAAATGATATCTTGCTCCCCCAACCTAAAAATGTTCTGATGCCTCTGGTTATCCATTAACATATATATTAGGTAAAAACTAGTGACATCAGAGAAACAGTTTTATAGAAATACATTTTTACAGGTACCGTTAGCATTTATATGGGTAAAAACAAAGGGAAAATAAATAGGGTTAGATGTCCTTTAAAAGTCAATGCTCTGCCATATCTTAAGGAAACAAAATAGCCTGTCTCCTGCAGTTCCTGTTCTTTTTAGTGTTGTGAACCCTTAACTTGCCAGCTCCTTCCACCAGCCACAAACCAGACAATTTTTCCTCTTTGCAATATTATTTTTAGAATCCAATGATGTTGGCAAGAAAATGCGGCTATAGCTCCAAATCCGGCCAGAGGATTCACTATGGCTGTCACCATAAAGATGTCTGGCTCTGCTGGAGAGATATATTGCAAACCAAGGAGGAGATTTATCAAATCGTGAAGAGAGATAAAGTACTAACCAATCAGCTTCTAACTCACTTTACAGGCTGTGTTTGAAAAATGACAGTTAGGAGCTGTCCACTTTATCTCTCTCCAAGCTTTGATAAATCTCACCCCAAGTTACAGATGGGATATGTGTCATATTTGCAGAATAGACTATTTGCATCAATTATTGCACATTCAGGGATCCACTCATTATGTTTATTATCGGGTGCCCCCGATTTTTACTGTAAGTATCCAACTCAGTGCGAGTGCAGAGATAGCTGATCCATTCAGCTGTCTCCGTGATCCCCATCACTGCTATTTTCGTAGAATTGGGTTTCACACAGGCACACAAAGCCCCGGCACCCGGTGGAAGGAGCCGGACAGGGGAAGAGGGATCCAAAAGGATCCTTCTTAGCAACGCCGGACTCCTTCACATAGGGGAGGAGCGGGGGTGTGGGAGCAAACACCATCTGAAGATGGTAAATGATGAATTTAGGACCACATACCAGTGTATAGGGATGGCAGGCCACATCGGGGCTGAAAGGTAAGCAGCAGATATTGGTGATCTCATACCTTACCTTTATAATGAATAGCCCTGATACTTAATTTCAACAAAAATAGGTGAAAGTGTTAATTTTTGCGTGCTTTTCTAGAAATTAAGTGATGATGGATGGACCTCTTAACAACTAAAAAAAAAATTATAATCGTTAAATTTACATTAAGTGTATAAATAAGGCAATGGTTTCCCTTTAATCACTTAACTGTCGTAGTCACATGTGATGCGACTGGAGCCAGAAGTGCTTCATCTGGTGAGTTCACATCACATGCGATCACACCAGCTGCTCTGTCCCCCGGCTTCTACTAAGGAGATCCTTTCTGCACAAGTGCAGCACGACTCTCCTCCTACTCCCCGGAACCCCCTGTGACTAATGATCAGTCCCCCCTTCACCATGCTCCACTGCGCTTTGCAACAAGGTGAGGGGGCAGGTCTAAGGCCATGGAGGAGGGAGGGTAATGGGTGGGGGACATCTTTTGGCACTGGGGAGGGCGGGGGGGGGGGTGAAGGGGGTTATGCTGCCCATTGAAATATTTTTTGGGCTGGGGATATATGAAATATATATTTTTAAATATACAATATAGTGACACATGGAGGGGAGGACCTGTAACCACAAGGGCGTTGGGGGTTGATATTGCTGGGGATCTTTTGACACTTGGGGGGTGCTATTTTTGATGGGGGGGGGGTGGAAAATAAAATTACAATAGGGGACTATGCACACAAAAATTAAGGGGAGTGCAAAACATCCTCTAGGTATATTTGTTAAAATAAAATATGTAAATATATTTTAAAAATTTCTTTTTAAACTTAAATTTAAAAAAACAACAACAATTTCTGGGCAGTTTTAACAAAAAAAATGTGGTTAAGGAATCTGGTGGGTAGCAATTGCTGGACAGAAGACAATACAAATTTGTATTTATGTGAATAGTTAGATACTGTAAGATGTCTACAGCTATTATCTCATGAATGTTAAGTCCTGGACATGAACTGAAACAAAATATATGATTAAAAAATAAACATGGGAGCATTATCTATTGTATTCAGCAAATGTATAGTTCTTCCTATATCCTTGAGTAAATGTTATTACAGTCTCTTTTTTTACAGCAACTGAAATTATACATCTTGATTGCAACAAGTAGAACATAGTTTTCCCGTGATATAGTCACAAGTACTGATATTGAAATGAAGTAATTTCCTCAAACTTAAAGGGACAGGAATATAATATATTGTACCTTACTAGAATGTTCCATTACCATGTAATGTCACATGTGTTTCTGAACTTAGATACAATTAGAATCAGCAGCTCGTGCCTTTCTTTGTTTTTGCTTAAAAAAGGGGCAGCCAGACATCTATAACATGCACAAAGGTGTAGGGCCTCTAAAATGAAGCCCGGCAGTGGTATAACAGCAACCAAATGATAAATGCTGAGTGAGTCCTCCAGACTCATAGTCAAGGCCGGCTCGAGGCACGTTCACCAGTGCAGTCAAACATGGGTGCCGCCTCATAGAGGGCGCACCCCTCCCAACCATCCCAATTTCAGCGGGACAGTTCCACTTTTCGGGCACTGTCCCGCTGTTCCACCCGTGGGCCGAAATGTCCCGTGGGTGGTGGGAAGGTTCAGCACCCCCACTGTCACAGCTGTGCTGGACTCCGGAGAAGCTGAGTTCAGTGCAGGGAGAAGGCTGGGGGAAGCCTAGCTACTGACGGAATGCTGGGCTCGCCCCCAGCCTGACATTAAACAGGAGGCAGACATGAATTCAAATTATGTAATTTAGGGGGTGTGGCCTATGGTAATTAGACCACACACCCTTTTCAGGCACACAAGGCGAAAGCCGCACGTAGGGTTAACAGGCACCTCAGTCCCATTCTGTATAGGGCGCGGCTCCTGCTGGAGCTCATAGGGCCTGATTCAGGCCAGGATGGTGTAGCGAGTATTCTAGCAGTTATCCGATTATGCAGAACAGGTCCTGTGATGTTGCTCACAGATCCCCCAAGCCATAGCATGACTGACATGCTGCGGCTTTTGAGGAGCAGAGCGGGGGCATGGCTGACCTTTGTTCTAGGAAACAGGGGCGTGTCATCCCCATTTTCCGGGAGTGCCGAAGCCAGGGTCTGTGTCAGCGAATGCAGATTTTCTGGCTTCGCAAATTGCCAGCCTGAGCAATCTAACACATGGATCGCTATTGCGCTCAGGAGGCCTCTGCTTCCTATAGATGCCTCCTGCAGTATTTTAATATTTGATGGACGATATCGCACAGCGCATACTTGCGGCTGTACAATACTGTCCATATATGAATCAGGCCCACAGACTTGTTTCTTTTCTAGTTGAAAGGTTGGAAACAGGGCAGACACTTCACTCAGGTAACCATGTGCAGGCGCACAATTAATTAATGATAGCTCACTGAGGTGCTGTGTGTAAAGTTACATGGCCATAGAAACCTCAAGATAACTTTTTCAAATGTCAATAATAATTTACAGTAATTGACTCTTCCCCGATAAAATAGAAGTTTTTCACTGAGATGATTAACTCAGAACTCACAGATTATGAACATAGGGTTGTTCATGGCGTTTTAAGCCTTTATATTTTATCATCATCATTCATACATTATTATTATTACTACTACACTATGTGCACGTCCTTAATTTCCAACTCAATTTTATATATAGTTTACAGTAAATGAATTACAAAGAATTAGTTATAAATGGAAAACTTAAAAATAAATGGATTAAAATGCGTATATACAAAATAGCAGTCAAAGTTACATTTACTCACATTGCATCCAAAAGACAAAAATAAACAATTTATGATGATATAAACAAATGGCTGAAAAGGACAGAAGTCCAAAAGATTAAACAATGCATTTAGTGAAAGTAACAGGAGGACAAGTACAAGCCAATAAATCAATGAAGGTTAAAACCCTGTAAATTCCTCTGAATCCACACAGATAGAACTTATTAAGTACTAAGAGGACTCATTGCACCAATCAGGTGGAGCTCAGCACAAGCTCCTCTGACTACGGAGTCTCTCACTAGAGCAGCAGCAGGAAGGCAGTACAGGGTGCTGCCATAGTTGCCAAGCGGAATTGGGCTTCTTTTTTTTGCAAGTGGCTTCTTTTTTTTTGGAAGTAGCTTGTTGCTTGTTTTTGGGCTTATTTTTTTGTGTGCATTGCCGAGGCACCCCTGGAGGTAAGTAAATGTGTGTGTGCGTTTTGCACTGGTAGTGACTGAGGGAGGAGGGAAGGTTGTGTCTGGGGAATAGAGGGCAGTAGCTTGAGGACAGGGTGAAGTTGGAGGGGGCAGACAAGGAGGAGAGGTAAACTAGATGATAGAAATGAGGCAGGTACATTGGGGCGAGTTGAAATTACTGAGGCTGTTAAAAAGAGGGGATAATGAAATTAGACAGGTGACAGGAATGAAGGAGGTAAAGAAGAGGGGTGAGAGAAATGCGGAGAAGAGTCAGATAAAGGAAAGGTGGGTACACACTAGATGATATGTCGCCTGATCCTGCGGATTGGGCTGACATATAGTCCAAATCGGAGAGCGTGTACCCACTATGTGTAACCCTGCGCACTCCTGCGGGTCGTCCATCGGGGTCGTTCTGTCGGCCTGCATGTAGGGCCGATGGAATGACCCAGATGCCGATGCTGGCATAGTGGATGGAGCCGGTGCCAGACATATAGGACACTTGGACACCACATCATGCAGTATGTATCGACCACCCGATATATATTGCGTGGTCAGGCGTCACATCGCTGGGTACACACATCGGCAAGTGTGTACCCAGCTGAAGACTGGCAAGGGAATGAGGTATGAAAAGAGGGAGGAGGTAAAAATATGGAGGCTGGTGTAGAGGGAGCTATATAGGCAGATAAGGCTGTGTATACACTAACATATTTAGGTTAGAGAAGAGGGGGAATAAAGGAAGTTAACCAGGTAGAGAGTGAGGACAAAGAGACACCCCCATAAATTGGGCTTTTTTATTGGGCCTTTTAGGATTGGGTTGGGCTTGTTTTGGGCTTGTTTTTTGCTTATAGGTTGCTTGTTTTCCATTTCAGAGTTGGCAACACTGGGCGCTGCTGCTGCCTCTCTGTATACACAGCACCTGGCAGGTTGGACACGGACCCGGCAGGCTGTCAGCTGTTTCCAGAGTCCGACTTCAGGGCGCCCTCTGGTGGTATGCGGTCATGAAGGCGGCGTTCGAAATGCCGACCGCCGGCTTCCCGACAGCGTAATACCGACCCCCTCCTATTTTAATCCCAACGCCGGAACACTGACCCCCTCCATTCCGATCGTCCGCGATGGGTAAGTAGAACACTAAGCTCGGGGATGGGGGGGGTTAGGTTTAGGGACCCCCGGGGGAACTTAGGGATAGGCACCCCCTTCCCCCAGGGAAGGTTAGGGTTAGGCTAGGGAAAGGGTGATTAGGGTTAGGCACTAGGGGGGGAAGTTAGGGTTAGGCACCCCCCGGGAGTTTTAGGTTTAGGGTGCGGGAAGGGGGGGTTAGGTTTAATCACCCCTAGGGGGAGGTTAGGGGGGGTAGGTTAGGGTTAGGCACCCCTAAAGGAGGGTTAGGGGGGGAAAGGGTTAGGGATAGTTAAAATACTCACCCTGTCGGTATCTTCACTGTTCTGTCTTCCGGCGTCGGTGTTACATCTGCCGGGCTTAGGTCCGTCGGCATGTCATACTGATTCCACCTCTGGCAACTAAGGTGTCTGGAGCTCACGCTCCGGTGGAACCGCCCTCCCTACACCCGTGCCTGTCACAAACAATAGGGCAGATGTATTAAGCTCTGGAAAGTGATAAAGTGGAGAGTGACCAACCAATCAGCTCCTAACTGTCACATTACAGGCTGTGTTTGAAAAATGACAGTTAGGGGCTGATTGGTTGGTCGTTTAACACTCTCCACTTTATCACTTTCCAGAGCTTAATACATCTGCCCCATATTTCTTTGACCAGTAACCCGTCATCCACTTCCACCAGGGATGCAGGTAATAGCCCAGAGCTGGTAATTCCTCTGGAGGGGGACCTTATGTTATTTTTGGAATCCCCACTTTCCGAGGAAATCCAGCCTTTGGCTGGCCAGTTTAGAGGTGGTTAGTGTTATGGGAGGGGGACCCCATGCTGTGTGTCTCCTGCGATGGCATTATCCCCTCGGCTGGTTCCACCCAGTGCTGGTGATTAGAGAATAGATGGAACCCCACATTGTTTTCCCCCCTAACACCTCACACATTTTTTTGTAAACATTTGTTTTAACGAATATGTTGCTATAAACAGCATCTAAACTAGTTGCTATGGAGAAGTGTGTTGGTACTATATTATATTTTCTACTAGGCTTTTACTTTTAGGCTATTAGTTCTTGACTAATGGAAACATTCTATAGAGTTGTATAGTCTATTAAACTACCATCCTGTCTGCCACTGATGTGCCACTATGTTTCACAGATCTGCTCAGGGGCGGATTGGGAACTAAAAGTGGCCATGGAAATATATTTAGAAGTGGCCTCACATGGAAGGCACTCAGGGGCCTATTCATCAACACTAAATTAACGTTTTTAAGGACATTTTCCTTAAATAACGTTATTTCAGTATTCATGAAGTCACTTAGCACAGGAGATATCACTGATATCTCCTTGCTAAATCCCCCTGCGTTAATTTCCACACTCCCCATACATTAGTACATTGGTATGGGGATGTGGAAATTATGAATTTTCGGAATTTGATGGAGTTACTATCCGCCACTGTGAGGTGGCGAATAGCAGGTGAAACTTACCTGCTTCCAGCTGGACAGGTCCCCTGGCGTCTTCCTCCGGCGGTCTGGTGCGTTCTCTGGCTCCGGAGTCTGGTCGGACACTGTGTTCTCCCAGCAGAACACAATAAAGATTAGAAAAAAAAACACGTTTTTTTTTTCTAATCTGTACTGTGGTCTGCTGGGAGAACACAGTGTCCAACCAGGTAAGTGCGGGATGGGGGGGGTGAGCGGGAGGGAGGGCGGGGACGTGAGCGGATGGGGGGGGACACAAACTTACTGCATGTGTAGGCAGTGCTGTGCATGCGCCGGGTTAACGAATTTAACAGCGCATGCGCAGCACTGCTTCCAGCTGCAGTAAGTTAGTGTAGAGAGGGATAACTATCTATTTCCTGAAAAGCTGTCATCGCAAAAATTACAGCTTTTCGGAATAGATAGTTATGGACAGGAGAAATTATGAATTCCTCTGGTAATTAGGTAGAACTCCATGCGAGTTCTAAACCTAATTACCTCCAGAAAAAGTTTAGTAATGATGAATAGGCCCCCAAATCACCTCTATCAGCAGTCCCCAAATTCTCCCGATTAGCAGTCCCCAAATTCTCCCAATTAGCAGTCCCCAAATTCTCCCAATTAGCAGTCCCCAAATTCTCCCAATTAGCAGTCCCCAAATTCTCCCGATCAGCAGTCCCCAAATTCTCCCGATCAGCAGTCCCCAAATTCTCCCGATCAGCAGTCCCCAAATTCTCCCGATCAGCAGTCCCCAAATTCTCCCGATCAGCAGTCTCCAAATTCTCCCGATCAGCAGTCCCCTCCTGCCTTTAGCAATCTCCACATTCTCTTTAAAAGCAGCCCCTACCTGCTATTAGCAGTTCCTGTGTTCTCTCGGTCAGCAGTCCCTACTTTATTAGCAGTCCATACATAATAGTAGCATTTTCTTTTACCAGAAAGACCTTTCTTATCTCTGTGCCTGATTCATTATGGATTGCTATTGCGATCGCAGCTACGATTATGCACACGTCTGCTGAAAAAAAATGCTAATGACTGCAATCGCAAAACTATTACAGAGATGCCCAAAGCCAGCATAGAGACACCCACTACCGCTTTCGCACATTCGTAATACCTTGCAATCCTGTATATACATCGGGAACATCGAGTAACATTGGTCCCTCACACAGAATTACAACAGGTCTGACCTTACTCAGAAATGACTAACCTCGTCACATGCAGTGAGTACACAAGCTGCGTATGCCGCTGCGGTGGCTAATTTATGCACACCCATATAACGTTGTTCAAACAGACAAGCATGTCTGCATTTCTCCAACCACCCCCCGTCACCACCCCCAAACGCTGACCTGACGTCACTCACTCTGCGATGGCTTTTTAAGTGATTGCACAGCGATCGCAAAGCTAACTACACATGCACAGTATGCACCATCGACCGATCTGCGTACGCGGTTGCAATTGTGATCTGTGGTGAATCAGGCCCTCTGTTAACAGTTCCCATATTCTCTCTGTCAGGAGTCCACACATTTTCTGTCAGCAGCAGACCCTTTCTTATTTCTGTCAGCAATCCACGCTCTCTCAAACCTCGCCAGAGCCCTCAGCGTTCCCTACCTGCTACTCTTCAATGGTCCCCACAGTGGCCGAAGCTCGCAGTCTCCCAGCCATCAGTGCTGGACTCAGGGCTTGGGTGCAGGAGTCCCCAGGGCTGCATTCCATCTTATCAGCAGTGCCAGGATCAGTAGCAGGTCCCCACCCTCTGTCACTCCTTCTCCACTCTACGGTCTTCCTCCTTCCCGGCTCCCATCCCCTTATCGCTCTGCAGGAAGCAAGACCTGACAGGGGTAAAAGTGTAAATGAGCGGTAAAGGCAAGGCCACACTACTACATAACATCACAGGACCGATCTTCACCCAGTCCCACTGCACAGCTTATGAAGAGTTTACATTTTGGAGCACAGTGCCAGAAACCGGTGTGAGTGGGGGCACTGCATAATGTGCACTACAACAGGGGGCACTACTACTGGGGAACTGCATAAGGAGCACTACTACAGTGGGCAAGGTATAAGGGGTACTACTACAGGGGGAAATGCATAAGGAGTACTACTACAGTGGGCAAGGTATAAGGGGCACTACTACAGGGGGAAATGCAGAAGGGGCACTACTACAGTGGGCATTGCATGAGGGGCACTACTATTGGGGGCACTACTACTGGGGCATTAAGGTGCATATGGAATGGAAAGGAATGCTCCCAGAGTGACGAGAAACGGTGGTGTGTTATGTTGACACGCCCACTTTTTTGGGGGGGGCATGCGCACATGGGGGGGTGGGGCGCTTAATTTTTCATCTTGCCCTGTGCACCAAATACCCTACTTACACCACTGGTGGCAAAAGCTACTTTCTGGGCATCCTGAAAAAGGGGCATATTTGCACAGCAAGGGGGCATGGCCTCATGTTACGCCCCCCATTTCCTTCACTCTGGAGACATGCCCTGCATTCCCCAAGCTGCTGAGCTTCCCCATTGCTGTCCCCCTCACTGTTTAGATGCTGTGTGCATGCTATGCAGAGCAGTGGTGAGAGAGTGCTACTCCAATCTTCTCCCTTTGGGAACTACGGCCTGTTAGTGGGATGGCAGGACAGTGCTCTAATGGCAGGACTGTCCCACCAAAACCACATGGAGGCAGTAGTGAGCCTCGATGTGCAGAAAATTCTTTTTAGCCTCACACATGGATTACCGGTATGTTTCTCTACTTTATTATTATTATGTTTCTCTACTCTCTCACTTTTCCTCCTCTGTGTTAGAGGAGCAAAAGTGGTTCCATTTGAAGCACAGAAGTGAGACCTAGGGCTAAATTTACTAAGTTGCACTCTTCAAAGCTGCTGCATCGTCGTGGGTCTAAAGGGGCTACAATATTAAATACAACGCCAGACCCCTTTCAATCCATTCAAAGCATTCCCTCTGGTCCCATCTTGCACTGTAAGCCCATTTCCCTCAGCAGAAAGTGAGTCAGACAGTGGGTGCGGAGACGCTTTTGCATTGCGTGACTGAGTTTTGTGCTTCCTAAATTACCTGCAGAGTCTGGAAAACTTTTCGTTCCTTAAAAAAGAACAATATACATTATTATAATTCCTAAGAATTATTATCCAAACCCGCAGTATTTACTGTAAGATAATTAAATTGAGCAGATGCCAAAGGGCTAAATAACTAGTAGCTCTGTTCACTGGCATAACTAAAATATATCCATTTCCTAGTAGTAAGATAACGATAACATCAAGGTTTTATAGGGGCAGCAAGAGTTTCAACAGATGTTTACAGTATTCTGTAATATTGTATTTATTCTTCTGTGCTGTGAATCTGGAAATGTACCAGCTACAGTAAGGAACATGACAAAAACTTTAACATTTTCAATTGACAAAATTTTTCCTCTTAATAATGTGACATCTAAAAAATCAACAATACAAACCAATCAACAACCAGCTTATTTTACTAGTCACAGTATTTTAAAGATTTGCACCTCTAATTTTGCCTGTCTTTGTGTATGTATGCAGTGGCGGAGCTAGTGGCGGTGCAGCCGGTGGCTTGCACCGGGGTCCCCCGGGCCCCACAAGTGTAGTGCAGACAGCAGTGAGAGCGGTCAGCACTACACAGTAACAAACACAGCCGCCAGTGGTGTTTGTTATAGCAGCCAATGAAAGTCAGACAGACTGGAGCTCACTCATGAGTTCTGCCTTCCTGCTTCCCCCCGGATCTCTCCCATAGTGCAGAAGAGGGGGCCGGGAGGAGCGGGCAGCGGCGGTCGCGGCAAGAGATAAGTTGTGTTTTTGTTTGTGCGTGTGTAAGGGGGCACGGGAACTGGCACATCATAGGGGAGCCCTACTGGGGGCACTGTATAGGGGAGGTGGCTGCTACTAGGGCACTGTATAGGAGGCCGCTACTAGGGGCACTGTATTGGGGGCAGTGCCGCTACTGAGGGTACTGTATAGAGGGGACTACTACTGGGGGCACTGCATAGGGGGGACTACTAGGGGCAATGCATAGGGGAGACTACTGGGGGCAATGCATAGGGAGTACTACTGGGGGCAATGCATAGGGGGATTACTACTGTGGGCAATGCATAGGGGGGACTACTACTGGGGGCACTGCATAGGGGGACTACTACTGGGGGAACTGCGTAGGGGGGACCACTTCTGGGGGCACTGCATAGGGGAACCACTACTTGGGGCACTGCATAGGGAGGCCCAAAGCATATTCTTGCATCTGGGCCCACCACTCTCTAGTTCCGCCACTGCAGTCAGAACCTCTGAAAGGATACCCTGGAGCTGGTGTGGGCACCTTTTACACATCTCAGAAAGCACACAGAGCCTCAGCAAAAACCAGAGCAGTGTGAGGAGCCCTGGGGACTGACTAATGGGCCATGGACTTGTATGAATCTTTTGGCTGAGCAGCAAAGTTTGATGAAGATGGAGAGCGCTACTGCACATACTTCATATTTGTTCCCCAAGGGAGGCTTCCACTTAGGTCTGGTGAGACCTGTGGTATACTGTGATTCCACACTGCCAGAGAGCCTGGTTCCCTGCACTACCTGCACACAGTCACTTGCTGGTGAGCTCCGTGACCAAGCTGAGTGTGTATAACTGTATGGCTGTTCTATCACATTACTACCAATTAAACCACCCTACTGGTTAAGTACTGGGCTCTTCGGGTGACTTATCACATCCGCTGGTGTGTATACACTGTCATACCACCGCCACCAGTACCAAAAGAGGTTATGGGCCCAGGCACTCAAGCTACAGTTTCACAGATACCCCAAGCTAAATGCCCAACAGCACACAGATGCTATCTAAGATACATGCACAGCACAGACTGCTATCAAACACAGAGTGAATACGGCACAGATTGTTTCCAGCACAGTGTCTCAGAAGAGAAGCTAATTAAAGCACAAAAGCTGCAAAGTTATGTCTGTAAGAAGCCTGCTCTCAGGAGCTACACCCACAATGGGGTTTATCAAGCTTGAAGGTGCAGAAACACCACATGGAAGCTTGCTATGAAAATGCAACTAATGCGTAAAAGATTGTGGAAGGTTACAGTATATATTGATGAAACTCCCTCGGGGAGGGTTATGGTTCGGCTAGGGGAAGTGGGGGGTTAGGCACCCTTGGGGGGAGGTTAGGGTTAGGCACCCCCCCAGGAAGCGTTAGGTTTAGGTTGCGGAAAGGGGGGTTAGGTTTAGGCACCCCCGGGGGAGGGACAGGGCACAACCCCGGGAGTTTTAGGTTTTAGGCACCACCATGGAGGGTTAGGTGGAGACAGGGGTGGGTCAGCCTACTTACCAGCCGTTGTCGGGATGTCCTCCCTTTGCGTTTCCGGCATCGGTATGAGAATCGGCGGATATTCAGTCGTCAGTATTTCATACCGATTCCTTATAGTGCTCCCAGTTCATATGCCACATTACAGTGCCTCCAATTTTGATTACACCCCCATACATTATAACATCCACTACACACACCAAGCTTATCATTATAACATCCACTATACACACCACTCACTGAAAATGGAATGTCACTAGATAATGTGGTCAATTCAATTGCACGCGATGTACTCGCGGGTGCAAGTCATCGCCGGTCAGCCTGCATAAACTGAGGCTTACTCAGCTGGCCAGTGCTGTCCACCATAGCGACTGTTAGTCGTGAATGTAATCCCAGTCTGCAATGTTGGTCGCAGTCCTGGGATCGCAAATGCAGCAGGGTGTGTCAAACACTTATTGCTGTATTTGCATTTAGCAAGGATGGAATTACAAAGCTGCTGGTGTGCAGCTTTGCAATTCTGTTCTCTGCGGAATCAGGCCCAGAGACATTAGCTGAAGTCGATGGAAGCAGAGCCGTAACTAGACCTTTTGGTGCCCTGTGCCAGAGAGAGCATTGGCACCCCCCTCCCCATTTTTTAAATAGGGACATAAAATAGTGCACCTGAAAAAGCGCATTGGCTTCATGGGAAGGGCCAGGGAAGAGATAGGGTTACAAGTGAGAATGATAATAAACAGGAAAATTGACAGACCTGAACAGGGCCCCCTGCCCTGCGGTGCACTGTGCCATGGCACAGGTCACACTACCCTAGTTACGGCCCTGGGTGGAAGTAATGGTAGTAGCAGGGCCCTGGGTGGAAGTAATGGTAGTAGCAGGGACTGTGTGGGGGTAGTGGAAGGGACAGAGACATCAACTGGAAGTGGAGGAAGCAGGAGTAGTGTGGAACCATGGCGCCTGGAGAAAGTGCATGTCATAGAGTCCCCCCACCCTGTACTGAACTGTGCTAGTGGGGTATAGTCAGCCTGTAGGGGAATACTGAAGTGAAAAGAAAAGCAGCAAACAGTGACAGTATCACGCTGGGGTATGGATAGGCCCCATTGGGGAAATAGAATGCTTCGGTGAGCTGACAGTAAGGGGTAGCTGCTTTGGCACTGCTTTATTTATGTATAGCACCTAGGATCTGACTTTTATCTCCTTTGAATCATTGTTATTAGTCAATAGAGGAGACTGTATTATATTTTCTGATCATTTAACTTAAACTGACAGAGTACATGTGCCAGAGTGAGATTCCACAGGCTGCACAGCTATTACTGCAATTACTGCCCCAAGCAGCTATCACTGGAGTGGGAACACCTATAGGAAGCTCCCTTCTCAGCTATGCTCCTACTTCACAAATATACATTGCACCTATGTTAATGCGAGTACTACTAATCATGTTCTGTCTACCACCATTATTATTATTTCAGGCCTCCTAATATTTTTTTTAAAAGACCTTTCAAATAACACTGTGTGGTCATGCCTGGGAATATCTCATTACTTTTAATAGCAAAGCAGTGACTCTTTGTAAACTCATACCTTATAATTGAAGTTTAGGGTTTTACCTCAGATGTGTAACTATTAAGTCCACTGAAGCACAGAATGAATGAATAAATGAGGAGAGAAGGAGGGAGGGGATCAAAGAGGAGAGGAAAGTGCTAATAAGAGAGGGGAGGTGTCAGAGGCCAATACGAGAGGAGAGGGGAAGGGCAAAGCCAATCAGAGAGGGCCAGTGACCGAAGCCAATAAGAAAAGGAGAGGATAGGGGCAAAGCCAATCAGAGAGGTCCAGTGATAGAAGCCAATAAGAAAAGGAGAGGAGAGGGGCAAATCCAATCAGAGAGGGCCAGTGACAGAAGCCAAAAAGAAAAGCAGAGGAGAGGGGTGGTTCAGAAGCCAATAAGAAAAGGAGAGGAGAGAGGTGGTCACAGAAGTCAATAAGCAGAGGAGAGGGGTGGTGACAAAAGCCAATAAGAACGGTGAGGTGAGGGACAAAGAGTAGTTCAGAGAGGGGTGGTGACAGAAGCCAATAAGAAAGGAGTGGACAGGGACGAAGAGCTGATCACAGGTTAGAGAGTGGAGGGAATTAAAGAGGTGAAAAGTGAATGTAATCAATCTCAGGTAAGGGGAGGTGACAGAAGATGATCACAGAGCAGGGGCGCCGGAGGGGAGGCAATCTGGGCAGCTTGAGGAGCATGAAATGTAGAAATGGATCTCAGATCCGTAACTTATTTAGGATATAGAGCAAACAAACCGAGATAAAACTTTACAGGCGGCTGTCATACTGTGCAGTGCCCCATGAATTCCGGAACTCTGAATGGCGCCCTCTGTCCATTTTAACTCCCAGAACTCAGGCTCCACTGGAACCACACTCAATACACCCCTGGGAGAAAGTAGCAGGTATTGGATGGAGGTAGTTGAAGGGACATCAGCAGGGAGTGGAGGAAGTAGCAGGGACTGGGTGGGGGTAGGAGAAGGGACAGAGACATGAGCTGGGGGTGGTGGATGCAGTTTCCTGGCCTCGTAAGCCAGTCAACCTGCATAAGCTGAAGCTTACTCACCTGGCTGGTGCTGTCCATATTGGTCGCAGTGCTGGGAACACAAAAGCAGCAGCGGGTGTCAGTCACCTCCTGCTGCATTTGCATATTTGCAAGGATGGAATTACAAATCTGCATGCATTTCCTTCCTCAACTGAATCTCCCCCAGTGCTGGGCTCACTGATTAGCTCAGCTATACCTGTGAGGGCAAAATGGGTGTGCAGCAGATGGATCATATCAGTAGGGAGCTTTACTGAGAGGGAGAGACAGACTCCTATCTATATGAGCACTGACAATTCTACTTTTTCAGGTCAAGCAACAGGTCAGACCCAGTTGCTTAGCGGGCATTTTCGGGAACTTGATAGTCAACTATAGGATCTGGGTCTGGATCCCATAGCAATGGTCCCCCCTGCACCTAGTATAGCTACACCAATGAGTCACAGGTCCCAGTAGCAGGAATCAGAGAAGGCCCTACTGAGAAGCGTGGTCGCTCAGCGGCATGCCTGTCAGTGAGACCCTGCTCAGCAACCACTCCCACAGCGTAGCTTTCCCCAGTCCAGGCTGGTAAGTGTGACTCAGTAACTGATTTATTTCTATTACTGAAGGGCTCACTGTCTTCGGGGGTGGAAGGATCTGCATTCCTGTATATATAGTTTGTAGTCACTGTTTTACATGTAATGTGTGTTGTGTAAAATAAAGCTATAATTTTAAGTTTGCTATTGCTTATTTCCTGTGCGATCCAAGGGACTCATAAAAGAACTGAGGTGCCGCGTGAGAGCTACAACTGCTGTGGTGTCTAACCATAAAACTCCCGGGGTGGTATCTAACCCTAAGGCCCCCCCCCCTGGGGTGCCTAAACCTAACCCCTCCTTCCCGCGCCCTGAACCTCACCCTCCTGGGGGGGTGCCTAACCCTAACCTCCCCCCCCGGGGGTGACCAACCTTAACCCCCTCTTCCCGTAGCCTAACCTTAACCCTTCCCGGGGGTGCTTAACCCTAAGTCCCCCCGGGGTGCCTAAACCTAACCCTCCCCACAGCTACAACCTAACTATCACTGGCTTACCTTGTTCGGGATGCCGGTCGCCGGGATTTCGGCTTGGGGCTAAAGATGGGCGTCGACATTTTGACGCCTATCTATAGTCCCAGGTCGGCCTTCCGCCGTTGTGATTCTGACGGCCGACATTCCGGGCGGTGGTAAATTAACTGCATCCCAATATACAGTACAGTATGTAGTGACTTCTCCATGCAGCTAACCTGAATGGCCTCATAGGGAAACTCACACATTTCCATATGTTAATGATTTGTTGTGATTTGCTCATGTTTTGCATATATTTTCCAAAATGTATTTATGTATTGCAGTATTTTTATTCTCATTTTTCCTATTATCATTGACACTATATGCAGAAGATTGCCTTATAACTAGAGTGCCATGAATACAAGAGCCATTTCATGATTTATATGATATATAGGATACATGGAATGCTATCGTATATTGCATAAATACATTTTCTGCAAATTTTTCACGTTTAAATAAAACTGAGATTTTCTTTTATATCCAAACAGTGAACCTAAGAACTCTTTATGTATCTCACAAAGCCCCCAGAACCAACAATACACAACAACATAATATTAAGTAACCATGGGGCGGGAACTGTACCAGGAGAAGGCAGGGAACACGCATATTTAAAAATGAAAGGAAATCTTTGTGTAATGGCCATAAACCTCAAGTTGATGACCACACCTATCCAATGGCTGGTTACGCCCCTTCAGTGGGCCTCTGCCATTCCATTCCCCAGGTGGGCCCTTTATGTCCCAGTCTGGCTTCAACTGGTATACAGCCAGTCCCATAACACACAAAGTGGAATATAGCCACAATCATCGTACTGAAAAGCACTTTAAGAGATGGGCTACTGCTCACGCACTATGGGGCTAATTCACAGGTCAAAGCAAATCAAACAAAGGAGCTGTGAAGCCTTGGGATTTTGCTTCTATGGGGAACACCCTGAAAGAGGTATAGCTGCAATACTCCAAGAGGTGGCAACCATGGAATACCCTAAGATGTTTAACACAGTAGGCACAAATGCCAAAGGTACAGCTCAGTACACAAAGTGTGGGATTTTGTCAGCGTGCCACAAGATATGTGGATGCGTCGGCACTGTTTGGACAGCACGTAGTGTGTAATGAGATACACATGTGTTAGAACTCTATTCGCAGCGTATGAGAGGCACAGATGTGTTGGCACTGTGGGAACAGCGCATAGTGTGCAATGAGAGGCAAGGATGTGTTAGCACTGTGGGAGCAGCGCGAAGCGTGCAGTGAGAGATACAGACATGTTGGCACTGTGGGAACAGCATATAGCATTCAATGAGAGGCACGGATGTGTTGGCATTGGGAACAGCGCATAGCGTGCAGTGAGAGATACAGACATGTTGGCACTGTAGGAATAGCACATAGCGTTCAATGAGAGGCATAGATGTGTTGGCACTGTGGGAACCACATAGTGATCAATGAGAGGTACGGATGGGTTTGCACTGTGGGAACAATGCATAGCGTGCAGTGAGAGGCACGGATGTGGTTGGCACTGTGGGAACAGCGCACAGCGTGCAAAGAGAGGCACGGATGTGTTGGTACTGTGGGAACAGAGCACAGTGTGCAATGAGAGGCACGGATGTGTTGGTACTGTGGAAACAGCGCATAGCGTGCAATGAGAGCCACAGATGTGTGTCACGATCTGCTCAGGAGGATCTCCAACTGAGGAGCTGAAAGCTGAGGTCCCGGGTAAAGGAAGAAATCGGAAGCGAAGGGCCTGGATGTGAATCCTCCTCATCCACGAGCACCGGATGTTGATGAGACCTGACCAAAGGCGCGGAGTCTAACTTGCTGAGAGGTGTTCACCAGTGACCACTCCAAGCGGGATATGGGTTTAAGCTGCACCCAGCAAGCAGGTCGCAGCCCTTTGGTTAGGTATCCGATACAAGTGGGAAAACAGATAAAAATAACACCGCTGAGGTCCGGAGATTGTACTTCTGGGTGAACCACTAAAGAACTCTGTACCCTGCTACTACTGTATTGGCACAGTAGAATAACTTCTAGGAATTGTATTCCGGTGGGAAATGGATGAGGCCCACTGTGGACCTAGACGCACCACTGGCACAGGAGAGTGACACTTGTATTGTACTCGGATGTTGAACTGAATGAAAATGAATACTTGAACACCGGAGATGAACTGGATACTTGAACACAGGAGTTGAACTGGATACTTGAACACAGGAGTTGAACTGGATACTTGAACACAGGAGTTGAACTGGATACTTGAACACAGGAGATGAACTGAGTACTCACTGAGGATTCTGACGTAGGGCGAGCACCGGAGTAGTGCTATGGGAATCTGCTGGATGAACAGACTGGAAATTCAATGCAGGACGAACACTGAAATAGGCCACTAGGACTCAGTACTCAGGTGATGCTCTGAATACACACTGGGAAATAACGCTGGGAAGAATCAGTGGAAGATTGCACGTGAAGCCTGGAACAAAGCAACAGCAACCATCAAGGAAATAGTGAAGTTGATCAGGCAACTTCCTGTTTACCTGGAGTCCTGTTTATACCCCCAGGTAGAGGTCCATTGGATGAAGGAGTCAGCTGAAAACTGACACGGCTACCATTGGATAAGGATCTATCAGGTGATACAGCCAAGATGGCTGCACCTATGACCACCACCGCAGGAACTCCGATATGGAGGATTGCGTGGAAGTCACCTGGGCCCCGGGGAGAATGCTCAGCACGTCACCCACCGCCGCACCTGGCGTCTCACTGCGCTCGCTAGTGAGGGGAACCTGGAACTGCAGTAAGTAACAGCCAATCCCAGGCTGAATCCTGACAATGTGTTGATACTGTGGAAAGAGTGCGTAGCGTTTAATGATAAGCACGGATGTGTTGGCACTGTGGGAATAGTGCGTAGCATGCAATGAGAGGCACGGATGTGTTGGCACTGTGGGAACAGTGCATAGAGTACAATGAAAGGCACGGATGTGTTGGCCCTGTGGGAACAGCGCGTATCGTGCAATGAGAGGCATGGATGTGCTGGCACTGTAGGAATAGTGTCTAGTGTGCAATGAGAGGCACGGTTGTGTTGACCCTGTGGAAACAGCGCATAGCGTGCAATGAGAGGCACAAATGAGTTGGCACTGTGGGAGCAGTGCATAGCATGCAATGAGAGGCACAAATGTGTTGGTACTGTGGGAACAGCGCATAGCATGCAATGAGAGGCACTGATGTGTTGGCAGTGAGTACAGACAAACTGCTACCCCCAACTGAGCGCAGCAGCAGTCTCCTCTGCCTGCACCTAATAGGGAGAGAGCAATCTCACTGACCGTACCTCCCCTGGATCTGCCCCTGGGGTGCAAACAGTACCCCACTGTGAAGCACACATTTTTTTTTAAATGGGGTTAGGCCATGCCTCCTTGTCAGTAGACAAACATGCCCAATTGCGGTGTGCGGTGCCAATTCACAGCGCTATACATATTCTTATTTTTTTGGGATGGGACATGGCTACGCCTCCCGTATTTGGCTATGCCCCTTGTACCCGGACCCCGCTCAGCTCTTGACAGCCCTGGCCATGACTCCATGCTACACCTTTGTCTTAGGCACCAGATATATGTGAGATATCCCTTGTGACACATCTTGCCCACTCTTCCAGGCAGGTATGATCTGCAGCAAGAATAATAATCCTTTCTCCTGCTTTGCTTTGCTTTGCTACTCTCCACCCTGCATGTTCCAGGAAGCTGACAATTTTTTTTATAGTAATCAAACTTTGACCTACTGCTGAGCCTGAGCTATAACAGGCTTATCCCATGTCCTGTATTGTATGATTTATGTTTGTGTATTCACAGCTATCCACAACTTTTATGGCAACCTCCAGTCCTCATATATCAGACAAGCAGATCATCTTACAGACAGACTTCTTACTGGCCACATGGGCACAATCACTACATGCTTACCAACTTCTGGGCTTCCAGGACAGCCACTCGAGATTCAGAAGCTTCTCGAACATTCCGGGAGAGTAGGCAGCGATGGGTCACTATCTCACTTGTGGTGACAGCTTTGTCTATGCTCAACTCAAACTATTTATTATCTGATCATTGGGTCTGATTCACATGTGGACACAATGCAGATACTTATGCAGATGGGGTGATTGTTAGCCATTACCCATGTGTGTAAACCACACTACACACGTTCAGCAAATGAATTGCAATTACGCTTGCAGAGGATTCATTCGCAAAGTGAGTGACAGGTAGTCAGCGTGTGACGGAGGTAAAGGGGTGGTTAGAAAATGCAGGTGTGTCAGACTGTTTAAACACTGTTTTCTGGGCGTGCATAAATTAAACACTGCGTCCTTGCTACCAGCAGGAGAGCCCTCAGCGTCTGCGGTATGTTAGACTTACTCAGAAGGCTGATGGCCGCTTGATCTGCGTTTGATGTTACCGGTTTTGTGTGTGAGTGGGGGATGTGAGATGCTTTCAGTGGGCATATCTAAGCACTGGACAGCGAGTGAGTCATTAGCATATTTCTGCAATTGCGATACGTGAGAAATCGCAGCTGCAGTGTTTTGGTATATATGGCCTATTCTTGTATGCAGCCAAATTGTGGCTTTATAGGTAGTTGTAGATAACTTCTCTGCTTAAAATACAGCATACTTGCCGACTATCTGGCTGCTCCTTCCAGGAGGGAGCAGCCAGATCGGCAGAACAGGGGGTGTTGCCGGCAAAAGGGGACGTGGCCGGGCGGGCTGAAGGCAGTTTGAGGCTGTGACAGGGGGCGGGGCCACGCGATCACATCGATTTGGCCCCGCTCCCGCTACACAATGCCGAAAAACAGGCATTGTGAAGCAGGGGTGGGGCCAAAATGACACGTATCGTGTCAGCGGCCCCCCCCTCTGCGGGGGTTTAACAGGTACTGGCGGGGGGGAGACGGGGGATCAGCGGGAGGCTTGCCTGCCTTTCCGGGAGGGCGGGAGCTGCACCGGTTTATCGGGAGGCTCCCGCCCGAATCGGGAGGGTAGGCAACCCTGAAATACAGGCCTAGTGTGTAGTGATTCAAAACCCAGCAAAGTATATAGGACTCAGTAACGGTCAATTCTAAACCCTAAAAAAGTGCAGTCCCGCAAAGCTTCTCTAGATGCACAAGGACACTTACTTGTCTCAAGTTGTGGCCCACTTTATGGTTCCTGTATTCAGTTAAACTTTTTCAATCTTCACCTAAAATACTGGAATACAACGTCTTTATTACCTCTGGCACTTTGTATTCTTATTACAATGGATGAAGTGCGACTAAAAAACAGAACCAATCAACCCAAAAATCAAATTGTTTTGACGAGATGTGGGGATGTTGTGGCCTCCAGCATACTAGAAAACTATCCAGTACATTTGCACTCAGCCCTTTCTCTCATTTACAAAATCTCATCCCGCAAAACAGTCGCATTTTTTATAACCCATACTTCGCAAACTACGCTTCGTATCCGCCCAATTCCATCTTCGGCTGTTACAAACTTTTGCTCCCTGACAGACGTTGCTTTCTCGGCCTCTACATCCATGCTTTTCCCAATAGCCCTGGGCGCAGCTGCACAAACGTAGACGTCTTACCACACAAAATAGCTTTTGCGCTGCGGTTTTCCACTTTTATTCTACGCAAATGACAGTAATCCATTTATAAAGCACCAACATAAACCACAGCTATGTACAATGTAAAAAAAACAAAAAAACGTATGTGATATCGACAGAGCTGGAACCATTTGAAACCACAAGCCCCTAGTTGGCAGCGAGGTTACAGCTTTAATTGTATTCATTCTCTAAGATCATAGCTGTATGTCTGTGTATGGGGCTTGTTATCCCAGGTGTGATTGGCTGCTATGATCTTTATTTAAAAAAAAATATCATTCTGCAAAATCTAATAAAAAGCTGCCTATTTCATTACATATAGAGCACAGTACCTGTGTCCCAGGAGACTGCAATCTATTAAGTGCTGGATCCGCTATAGTTGATGCAGATTCGCCATTCCCATAACACAAGGAACTGCTCTCAAAACAGAGCACAGGAGTGAAGACCGGAGATGGTTCCTCATTCTGAGCCAGAACACCTGCTGAGTTACTTCTCTCTGGACAATCAGGGAGAAGGGAAGGTCAACACCTTCCCTGAACTGATATACAAAGCAGACACAGCTCCTGATAAGATATCACCTCTATATCTCCCTAAAAGAATATAGGAAGGTGCATCTGTACGTCCACTCCAGTGGTGCGTCCCTCGCTGTGTATATAAAATCCCTCCTTTAATGACTTAGCCAACCTGTTCTTTTTTGGCACCGTCTGACTCAAACGTTGCCTGGGAATTTTACTACAGCCTGTAGTTGCCATGGGGAGGCAGCTGATGTCATTGGCATGAATGAGACCCTGCAAATTCACAACTCAGACAGGAATAGAAGCGTTCAGCTTTCACTTAACTCACTCACTCCCTATGGTGGGCTTACAAAGCCATTAATTTAAGTGAGTTACCACAACCCCCACAAACTGCAAGGGTTAACCTGTTTTGAGTGACCAGTGGTCTAGTCAGTCATATCACTGGATTAATCATAAATTGCTAGGTGTTTGTTTCTATTGAAAAATGTGATGCATTGCAAGTGCAACCAGTCAGATATTGCACCCAGATTTTCTCACTTGCCTGTCATTGTAACATCAGAAATATTTTTAGCCCCTGCTATGTATTATTTATGCAGAGATGTTGGCTGCGTTCACAATATTTACAAAACATGACTCCATCTGGTATATACACATTTCCGTTTAATGTAGACATGGAGCAAAAACATAAAATATTCAAAATTAAAGAGTGAATATTATATAAATAACATAGGGAATGAAGAGTCACTTTCTGTATTTAAACCTATAATTACAGTACAAAAAAAAAAAAAAACCACTTGACACAGTTTCAAGGCTGTTTCTATAGTAACCTCTGGCAGATACATAAAATCTGCATGTAAATATGATACACAGATGTATTCAGTATCTTTTAAACACATGGAACCCAGAGTGGGTATTTGGGTAATGGGTACATACATGCAGAGACATCTTAAGAGAGGAGGGGGCCCTTGTGCACTCCCCGTGCGGGTCCCCCTCCTCTCTGCCCGGTGGCCGGCAGCTGACTGAAACGTCTGGCCAGCCACCAGAGAATTAGTAGCCCCGCACCGCACACCCTGCACCCATATAATTTTAAATTCACCTGTCCGTGGTCCCGTGTCGGGTGTCAGCGCTGCTCAGAACACCGGAAAAATGGCCACGGCGTTCTGTGCCGTGTGCAGTAGATTCTGGGCACATTCTAGTGCCCGGAGTCTACTGCGCATGCGCAGAACACCGGAAAAATGGCCGTGGTGGCGGCTGCCATTTTCCGGTGTTCTGAGCAGCGCTGACACCCGACGCGGGACCACTGACAAATAAGTTTAAAATAATATGGGTGCAGGGTGTGCAGTATGGGGCCACCCTGGACCCCGGGGCCCGTGTGCCCCGCACACACTGCACCCATTATAGATACGCCACTGCATACATGCTGTGTTGTACCCCCTCATTTTCAAATCAAGTCACTATGGGGTCTATTTATAATTAAATATTTATTACCCAAAAATTAGGGGATACCCGCAAATATTAAGTATCCCTCAGATGTATTATAGAGGTATTACAGCAGATATCTGATATCTGCCACATTTCCTCCATTTTTTCCACAAATGCAGCCACCATATGGGCTGCTAGAGCATGCCGGAGCTGGGCCCATAACAGGATACAAATGTTTCCCGAGAGGGAGCCAGAGGATCCCTCTCCATCATCCCCAGGGTGAGGCATATGCTGACGCCCGCGCATTGGCTGCCAATGACCCTGAACCAGGAAACTGTGTGATAGCTTTACGCTATCACACTGCTTCCAGCTCTTCACCAGCTTGGGCTGTTATCGGAGTCCTAGCAATAGAACTTGTGTAAATTCTCGTGAAAATATAAATTTTCGCATTGCGAATTTTGGCGAAAATGTGGATTGTGATTAATATGCCCCTATATAATTAACAAACTGTTGTACACTTTACACCCAACATATTGCGTGCAAGGAAAATAGGTGAATATTCACCCGCATGCAGAAACTTGTCTTGTGGTGCACATGCCCTTAAATCTGTACCCTTGGTCTTGCTACTAGTCTTCATTATCACTTGGTGCAAAAGATATGGCTTGAATCAGGTGTATTTATATGTAGGCCCAACTCTGTATAGTTGGTAGTCTTGACCCCACTGTACTTTGCCTACTGAGATCGCCCGCTACCCCTTTTCAGTAATACCCCTTTTACACCAAACAAATAACCCGGGTTATTGCCAGGTTGATCCGGGTTGAGGCTCTGTGTGAACGGCTCCCAAAATAATAACCCGGGTCGATTTACCGGGCAATCTTACTCGGGTTGAGAGCAGGGTTGAAAACGGGTTGTTCCCATGTCATGCGGCAGTGTAAACGGGTGCTACCACGATTATTTGACCCGGCTATATTCCGCTATTAGCTGATTGGAGCTTCTGGGGTGCTGGCAGATGATGTCATTTGTCAGGGCCCTGCAGAGAGACGCACACGCAGCCATTACTTGCATGCCAAACCTGTGCAGAGCCTGCACCACAGCCTGACCAACTCCCACAAAACGCAGGCTGATACACAGGCTGCCACAGTCAGAACTGCAGCCTGACCAACTCCCACAAAACGCAGGCTGATACACAGGCTGCCACAGTCAGAACTGCAGCCTGCACCACAGCCTGACCAGCAGCTCCAAACGCAGGCTGATACACAGCCATAACAGCAGCCTGACCCACAGCCTGTTGCTACAGCAGCATGTGTGCTGCCACGAACTGGACCGATGCCGATATACGAGAGCTACTTCTCATCAGGGCGGAGGAAGAAATTAAACGCCAGATGACCGGCACAGTTAAAGATGCAGTAGTGTACCACAATATAGCCAAGATGCTGGAGTCCCGAGGGATAAAACGCACGCAGCAGCAAGTGGTAAATAAATTGAAGGCCTTGCGTAAGCAGTTCACTAAAGTGCACGATCATAACCGCAGCAAAAGTGGTGCAGGCCACAAAGAATGGGTGCATTACCAATTGTGCTACAGCGCTTTTGGAATACAGCGCTTTCAAACCCCATAGCACTGTCCTCCTCAATTGCTCCATCCTGCTCCAGCCAGCAGGAGGATAGTCAAGAGGTACCGGCTACACAGGTTACCCTCCCGTCCTCGCAATGCAGACCAACATCACTGCTCCTACTGACCGATGAACCTGGAGAAGGTAGTGGGATGGATTCGATATAAAGCATGCAATATGCGCCACAGGAACCTTGTAATGAGTGTACTGCAGAATAAGAGTGCTCTATATTGGTAAGGTGAAAAAATGTTTACTGTTATAGTATATACACACTAATAAAATCAATGCAAGAAACGACTCCAACTGGCCGTCTCACAAAACAGACCAAAACACACAAAACAAAAGAAAACACAGTCAGCAATGGAATAAATTCAATCACAATGAAATAATGACACTGAATGAGGAAGATAAGTTCCTCAAGGTAATGGATTGAGTCTAATGCCGCACGGAGGCGGTTAAATGTCACAGAGGTGATGGAGTTCAGTGGCAGCAGATAGCCAGTCACTGTACGGAGAGTACTGATGAACCCTTAATGGAGAGTGGCGTCCCACGAATCCAAAATAGGGTAATGCGTGTAGAGTAATGAAGTTAAAGTTAGTACAGCTGCTGCGTAAATATAGAGGTGATCTTGTTAAAGGTGGCCGGCATGGATGTTATAGAATGGGTGGAGTTGCCTCGCAGGGCCGGTGTAAAACTCTGGACTTGCTTATGGCAGTCGGGGTATGCAGGTGACAGCGTATAGCTCCTGGTGAGGGGGCAATGCTACTGACCTTAAAACCGCCGAATCTGTCGCGGCAGTCTTGGAGAGACCAACTCTGGCGAAAAGGCCTTGCCGGGCCAGACGCCAGGTGACCTCTCCTACGGGGTCTTACCTGTGTCCGATGCGGGCGTCTCTCGCTCCGTCCCAGTCCGTCTTCACAGTGCGTGCCGTATGCATGTTACTGCCTCTGCCGGGAGACTTCTATCCTGGTGACTTCCGGGTGCTCCTGTCTTCGATCACGTGATCGCATCTCAGATGCTGGAGGTTGCCGCGGGTGGGTATCTCGGTATACCAGGCTGTACAAATGTACGGGAAAGGTGCAGAAAAAATGCTGATCGTAGCAGGTGAAGCCACATGAGAGATGTGGGTGTGCAGGGTCTGTGCTCCTATGCGTATCAGCCTTACGGCCTTCGTCAGGGAGTGTATGACAACCATCTTGGATGTGGGCAATAAATATCCATAAGTTATGATGTCACTGGAGGGTGATTGGTCCTGAATGCAAGTCAATCAAATCAATCATAGTCCCTCCTGGTCGCTCTGTGTAGTGTATACCATGTCAGACAAGAAATCTGGTAACGCTTAGCCAGATTAACTGAAGGAATCATGGCAATAAATGTACATAAACAAATATAAACAAAGGTACATGGACAGAACACTAAAAATAAAAGTAGAAATGGGGGGAGGGGGGGAGGGTGTGTATACATAGAAAATATATCCAATAAGCGTCATAGTGGGCACATGTAGTTTGCCCATGTGTCGGATCAAGTTCTAAAAGCACGTATGTTTATAATATCCTTAGCAGAACATTCGTTAGCATGACTTGGAACTTGGATAGTGTTTGAATCATTACACTTATAAAGAGTCTCAGACTCAGGTAATATCCATAGGGTTAGTCTTTAAACCAGTGTATATTAGCCTGTAATGACTGATTTGACCTCGTTGTCCAAATTCAGTCCTAGTGGTTTAAACGTTTTGAGTGTATATATCCACTTGAGTTCTTCTTTGTTTATCTTGCGCTCAAAATCTCCCCCCCTCCAATTTTTTGTGACTAATTTGATTCCCATATATGTCATGCCTGCAGGGTTTTGTTCGTGTTTCTCTTTAAAATGGTTAGAGAGTGAATGTGTCTCTAGTCCCTTCTTTACATTCCTGATATGTTCTGCTATACGTATTTTAAGTGTTCTGGTAGTTCTGCCTACGTACTGAAGTTTACATGGGCACTCTATAAGATATATTACCCCTGTACTATGGCAAGTGATGTGTTCTCCAATATTGTATGGCGTATTAGTGGTATTTGATGTAAAGGATGTTACCCCCTTTGTGGTGATTCTCCGTGTTTTGCACGCATGACAGTGTCCACAGTAATAGAAGCCTTTTTTCAGTGGCATATTCGTTATGGATATCTGTTTTAGTTCTCTCCTGTTCAGGTGGCTGTGTGTCAATTTTGATTTGAGATCACCAGCTTTTCTATACACTATCTTTGGTCTGGTAGGTAATACATCTGCAAGTATTTCATCCTCCATAAGTATGTGCCAATGCTTATTCATTATTGCTTCTATTCTCTTGTTATCTTGGTTAAACTGAGTGATGAAAATGGTTTTAAAACCGTCTTTTTCCTCCTTATTTCTGAATGTTAGAAGCTCTTCTCTCTCATTAAAGCCTTATTTAGGTCTACATCTAGACTGTTTTTATTATAACCTCTCTCTATGAAATCCTGTTTCATCTTATTGGCTTGTGTTGTAAAGTCTTCTACTTACGTGCAGTTACGTCTTATTCTTTTAAATTGTCCTAAAGGGACATTCCTTATCCAATTTGGGTGATGCCCGCTTGTGGAAAAGATATAACTGTTAACATCGATGCTTTTTTGATAGGTCTTGGTATGTATGTTGGGTCCTTCTATTGATATGGTCAGATCTAAAAAATTCACTGATTCTTTGATGTAATGGGTGGTAAAAACTAGATTGTCATTGTTGTTATTGATATAATGCAGGAATTCTGAAAGCATACTCTCTTCCCCTTGCCAAATGAAGAAGACATCATCAATATATCTCCGCCAGAGAACCAGATTTGCCCCAAAGTCATGCTCACCCCAAATGTTCATATCCTCCCACCTACTCATGAACAGGTTCACATAACTTGGGGCAAATCTGGTCCCCATGGCGGTCCCTGTAGTCTGTATATAAAATATTCCATCATACCAAAAGTAATTGAATTGCAGAATGAATTTTATGCAATCTAAAATGAAATCCGTCTGTTTTGTCCATGTTTGAATCTTGATTTAGAAAGTATTGTGCTGCTTCTACTCCCTGTTTTTGATCAATCACTGAGTAAAGTGAGGTAATGTCGCTGGTGCATAGCCAATAATCTTCCTTCCACTCTATCCTGCTCAATGTCCTAATTATGTCTGTGGTGTCCTGAATGTAGGCTCTTTGTTTCCTGACGTACGGCTGTAAAAAAGTATCTATATATTGCGACATGTTCGCAGTAAGTGACCCTATCCCTGATACAATGGGGCGGCCAGGTGGTTTGTTTATGTTTTTATGTATCTTAGGCAAATAGTAAAAGACAGGAATTATGGGGTTTTTGTTGTTAAGGAATTGTTCTTCTTTGTCAGTTAAAATGCCTTTGTCATGGCCTTCCTTCACTAGTGTTTGTAAAAGTTTCAAATACTCTGGTGTCGGGTCTTTAGCTAAAGTTTGGTAAGTCGATCTGTCATTCAGAATACGTTCCACTTCTATGTTGTAAACCTCTCTGTCTAATAACACTATACCTCCCCCTTTGTCAGCTGGTTTAATCACTAATTCCTTGTTGTCGCTAAGTTGTTTCAAAGCTAATGTCTCTTTCTTGCTCAAGTTGTTATATTTGGTTCTGGTGTCCAGCTTGTCTATATCTCTCATCACTAGCTTCTCGAAAGTGTCAACAAGGTGTCCTTTCATGTGCTGTGGGTAGAATTTAGAGTTTGGTTTTAGAGACAAATGTCTAAATGTGTCTACAACTGTAGATTGCGTTGTTTGCTTGTCTGTCTTACTATGAAAATATTTGGCTAGAGTTAGCTTACGTACAAATTTATGTACATCTAAATAGGTTTCGAATTTGTTCATCTTATTGGTTGGTGCGAATTTCAGACCTTTATTCAACAATGTTATATGTTCTGGTTCCAGTGCTATCTTACTGAGATTAAAGATCCCTGTGTTGGTTATTGTTGATTGTTGTGTCGTTTGTTCTTTCCTCCTATTCTTTCCTCCTCCTCTACATCCTCGTCTAAGTCTCTTAGTTTTCTTTTTTGTGGGGTTGTGTGGGTCAGTTCGCAGGCTGGTTTGCCTGCATGTATCTCTAAAAAAAGGTCCGTACAACTTGAGTCGTTGGTTTTGTCTCCTCTTTTAGGTGTGGGTATGTTTGAAGTAGGTATAATACCTACAGTGTTCTCTAAGAATTGAAACCCTTGTTCTAGAGACTCACGTGCTAGATTTTCGTAATTGAAACTGTCTCCAACACTATATGTGGAAAAGATAGTATCTTGGGATGTGTTAAGTTCTGAGGATGGTGTAACTATTTCTTTTTCCCTTTTTGCATCCTGCTTAGGGGTATCTAAATCTCTATCTTTCTTGTGGATCTTCCTCATATATTCTTGATATGTGAGATTCAGTCTTTTGTATATCGGTGTGGCTCTCGTATTGGTAGTTGTAATGTTGTAGTTATGCTGAATCGTCTACGTTTTAGACGTCTTGTGTTTGGGTTTGGAGGTGTGCTTATGATTATCTCCTTTTCTTTTCCCAATTTTATCTCTTAAAATTTTGGATTTTTTCTTATCTATTATTTCTTCTTCTAGTCGTCTTAATCTGCCTTGTGCAATATTTTCAAGATCTTGAAACTCTTTGTCTTGCCTGTGAACATCTAATGAGTTATTTAAAGATGTTATTTGTTGGGATGGATTCATCTGTGAATACTGACAGTATCGCTTCCACCATAGATGAGGTAGTTGAGACAAGCTCAGAGACTGCGCCCTCTAAAAAAACCCCTCCGCTACGCGCTAAAAGTAAGTATTTTAAAAAAGAAAAACACCCACATTACACACACACACTACATTCACTTAAATCCAAATGGTAACTGTTGCAGAGTGCTGCTAGCGTGCAGGTGGATAGAAGGCCACAAGCATTCGGACGCAAACACCACTGCTATCTTTACGTCGGCTCAGTGCATATTATATTTTTGTTTTTGTTTCTCCCCTTTGCAGTCTACAATGTACCACCCAAAAAGAAGAAGCTCAACAGGTCGGAGCAAGCGGCTAGAGCGATGACTTCTGTGATCGTGGAGCATCTCCGTGAATTGGATGCGATATTCAGAGGCAGGAGGATGCTAGATTGGATCGGTTTCTAGAGTCCGAAAGGCAAATGCAGCAGTCATTTATGAGGCAGTTAATGGATATGCAGGAGAGACAGATGTCTTTTTTTGAACGCACATTTGCTCGTGGTTTTCCCAACCAAACACAGGCATTACCACAGGCCCCAGTGTACCCAGAACACAGATTTGGGCAGTGCAATATGGGGCCCAATTATTACAACCCTAGCACTAACCCTAACACAACACAAACAAACCAAGAGTCACCACAGTATACAGTGTATAGGCAATTGCCGTAAACATGGCCATTTTAAATATTTTATCATTGTACCAACCGGAACATTTGCTATTTTAGTTTTGTTTTTTTATATTGTTTGGCTAAAATTATAATGTTTATTGTGTGAAGGCACTTTTCATTTTTTTATCACTTTTATAGTGTATTGTTTTGATTGCAGGGATAAGGCACTTTTCTTTTATACTGGGCATACGATGCTTGACATATGTTTATACTGTTTTTATACTTTTGCAATAATCTGAGATTATGTTAAAACTGTTCTATTAAAGAACACAATATATGTACATGGTTAAAGTAAAAAAAAAAAAATTTCAACCAAATAAACCAAAAACATGTTTGGAATTTGAAATTTTGCTTTTTATTTTAAACCAATAAGGGAAGGTTTGTTGCAATGGTGACCCGGATGAACTCGGCGCTGTCCTCATGCTCCCCCACGTAGCTTACTGCATCACTTGTAATGCCCCCCACCTCAGTGTCCTGCACATTCCACTCGGGAATGAAGTGGTCCTTTTGAATTTCACAAATATTATGAAGTATGCAGCAGGCTGCTACTACATGGGGCATGATTTTTAGGTCCACATCATTCCTCTTCATAAGGCAGCACCAAGGTCCTTTTAAACGTCCGAAAGCATTTTCCACAGCCATCCGGGCAGAGCTAAGGGTGTGAGTGTAGGTGACCTTTTCCGGGGACAACTGTACATGTTGGGTATAACCCTTCATTAGCCAATGCTTCAACGGATATGCCGCATTGCCAATGATGTGGACTGGGACCTCCACCCGATCTACGGTCACCGATTTCTGTAAAAAAAAAATATGGTCACTTTATATGTATTCACATGGTGGTCAAGTAGGTTTCAGAAATTTCATGTATTTTACAGCACAATATGTTGACAAATACTTTGGAATATCATGCATTCCGCACCATTACACACTTAATATTTTGCTAAAGCACATAAGTATAGTGGACATAACGAGTAAAAGGACCATATATTCTTACCTCTCTAGGGAAAAGCCATCCACCCCGCTTTTCCTCTGCTATGTTGTACAAGTCAGAGTTGGCTAGTACTCTGGCATCATGTGCCCGTCCAGGCCAGCCTATGAAAACATTTGTAAAACAAACAAAAAAAAAAATTAGTATTCTACCAACAAAAAACATAAAATAAAAGTAGATATGAAAGAATAATTCGTACAAATTTACTTACCAGTATCGGTGGTCCACAACACCTTGAAGAATAATGGAATGCCACCCTTTTCGATTATAATAATCCACTGAGTTTTCATGGGGGGCAATGATGGGAATGTGGCTCCCGTCTATGGCACCAGCACACTGCGGATACCCACGCCTGAGGAAGCCTTGGATGGTTTCATCTAGGCGCTGTCCTTCTGGCAAGGAGATAAAGCGCTGGTACAGGGTATCCACTAATGCCCGCGTCACCTGGTAAATGATCTTGCAGACTGTGCCAATCCCAACACCAAATAGACAGGAGAGTGTGAGGTACTCTCCAGGGGTAGCATACCACCAGAGTGCAATGGCTAATCTCCTGATTGGGGTGATGGGCTTTCGGTAGTTGGTGGTCTGCATCATCAGTGCTGGTGCCAGTAATTCCAATACATAATAAAAGGTGGCACGCGACATCCGAAAGTGTTCCAGCCACTGCTCCACTTGGAAAGCTACTACAGTCAGCATGAAAGCTTCTCCATGGTGGTGGTCTCTGGCCCACATTCTTCTATGTCTCGTGGTGGTCAATCTCATCATGGTGGTGATGTTGGCTGATATCAGTGCTCTCCTCCTGCGCAAATATTGCCGTCGAAATCTGTCCCTCTTAGCCAAGAATTGCGCTCTCCTCCTCAAACCCTGCACAAGGTGCCACATCATAAAAAGCTGCATCCAATTTTCTGTTGCTGAAATCAACAGAAAGCTGAAAACAGTCGGCCATCATTGCTGCAATGCTGTAAACAGTCACCACCCCTCTCTTTTGTTGCCTTTTGTGACCTCATCTTTGTCAGCCCTTAAAAAGGACCATTTTTAATGACATCTATAGGGAAAAGCAGGGATTACCCGGGTTCAGTGTAACGGGGCAAACCCGGGACTAACCCGGGTCGAGTTGCAGTGTAAACGGGGTCTGAAGCCGAGTTCGACCCGGGATTGACCAGTGTTCAAATTCCAGGGTCGTACCCGGGATTTTGGTGTAAAAGGGGTGTAAGTGTAGATGCATTACGACTCTTCATCGCTCTTCTCAGGGCATGCACAGCGCAAACACACAAGATAGCACACGTCTCTGCCTTATTATGTTTGTTAGTTTTTATTTGCATATGTAGTTCCTAATTTCTGAAGTTACAATCATATTGCCAAGAAGTTATTTTTATTTTGATAGGAAACTAGAAACATGTAAGGTACAGGTTGATCACATAAAAAACCAGCGCTTATAAAGATGGACGGTGATTTTTAAGATAGTACAAATTATCATTTATTGCATAAATCCAAAGTTTAACAATAAAATAAAATAAATTCAGTAGCCACACATAATGATAAAAAAGGGGGGATGAGATAAGTGACCAGCACTCACAGTACAAGAATCTCTATTTCTTTAAATATTTCTTATGAGATTCTTGTACAGTGAGTGCTGGTCACTTATCTCATCCCCCCTTTTTTATCATTATGTGTGGCTACTAAATTTATTTTATTTTTAAACTTTGGATTTATGCAATAAATGATAATTTGTACTATCTTAAAAATCACCGTCCATCTTTATAAGCGCTGTTTTTTTATGTGATTTACTGTGTTTGTTTATAGGGTGTGACTACCCCTTTACCAGCTGCTTTTGTGTCAGTGCATCCCTATTCATCTTAAGGTACAGGTTGAGTGTCCCATATCCAAAATGCTTGGGACCAGGGGTATTTTGGATATCGGAATATTCCGTATATTGGAATATTTGCATATCATAATGAGATATCTTGGGAATAGGACCCAAATATACACACAGAATGCATTTATGTTTTATATACACCTTATACACACAGCCTACAGGTCATTTTATACAATATTTTTGTGCATCAAACAAAGTTTGTCTCCATACACAAAAATGATTTATGCTTCATATACCCCTTATGCACACAGCCTAAAGGTAATTTTATACAATACTTTTAATAATTTTGTGCATTAAACAAAGTTTGTGTACATTGTACCATCAGAAAGCAAAGGTGTCACTTACTCAGTCACACTCAAAAAATTTTGTATTTCTGAATATTTGGATATGTGAGACTCAACCTGTAGTATGAAGTAAGTGATCTGCAGTGAATTACTGGCATAACATGTAGGTAGTTTGGTTTATATGCAACTGGACCACAACACAACATAGTTAATTGCACCTGATCCTCTGTATTGAATCAGGCTGTCTTAAGCAGGGTCGTCCAGGGGGCAAGTATGCGGGAGGGTCACGGAGCCCCTGCTTACAGCTTGCCTGGAGTGGCGCTGTCCCCCAGCTACCTCTTCTCCCAGCCTCTTCTGTGACATCACTTGCTAAGTGTGGTGGGGGCTGGTCTAGGATGCCCTGCTATGGAACGGTCTTAAATTTTTTTTGCATTATTAAAGTATTTTCACTAAGTTTGCCTGCAGCTAATGTATATACTATACTTGTCAAATGTCCACAGTACCTGTTATGTGAGTATCACAGGTGTGTCAGTGAAAGTGGCTGTGTTCTCAGATGCAGACCTGCAGCCAGAGAGGCCATGTTTAGCCGGAGTTCAGAAGGAGACACTGCGCCAGCCATAAGCTGGTGCAATTGTCAATGGTGAACTCGAGTGTGTGCCAATGATGGAATGTTTGGATCCACTGATGAATTTGCACCATCCACTGGCATTGAGAGTGGTCGTCTCAGGGTTTGCACTGTCTGGCGCACGTAGTACACAAGGGGATGGCTGAAAGCAGCAATTACATATTACAGCCACTATACCGGTAACTCCGCGAAAAGCTCCAGCCGCGAATGCATTAGTGTCCATCTCTGAATCAGGCCCAGCATGCGTGCCTTAGGTCCCTCTGAGACCTATTCCCTTCACCTAATAACGCAGATTCAATGCTGGATTCAAGAGGCTTAAGAAATTGCCTAATAATGCTTTCCAAACTAGCATGCAGTAGCAACTGCTTACCTGAGATCATTGATGATGTGTTTTGTCCTTGGCATGGAGGTAACACAAACCTGGGTGATCAGGAATGATCCAAATCAACTGGCCAAAGACTGCTTTTATTTAGAGGTGGAAGCAGATCCTGATGATCAAGCAATGAAGTCCGCTTAGCGAGCAGGACCTGGCATAATTTATCTTCTTTTTTTACATGGAAGCAATAAGGTGGAACTATTCATGCATGGTTTCTTTGTGTGGCTTATATTATGTTGACTAAATAATGAAATATTTTATGTCTTATTTCTTACATTAGATTTATTAAGTTTTAGTACTCGGGGCCATATTCATCATCACGTAGGGGTAAATTTACTAAGAATCGTGTCTGGTCTGAGTTGAAAAGCTCACAGCATCGCTGAAATACGGGACACGTTTGACAGGTGAAACGTTCAAATTTAATAAGACTTGTGTTTCTCCCCATGTCTGACCGCAGCCAAACACCCCTGAACATGCAGCCTGCACATATCAGTGATATGTGCAGGCTGCATGTATGTATTGTGTAAGGAAAAAAAAAAAGATCTGAAAAAAAAATGGCGTTGGTCCCCCCCCAAAAGCATAACCAGCCCGGGCTCTGTGAGCCGTTCCTGGTTAAAAAAAAATACAGGGGGACAAAATGTATAGGAGTCCTCCATATTTTATGAACCAGCACTACTCTCTGTGGTTCCGTCCTGGTTTTAAAAGATACTAGGAAAAAATGGCCTAGGGATCCCCGTATTTTCAAAAGCAGCACCAGGCTCAAACTAGTCAGAGTGTAATGGCACAGCCAGGGGTCCCTTTCACCGGGTCCCCCTGCCAAAGCATTAACACACCAAACTAGTCAACCCAGGCCAAATATTCTAGAGAAGGTGGGGACCCCCCCAATAAAGGGGTTCCCTCTATTCTGAGCACCCCAGGCCTGGGATGAATCCCGGTGCTCTTCCCTGCACTCCTGGCCGGTGGGTGCAGGAGTAATAGTCATAATAATAAATATTTTATATAATATTGTTTTTTACAGTGGGATTATAGGTCCCAGTGTGACTGTCTTTTGGCACATGTAGAACTACATGTGCCAGCAGGTGGCTGGCACCGGTACCCCCACTGTAAAAAAAAATGTAAAAGAACCACAGTACACACACAACACACTCACCTTGTCGTCGGTGTCTGGTCCCCTGGCTGAAACATACACGGATCACACTGAACACGCAGCTTAGGAGGTAGTCTATTTAAAACTTCTATTTTGTACCAAGTTTGCTTAAATTACACCTGTGATTACAATTATGATTCTTTTTTTTTTTTTTTTAATCTGATTATTGAAGCAAATTTTCATATAAACAATGAAACAGTAGATATAACGTATCAAAAAGCTACTGAAGTTTACAGAAATTAATGACTATAGTTATAATAAATCAGAGCAATACATTATCAATAATCTAGACTAAACGTAAATAGAATATAAGGGAAAAGGGGAAAGGAACAAAAAAGTAGAGGAAAGAAGGAGTTGATAGATGAGACAAAAAAAAAATAATTAATAGAAAAGAACTAAGAAAATATGAGATAGGAGAAGTGAGGGAATGGAGGAATGAAGCCAACCAGTGCAGACTGAAATCAATTTATAAATAGCTTCAAAAGAGAGTCGCTCTAAATTGTAGTCAAGGGGGGTTCAGCATTAAAATGGGAAGTCCATGGGGACCATACTTTAATGAATTGATCTGGAGTATCATGCAAAATAGAGGATATTCGCTCCATTTTATGTGATGTAGATTGCGTTGATGGTAGCTAATACAGGGGGGGATCTGATGATTTCCAGTGAGCTGCTGCTTGGCATTTGGCCGTGTTTAAAATATGTTTAATGAGTTTTTGTATTGGTCGTGTGGTGTTTTGAATTGAACGAGAAAGCAGGATAAATAGCGATTTGTTATTTGGATTTGGAAGAAGGGACATCCACAATTTCTCTAATCATTTTATGAATATTTTTCCAGTATTGTTGAATGACCACCTAGATATGCAGCAGGGTTCCACGTTGTCCGCATATTGGGGAGACCGTTGGGTATATTGAGTGAAGGCGGGAGGGAACCAGAACCAGCGGAAATAGAGTTTAAATGAGTTTTCTTTAATTCCAACTGAAGTAGAGCTTTTAGAGATCTCAGGTCTGATCTCTGGGCCTGATTCAGAGCCGTATGCAAAAAGCGAGCGCCCGCTCTGAATCAGGACGGCCGCATGTTTTTTTAAATCCAGCCTCCTAGCCGCTCGCATAGCTATGGGTGACCACCCACAGCTTTTGCGAGCGGCCAGGTGATGGTCGAGATGGTCGCGACCATCGGGCTTGGGACGAGACCCTTGTGGTAGGGTCTCGTTCCCGCAAGCCCCAGTGAGCTTCTGGTTCTAATAGAGCCGGAAGCTCACCACTGATATCACTCATGATGTCAGTGGGGCCGCCCCCAAATGGCAGGCGTTCCTTCGGGAACACCTCCGTTTGGCAAGCCATCCCCCTGACCCGCCTACCAAACGGGGTGAGCTGTCGATCAACATTGACACCCGCCTCTTTTGGATGCGAGTGCCGAAGTGAGTGATTTCTCGCACGCTCTGGGGCTCACGCCTGCGCACTTCCTAACAATCGACCTGCTTGCGAGCGAGTCTGAATCAGGCCCTCTGTCCAGGGCCGCCATCAGGGGGGGACCGTCGGGACTACTGTCCCGGGCCCGGATACTCAGACAGACAAGGGGGGCCTGGCCCGTTTCTACCACTCACCTGCCATCGCTACAGCCTGTGTTGGATGAAAGAGGCCCCCCGTCCTGCACCCGCCCGCCGCCGCTGCTATTGCCAGTGCAAATACTGTATATACTGTAGGGCCTCCAAACAGTCCGCCCCCCAAGCCGCCGCTGCTGAAAGGAGCCTGCTATAAGAGAGGTCCCGGGTCCTTCCGTCTGTCCCCTCTGCAGTGCCGATGCACAATAAAGTTTATTCGGCGCGCGTGACATCATGACATCACTGCGAGCCACTGAAGGAGGGAAGAGCCGCTACACCTGAAGAGCAGCAGCCTGGAACAGAAGAAACAAGGTAAGTAGTAATATTAACATGGTGGCTGGGGCAAAAGAGGGCTGCAACACTGCTGTGCCTGAAGGGCTGCAGAGAGTGTGGGGCAGAAGGGGGCTGAGAAGAGGAAAAAGAGTGCAGGACTTGATAGGCATAATATATAAATGGCTTTTTATATATATAAAAATGTGGATACCTTAGTGTTTTGATAAAGGATTGATAAACAGATTAGTATATTTATACTCTTTGATAGTATTGATCTGCTAATGTGTATCTGTGTCCACATTTGTTTAACACTATAGTAGCATGCCTATGTAAACTTAATTTGACAGTTTGCGCTGTGAGATACTACACAGTCTGTTTAGTGTATCAGTATTTGTTTCTAATGGGTGATGGTGTTTGTCACTATTGTAACTTGTTGCCGTCCATAGTGGAAGGCGTTGGCTCTGGATTGCTGAGCACATGGGTGAGTCGTGTTCTATATAAAGCAGGTGTGTTTTGTATGTTATTGGTCCCTGAGGAAAATCTCCAATAAAGGAGATTGAAACGTTGGAAAAGTATATGACTTAGTGTTGCACTTTTGTTCGAGTTCTGTGAGTGCTGCTGTATCGGAAGAATAGGTGGGAATAGCCGTACATGCAATCGGCTGTAGCCTGCACCCTCCTCTGGCGTTTAGTTTTTTCGGCACTGTGTGTGGGGGAAGGGGGGGGGGTGGAGGGGCCCTGTCTTATTTGTCAGTCCCGGGCCCCACAATTTCTGATGGCAGCCCTGCCTCTGTCCACTCCTCGGGAGCCAGAGTTTCTCCTATATCAGTTTCCCAAGCCAGCTCATGAGGCTCTTTTAAGAGTTGGTTGTGAGAAAGCAGGATTTGGTATATTGTAGAAATTAGGCCTTTGGTAGTGTGGTGATTTTGGCATAATGACTCTATAGGAGTTTTATTTATGGGAGAGGATGTTTTTTTGAGTGTTTGGAAAAAGTGACGGATCTGTAAAAACTGGTAAAAAACTTTATGCGGTAGGGAGTATCTAGATTGCAGATCAGAAAACTCTGGGAAGTAGCAAAGCGGAGCAATATTAAGTGGGAAAAGTATGTTGAATTTAGTCCAATGCTGAAATGATTGGTGGGTTGTACCTGGGATAAAATATGGATTGTTCGGAATTAAAAGCGGTTGGGAGGAGCGAAGTTGATATAGTCGTGTACAGTTGTATAGACGTGTCCCATATTGTGAGAGTAAACCGGACTGTAGGAAGAATGTAGATCGTGGCCGGGCGGTTAGTTGGTGTACACCATAGAAGGCTATAAGGGGAATACATCTGAAGGACATGAGCTTCAATACTTGTCCAAATTTTTCGGTCGGGGGTGCATGCCATAGAATACATGTTGACAACTGAGTGGCTCTACAATATTAACCAAATCGGGAACACCCAGGCCTCCCTGCGAGCTATGTTTTTGCAGAATGCGCATCCTAACTCGTGGTCTCCGACCTGCCCATATGAAATGTGTTATCTTAATTTGAAGATTTTGAAATTTTTGGGGGAAATGTGGATCAGTAGAGTTTGCCATAGATATAATAGTCGTGGTAGGATATTAATTTTTACCGCATGAGTTTACCCCAAATGGAAAGATCTGATGTAATAGTGAGGGTCAGTTAGCGTCAGGATTACATCATCTGCATATAGAGCAATTTTGTGATCTGTGTTACCGACAGTGATACCTGAGATATCATTATTAAGTCTGATTCTAGCGGCTAGAGGCTCCATCACTAGTACAAAAAAGAGTGGGGACAACGGGCATCCCTGTCTAGTACCATTTCGAATAAGAAATGGTGCATAGGAGAGGCCATTTACACATACAGAAGCTGAGGGATTATGGTAAAGTGAGAGTAGACCATTATAGAAAGCTCCCTTAAATCCCATAGTGTTAAGAGTTTGTTGGATGAAATGCCAGGCCACCCTGGCAAAGGCCTTTTCCACGTCAAGGGCCACCACCAGGGTCGGCTCTGTTCTGTTTTGAGTGAGATTAATTCAATTAATTAGCCATCTGGAATTATCTGAAGCTTGTCTATTAGATATAAAGCCCACCTGGTCGGGATGGACCAGATGTGGCATGATAGGGGCCAGTCTGTTGGGCAAAATTTTTGCAAAGAGCTTCAGATCTACATTATAATTCTTTATCTCCAAGGAGTCACGATCTGGTTTAGGGATAACAATTGTATTGGCCCTGGTGGTGACCTCATCTAGTGTCTTCCCATCCAAAAATGAGTTGAAAAGCAGTTGTAGCATTGGAAGCAAAGGTTCAGTAATTTTTTTATAATAGATGGCTGTGAGGCCATCTGGTCCAGGAGCTGACTACCTGTGGAGCTGTTTTCTGGTGGCTATGATTTTTTCGTTGGAGATGGGTGCATTTAAAGAAAGGATATGTTTGTGAGTCAGTTTAGGTAGGGAGCATGACGTTAAAAATTGGCTAATTTTATTTGCGTCTTGCGGGGATTTGTAACAGAGGAAGGGAGATTATAGAGGGAAGTATAATATTCGCAGAATTGATTAGCCATGGTTCGTGGGTCAAGAGTGGTGGAACCATCCAAACAATTCAATGAAAAAGTGCGATTAAGCGTACGTTTAGCTCTAAGCTGTCGGGCCAATAATGCATCGGCTTTATTTGATTTTTCATAGAACCTTTGGCGGGTCCACAATAGGGCATTGGACACTTTTTTGGAAAGTATCTGTGACAGTTGACCTTTTATCGCCAATATTTTCAAATAGGAGGGTTAAAGAGGATAAAGTGGATTCCAATTCTGATATGCGCTTAAGTTCTGTTTTCTTTTGAGTAGAAGCAAGACTAATAAGTAGGCCGCGTAAAGTGGATTTGTACGCTTCCCAGAGAATGGAGGGTGATATATCTGCTGTAAAATTGTGTTCAAGATATTCTTTTATGGCTAAAGAAATTTCAGTAATGTGTGTTTTTTTGAGAAGAAGGGATTTGTTTAGTCTCCAATTGCGGGATAGGGGAGTTCTAGGTGTATCTATCTTTAATTCAATGGCTATGTGGTCTGACCAAGAAACCGAGAGAGTCTGGGCCCCAAGGAGTCTCTGCGTAGAATTCTGGTTGAAAAATGAAATAGTCAATACGTGTATATAGGTCGTGAGGTAGGTGTGTAAAAGCCCCTGGCAGATGGGTATAATGTACGCCAAGCGTCATAGAGAATATGTAGGGTCAGTTGTGATTGGAGGGATTTAGCGAGTTTGGATTTGGTGGTATCTACAAAGCCCGGGTGGGATCTGTCTAGATTAGGGTTTAGCGCAATATTAAGGTCACCACCAATGATAGTGAGACCTTTTGGCTGTTGGGATATATACGGTTGAAAAATGCAGCTATTAGGGAACTCTGCTGCATAGCGGGAGCATACACCGAGGCCAGAGTGATCGGAGCTTGATTATAAAGGCCTGTTAATATAAGGAAGGGACCCTGGCCATCAACAATAGTATTTTGATCACTATTGGCAGATCTTTTTGTATCATTATGGCAGTACCTCTACGTTTGGATATCATAGTAGAATAATAAACTTAGGGATAAAGTTTACATGTTAGTGAGGGGTGAGGGGCACGGAAGTGGGCCTCTTGTAACATTATAATCGCAGGTTTGAGGTGGTCAAAGTATTGTATAGCCTTGGCTTGTTTAGTGGGGGAATTAAGCCCATTGACGTTAAGTGTTAGGACTTTCAGTTTCATGGTGGGTATATATGGAAATAATTTAGTAGTAGAAATGATGAGTACACTGGTTGGTAGTCATAGGGAATAGGGAGAAAAAGAAGAGGAGTAGGAAAAAGAAAAAGAAAAGGAAAGACTACAGAAGTAGTAGTGGAGGTTAGACCTAATCCTATGTAAGGAGAAGGACAGTATAGAAAAGTAAGGATGTCACGGAGATCCTCCTTTGGAGGTGAGGGGCCAACCATAAAAAATGATACACATAATATAAGAATATAAAATATATCTGGAAAAAGAGAATGAAACATATGAAATTATGACCGTGTGGTCGGAGATCATGGTTGATCAAATGGTTTAACAACAACAAATATGAGATTAAACATTTAACTGTTATTAGGTAAAAGAACCTAAAATATAAAACATAGTGACACCATGCTACCGTGCCAACAATATATTAAAATACATAACTGATGGAACTTATATATTGAAACATCCAAAGTAGCTGTATTCTGATCATTTTAAATAAACTATTGAAATAGATTTAGAGAAGCTATGAGACTAAAAAAAGAGTAACTAGCGAATTAGTTTGTAATATTATATCAAAATAGTATAGTCACGTGCATGGAGTCACTGGCTGAGATAGAAAGTCAATCAAGTGGTAGACCATTCAGGAGTTGGAGCAACTGGGTTCTGTTGCTGCGGGGGGATCTGTTTGCGAATTGAATCAGGTAGGTCTTCGATGAGTCTAAAAGTTTGAAGGAGATCATATCCCTGTGTAGGGGTCATGACTATATATGAAGCTCCATTTCTGGTAACTTGAAGTTGGAAGGGGAAACCCCATTTATCTTTGATGGAATGATTGCGTAGGGTCTTGGTGATATTGATGAGGTCTCGTCTTTTCTTTAATGTGGATGGAGCCAAGTCCTGAAATATTTGTAGTAGTGTTCCGGAAAATGAGACAGAGGGGACCCCTCGGACAGCTAGCATTATCTGTTCCTTCAGTTTGTAATAATGGAAGTGTATAATAACATCTCGTGGCGGTTGTGATGAAGGTGGTTTCGGGCATAGAGCTCTGGGCCTGACTCAGAGCCGGAAGCTCTGACAGAGCGCTCGCTCTGAATCAGGGCCGGCCCTCTGGTTTTTTAGAATGGCCTCCTGGCCACCCACATAGCTGTGGGTGACCACCCACAGCTATAGCGAGCGGCCATGATGATGGTCGCCATGAAGACCATCGCGACCATCGGGCTTGCGTCGAGACCCTTGTGGTAGGGTCTCGTTCCCGCAAGCCCAAGAGTGCTTTCGGCTCAAACAGAACCGAAAGCACTCCCACTGACATCACTTGTGATGTCAGTGGGGCCGGCCCCAGACGGTAGGCGTTCCCATGGGAACGCCTCCATCTGGGCAGCCACACCCCCACTCCGCCCACCAAAGGGGGCGTGCTGTCACTCAACCTCGACAGCATGCCCCCTTTGGTACGAGACCCGAAGCGACGGTTTGCCCGTCGCTATCTGGGTCTCGCGCATGCGCACGACGGAGCCGGCTCCGTCGTGCGCATGCACACTGGGCCACCATCGACCTGCTTGCGAGCGCGTAGCGCTCACGAGCTGGTCTGAATCAGGCCCTCTGTGGGCTCTGTCCAGATGTAATAGTTCTTTAGGAGTATTTGGAATCAGATGAAGAAACAAACCCTCTAGAAATTCAGGGAGAGACTCAGTTGTAGTATTCTCGGAAATATTGCGTATGCGGATATTATTTAATCGATTTCGGTTTTCTAAGTCTTCAAGATGGTCCCTATAGGTGTCCAGTTATGTACATAGGTCAGTGATTTCCTATTCCACAACATTTTGATACTGACAGACCTCGTCCATTTTTTGTTCAAGGGTGTCTGTACAAGAGCCAAGGTCCACTAGTTCAGACCTGAATAACGTCACTACTGATCTCATTTCTGATTGTATAGTTTTAGTAACGATTGCAATAATATCTTTGGAGGAAAGAGCTGTATCTGGTTGTGGGTTGTCATCCTGGTCTGAAACAGGGTCAGAAAATGGTGAGTGACGTGCAAGAGAACCCATCTTTTCCCATGTCCATAGGATATTTGTTTTGGGAGTAGCAGAGTTTTTGCAATTTCTTTGTGACATAGTGCTTCAATAGGACATGGAATATAAGTGGTTTATTTAGGCCACGAGTGTTATAGATTAGCAATGTGGGTGTCTAGCTTCGGTTATATGGCTAGAGATGAGAGGATTATGATAACAGACCCCAGAATATAGGAGAGATCTCCGAGTCACATATAGGTCATGGTATTTAGATTGTGTTGATTATTTTAATAGGGGTATGTGTGTATTTGGATCCAGAGCTGAAGTGCAATATAACAGTGCAGTTGTGGTTTATAAGTTGCGAATCCACAGGTGACCGCAGGTGGGTGCTCAAAGCCAGATATATAGACTTTTATAGTTTTAGTAATACAGATAATCAAAATCCGATATGATTTTTATAAACTGTGAGTAGAAATAAGTCAGTCTATAATGGGCTGAGTTTTATATCTGTGATTTGTAGTGGAGGTTGACTTAGCAGTCCAGTGTTAATACACAGTGTCCCCTTCTGACTGATGTTCCAGCCAACTGAATGTAACAGCAAGGGGGGGAGAGGTAACACAGTCCCAGAGCGCTAATCGCTGCAGATGCAGCTTTATATGTAGTGGTGAGGGACACTTATGAGAGCCGCAGGCCTGAGCGTCAGGTGACTGGCCGGCTGAGGGAAGGGTGCTGCTCCACAACAGCGCTGCCGTTGGCGGAGGTTGCCGGGTTCCCCGCTGAGCAGGTAAGTGCTGGGAGGCGTTATTAAGCAACGATGGGCACCGGGAGTCTTGTGAGGATTTAGGAGTTAGCGGGGGGGAGCACTTCTGGGTTCCGCGACACCTTGGGAGTTGTGGCGGGCGGTACCTGAAATCGAGGACGCAGCTTTTTGGCGCCAGGAAGGCCTCAAAGTTCCCAGGTCTGTGGAAAGTCCTCCGGGGGTGTAAAGTCCACTGAAAACCGGTCTGCTGGGCACAGTGGGTTAGGAGCTGCAGATCAGGGGGTGTAAGTGGCCTTATCGGGCATGAAAAGGGTGTTTTATTCACCAGAATGGATGGAGCTCACAATGGATGCGACTATTCAGCTCTGCAGTCAGGCCACGCCCCTACAATCATGATTCTTGGTAAATTCCCATGTTGTATCCCTGTCTATGGTAAGTACCTGCGAGTTTAGCCGATGGTGTATTTATTTCTACTGTACTGTACTTGTGGTTTCACCCATGTTTTGCAGAGAATTTCATGATTTCTCACCTGAGTTTGCCTTTAGTAAATTTGGGAGCTGTAAAAAAATGTCCAACCACACCCGTGATTGCAATCTCGACCAGACACGATTCTTAGTAATTTTACCCCCTAGACCAGGGGTTCCCAACCAAGGCACACTAACAGTCCAGGTTTTAAGAATAGCCATACTGGAGCACAGGTGTCTTAATTAGAACCTCAGTTATTTAATTTAACCATCTGTGCTGAAGCATGGATATAACTAAAACCTGGACTGTTAGTGTGCCTTGGGGTCTAAGGTTGGGAAACACTGCCCTAGACTCTCTTCAGGGATTTGTGAAGTTTGTGAACACACAGTTTGTTCTTCATCCATAGTTTTGTTTTGGCAAACTGATTTGCCTTTTTTAAAGGTAACACATGTAGATTTATACCTCTTTTCCAGCAAAACCCGGGTCCGACCTGGGTTTTCAGACATGGTTCCAACACAGGTCAGACACCGTTTACACAGCACCATTGATCTGGGTTATTATCAGGACAGCCTCGTTTACACTGAACCTGGGTCTGCCCGGCTAAACTTGTGAGGTCATAAAACCACCACCACTCGTAAAAGAAAGAAAGGCCATGGTTGAGCCTTTCAATGCCACTGCGTGTGGTGTATGGAATGTTGGCAGCAGCCGCAGAACTAGTACTGCATTTCTGTTCCTGCTCTTCTATCAACTGATTCACATTGACTCACAGCGCTCCTAGTACGAGTGGCACCCTAATGATGTTAGTTCTATAATTTTATTTTTTGATAACAGTTCCTGAACAAACAACACAGTATCTCACAGTGCCCTAGTAATGGTGGCATCGTACTGACGTTACATTTTTAGCACACTAGTATCATTTTAATTTTTGATAACAGTGCCTGAACACACAACACAGTGCCTCACAGCATTCCTAGTAATGGTGGCATCCTAATGAAGTTATATTTTTTTAGCACACAAGTTTTATAATTGAAATTTTTGATAACAGTGTCTGAACACAAAACTCAGTGCCTCACTGCGCCCCTAGTAATGGTGGCACCCTAATGACATTATATTTTTTAACACACAAGTATTAAATTATTAACATTTTATAAGGCCCTGAACACACAACAAACTGCCTCACAGCTCACCTAGTATAAACCGGGTGGCAACCTAATAATGACGTTATATTTTTTAACACACAGGTTTTATATTAAATTTATTTAACTGTACCTGAACACAGAACAAACTGCCTCACAGTGACCCTAGTACAAGCCAGGTGTCACCCTAATAGTAATGATGATGTTATTATAACAGTTTTTTGGTTTTATAAAAAAAAAGTGCCCAAGTAGGCTTTTTAAGTAACACAGTGCTGCAGTCCACTTCTATGGTGTCCTTTGTGCCTCGCGGTGCTGCAGCAGCACACAGTGCTCCTAATCTTTTTTTTTTTTTTCAGAAAAAAATGCCCCAGTAAGCGTCTTCTTTTTTTGTAACAAACACCACCACCACTACAGTGCAGCAGTCCACTCCTATGGCATTTATTTTGTGCCTCACAAAGTGCTGCAGCCAGCCCACAGCCTCTATACTATTCACACCCTCTCCCTCTCGTCTCCAGTGTGAAATGGCGCCTTATCACGAGGGAGGGACTTTAATAAGCAATCCAAAACATGCCAGATCTGATGCCAGGAAGATGACGTTTGCCTTGTTTTGATATCCGAATAAAGCGGAAAGAGTAGAGCCTTGCATCAGTTTGATTGGAAACCCCTAAGTTTGGGTGTGTTAAGATTCCAGGAATCCGAACCCGCACATCTCTAGTCTCTATAATGCTATAATTTAGGTCCTATAATCAATCATGTGTCAAGTAAATCACCTATTTTGTTTCAGTTCCCCTATATGGTTAAACCACTCTATTCACCTGCATGTAAGCAACAGGCAAGGTAACTGCCAAGCAGTGCCGTTTCTACAGGTTGTTCCACCCTGGTTCTATCAGTAAAGGTGCATACACACTGGGCGATTAAAGTGGACGACTGAATGATAACGACTCCCATTGTATTAGCTTGTAAGTTTCCGACAGAACCTTTGTCTGCTGAGGAATCTCCCCCACAGTGTAAGATTTGGTAGGCAGGACAAATTAATTATATGGAAGGATAGGCGTTTCACGTGATTGGTCGGTTAGAGTACTGGTGCGGGAGTTGCTATAACTTTGGAGATCACCACCCTTCTGTTATACTTGAGCACAAATGCTCTAGTGCTTTCTGTTGACCCATGCTATCATAAGGTGACCATGTCCTTCCTGTTCTGTTCAACCACATCTGATACATTCATCCAAAGCAAAACAGTCCCGCAGTTATTGCCAGCTTAATATTGATTTAAAATAAGTGTTTTTACTGATTAAATTTCAAGTAAAATATTTAACCAACCTTTTTTCACAAATTGCTCAGGAATACATTCATGTCTTCCCTGGAAGACAAGGGTTAACAACATTCGTGTCCAGATAATGCTTTGAAGCAATTTTAAATTGTTACCATGGTAACTCATTTAGTTGCATTACATATCAAGGTATAAGGTGTAAAGTTCTTGCGCCTTAGCACTGACAAAGTGCTGTAATCATTTCCCACTCCTGACAACCTCTATGCTGCCATTTTTGTTTTAGTAATAACTTGATAGATTTTGGTGTGATAATAACCCGTTCCCTGCTCTGCGTGCTGTATTCATCTTCCTTCACTCAGATCCTTTGTATGTAGAGCTGACACATCAGGACTAGTCCTAGTGATGGGATAGTTTTATGCTTAGAGTGCTGTCAGTGCACATGTATTTATCACATACTTGCCTACCCTTCCGATTTGGTCGGGAGCCTCCTGAAAATCGGGTGCCACTGCCGACCTCCCGGGAAGGCAGGCAAGCCTCCCGGCTGCCGCCGACCCCTCCTATCCCCCCTCAATTACATATAAAACCCCCGCAGCGGGGTGGGTGGTGACGCGATTCACATGGAGTCGCGTCATTTTGGCCCCTCCCCCTGATTCACACTGCCTGTAATATCGGCAGTGTGTAGCGGAGGCGGGGCCAAAATAACGTGATTGCGTGGCTCCGCCCCCGCCCGCAAACACTCGTAGTCTGGCCGGCCCCGCCCCTGTTTGCTGGTCACGCCCCCAGTCATGCCGATCTGGCTGCTCCCTCCTGGAAGGGGCAGCCAGATAGTCGGAAAGTATGATTTATCATGAGTAGCGGCGTGTTAGTCCCCGAAGACTGCGCTGACTGCCTAGTGTGAAATGGGCAGCTGTGCATTTGTATCCATCTGCCGTTTGTTAAACAATGAATGTGATAGTGGCTATTTGCTATTTAGGCTGCCAAGCCTGCTCATTTACAAAATCCTCTATTCATCTTTATCCACTATTTAAAGGATAACAAATATAAAGTTGAAAACGACTATATTTGCACAGTTTAAAACAATTCCATAATTTGACACAAAAATGAACCTACTGTAGTAGCAGGGTAGATGGACCCTTGGCGAAAAATAAATCTAAGTGCGAGTTTGGTTTTGCAAGGCAAATTCACGGCAAATTCACAATGCGCATGACAATTCAATTCCAAACTCGCACCTCCCTGAGCAGGTGAAAAGGTAGGGAAAATTTTTATTTTAAGGTAAAAATGTCGGGACTTGCTTAAAAACCCCTTGGACAACCCCGCTAATGAATAATCAGGCATTTGGAATTTTTCAATGAGCTTAATTGGGTCAATAATTACATGGCATTTTTGGTGTGAAAAAAATAAATAAATTGCCTCAAATTACCCCGATATAAGCTTTTAGTTAAATAATGAACCCCAAATTTAATGAAAGTATTTATTTCAATGAAAAATAATAGCTTTTTATCATATTTTTTTTTTCATTTTTTAAAGTTGCCTCAATCTCAAAGCATATTTTTTCAACTTTTTTTGCATTTTCTGTTTAATTCCTTTGTAATAAAACAAAACTCTACATCTTATTATATTATTTTACTTTTTTTTTTAAATGCACAATTCAGCTATTTGATACCTTTTAAAAGCATACCGTACATTACTTATGACCACTAACAGTCTCTATATGATTCTGCTAATGAAGTTTTGGACATAATTCGCCACTCTCACTATGAGTAATGCAAATTGGCATTTCCAACTGAATTGTGCGCGTCTCTGGTACGCATATGGAGAAGTGTGTGAATGATAAGGCGAAGTGTGCAAGTTAATCTTCTTTTGCAAACTTGCACCTAATTGAATTCCTCCCATAGTCGAAAAACCTTACAACATATTTCTATGGGGAACACAAATTTCAAATTTCTAATAAACAGTAATTAGGTAGACAATGTCTAGGTAGTCACCAGATGTTAGACAGACAAAACTTCAAACAGGGACAAAAGATCGACACACAAAAGGTCGGCATGTAAGAAGGTCGATCGGTACAAATGGCCGACGGGGTCAAAAGGTCAACACAGTACTGGTCGACATGTGTTTTAGTTTTTAGGGTTAGGCACGTACCGGAGAGTTAGGGACCAGGAGGGGGGGTTAGGCATCAAGGGGAGGGTTAGGGTGAAAATTAGGGTTAGAAAAATAAAAAAGTGGGGACCATTTTTTTTGTGTCGACCTTTTGTACCTGTCGACCCATTGTCTAACATCTGGTGTCTACCCAGCTAATCCCATATCTCAAGCAGGATATGGGATTAGCTGCTCCTGACAAGCAGGTCGCGACCCTTTGGTCAGGTATCCAATACAAGTTCGAAACGGAGAGAAATACACCACTATGGCCCAGAGAGAAGTACTTTGGAGAAGTACTCAATGGTGTGTACTGTGTACACAGTGTGCGAATCCAGAGGCACCGGGAGATGATCGGGTAATCTGTACACAGTGATATGTACTTTGTACACTATGTGCGACTCCAGAAGCACAGGAAGATGGTTGGGTAATTTGTACACTATGTGTGACTCCAGACACAGCGGCAGATGACTCGGAATTGTACACAGAGGTGTGTACAGTGTACACTATGTGCGACTCCAGACGCACCAGAATATAGTAGCTGAATGCTACAGCAATAACTAGAGAACAAGGATCAGGAACCTTGAACAGAATAACAAATAGCAAATACTGGAAGTGACGACGTTGCACAGGCAACTTCCTGGTGTCCAGAGCCCAGTATATACCTTACAGTAGCAGTTCATTGGAGGTCAGCATCAGCTGACAGAGACTACGCTACCATTGGTTAAGGGAACAGTCAGGTGAGAAAGACTAACATGGAGGTGCCCATGACGGCAACCTCGGAAACCAAGACACGGAGCCAAGGCAGAATCCTCTCAGCACATCACCCGCCTCTGCACCTGGTGTCTGACCGCATGAGGAGTCAGTAAAAGACGGTGCTGTGGTGAGTAACAGCTGATCCTAGGCTGCACCCTGACAGTAGCCCCGTTTTTCAGGGTGGACTCTGGACACAAGGCTTATCAGAAAACTTCCTGTGAAACCCTCGAATGAGTTGAGGAGCACGGACCTCTGAGGCTTTGATCCATGCACGTTCCTCCATTCCATATCCTCTCCAGTCGATGACATATTGCAGGCAATTTGAAGGATGTCGAGAGTCCCCCTGTTGGGTCCGAACTTGAGGCCTTTTGGTTGAAACTGATTGAGAATCACAGTGAGATATGACATGTGTAGGAGATCCTCAACTGAGGCGGGAGCTCCAATTTATAAACCACTGGATTAATCACTTTCAAGATACGATAAGGTCCAATTAAGCGTGGGGTGAATTTCATACTTGGAACCTTTAAACAAATTATATAACCATTCTATGTCTCCAACTCTTAGAAGGGGGACAGCAAGTCCTTTTCGGTCAGCAAACTTCTTGTAATATTTGGAAGCCCTTTTCAGAGAAGAATGAATCTTTTCCCATACATCTGCAAATTCATGAGATCAGTTAATGCAGGAACTTCCATAGGGGATAACTATTGGAAATCGGGTACTCGTGGGTGTTTATCGTTTACTACAAAGAACGGAGTGGTATTTGAAGAGGAATGGTACCTGAAGTTATGAGAGAATTCTGCCCAAGGTAAGAAATCGAGCTAGTCATCTTTTGAAGAGGAAACAAAGAGTCTAAGAAAAGTCTCCATTTCCTGGTTCACCCTCTCGGTTTGGCCATTAGTTTGGGGATGATAGGCCGATGAAAACTTAAATTTAACTCTGCAAGAAGCACAAAGAGCCTTCCAAAACTTAGTCGCAAATTGAACTCCTCGATCAGACACTATCTCTTTTGGAAGACTGTGCAGCATGAAAACATCACGAATGAAAATTTTGGCTAATTGTGGTGTCGAAGGAAGACTGACTAAGGGGTCAAAGTGAGCCATCTTCGAGAATCGGTCAACGATCACCCAAATGGTGTTATGCCCTTTGGAAGGCGGCAATTCAGAGATAAAATCCATGGAGAGATGAGTCCAAGGAGCATCAGGAATGGGTAGGTGGACGTAACGACCCGGTAATCTTACTGCGAGGAATTTTATGTTCTGCACATTTGGCACAAGACATAATGAAGTCTCAGATATCTTTTTTCATGGAAGACCACTAGTAGGATCACTGCAGGAGTTTGAAAGTTTTCACAATGCCCGAATGTCCAGAAAAAAGAGAAGCATGAGCCGATGTCAGCAATTTTTTCCGAAGTGATGGTGCGACAAAGAGTCTACCTTGTGGAGGAGACTGGAGTCAAGTGGATGTGAAGATGAGAGGATCCAGGATTGAGCGAATGTGAGATTGATCCTCTTCCTCTTGTGGAGACAGAAACGATCAGGAAAGAGCGTCAGCCTTTTTATTCAGAACTCCAGGGTAAAACTGCAGTTTAAAATTAAATCTTGAAAAGAAAAGGGACTAAAATTTAGTCGGTGGGCAGACTGGAGGTAGACCAGGTTCTTGTGGCCTGTGATGATCGTAATGGGAAACTTCGCGCCCTCCAATAGGTGTCTCCACTCTTCCAGTGCCAAGCATATAGACAACAACTCCTGATCACCAATGGAATAGTTATTTTCAGTCGGAAAAAACTTCAGAGAGAAGAAGCCGCAGGGATGCATTTTCCCATCTTCTGCAGTCTGAGACAGTACAGCCCCTACACCTACAGAAGAGGGATTTTTCCAGTTGCGGTTGATGAAGGATTGGGGCAGTGGAAAAGGCTGTCTTCAGGTGTTGAAAGGCTTCAACTGCTGTAGAAGGCCAATGAGAAGGATTGGCTCCTTTTTTTGTGAAAGCTGTGATGGGAGCTACTAAGGTGGAGAAGTTGGAGATAAACCTGCAATAATAATTTGAGAATCCTAGGAATTGCTGAGTGGCTTTTAATGAATGGGGTTGTGGCCAGTCCCGGATGGCACACAATTTCTCCGGATCCATCTTTAGAGAATTCCCAGAAATAATGTGCCCCAAAAAAGGCATGGAGGATTGTTCAAAGAGGCATTTGGAGATCGTCCCGTACAAATGGTGAGCTTGAAGGCGAGTGAGGATCTCTCTGATGTCGTCTAGAAATACCACAACGAATTTGTAAATGATAACCCTGAAGATCTCATTCACGTGCCCCTGAAATATTGCTGGTGCGTTGCTTAACCCGAATGGCATGACCAAATACTCAAAGTGACCATCCCGGGTGTTGAACGCAGTGCCATTGACTACTGCTTAGACTTTTATAGTTGTTTAAAAAAACAAAACACTGGTTGAGTAAAATATCAGTGATTTAAACCCAGACACAGAGCGCAGACCGCTGACATGAAGGAGAAGACACTAATAAGGTGAAAAACAGGTGCCGATGTCCTGGGGCCATCTGAATACCAGTAAGCTTATTCAGCTATTAAGGCAATGGTGCTGCCATAGAATTCCTCTGCTAGTGGTTCTAGAAATCATATCCCTTCTTCTCTGCTATTTTTCATAATATTTTCCCTCTCCCTATCCTTCTTGAATATTGAGCTCTAAGATCCTGAGAGCTAAAGGTTTGGTATTAGGAGAATGTAGGGTGCAACAGGACAGTTGGCATGGCATTGCCTACATTTTCCTCTGGCACTACAACAGTTAATAGAGTATTATCAGGAAACCCCTGTCCGTAAAACAACCAAATTCTGGTGAAAGATCAATATGGGCAAATTCATACTTTTGCCATTTAGGCCCAAACAGATCTGATATATTGCGTCAATTCTCTATCTTGCAATCCACACTGAATTCCATCATAGGAAGTACAGTCACATGCTAGGAGCTCACATGGCCATTGATGTAATTTGGACAAAAAAGTATAAGCTTTGATACCTGTACATCTCCCATAATGTACCTTTGTGGTTTGCAAGTTTATGTAGGCCAAAGAGGTGGAAAAGAGCTTAGTACCCTCTTAGTACCCTCTTAGGAGCCCGTTTTAACCTGTACATCTCCCATAATGTACCTTTGTGGTTTGCAAGTTTATGTAGGCCAAAGAGGTGGAAAAGAGCTTAGTACCCTCTTAGGAGCCCGTTTTAACATTCCTTAACATATAACACAGTAAATAGTTTTTATTTTTATGTAATAAAATCTTTTCCAGAAACCATTTGCTTGTTTTATTTCATAAAGTTAGTCAAGAAATATAGAGTTATGGTAGACTTACCTAGATAACTCCTTTTCTTCAAGGTCCATAGGGATACCATGGGGATATTATGGTTGGAAGACCAGGCACCAAACAGTCAAAGCTCTGACTTCCAGAATGCCCTGGGTCCTCCTCCATACACACCCTGCCCCTAGCCACAGGACTTCAGTTTAGTTAACAAGCCTAAAGGCAGGAGAAGGAAAGAGGAGAAGGAAGAACAATCGTACACCAGAAACACTCTTACAGAAGATGAGGGAGACTGTTACCGAAAGAAAAATCACCCAATGAAGCCAGGTGTGTCAGGGTGGGTGCCCTGTGGACCCTATGGACCTCGAAGAAAAGGAGTTATCTATGGAAGTCTACCATGACTCAATATTTCTTCTTTGGGTCCATAGGGATCCTCTGGGATACCATGGGGATGTCCTAAAGCAGTTCCCCTAGGGTGAGGGACACTCCTGAGCAGAAAAGAGAACTCATCACCCAAAGCAAGCATCCTGGGAGGCAAAAGTATCAAAGGCATAAAACCTAAGAAAAGTGTGGACAGAAGACCACGTGGCAGCCATGCACAATTGTTCAGCAGAGGCACCACGACTGAATGCCCACATTGGCCCTACAGACCGAGTAGAATGTGCTGTCACCGTGCCTGGGACAGGAAGATCAGCCTGTGTGTACACCTAAGAGATAGTCATGAGTAGCCATCTCACCAGAGTCTGCTTATTAGCTGGCCAGCCTCGTTTTTGAAAACCATATAATACAAAAAGAGAATCTGATTTTCTAACACAGTTTATATGCCCCACATAAATACGGAGAGCACGAACTACATCCAGGGAGGCTTCACCTACAGAAAGGTCTGGAGCCTAAAAAGCTGGAACAACAATTTCTTCGTTTACATGAAAATGGGACACTACCTTAGGAAGGTAACCCTCCCTTGTATGAAGAATAGCTTTATCTTGGTGAAAAATAGAAAATGGGGAACGAAAAGAGAGTGCTGCCAAATAAGAGACTCTGCGAACAGAAGAGATAGCAAGAAGAAAAATGGCTTTTGCTGTCAATCACTTCAAATCTACAGAGTCTAAAGGATCAAATGGGGAAGCTTGTAACCCCTTAAGAACCAAAGACAAATCCCACAGTGCTACCGGTGGAACAAAAGGAAGCTGAACTCGCAGAACTCCTTGGAAAAAAATTAGAACATCTGGTAATGAAGCAATCTTCTTCTGGAACCAACTGACAGTGCAGAAACCTGCACTCTCAATGTGGCCAGGAGGAGGCCATTGTCTAACCCTGCCTGCAGAAAAGCCAGTATCCTGGAAATCCTGAAAACCTTAGGATAATTTTCCTTATGAGAACACCATTGACCAAAAAAATATCTGTAATAGAAGTGGGCAGAAGCAGGCTTCCATGCTCTAAGCATCGTTTGAAGTACAGAACTGGATAATCCCTCTACTTTTAAGATGGAAGATTCAAGAGCCGCGCCATCAAAGCCAAATGGGGCAAGTCTGGATGTTGGCAGATCCTGCCATAGAGGGAGAGGATACGGACTGTCTATCGACAGATTCTGTATGTCGGTGAACCAATGATGTCTGGGCCAAGCTGGATCCACTAGTATTATTGTTCTGCCTTCCTGCTTGAATTTTCGGAGAGCTCTTGGAAGCAGGGAAATTGGAGGAAAGAGATGTGCCAACTTGAAGTCCCATCTTACTGCCAGTGCGTCCTGATAGGTGATAGGTCTCTGGTCCTGGCCCCATACCTGGGGACCTTGTGATTGTGGCATGACACCATGAGATCTATCTCTGGTAGATCCCATTTGTTTACCAGTAGCTGAAACACTCCCGGATGGAGAAACCACTCTCTGGTGTGTATGTCCTGGCGACTTAGGAAGTCTGCTTCCCAATCGAGTACTCCCAGAATGAATATTGCCGAGATGGCAGGAATATGACATTCTGCCCAAATCAGAACCGTTGTCACCTCATTCATGGCCGCATAACTTCTTGTGCCTCCCTGATGATTGAGTTAGGCCACTGTAATCACGTTGTCGGACTAGATCTGGACAGGCCTGCCCTGGAGCAGGTCCTGTGCCCTGAGAAGTGCTTTGTATACTGCTCGCAGTTCCAGAATGTTTATTGGCAGATGACTTTCTTGACTTGTCAATCTCCCCTGTGTCACGACCAGGGTTTCTCGGCATGCCGGCTGGCAGGTATTACCTGTGAGGACGCTATGACGAGGGGCGTCTGGCGGCGGCGCTGGTATCTGGAGGGGTGCATTGGCTGCGCGTAGTCCTGTGCGGGCATACTGTCACTCTGGTCTGGTTAGGCCTCGTGGTGCTTCCGTTATGCTCTGGCATGGGCTCCACCATCTTGCCTCCGACCTAGTAGCCCTATCCTGGTGTGTCACATGCTCTCTCTGGCCTATCACAGTGCAGCACTGGGTATTTAAGAGAGTGCCGAGCTTCCTCTCATTGCCAGTGCAACGTGTTTCTCAGTGAGACCTGAGAGAGAGTTCCTGTGCTCATTCACTTGTCTGTTGGGATCATTACCTAGCCTGCTTCACTCTGCCTGTTCCAGCCCCGCTGGCTCCTGCCTGCTCCTTTGCCTCTCCCTTGCCTGAGTACCTGTGTCAGCTGTTACCCTGCACCTTGCCTCCACTTGAAGTTTCCCTGGACATTATTTCTCAGCCTGCAATTCACTTCAGCCTGCAACTCACTTCAGTCTGCCATTCACTTCAGTCTGCCATTTACTTGAGCCTCACAAACCCTGGAATACTGGACTACCTTTTGTTATCACTACCTGGACTTTTTCCCATTGCTTCACTAGTTTCCCAAGTGCACTTTAGTGCTATAACCGGACTTATTGTTTTGCCACATTCATTTCTGTTAAGCCACTCATTAAAATCTCCACGTTTATTTTTAAATCTGCTTCAGTGTCTGCTCCTTTTACCACCCCGGGCCCACAACAAAGCCATAACCTCACAGTTTGCACTGGCCACATGGACCCGGCCACGGGACAGGAGTCTGGAGCGGATTTATTCCGATGTATTGCAAACCGCTATGCAACATCAAATGGCTCAGTTTCTACAAGAAATGTCCAAACGACAGGATAATCTGCAAACCTCCTTGTCTACCTCTAATGTAACTATAGTTACCTCTACTAGTCCCCCTGATAATATCAGTTACAGGGCATCCCCTCCACTACACCTTCCTATGCCAAGTAAATTTGACGGCAACCCCAAGCTCTGCCGTGGATTCCTGAATCAGTGCGATATACATTTCACCCTACAGCCTGACAACTTTCCCACTGCTAGAACCAAAGTGGCCTACCTGGTGTCTCTATTGTCTGGTCCCGCCTTGGATTGGGCTTCCCCACTCTGGGAGCGTTCAGATTCTCTACTGGACAACTATACAGACTTCGTAACATCATTCAGGAGGATTTTTGATGAACCTGGGCAAACTGTATCAGCCTCATCTAGCATTATGTCACTGAAACAAGGAACCCGTCCGGTCAGCCAATATGTAGTACAGTTCCGGATTTTGGCATCAGAGCTCAAGTGGAATGAGGAAGCCCTCACCTCAGCTTTCTGGCATGGGCTTTCCGACGTCTGAAGGATAACTTGGTCACCCGCGACCTTCCTACTAATCTCAATGATCTGATTTCTCTCTGTAACAAGGTCGATCTCCGCTTTAGAGGACGTCAGGCCGAGAAACAATGAACTGACCGTACTAAGGGCCTGATTCAGAGCCGTACGTAAGCAGCCGCTCGTTCGCTCCGAGCGATGTTTGCCCAACTGCGCATGCGTACGGATCGTTATACGCATGCGCGAACCAGTCAGTGCAGTCGAAATTCATGTGCTCGCAAAATAGCGAATGCCTGATAATTTGAGTGACAGAAAGAGGCGTATGTGGGTGGTAACGGGGGAAGGTGCTTGAAAACGGGGAGTGGAGATCCGAACGCAGGCGTGCTTAAAGGTCAAAACGGGCATTTTAAGGGTGTGCATAATTAAAACAGCAGCGTCATTGACCACGTCACTGGGTTATTTTATAGTCAGAACTGCTCGCAAAATTGTGGTAGGAAAAACCAACCCCAAGAATAGCGAGTAGTTCATACCCTGGTCGATGTACTCGATTAATCTAATAAATAGCGGACATGACGTTGGATGCGAGCGGGCAGGGGGAGTATTTTTTCAAAAAACGACCGCAAGTTTGGTTCGCTTATTCAGACCTAGAGGCGTGAACAGACCGCAAAGAGCGAACGGTTGATTTGAATAGCCACCCCTATTTTCTGGATGAGCGAGCGCTAATTGCGTCCGGCTCTGAATCAGGCCCTAAGTCCGTCACTCTTCCTTTACCCGTCCATCTCCTCCTCCTACAGATGAAGAGCCAATGCAGGTGAATCATACTCACCTCTCCAGAGAAGAACGCCAGAGAAGAATATCAAAAAACCTCTGCCTATACTGTGGAGAATCGGGTCACCTGGTGGCCTCCTGTACCCGCCAGCCGGGAAACGCCCATTCTTAACTGGCCCTGGGGACATCAAGTTAGGAGTAATCTGTCCATCCCCAACTTCCAAAGACTTTATCCATAAATGTCAAGCCTAAACCTGCCTTTGTCACTGCTTTACTAGATTCTGGAGCAGCAGGAAACTTTATGACCTCTAGTCTTGTTGATAAATTATGAATTTCCTGTTCTACCCTGGATATTTCAGTCTCTCTGACTGCTGTAGACTGACGTCCTCTGGCTAACGGAGTTGTCCCCAAGGAGACTCTACCAGTGCTAGTCTGCATTGGAGCACTCCATTTTGAGTATCTAAAATTTCTCGTGATTCCTGAGGCTTCCCAAGAAGCTGTTCTAGGGTTACCCTGGTTGCGTCTGCACAATCCCAGGATAGACAGGTGCTCTAGGCAAATTCTTTCATGGGGAGTTGAGTGTCAGAGATCCTCTCTTCCCAAGATACGACCTATGAGGAAAACAGTTTTGTAAGTACCTACAGCTATTCCCAAAGAGTATCAACTGTTTGCTGACGTTTTTTCTGAACAACAAGCTAATAACTTACCTCCTCACAGGGAATGGGATTGCCCCATCGAATTGCTGCCTGATAAGATGCCTTCTCGAGGTCGCACCTATCCTCTATCCTTGCCAGAGACCAAAGCAATGTCCGAGTACATCCGGGAGAATTTAGAGAAAGGGTTCATTCGTCCCTCTACGTCTCCTGCTGGTGCTGGATTCTTTTTCGTCGGGAAGAAGGATGGTGGGTTAAGACCATGTATAGATTATCGAGGTCTTAATGACATAACAGTCAAGAATCGATACCCTCTTCCATTGATTACAGAGCTATTTGACAGAATCAAGGGATCCATCGTTTTTTCTAAATTACACCTACGAGGGGCCTATAACCTTATTCGTATCCGTGCGGGAGATGAGTGGAAAACCGCTTTTAATACCAGAGATGGACACTTTGAATATCTCGTGATGGCCTTCGGCTTATGCAATGCTCCTGCTGTCTTTCAAGGCTTCGTCAGTGAGATTTTCCGGGATTTGTTGTATGTCTCCATACTCGTTTATCTGGATGATATACTGATTTTGTTCCTCCTCTCTAGAGGAGCACCATAAACATGTGAAGGAAGTGCTGTCTCGTTTAAGAGTAAACCATCTCTATTGTAAACTAGAGAAATGTGTCTTCAGTGTACTCAGTGTGCCATTCCTTGGTTATGTCATCTCCGGTTCCAGTCTGGAAATGGACCCCCAAAAAGTTCAGGCAATTCTAGATTGGTCCCGACCCCAGACATTGAAAGCCATCCAGAGACTGCTCGGATTCAAAAATTACAATAGACGCTTTATTAAAAGATTTTCGTCCCTGTTGGCTCCCATCACAACGTTGACTCGTAAAGGCGCTAATCCTACTCTATGAACTCCTGCAGCTGAGACAGCCTTCCAGCTTTTGAAACAAGCTTTTATCACTGCTCCAGTGTTAAGACAACCAGACATGTATAGACCTTTTCTGTTGTAGGTAGATGCATCTTCGGAGGTAGTGGGAGCAATTCTATCTCAATGGTATGAGGATAACCGAGTTCACCCTTGTGGCTTCTTCTCCAAAGAAGTTTTCTCCTGCTGAAAAAATTACGCTATTGGTGAACAAGAACTTTTGGCAGTTAAGCTGTTGGAAGGAGGTAAATTACCTTTCATTGTCTTCACCGACCATAGAAACCTCCTCTTCCTCAAAAATATCCAGTGTGTAAGTCCTCGTCTGGCCTGATGGGCAATATTCTTTGCTCGATTCCATTTTACTCTGACCTTTCGCTCTGGAGCCCTCAATCAGAAAGCAGATGCTATGTCTAGACCATTTCCCTGTGACAGCAATACTGAAACCTCACGCAGTACCACCGTGCTGGAATCAAGGGTGTTTGCTACCACACAGCTACAGCCTACTACTGGGAAAACCTTTGTGGCCCCGGAGTTAAGGAAGCAGTTCCTCACATGGGCTCACACTGGTACTCGGAAGACCCTGGAATTTTTGAAAAGGTCCTACTGGTGGCCCTCGATGAAGACTGATGTATTGGAGTTTGTCTCTTCATTTACACCATGTGCCCAGCACAAATCCTCCCATCAAGCCCCAGCGGGTGAGTTGTTGCCTCTACCCATTCCATCACGTCCATGGACGCACCTCTCCATGGTCTTTGTAACGGACTTACCAAGTTCAGAGGGCTACACCACCATCTGGGCCGTGGTAGATCGATTTTCGAAGATGGTCCATTACGTCCCTCTAAGGATAGTACCCACAGCTTCTGATTTGGCTCATTTGTTTGTACAGCACATATTCTGCCTGCACAGACTCCCTGCGGAAATAGTCTCAGATCGTGACGTTCAATTTGTGGCAAAGTTTTGGAGAGCCTTATGTTCCATTCTGCAAGTAAAACTCAATTTTTCCACAGGCTACCACCCACAGAGTAATGGATCCACAGAAAGAGTCAACCAGTACCTTGAGACTTTTCTAAGTATATTCATGTCATCATCCCAAGACAATTGGTCCGAGTTACTGCCCAGGGCCGAATTCGCACACAATTCCTCATATCATTCTCTACAAATCCAACTCCATTCCAGGTGGTTTACGGTCTTCACCCTCGAGTACCTGAATTCCGGAGCCTGCCAGCTTTTGATGTTCCAGCCATAGAGGATACTGTACAGAGATTTGCTTGCATATGGGCTCGAGTGCACACTGATTTGGAGAAGACATCCTCTCGCTACAAACTACAAGCAGACAGGAGGCGAAAGAAGGTACCTTTCATGAAAGTTGGAGACCAGGTTTGGTTGTCCACCTGGAACCTATGCCTCAGAGTCCCTTCCATGAAGTTTGCCCCACGTTACATCGGACCCTTCTTCATCACAGAAATCATCAATCCTGTGGCTTATCGCCTTCAGCTTCCCTCTTACTTAAGAATTCCAAACTCCTTCAACAGTTTCTTACTTAAACCATTGATCCTAAACAAGTTCCTCAAAGTTCTCCCTGTTCCCCCTCGTATCCACACTGCTAGAGGTGTGGAGTTCGAGGTCTCTCAGGTTCTGGATTCTCGTGTCCGCAGGGGTCGATTACAGTACCTTCTGGATTGGAAGGGTATGGCCCGGAAGAACGCTGTTGGACTGATGCCCAGGATATCCATGCTCCCGCACTCGTCAGGAAATTCCATGCTGTCCATCCTGAATAGCCTGGTGAGTGTCCTGAGGCCACCCATAACGGGGGGTACTGTCACGATCAGGGTTTCTCGGCATGCCGGCCGGCAGGTATTATCTGTGAGGACGCTATGGCGAGGGGCATCTGGCGGTGGCGCTGGTATCTGGCGGGGTGCATTGGCTGCATGTAGTCCTGTACGGGCATACTGTAACTTTGGTCTGGTTAGGCCTCGTGGTGCTTCCGTTCTGCTCTGGCATGGGCGCCGCCATCTTACCTCCAGTCATGTGACCTGGTGTGTCACATGCTCTCTCTGGCCTGTCACAGTGCAGCACTGGGTAGTTAAGGGAGTGCCGAGCTTCCTCCCATTGCCAGTGCAACATGTTTCTCAGCGAGAGCTGAGAGGGAGACTTCCTGTGCTCATTCAGCTGTCTGTTGGGATCATTACCTAGCCTGCTTCACCCTGCCTGTTCCAGCCCCGCTGGCTCCTGCCTGCTCCTTTGCCTCTCCCTTGCCTGAGTACCTGTGTCAGCTGTTACCCTGCACCTTGCCTCCACTTGCAGTGTCCCTGGACATTTTTTCTCAGCCTGCCATTCACTTCAGCCTGCAATTCACTTCAGCCTGCAATTCTTTTCATCCTCACAAACCCTGGAATACTGTACTACCTCCGTTATCACTACCTGGACTTTTTCCCATTGCTTCACTACAGTTTCCCAAGTGCACTTTAGTGCTATAGCTGGACTTTTTGTTTTGCCACATTCATGTCTGTTAAGCCACTCATTAAAAACTCCACATTTATTTTTAAATCTGCTTCAGTGTCTGCTTCTTTTACCACCCCGGGCTCACAACAAAACCAGACCCTTACACCCTGAAAGGTGTGATGACCTGTCACTGCCCCCCATCCGCAAAGCCTGGCGTCCGTGGTGAGAAGTACCCAATTTGGAATCCAGAACGGGCGCCCTTTGTTTAGATGTTCTGTTTTTTTAGCCACCACGGGAGGGAGTGACGAACCCTGGAATGAGAAAAATCATCTGGGACCGTATTAAATGATGCTGTCCATTCCACCTGGAGAGAATCAACCTTTGCAGAGGCCTGGAATGGAACTGAGCATACCCCACTATGTCAAAGGTCGATACCATTGATCCCAGCACCTGCATTGCTGACCGAATGGATACTCTTTGCTTGCATAGCAGCATGAGTATCCACTTTGATAATGCCCCAATCTTGTCCTCTGGCAGAAACACCCTTTTTGCCTGAGAACCTAGAAATGCTCCCAGATGTACCATCTGTGTTGGAGAAAGTGATGATTTCTTCCAATTGATGATCCAGCCGTGCCTTTGTAGGCAGGCTATGGCTAGTTTAAAATGGTGTTGCAAACCACCGGAGTCTGTGCTAATATCAGAAGGTCATCCAGATATGGCAGTATTCTGACTCACTGACGCTTGAGATAAGCTTTCATGACTGACATTAATTTGGTAAATATCCGGGGAGCCGTAGAAAAGCCAAAGGGTAGAGCCTGAAATTGGTAATGTTGCTGAAGAACAGCAAACTGTAAAAATTGCTGGTGGGATGGATAAGTTATAATATGCAGATATGCATCCTGAATATCCAGGGATGCCATGTAATCTCCCGGCTACATCGTCAAAATAATTGACTGGAGAGTTTCCATGTGGAATTTGGGAACATGGATAAACCTGTTGAGGGTTTCAGATTCAGTATAGTTTGATATGCCCCATTCGGCTTCTGGACCAGAAATAGGTTTGAGTGATAACCCCTTTCTTGTTGGGACACAGGAACTAGGACTATTACCCCTGCCTGTAGCAAGGAGTGAATGGCTTCCTCAAAATCCAAAGCCTTGTCCACATCTGATGGAGGCTTTGTAGCAAAAAACTTCTGATAGGGATATCTCCTGCAAGTGAGAGACCACTTCTCGGACACAGGCATCTGTAGTTGTTTGATGCCAATAATCCACAAACTAAAGAAGACAGCCCCCCACCCTAGGATTCCCAAGGAGGCGGCCTGCTCTATCAGGTCGAGGTCTAGAAGCTGAACGTCTTGCCTGGCCAGACCTCTTAGTTTGTCGCTTTGACTTACAAAAAGTAGTTGGCCTTGAGGAAGTTGGTCCTTTAGCTCTTCCCTGAGGACGGAAGGAATGGAAAGAAACCTGCCTAGCTCTACCATTTGACTTAGATGGCCGACCTGACTTTGAAGCCGCCATAGTAATTATGTTATCCAACTCTGTTCCAAAGAGTACCTTTCCATGAAAAGGTAAGACTTCCAGCGCCCTCTTTGATCCTGTATCAGCTTTCCAAGATCTTAACCAAAGGGCCCTGCATGCTACTATGGATGCTGCTGATGCCTTAGAACCTAAAATTCCAGCATCCACTGCAGCTCCTCTCAGATATTAAGCCGCTTCCTTATGTGGGAGAAATTCATAATCTGTTCTCTGGTAGCATTTGGTAGAGAGAGTTTTCCAATGCATCAATCATTTTTTCAACAGCTTTGGCTACCCAGGCTCCAGCTATAGCTGGATGGGTAACAGCTCCAGATGATGAAAATATTGCCTTAAGAAAGGCTTCAATTGTTATCTGTGGAATCCCTCAGAGAAGACGCTGATGGAATAGGCAATGTAGCATTTCTGATTAAATGTGTTACATGAGCATCCACAGTAGGAGGTACCTCCCACTTAGCACATACAGAAGGTGGGAACGGATACAATGATTTTATCTTCTTATCTACATAAAACAGCATATCAGGGTTACCCCATTCCTCCTCAATAAGCTCAGTAAGCTGTTCAGACACAGGAAACTCTGTTTTGACGACCTTTCGGTGGTGATTAAACACTGGAGTCTTCTTACTATGAGCTGGTTCATCATCCTGAATATCTAGGACTGATTTAACCATCCTCACCAAATAAGTAACATCCACGGGGGGGCGTGGCCTGGCACAGCATGGAGTAGCAGCACGTCGCTGTAACTCCCGACAAGATCCAAACAAATATCCTGTTCCCCTGGTGGTCTAGTGCTGGCTCTTTACCTGGGGGTGTATGAACTTCCGCTGAAGCCTCCGGTGTCTGGTGCGGGCGCGATCGGTGCTCCGGGAGGCTCCTTTGTGTCTCGAACTGCTGGGGCCTGTGACGTGGTGAGGTCTGTGCCTCCGCTCTCCTGGCTGAATCCCTCTGATCGGCGGGACCCGCTGGCGCGCTGCTGCGCTACTCCTCTCCCTCTCAGTTGCCGCGCGCTGTCTGGAGTCTCTGCGCTCCTTAATCCTGACAGTGGGTGTTTCTCCGCTGCTGGTGCCTCTCCGCTGGTCCTTGGATTGGTAAGCTCGTCTGTGGGCGCCATTTCAGACGGCTCCTGGGTCACCTGACGCTGTGTTCCTCCATTACAACTCCCCTGTTTTGCTGGGCTGCTCTGACCATTGTTACTTTGGGCACATATAGTGATTCTTTCACTTAGGGTGGAATTATCAGTTGTTATTAGCACTGCCTGACTGCCCACATATTAAGTTACATCATGGGGAAAACTAGCAATGCTGCTGGAGCGGCTGCTAAACTAGAAAAGTTCGCTAGAAATTCTCAGGTGCATCAACCGTCTGGTCAGGGTGCTCTTCATCCCCCGTCGCCTTTGTCTGTTGAGGGTGATACGGACTCTAATAATACATCACACTCTACTCAGCAGATCCTACAGGCAATATCCACATCCGAACAACGAGTTACCGATAAAATTGGTCAGGTGCAGATTGATGTGTCTTTATTACGTCAGGACATGCAAAAAATAAGAGAGAGAGTCGGCGAAGCTGAGCACCGTATTTCCGACCTAGAGGACATCACCATGCCCCTAAAACATAAAGTGGAGGATTTGTCTTCGCAAGTAGTATCTATCCAGGCCAAACTTTCGGATGTGGAGGGGCGCCTCAGGCGCAATAATATCCGTATTGTTGGGCTCCCTGAGCGGGCTGAGGGCTCGACGCCTGAGAAATTCCTCGAGGACTGGCTAATTGATCTATTTTCTCATGAGGCGTTTAGTCCACAGTTTGCTGTAGAACGTGCCCATAGACTTCCTTTCAGGCCTCCTCCACCGGGTGCTCTTGCCAGAACCTTCATTGCCCGCTTACTACACTTTAAAGACCAGGACACTGCTCTTCGATTGGCCCGCACCAGGGGCCCACTTCAATTTGAAAATCAATCTATCTCATTCTTTCCTGATTTCGCACTGGAGGTGCAGAAGAGTCGTTCACAGTCCCTACAAGTCAAACGCAAACTCTGTGACTGTAATATTCAGTACTCTATGCTATTCCCTGCTAGATTGCGGGTAGTACATGATAATAACACCCATTTTTTTGCTAATCCTAAGGAGGCGGAATCCTGGCTGGAACGTCAGCCCCGTGCTCCTCGCTGAAAGGAATTAATGCTTGCAAATATTATTGTCCATATTTTGTAATGGTTTGACTGGCTTTCGTAGCCTAATGGGTGAATGCACGGTTTATCTTGTTTTTTTTTTTTTGTTTCCGGTGTGACTCTGGGGGGAAAAAAATTTATATATAGATGTCTGTTTCCACCAGGGGACCAATTACGTTTATTTTTTCTTAGGGAGTTCCTTGCTGAATATAGCAGTAGGATATATTTCCTATTCCCTAATAACTCAAGCTCTAAATTGAAGTATACTGGTTAGTTAGTTAATTAGTGTTAGGTGGGGGGGGGGGGAGTTTAGGGCATGGGAACTAGGTATGCCTTAGGTTTTCGAGGTTATACAGGGAGGGTTAGGGAAGGGGTGGATATTTGTTTATTTCTTTTTTTTTTTTTTTTTTTTTTTTTTTGTTGTCATCAGGTTGTAATGTCTCTGCTTTTTTGAATGTGATATGTTGTTCGCTGCTGCCCTGCCGGCTAGATGCACACGGGCTCGTTTTTTTATGTTTCATCGCTCTCTCAGTATTGTTCCCCATTAGTGATCCCTGCTGCGCCATCCTGTATCTGTCGAGATATATAACTCATGGCTACGTCTGTAGGTGATTTACGTATATTGGGTTGGAATGTCCGAGGCCTGAACGATAAAGTCAAGCGCTCTCTTGCTCTGACGCAAATTAAGAAATACCAGGCTGAAATTGTATGCCTCTCTGAGACTCACTTATATGGTAGTAAGGTATTGGCCCTTAAAAAGCCTTGGATAGGTCACATGTACCACTCTACTTTCTTAAATAATGCAAGAGGAGTCTTGGTCCTTATTAGTAACTCACTACATTTTAATTTGGAATCCAGCCTGATTGATACCCAAGGTAGATATTTCTTTATGCGTGCTGTTGTTAATTGTGTTCATCTTCATATACTAGCGATTTACATCCCTCCTCCGTATAGCAATGATGTTATGCGACAGGCTGCTATGTTTGTTGCTCAATCTTCTGATACCCCTGTGATCTGTGTGGGGGACTTTAATAACGTTGTAGATCGTCGGTTGGACAGGTGGAGGGAGAGTACTGATTTGATGCTGCCCTCTCCCTCTCCCACTCCATTCGCCAATCTTATAGCTGAATTGGGTTGGATCGATGCTTGGCGTAGTAGAAATCCGAATGCCACTCAATATTCATGTCATTCTACCTCCTATCAGACACTGTCCCGAATTGATTTAGCTTTGTTGTCCTCTAATATTCTGCCCATGGTAAGCGATATAAAATATTTGTCTAGGGGTATCTCAGATCATTCTCCTATTTTACTTGCTATAAACATGTCTCAAGATAGAGGGGTACGGTTTTGGAAATTTCATCCATTCTGGCTATCTATGGTGGGAGCTGGCTCTGAACTGGTTGCGGCATGGGAGGAGTTCCAGATAGATAATTTCCAATGTCCAAATCCAGGTATTTGGCACGATGCTTTCAAAGCTTACATGCGAGGCTCGTTTATTAGACGGGTATCTGAGATTAAAAAGTATAGTAGGGGGGAGGGGTCTCGTCTTGAGCTCTTGTGCTCACAGCTGGAGGGTCAATATGTCCTCTCTCGATTACCATGTGATCGTGAATTGTGGTTGAGTACACAGAGGGAGTGGACAGAATACTTATTTGACAGGTCTAGACGTAGACTACTCTTCTCTAGACACAATCAGTATTTTCAGTCGGAGATTGGGGGTAGATATTTAGCCTCTTTAGCTAAGGCAGACTCCCATATTGGCACTGTACAGTGTATTAGAGATTCTGGAGACCAGTTACGCTACTCTGGTGTCGATATTTCTAAGGTATTTCATGACTACTATTCTTCCCTATATGCCTCCAGAGTTTCCTATTCCCCAGATCAACTTCGGGAATATTTAGATTGTGTTACTCTACCGAAACTATCTCAAGAGGCTATCATATGTTTAGATGCACCATTCACTTTGGAGGAGATAGAGTTGGCTGTGTCTTCCCTTCCTGCTTCTAAGGCTCCGGGCAGTGATGGGATTCCTGTAGAAGTGTATAGGAAATTTAAAGATTTTTTTAATCCCTATTTATTAAATTTATTCAACTCATTATTTGACTATGGAGCTATCCCCCCCGTCTATGTGTGAGGCTATTATTGTAGTACTAGCTAAGCCGGAGAAGGACCTTACTCTCTCTGAATCCTATCGTCCTATCTCATTATTATCTACAGATGTTAAAATATTAGCTAAATTGTTAGCCACTCGCCTAAATTTAGTTATCACTTCAGTTATACACCCTGATCAAACTGGGTTCATGCCGGGGAAGTCTACGGTTCAAAATCTCAGTAGATTATTCTATCATTTGCAGAGAAAAGATATGCTTGGGGAGGGGGCTGTGGTGGTGTCTTTGGATGCCCCCAAGGCCTTCGACTCAATAGAATGGGGTTATCTGTGGGCAGTACTTCATAAGTTTGCCTTTGGTCCCCGTTTTATAAAATGGATTCAGCTTCTGTATTCTTCTCCGGCAGCTAGGGTGTCTGTGAACGGCCATATGTCAGATGCATTTCCCCTGATGAGGGGGACTCGTCAGGGATGCCCTCTATCACCTGCTCTTTTCGCTATGGCCATTGAGCCATTAGCCTGTATGCTTAGGGCGGATCCTGATGTCCGAGGAATTAGGTCAGGTGTGGCAGAGGATATAGTGGCCCTATATGCAGATGATATGCTCCTCTTTCTGGAGGACTATGCACACTCATTGGAATCAGTTTCACGTATTATTAGTGTGTTTGGCGACTTTTCGGGGTTACATATTAATTGGGATAAGTCCAATATTTTTCCCATATCGGGATGTATCCCTGTACAGAAACATTTGCCTTGCCCCCTGCAGTGGACCCTAAGGTTTAAATATTTGGGTGTATGGATTACTCCATTGGCATCAGATTATATCTCACAAAATATAGACCCCATAACCACTAATTTTAAAGCAAAAATCCACGTTTGGAAAAAATTACCTCTGTCAGTATTGGGGCGTATAAACTTGTTTAAAATGTCTATCCAGCCCAAGTATCTATACATCTTACAGCATTCTCCAGTTTATTTACCTAAAAGGGTGTTCAGTAGTATTATTATATCTTTCATCTGGGGTTGTCGTACTGCTCGTGTTTCTATTAAAACCCTTTGTAAAAATGAAACCTCTGGGGGCTTAGGTCTTCCTAATCTCCGGTTTTACTACATTGCTGCCCAGTTAGTACATTTATCTGAGTGGATATCTGATACCTCCAGTTTGAAATTACAGGGTTTCTTGACTGAACGGGTGGGATTCTCTTTTACACCTTACCTCTTTTGCCCACCTCTAGATTGCCCCCTCTATTGCGACAAGCTATGCTGATTTGGCGATATACCCATACTCTGTTTGAATGGCCTGGGACAGACGCGGACTCCCCCCTCTGGTTTAACAGTTCTTATGCTGAATTGTTCAAATTGTCTAATGACAATTTGTGGCTTTTAAGGGGTATTAAATCTATAGGTCAGTTATATGAGAATGGTCATCTTAAATCATTTTCACTATTACAAACTGAATTTGCTGTCCCCAATGTAGCCTTATTTAGGTATTTACAGTTACGACATGCTGTGCAGGCGCAGTTTACTGGAGCTGCTCCTATACTATCTCCATCTCCTGTTAAAACTCTACTTTCTGCCTTGGGGTCTAGGGGTAGGGTATCCTGTATTTACGCGACTCTTAATAATAAATTAAACCCAGAGTTGCTTGCTCCCCTTAGGCTGAAGTGGGAAGTTGACTTTGGCCCCATTTCCGACGAGCACTGGCTACAGATCTTGGGTTCAATTAGTTATACTACTCCATGTATTAGGTATCAACAGGTGCATTATTACGTAGTGCACAGAGTATACCGTACACCTGTATCCCTGCATCGAGCTGGATTTAGAATGGACTCACTTTGTCCTAGATGTCAGGAAGAGAGTGCTGGTTTCTGGCACTTATTATGGAGCTGTCCATTAGTAAATGAATTTTGGAGACAGGTATGTGGAGATATTTTGGTTACGGAACCTTCTCTGCCAGACTTTAGTCCTGTGACTTGTTTGTTCGGGCTGGATTTGGAAGAAACGCACTCCCCAGTACTCTATCGATATGTTATGTGTCTCTCCACAATGGCTAAAGTGATTGTGGCCCGCACATGGTTTACAACTGACTTCCCCGTTCTACATAAGTGGAGAGCGTTGGTGAATGTTGTAATCAGACATGAAAGACATATGTTTAGGTCCCGCAATGCTATGAATACATATTACAAAAAATGGGACAGATGGTGTCACTCAGAATTGGGCAGAGTGAATGAGGCAGAAACTGACGTATAAATATACTGATTGGAGTTGAGTTGTATCTGGCTTACCTTGGGTTGTAGTGAATTTATAAATGTATTCCCAATATTCTACTACTCAAAGTGTTATACTGATGTTATGTAATAACCTATTTTTTTTATTGTTTTCTGGCAATTTGTACATTGCATGTTACGATGTAACAGTTGTATTCGTAATCATTTATAACCTTTTGTCGACGCAAAATAATCACATATGTCATGTTTGCTTATATAATGTTTATTTCAATAATTTTCTTCTGTTTATTGTAACAATGTAATCTATTACAATCTGCTCACGACTGTGTTCCAATATAATGATGATGCTATTTTGTTTTTGTTATTGTTTGAATGTTATGTTTATGGAAAACTTTCAATAAAAAACACCTGATTTAAAAAAATAAGTAACATCCACAGTAGATGGATGATCCTCCTCCCCAGAAGTAGATTCTAGAGAGGAATCCTGTGCATCATCAGATTCCACTGATGATATGTCTGAATCCATATGTTGGGCAGACTGAGATAAAGACAACTTGCGTTTAGGTGCTTTAGTCACTACTGGTCTGTTATCAACATTAGATATTGGCATCCTCTGACTAGAATGGCCATCAACATCCTTTATTGAAGAATGCATATGAGGTGTAAACATATGTGGACACCCCATCCAAGGAGTCATCATCGGATTAGCCAAACAATCCACCACCTGCATCATAAACTGGGACAAAGAGGCAACCCAAGATGGTTCTTGTCCAACAACATGTAAACCAGACTGGTGAGGTGGCATAGCATGCTGTATACACCCCATCCAAGGAGGCATAGTGGGAGCAGCCATACGATTCACAAACTGCTTCATTACCTGGGACCAAGAGGATACCCAAGAAGGCTCTTGTCCAGGGACAGGTAAACTGGGTGAGGTGGTTCTTTATAACAGTCAACACACAAACCATCCTTTATGTCGTGTGAGGACAAACAAGCCTTACATGATTTACATGAAACCAACACAGGTGGCTCCAACTCCTATTTCCCTTTATCTTTTGACATATTCAAAGTAAAGGCAATATCGCAAAGTTACGTGACAGCCTTCACAAAATCTCAATGAATGTGAAGTACTTCAGAAAAGAAATAACAGTGACAGTTATAATTGACAGATATAAAAACAGTATCAGTCAGCAGCTAGCAAACAGTCACATACAATGCACATGTAATATAATTACAATTGGCTCTAAATCAACTACAGCAACGCAGGAATGGTAGGACATAGAGCACTGTATACCTTAACTAAGGGAGAGGTATACAGGGAGACTAACCTCCTTAGACCAACAGCTACCAGGCGCACTGAGCGTGAACCGTGAGTGTCTCATACACGTGGAGGGTAGGCGAAGCAACCCAGATGCAAAAAAAAAACCCTTCGTAGGGACTGCATCTGGGTCAGAGCTGCTGGGCGGGCGCTTACCTCCCATAAGCTTCATTAACCAGCTGGTTACTCTGGCCTCATGGCAGCAGATTGCGTCTGCTGCTGATCCCCGGCATCAGACGATAGAGCCCCGGCTGGTGTAGTAAGGATGTGGACAATCCCTGGTCCTCACAGCAGTGGCTTCTGGTGCGTCAGGCACCAGAAGCAAGGACTGCCGTGCGCGATAATCGCCTTACCTGACATCTCCGAGCATCTGGTGCAGTCCAGTTCACAGCATTGCTGCTAGCTAAGCTCAGCTGCGACTCGCCGAAATCACCAGCACAATTGCTGATGTTGCGACCCGGCGGAGGTATATGGAGTCGCAGTACGTGGGTTTTGATACAGATGCTTGGTACTGCCAACTCAAAAAAAATTAAATAAATCATAAATTAAAGCTTAGGACTGCCTGAGCAGTCCCGTTATAAAAATGCATTTGAATCCTGCAGCATGAAACGAACAAACTGAAGTCCTGTGGATAGGGGCGGGGTGTGTATGGAGGAGGACCCAGGGCATTCTGGGAGCCAGAGCTTTGACTTTTTAGTGCCTGGTCTTCCAACCATAATATCCCCATGGTATCTCTGTAGATCCCTACGGACCCTGAAGAAGAAACAGTTATTTTCTCATGTCCGATTCATCTTATAAAAGCGATAATCACATAGCCAGAAATAACCAAGGAATGTTGAATGTCCACACAAGTTTGGAAATGGAATGTTCCATCTGCCGGGCACCCACTGTCATGCCCTGTTCAAACTCTGATAATTCACGTCGCATTGCCATGAGCAGCCTAGCCGGTGTTCAAACTGACTCACAACATGTCATATTACACCTGATGCAGGTCTGGGTATTTCCAAGATGTCACAGTATGGTGGCACCACCTACCATTAGCTTCACATACTACTATCTCATGACTTTTGGCACTTCAGTGTATGTATGTATGTATGTGACCTAGACGGCATGGGTCACGTGTGTACCGGGAATACCTCATGGACAGCATTACCACCCACTTGGAGAGAGGAGTGGCCGACTACGGGTGCATAATGATCATGACCAGCGCCATCTGGCCAGAATTGTCCACAATAACGGACAAGAGACACTGGCTTAAATCACATTCACTGCAGGAGGTTCCAGATGCATATTCAACAGGTCAATGCTGCATTCTTTAGCTTCCATGTGATAATGGAGCAGAAGAACCACCAGAGTACCCCTGTTAACACTACGATGATGGACACATCACCTCACCTGGGCTCATGAAATTGCTAATTGGACCTCGGAGGACTGGTAACATGTGGTGTGGATCGATTAGTCATAGTTCCAGTTGTATTGGGCAGATGGTAGGATTCCGGTGTGGTGCATACCCCATGAGGCCATGGACCCCAACTGTCAACAAGGCACTGTGCAGGCTGGTGGTGGTTCCATAATGGTGTGCGGTGTGTTTACGTGGCAAAGGTTGACCACATCCAAAAAGGCCTCACCTGCCGAGAGGTCTGGTGAATTAGAGGCCGGAACCACAATTTCCTCATTAAGGTGGAAGAGAGAAACCACCTTGGGAAGGAAGCCCAGGCAGGTTCTAAGAACAGCCCTGTCTTGGTGAAATATCAAAAAGGGGGAGTGACATGAAAGCACCCCACGGGTAGATGCTATAGCCAGAAGAAACAAAAAGTCTTCACACTGAGCCATTTGACATCCACTGATTCCAGGGGTTCGAATGGAGGTTCCTGAAGTGCTTGGAGCACCACTGACAAATCCCATGGAGCCACAGGAGGGACAAAGGGAGGTTGTATTCATAGAACACCCTGCATAAAAGGTGTGAATAGCCAGTATAGGAGCAATTCTGCACCGAAACCATATAGACAAAGCAGAGACTTGCACTTTCAGAGATGCTAGGTGGATGGCCTAGATCCAATCCAGCTTGAAGGCAAGAATTCTAGAAACTTTAAAGAACTGAGGGTCATAGTTTCTTGGAGCACACCACTGGAAATATGTATGCCATATTCTGTTTAATCCTGGCTGAGGCTGGTTTCGTGCTTTTAGCATGGTCTGGACCACAGAGCTGGAAAAACCCTTAGCCGTTAGGAGGGATGTCTCAAGAGCCAAGCCGTTAAAGATAGACGGGCTAGGGTCGGATGTAGATATGGACCCTGAGACAACAGGTCTACTCGTAGAGGAACCTGAAGACGAACGTCTACAGAGAGCCTTTGAAGATCGGAGAACCAGTGACGTGTGAACTTTTGAAGCACTCGAGGAAGCAGGGATATTGGAGGGAAGAGATATGCTAAATGGAAGTTCCATTTCACCAACAATGCGTCTATGAAGGCCGCGTCGGGGTCCTTTGTTCTGGCTCGGTAAATTGGAAGTTTGTTGTTTGTCCACTAGAAGCTGAAAGACTTCTGGATGTAGAGACCATTCTCCTGCATGCACGTCGTGACAGCTTAGGAAATCCGCCTCCCAATTGAGAATCCCCGGGATGAACACTGTGGACATGGCTGGGAGATTACATTCGGCCCAGGAATTAATGCGGGACACTTCAGTCATTGTAGACTGACTTCAAGTGCCCCCTCGGTGATTGAGGTAGGCCATAGCCGTGGCGTTGTCGGACTGTACTTGTACTGGCCTGTTTTTCAGAATATTCTGAAAAAGAGTGAAAGCTCTGTAGATGGCTCGAAGTTTCAGGATGCTGATTGGCAACACAGCCTTGACTGGGGACCATTGGCCCTGGAAGGAGTGCTGGCCGGTTACTGCATCCCACAATCGGAGGCTTGCGTCCGTGGTGAAGGGGAGCCCAATCCGGGATCCAAAAAGGACGACCTTGGTTCAAATGGGAAGTCTCTAGCCACCAGGCTAGGGACAGGCGAACCTCTGGGGGGAGGCTCATCGTCTGGGATATCAGCAAATGGGTTAGTCCGTTCTACCTGGGGAGGGTCAGGTGTTGGAGGGGCCTGGAGTGAAACTAGGTGAACTCCACCATGTTGTAGGTGGACACCATTGATCCCAAGGCCTGCTTTGCAAAGTGAATCGACACTCTGCAATTGTGAAGCAGTCTGCGTAGTCTGTGCTGTAGTGCTGAAATCTTGTCCACCATTAGGAAGATTCTCTGAACTCGAGGGTCCAGGAGGGCTCCAAAATGTACCATCCTCTGATGTCAGGGAAGACTTTTTCCAGTTGAGCAGCCAACCATGCATTTGTAGAAAGGCAATGTTTACTTTGAGATGGCTGTGAAGAGTCTCTGGGGATCTTCCCAACAGCAAGAGATCGTCTAAGTTACTGCAAACATATGTGCATATCTTGCTATGTTGCTTCCTTATGTTTGTTTTATTGTATTGCTGATAACTTTCTATTTATCTGTATTACATATGCTGTCCTCCTAACAATAAAATATACCTGCCATGATCTTGGTAAAGACCCGAGGGGCCATTGAGAGGCCTGGAATTGGTAATGTTGCTGCATTGTACCAAACTGGAGATATTGTTGATGAGAAGGCGCTATAGGTACATGTAGCTAAGCGTCCTGAAATGCCTAGGGATACAAAAAAATCTCCAGGCTCCATAGCTAGTATAATCGAACGGAATGTTTCCATATGAAACCTGGGCACCCTGATAAACTTGTTCAGAGACTTGAGGTTGATAGTTCAGAAGCCCAATGGGTCTTAGCCTAAGAAAAGAGTACAATAATAGCCCTTGCCTTGTTTTGAGTAGGGGACCCGAATTATTACTCCTGATTTCAGGACTGAATGGCTTTTTGGAGCAGCAGAGCCTTACTGGAGTCCGATGGCGGTCCTGTGCAAAAGAACTATTGGGGGGGTCGCCTCAGGAAGGAGATCCGGGCGTATCCGTGGGAGACCACTTCTCTTACCCAAGCATCTGACATGGTTTGACGCCAAACTTGGGTGAATTGAAGAAGTCGGCCTCCTACCCAGGGAGAGGCCCGCCCAGTTAGGCTGCAGGCTTGGCCTCAGACTTGGCAGGTGGCCGTCTAGTAGCCCAGGCTTGTTTGGCCCTAGGCTTGGAGGCCTTGGCTGATGTCTGTTGCCGTGGAAAGGACTGATGCTTGAGGTCAAAAGGACCGAAAGGATGACGTCCGCAGCTTTGTATTATATGCAGAGGGCAGGAAAGCCGTCTTGTTAGTCGCTAAAGTAGTCACAATTTTATCCATCTGGACCAAATAGGATGTCTCCTGCATAAGGCAGAGACTCTAGAGCCCATTTTGATTCTGAATATGCTTTCCAGGAATGTAGCCAAAGAATACAAAGGGCCACTATCAAAGTGGCAGATATCCTGGAGGCCAGGAGAGCAGTATCCATAGCTTCTTCACCTAAGTAGGAGGCTGCGTCTCTAATGTGAGATATGTAGGACAGCTGTTCCCTCGAAGCATCAGGGGGAAAAGTTTTTCTAGGGCCTCTGCTCAGCTCTCAATGGCTTTTGCCACCCAAGCCGTACCCCTAGCAGGACGAGTAATCGCTCCTGTAAGAGATTATATAGATTTATGACAAGCTTCTATACATATATCTGTGATCTCATTCAAGAAGGTTGCAGTATGAATGGGCAAGGTGACATTTTAAACCAGACATGTTACATGAGAGTCCGCCATTGGGGGAACTTCCCGTTTAGTACAATCAGTAACTGGAAGCGGGTAATAGGAACTGAACCATTTTGGAATTTGAAAACTATTACCGTGCATATTCCAAGCTTCACTCATGTGATCAGATAGCTGGTCAGAGTGAGAAAACTCTGGTAAAACAACGTTTTGTCCGAAAGGATGACATCCGAGGCTTCGTAGTAGATGCAGAGGGCAGGAAAGCCATCTTGGAAGCTGTCAAAGTAGTCACAATCTTGTCCAATTCTGGGCCAAACAGGAACTCCCCAGAATAAGTCAGAGACTCCAAAGCCTTGAATCTGCTCTCCATGAGAGAAGCCAAATAATACGGCCGGCTACCACGGAAGTAGCAGAGGCCTTGGAAGCTAGGAGGCAAGTATCCAAAGCCGCCTCCCCTAAATAGGAGGCTGCATCTCTAATATGAGATATGTAGGACAGCTGTTCTCTGGAAGCATCAGAGGGAAATGAATTTTCTAGGGCCTCTGCCCAACTCTCAATGGCTTTTGCCATAGCCCTGGCAGGATGAGTAATAGCTCCTGTAAGAGTATATAGAATTCAAGGAGGTTGCAGTGTGGATAGGGAAGGTGGCGTTCTTAACTAGGCATGTCACCTGGGAATCCATGGCAGGGGAAACTTCCATTTAGTGCAATCAGTAGCTGGAAGAGGGTAAAAGGAAATCAAGCGTTTAGGCAGCTGAAACTTTTTACTAGGTATATTTATGCTTCACACATATGATCAGATAGCTGATCCAAGTTAGTTAACTCTAGCAAAACTACCTTCTGTCGCTTAAATAGTGTCTCTTTTGCCCTAGGAGTGGGTTCTGTCTCTTCTATTTGAAGAATAGATTTTACAGCTCTTACAAGTGCTGGTATATTCAATTTAGAGAGTGGCTCCTCTTCTCCCGAGGGGGGGAGTCAGAGTTAGAGAGGTCTACGTCTTCTGCCTCCCCAGATGATAAATCAGAATCTGATAGCTGGGTGCACTGGGAAGATAACACTGCACGCTTAGTAGGGTCTCTCCTTTTGCAGCATTTGTTGAAAGGCTGTAGATGTAGCTGCTCTACTCTGCACGGAGGTAGAAAGTACATCTACACATGGTGGAGGCAAAGAATTCACAGGTAGTACCTGGTGTGGCCATCCCATAGGAGGAGCTACCACTGGGATCGCTAGGTAGTCCACAATTTTTGCCAACACATGTGAAAAGGAAGCCCAGGGGGGCTCCTGAGGATAGGGTGCCAGGGCTGAGGGGCCAGGTGCCATATAACAAGATGCACATAGACCACCTTGAATGAGATCCTCTGAAGCCAAGCCTGCTAAACATGACTTGCAAAACAACAGTGTGAGAGCAGCAGACTGCTTGTTTTTCTTGCCTTTGCTAGACATAGCTGCAAGGATAATTGTAGGCGGAGGGTGATGGAGAAGCAGCTCAAGGACAGCAAGACCATAGTGGAATGGTGTCCTGAGCCAGGGTAGGGGCACAGGGAGAGCGCCTTCTACCCTATGTTGACATCAACCACGGAGTCCCTGGCCTTAATCTGTGCCCTGCGCCAGTATTGTAATGCCTTGGTGGTTGAGTGGAGTCCGGGATGAACTGGTGTACACATCAGAGCCTCCAGTCTGCCTCCTTAGACCGGAGGCAAGACTGCGTATAGTCCCTGGTTTCCGCCTTACCTGTCCCCTTGAGTCCGGCTGCAGTCTGGGGTCCAGAGAGCCCTGCTAGCTAGGTTCCCCCAGAACCCCGCCAAGAGTACCTAGCCGAGGTTGGGTGATGGAGCAGCAGTGTCGCGGATGGGTGATGGAGCAGCAGGGTAGATGTCCAGAGGACTGTCTAGCACTGCTGCACATAGTATAAATTACAACCAGAAAAATAAAGCTTGGGCTGCTTAATAGCAGCCCCACTGTTCTAACGGTGGTCTAGCTCCTGCCAGACACCAACAAAACTGTGTTGCCCTCAGGCTGTAGGCGGGGTATGGGGGGGAGGACTGGAGCATCCCGACACAGAAAGAAGCTTTGCTGTTAGTAGCTGGTCCCCCAAGTACCACCTACACCCCATTGTCTCCCTCTGGTGCCCTATGGACCCTGAAGAAGAAACGGGACTTTAATAAATGGAAGATGGTACTCACAATAAAGACGACGCATGAAAGGACACCTGTGTTGTAACGCAGGCACTTGCTGGACTTTTTAAATTTAATCTAATGTTGCCAGCGATACCAGTACTGTCTATATTGGATTGCTCCATGAGCAAAGCTCCATAGTAGGAGGATCCTGGAAATGGAGAGCAGTATTGAAATAACATATCCACTTATGTTCTATTGATTTTATTAGTGCTACATGCAATAAGTTGATATTAAAAATACAAAAATAATCTTTGCACACAAACAAATCATGGTCCTTTCCTTGTCAACAGGTTCCTAATAGTTGTCAAAAAAAATTACATTGATAAACCTATGAGAGCACCTTGCTGGGACTGTTATGGTGAGTATGTGAAGCAAAATAAATAATGTGTTAAGGTGATGTTAATAATTGCGATTTGGGACATTTAATTAAGTAACAGTCTCAACCTTTATACATTGCCTACATCTAGGGCTGTTACCCTGCTGATTAGAATGCACAGTTAAAATCCTATTTTCCAATGTAATGTCTTATAATATTGACTACTAATCAGGGTTTAAACTGGAATCCATATGTAATACCGGCAGTTGTTAAGACATCAGCAGCCCGATGGATCGAACTCCCGACTGCAGCAGATAAGTACCCTAACCCTCCCTTAGTGGTGCCTAACACTAAACTCCCAACGCTCTAAACCTAACCTAACCTCCCCAGGGGGAGGGCTGCCTAACCCCAAGTCCTCCCCGGGGGTCCCTAAACCTAACCCTCCCCCCCTGCGGCTAAACGCTAAGACACCCGTCTTACCTTCGTTCGGTATGCTGGGTGTTGGGATTTTGTAGCGGGGCTAATTATAGGCGTCGACGCCCATCTTTAGCCCCATGTCGGGACGGAGGCCACCAGTATCCTGACTGCATTCCGTTTACACCAAATGCTTTAAAAAAAAAAAAAAAAAAAGTATTTTTTTCTTATGCTGCAACTACAGGCACAACGCCGTGACTGGTATTCTTCCACATTCTTGTTGCTTGTGGTCTTTATCTGAGTAAACTGAACCAATGCAGTAACTTACATACACTACAAAGATATAGGGATAATGAGGATGCAGTCGGGATGCCGACGGTCTAAATCCCGACAGTCTAATCCCGGTAAGTGTCTAATGATCGGCGTTGAAAACCCGACGCCTGTCATTAGACCTACGCCGGAAGCCCGACACCAGGCTTACTGATCGAAGGTAAGCCGGCCGTGGACAGCCACGGGGGAGGGTTAGGCACCCCCCTAGCCTAACCCTAACCTCCCAGGGGGGGGGGGGGGGGTACCTAACCCTTAAGCTGGCCACACACTAGACCAATTTACATCCAAAAATCCAACTGGTTGATTGGTTGGAATGAAAATCTGGTTAGGGATGAAAGCAAATGACAATCAGCAATTTGCTCCCAAACGCCGGAAAATGGGCAAAAACTTTTGTTTGAACAAATTGATTAGATCAAACATTTAACAAATTTGTCTGAACGACCATTTTCATCTATTTTCTGGCATTTAGGAGCAAATTGCTGATCATCAGTTACTCCCATGCAGTACCAGATTTTCATTCCAAACAATCAACTAGTTGGATGAAAGTTGGTCTAGTGTGCGGCCAGCTTAAGTCTTTCTCTCTTACAGCAGGAGGTTAGGCACCCCCTGGGGAGACTAAGGGTTAGGCTACGGCATTTGGGGGGAGGTTAGTAAATAGAAAAAAAAAATTACTTACCTGTCAGGATCTTCACTGACTGTCCTCCGCTGTCAATTGTTTCATACCGATCCCGGAGGATGACCAAGATAAGACAGGTGCTAAATCTACCTTGCATCAAGCTAAGACTTTTCCCCCATCAATCCCATAGGGCAGGAAAAAACCCACAGCTAACATTCTCAATCTTAAAGAGTAAACGCCAACACCTCATTGTTTAATCTCCAGGTTTACCTTTGCATTTCAATTCAAAACCTTCAGTCCCATTGAGATGAGTGATAGAAAGAAAGACGCTGTGGTGTCACAAGTATCATCTTTTGAATGGTGGACGAGCAAAAAAAAAAAAAAGCGAAATTGAAAAAGTTAACCCGAATATATTTCCCATTATTAAATAACTTCTGACTGCTCAAGCATCTTCAACTAGTGTAGAAAGAATTTCTTCTTCTTTCGGTTTAGTTCATTCAAAGCTTCGAAACAGACTGGGAACTGAAAAGGCCTCTAAACTAGTGTTTTTATTCAAAATCTTTAATGCCAGTGACATTTCCAGTTCTAATGCTTAATTGAGATCTGCAAAAGATGGCTACTTTGACGAGTTGAAAAATTAGATTACATTTTGTTAAACAAAATGATTCAATTTATTTTCTTTCTACAATTATTATATGCTTTAATTTCAGACTACTCTGAGACATTAAACTGCGGAAATGTCAAAAACTGGAAAAATAGGACGGATGTATGTCCTGTGGATACAAATGGGTAGTGTGGCCGGACGCCAGCCACACAGGGGTAATGGCTGCCGCAACACTGAAGGGGTTAACCCCTGTGCTGCGGCGCCATTTTTAAATGGACAAAGGGGCGCTAGGCGCCATGTTAAAATGTATTACCGGCGCTAGGCGCTGAGTGTGTGGGGGGACTGTCTGAAGCACTGCATGCTGCCGGAGTTGAGCTCCGGCCGAGCGGCGATGGCAGGTTTAACCCCTGGTGGAGCCCCAGCTGTCCAGAACTGCAGGAATAAGGGAGCCCAGCACTGAACGCTGAGCACAGTATAAATAGCACAAAATGTATTTAAAATGTATGTGCAGCACTGAGCCAAAACAGGAGGTCCTGGGCTGATGCTGGGCACAGGCACAAACGGTGAATGTATTTAAAGTGTTTAAATGTATAATTTAAGTAAAGTGCACTTAACTGTGATGCTCTGGACAGCCAGGGGATCCAGAGTCCTCCGTGGGCTGCTGGAACCCCCAGCCCCTTCCAGAGGAAATAAAATGTTCCCCTATGCAGCTTCATGCCTGGAAGTGGTATGAGGGGATGCATAGGGAGCTGGCTAAGGCAGCCAGCTAACCATTTCAGGGAGCTTCAGAATAGCTTCCCTTCCATGGCCAGGAAAGTGTGCCCGGGGACCCTGCTTGCCCACCTCTGGAGCTCAGATTCAGGCAAAGGTGGCTGGGCTGGTCCCTTCAGATTCCTGGAAGCATGGTTTTTTGGAAAAAAACCTCCCTCGGCCCTAGACGAGCTGACTCCTGGGTGGTGACTAAAACACCAGGTAGTCTCAGGCTCAGGGGAGTGACCACTCCCCACTGTCCATAGGGGAGAATGTTAAATGTGCATGTGGCTAGCACATGCACAGGTCATGCACTTAAGGTGATTGGTTGGAAACCACAGGGCAGACTTACCCCCTGTGGAAGTGTGTGTAAGAATGATATAAAGAGAGGGACTGTGAGCCCTGTATGGTGGTACAACCCTGTAACTTCTGTGTGGAGGAGACCTGCTGATAAGATTCCTGTATGTGGTACATCTTTGGAAATCCTTTGTGGAGAATTGCTGTTTGATTTCTGTGTGATATCCCCTTCAGACGGAAGGGAAGGTCTTCTTTAAGACATTGAGCAAATAAACACAGTTTGCCTTTACCAATTGCCTCAATCTTGCGATCAACAGAATTGCGCCAAAACGCTATTCCGTTCTCCTGCTGTTCTGGGTAAGAGCTCCGTGTCTCCAAGTTCAAGCCCTCTGCCAAGCTACCGTGCAGACCTGGTCCATTGCGAGGGATCAGGTGGGAACAGCCGACACCAACCAGGAGGTGTGTCTGCAGTTAGTCAAACGCATACGCAGCAGAAGCGGTTCCAGGTTCCGAGGCAGGAGCCTGAGTGTACCTAATAAGCGGTTCCAAACGCCGATGGTAGAGTTTGGTGGTGGCAGCATCGTTAAACGCCCACGGCGCAGTGGGCGGGGGTCAGTGACAGGCGGTCACTGACGGTGAGTGGGAGTCCAAAAGCGCTAACCCGTGACGGCCTAGGCATCCGGTCACAGGTAGCTTAACCGGATAGAGTGTGAGTGTGTGAGTGAGGTGTGTGTGTATTCACATATGGGAAGGAACACCGTATCATCAGAGTGACTACACTGGCAGTAAGAGGAAGTGCACTCCATCATATGCGAAATGCACTCCCAACCTTTGCAGCCACGGTTCATTCTCATTTGGTGCTCTGACCGGCCAATCCAAAACATACACTCATGCCCAAACACTGTAGGGCATACACGTACTCTTTCCAGCAGCTCTACTCTGGACATTCTTCCATAGAGGCAGGAAGGCCATCAGAATGAAAAAGGCCCATGAAGCGAACATCTGGACAGGAATGTAGATCATATGAAGAGCATAAGATGGGCTAAAAGATCAATGTTAGTTTGTCCTTTGGATGGATACAGCTTAGTCCAGTGCCATAACTAATGATGTGGAGCTCCAGCCTCCTAGCACCTACACAGGGACCATCATCCACATGGTGTCAAAGATTTCCTCTGGTCTGCATGAGAACGTTGTATGTGATGCCTTGAGCTAAAGTGCAGTTCAGTCTTAAGCTGCGTATACACCTATAGATATATGTCCAATCAGTCTGGTGGGATGGAAAATCTGGTAATGTATAAGAGCAAACAAGAGAAATTGGTTACCAAACACTGGAAAACGGACCAGATTTTCCTTCCCACCAGACAGATTGAACAGATGGTGTGTACACACCTACAGATATGAGTTCCCCCAGAACCTCAGTAAAGTCCTGTCTATCTGCACTGTGTATAAGAGACAAGTGCACTGAGGAATGCAGAAGCAAAGTAATACGTCCTAGCTGTAAAGTTTTACTAGTAACAATTGACATACTATGTAGGACACAATTAGTCAGTCATTGACACATGGTATGGTTCATGCAAATAATGAAAGAAAATATGCAAAATATGTTTAATGCAAATAGATATGGTGTAAGTACAGGTCTGGGAATAAATGTAACCGATCTATTCTACATATATTGTAAAACAGAGACAACAGAGCAGTCAGAAGAAAGACAAAGGTCCAGTGAGATCTCATATCCATGGTAGACAGACTGACACAAAGTAACTTTTCTCTTAGGAATTGCTGTTGTAGGTCTCACAAAGGGTTAGAGCACAGGCTTCCTGCTGGATGATATAACTGCAGAACTTCAGCTTGAAAACTGCTGTGAAATAACGCTCATCCCATCCCTGAGCTCATTCAGCACGCATGCTGTGGATGCAGTGTCTGTGTTTAGGATTTTTGAGAAGAACTTGTTCCAAAGGTCTCCCCGCCACAATCTAGAATAGATAAGAAAGTGGTAAACACTTTATAGTTGGGAACCAAAATATTAGCAATTTGCTGTAGAAAATCAATGTCCTTTAAACTGGTGTCTACTTTTCCAAGTAAGATTAAAGGTAATTTCCAAACTCCTAGTAATCTGTTAACCGATAATACACAAAAGTACCTTATTCGAGTGTTTGGTATTTATTAATATAGGAGCCACTGTAGTGAGTGAGCTGTGCAGGGAAGAGATGTCCAAGTCTTCTACCTTAGCTCTGAGCAGAATTGATATAATCTGCTAAGGTCTGTGCCATCTACAACATGCATACACACTGGGAGCCAGGGTGCGCCCTGCCCCTTCCACTGCTGCAATCGATGGGACAGTCCTGGATGGAGGACCACTCTGCGAGGGGAAGGGGTGATGTATATATACACAGCAGGGAGAGGGCGGGCGGAGGTGACCAGACACATGCTGGGTCCAATATATTAGGGTTATTAAAACTCTGCCATTGAGCATCCGGCCTTCCAGCTCCCCAAATTCCATGCTAAGTGACCATCTGACTAATCTCTGCAATGGTAGGTTATTGAGTTGGATTCTCAATTTTAAGTGGCTATCCACCCAGCTCCCATAGAACGGTCTTACAGGTGCAGGATGGGCCAGGTGGTACTTGGAAAGCAGAAACTGCGCAAATGGCGGAGACGGCACTTTTCCCTCTCAGGTGGAAGCGGCATATGTATAATTAACAGGTACACAGATTTTAAAAAGCTCAGTGTGAATCTATGCGAATGAATTACCCACTTAAGTAATCTTTTAAGGATTATATTGAAAAAGTAGGTGTTTTTTCCTTTTATTTCATTAATATTTTTATTTCCAACACCGCAATGTTTAGAAAGATACAACTTTAACACTACTCCCAATAAGGTTTAAAAATGATTTTTTAGGCTATATTATGATTTAAACATAACTTGTTCTATAAGATTTATTTAGTCACCTGGGGATTTCTTTGCTGATTTTCCATATTGACTCTTCTTTGTGAATCTGCAAGTTCCCTCTGAAAATTGCCAAGTGCACCACATTTGCAATGCCAAGAAGATCCACCTGGGAGCAGCAGAATGATGCAGAGTTCATGAAAGAACATTGTTACAAACCTTTAATGTCTTCTACACAATCTATAACTTACAGATGTGTCCTCATATACGCATCGTCCACACTCCATATGGAGTGAGATGTCAGACACTCCAAGAGGTGTAATATACCATCTTTTCCTTTACATTTTACATCGCAGAAGCAGTAAAACACCACTCTGTGTGCTAGAGACGCTGGACAGCAACTTTAACTGCCGAAGTTTTAAACACGTACAAAGTCACAGATGAAGCACACAGAAACTTGGCGTGCAATAAAAGCTGCGCCCGCTGCATCGCAGCACTTCCTACAGAGATATACAAATGTCACATCAAATGAATCCGTTTAATCAACCAAAAGGAGTTTTGTCACTCAGTTTTATGTATGCGAATTAGACCCACATTTGTAGCAAGAATGACTCGCGGTCACATCACTCGGGACCTGGCACGCCGAGGGGGGCTAATTGGCGAGAATGAAGCTACAGTGTATGAGGACACATCTGTATAAATATACATCTTCTCCCAAATATAAAATTTTACTGTGAGTGTGAGAGTATATATATATATATATATATATATATATATATATATATATATATTATACACACACACACACACCTATCTATCTTTTTTTTATTACACACACACACAGTATGTCTATTAAATAGCGAGACTGATTAAACAACATTTGTATTTATTGGTATTAAAAATGTAGTGTTTGTCCCCTTCAATATACTCCCCATTTGCTCTAATACATCGCTGTAGTCTGGTTTTCCACTGCAGCAAATCAATTTCTGTTAGTTGTTTCAACATATCTGCTGTTTTCTTCTTTACAGCATCCACTGATTCAAAATGTGTCCCTTTAAGCACTGATTTAACTTTTGGGAAAAGATAAGAGTCGCAAGGTGATAAATCGGGCGAATATGGAGGATGTGCAAGTGTAGTAATGTGATTGTCGGTCAAAAACAGCTTCACAGAAAGTGCTGTGTGAGCAGGCGCATTGTCCTGGTGAAGAATGAAACCATTTGTCCGGACGTTTCTTTCTGACTCTCTCTCAGCTTTTTCAAAACTTCCTTATAATAATGCTGGGTAACTGTTGTGCCTTCTGGAAACCATTCTTGCAATATTACACCCTTGATATCGAAAAAATGTTACTAAAAATGTCAAACTGACACGTTGTTCAACTTTTAAACAGCATATTTTCGGCACTCTACAGAAAACACAACCAAATTAAATGGCGACTCACAATCAACTGAACGTCATAGTGTTGCTGCTTGTCATGTAGGTTCAGACAAGTACAAGGTTACTACGTATGCAGTTAGAACCGGTTCTGACTGCTTTGTTTACTAGGCGGAATCACATTGTTTAACTTCAGTGGAACACATTAGGGCTCCACACTGCAAGGTCGCCATGTTCCAGCCGTGATAACCACTGACTAGGACGGCTGTCCTCCACGGTTTCAGTTTTAAAGATTGAAAAGAGATTGAGACACATGGCAATAACATTACACGGTACAAAATCGTGTGCGAAAGAGACTGATCCACAGGAATGTGTGAAGAGAGACTTCAGGCCTGATTCAGAAGTGCACTGCTGACTGCAGAATTCCAATGGAGGAGTGTCACCGCCATTGGGGGAGGTTGGGGTGGTGAAGAGGCCAGGATCTCCGTCGGCTGACAGATTTCCTTGAGCCCTTTGGTCACTTAAGCTGGCCTATGTGATCGCAGGTTCCGCATAAGTAATGCATGCAGCAGGCATGATGCCCCCTGCTGCATTATACTCGCAGGGTTGCTTGCGTGCGGCTTTGCAATTCCATCCGGTGCTGAATCAGGTCCTTCAATTTTAATGTTATTTTATAGTGAATCTACAGTGGACTGGTGTGACGACATTCCCTTGGCCAGGTTTAGAAATATTTGTAAACTTTTGTATAACATGTCCCTACATCTTATTGCAGTTATACTTGTTTTAATTATATTGTTTTTTTTCTCCTTCCATTTTGCTATTCTTTAATAGATCCCATAATTTAGCTTACTTCCTGCCATCTTGTGTCTCATTTTATCTTTTGTACTCCTATCAATTTAGCTTTGTTCAGTCAGCCCCCTTACTGTATTATACGGTAAGCTCTCCTATTACTCACTGCCTCATCACTTGGTGTGCTTTTAGCCATTTACTGTCACCCATTCCCTGCCTTTCTACCCAGCCAATCCCCTTAGTGTATGTGCTCTGTTATGTATTCTTCCCTCTATCTCTTGTGCTCTTGAAATGAAGATGGTACTTTTTGTGTTCCGAAGCCCTGTAGTCGGTTGGACAGTCAAAGCTAGTTCCTCTGACCCAAGGGAAGTCATACCTCCTTCTACATGGCAGTGCTAGAGGGGTCTAGTTGGAAGCTTGTTTGTTCTGTCACATAACGGCTTGGGGGTCCTTTTAGTCCTTGTACTTTTTTTCCCATTTACAGATGGTCTCATTAATGGTGGTTATACACCACAGTGCACCAATGTATACATCTATTCCACACTTTCACATGTTATTGTAAGTGCTGCTCTATCTCACAGGTTATCCTCCTGTGCACCACTAGTTCAGAGGGGAGTTTTATTATTGGTAGGGAGGACACACAGATATGGAGACATCTTATCCAACAATAGTACCTTATCTTAAGGTCAGTTACAGGAAAACTAATAAAGAGGAAATGCAAAGCTCAGCGTAGGGAAAGTCAGGAGAATTTACAATGTGCTCTGATAAACTTTAGAATTGGTCCTTAAAATTACAAACCTATCTGGAAAACCAACATCACATAACATTGTGGGTAACACATCACATGTAATATATTTTTTACACTCTAAACCTGACTTTGGAAGACTGATTTAATCTGAATCTAACGTTCATTTGGAATCTACCACCTCAGTTTATCCCACTAGTTTATGTAGGTTGGGTATTCTCCATGTCACCTGGTACGGGGAGCTTCGGTTTGCCAGAACCTGCTGCCCATGCTGCGTTTGCGCTATTGGAAAAGCTCTCGCTGTCAGTGTGGGACAAAGCCGCATGTCCATGCTGTGAGAGAAGTCCACCAACTTCAAGTAACTGTTCCTCTGCGTGTAAAAGGACTGGTCCGACATTCTGTTATGGAAGAATAAATATGTTACATTTCCGAACAAATTAAAGAGATAAGACGTTACTCAACAATCATGAGAATGTGGTAAGACTACGCTTCCCTACTATTCTGTTTGGGATCAGTGTGTGTAGGTCAGGAGCTTTGCACAGAAATCCATTCTCACTTATAACCGCAAATATTTGTATGATCACAGCAGATCTCAGATATCGGCTGCAGACCCTCTATTTCCGACAGCAGCTGTAACCCATTTATATGGGGGATGCAACGTCGTCTGCTTTACCAAGCTCCCGTAGCTATGGGCTAGACATCGCACAAATTACCGGTAGAGTCTTCTGGAGAACCCCCCGGCAATGGCTGCCGCATATGAGTAGTCTGTAGTCCGCTCATGCACTGGAGTCCGGCACTGGAGTGAAGAGACTGCACTCTGAGCACATAGCAGGGACAGGCAAATTTCACAGCCCCTGTCCCTGTGGGTGCTCATTAATACATTTAAGCCAGTATTATCGCATACTGCAATGTGATCATGGCCCCTAAATCGTACCCAGGTCGCACTGAGTATATGATCATTGATAAATGGGCCCCTTAGTGATGTCTCTTGCTTCCCAAACACTGGATTAGCAGGGTCCTGGCTATCTGAGCTATATACAGCACCATCTAATTAGCAATGATAAAATTACTTATTGTTTGCAGCAAAGAAATAATAAAGAATCAACATTGAATAATTAAAGCTTGAAAAATAAGCAAGCACACAGTGACTCTAACCAGAGATGTCCCTTCCATAAGAGGGTGGAGACTAAGTTCTCATCTCACCCTCCTGGCTCTCCACATGCCTCTCTACATCTTTCCAAAAACTCTGCTCAGTGGTATTGCTGCGGTATTTGGTTGCTGACAGACACAGTACGGACACAGATGACAAGTCTCCTGTGCTTCTTCCTACAATAGCCATGTTACATGATTTACAATGTGAGGGGAGTAGGGTCAGTATTGGAAGTAATTAGGCATTGTGTTACAGTCACCACACTCATTGAAAGGATGGGCCTGGGGTGGGGTGGTACAGAGAGCTGCTGGCTTTCATTACAGCCAAGACATTTCTGTGCAACTTTTTCCAGAACCAAATAGATAACTGTAATGCAGAACCTCTACCACCTACATGACCAGACTATGCATTCCAAAAGTGTCTTTTTTTTAATGATTTATTATTAAGATATGCAGAGATTTATTTCCAAATTGTAGCCAGGGGCAAAATGTAAGGAGAGAGCATTCGGATGTCTCGCAATTAGACACTTGGCTCCACTGATAATTGCACAGACCGATTATAAAGTGTATTTGTCTAAATTGTATATTGGGAGACCCAAGAGGAAGGACCAAGGATTCTTAATAACCTAGGTGCCCGTTACTCTTAAGGAAATCTGATTTTATCCTCCATTTTTGGTTATGTCCATCACAGGTGGAGGAAGTTGTCCCCACAGTCTCTCCAGCATTGAGGAGACTAGTTACCATCTTGTATTAGTTCACTCTCATGAGTGAATACCGATGAGTGAGAGATCCTTCTCCAACTGTAGCCCTAGGCCTCCTTAGCAGTGGCTCTTATGTCTTCCTCCTACTGAAGCTCAATTTTAGGTATTGGGATTTGTTTTTAAAGTAGTAAACTGCTATTTTTTTAAAGCATTTTGAGAACATATTGACTCAAATGGCATTTAGGTTATTTCTCATACTGGGCTTAATTAAGGAGAAAACAACATGTTTTAACTGCAAATACATTATAAAAAAAAAAAAAAAGTCTCTGGAAAACCAAATCTGTGTTGGAGACCATGCAACAACTTCCAGAATCTTTATGGATTTGGGGTAGATTATGGTATAGATTTCCCTGGGAAAATTGAGGGGTGTTCCAAAAGAGGGAAGGGGGTGAGAGCCAATTAAGTGACGAAGAGTATGATCTCATTTTACAACAAGATGTTCAAAAAAATTAGTTTTCTTAGGTTATTTTTAGGTTCATCATAGATTGTGGCTAGAAGCAAACCAGGAAACTACTTAGCTGAGGTTGGAAGTTAAATATACAGATGTGTCCGCATACATCTTACCTCCATGCGCTACAAGTCGCATTAAACAGAACATGTGAACACCGTGTGACTCAATAGCGCAGATCGTCTTTTCATGCAATTTTTACATTGAAATGTGTCTTATTCGCAAAGAGATGCGAACGCACAACAGCTCCTGCTGATTAGAATGATATGCAGCATTCTATTTGCATTAATTTGCAAATAAGACGCATTTGAAGGTAAAAAGTCTCTACCAAGTCTCGCCACTGCATATTGTATGTGGACACATCCGTAGTTCAATGGTTGGAAAGCCCTGGTCTAAATTTGTCATTGTTTGAGAAATTTGTACATTTTGTCCTGGGAGTTTTATTTTTCCAATTCTCAAACCTTCTGTGAAGTGGATTTAAAATGCCTACAAGGATCTGGACTACTAGGGTTTGGATCAAGTCTTGGGAAAATGTTTATCAGAATTACAGTTTTCCTCAGTAGCCACCATAGGGCTGCCTGTGGGCTTGGTCGCTTGGTCAACAGTTACTTAGTAGACCAGGCCTGTCTTCCTCTAGGTTGTCCACCCTCTGGTGCAGAGGGCCACAATTTTGATGCATAGTACATGCTACCCATCCTTGTATTGTATATGGGACAACTTGCCAATGAAGCAATACAGCCAGTAAAATCCTCATTGCTTCACACTGTTGTCTAGAACAAAAGGAGTACCGACCTTTTGTCCAATATTAGAGTGTCTGCCCGCAAATCTCCATGGACTATCTCTACGGTGTGGAGTTTCTCTACAAGGCTCAACAAGCTGTAGGTAAGCAGGATAATGCTTTGCTCAGCCGCCGTCTTAGTGTACCGCAGGATGTCCTTGAGAAACAGAAGGAAAAATTGTTAGATTATAGATTTGTCCATAACTTGTAAAAGGCAATTATGGTTAAGAACTATGCTTGACTATGCTGGTCATTTAGCAGGATGGGCTGTTAATACGCGTCCCTTGTTGCTTAGCTAGTTTCAGCTTATGGTTCTATATGGGTATCCAAGTATGCTTCCAAGGTATCTCCTTTCCTTTTTGCGGCAAGGGATGGCCGCGGGTATCCTGTTAAGTTTCTGTATTTTCGAACCAGTTTCTGAATAGTTAGTTTTTACGCTAAAGTAGTATTTGATCTAGAGAGGTTTACACGGGCTAGCATTGTACTTTATTATTTTCCTATTTTGATTACAGTGTACAGATGTGCCTTCATACACCACAAGTGAGACGCCAGGTCCTATGCATCTCTGCTTGCGCAGAGCATCTTTTTCGACTGAAAATGCATCTTAGTCGCAAATGGATGAGATATGTCGCTTCACCCGACTGCATTGATTAATTTGACATAAGACATTTGTATATCTGGGTGCAACAGAGTTTGTACACGAAGTACAACAAACCATGGCGTGGTAAAAAGCTGCAGCCACTGCATTGTGACACTTCGTATACAGATTTAGAGACTCAGTAGCACACCGATATACAAGTGTCACATATCAAATTAATCAGTGCAGTATTGTGAAGTGGTTGGGTGCTCAACACCTCTTCTGCCTCAGGATACCACTTAACCATAACTGACTGTTTACACTAGCTAAGGTCAGTCAACAGGACAGCAATAGTGTCAAAATAGGGTATGAACCGTCTATAATACCCTGTGATTCCTAAGAAAACGTTCACATGCTTATTTAGGGTCGTGGTTAATTTTGTATTGCCTCAAAATTATTAAGTTAGTGCTTTATCAAGCCTCTGCCTATGGTGTATCCAAGGTACTTCTCACCTCTTCCATCCCTAAGCAACACTATTTTGGGTTGGCTGTAAATCATGCCTCACGGATGGAGTCCAACACCGCTTGTACCCAGCATAAGTGAGAATGCCAATCAGGACTACATAATCAAGATAAGCAACATAGGGTCTATGGGGCCTTAGAAGTGTATCCATCATCCTCTGAATGTCTGGTGCCCAATTAGCAACATTTTATAATGGAACAAACCCTCCGATGCAGAAAACACCACCACCGTCTTTTCTGTTGCGTTGTCTGTCAACAGCACTTGCCAGTACTCTTTAGTTAAATCTGGAATGGTTAAGTACTGTGCCGTTCCCAGCACCTCAATATGTTCATCCACATGAGGCATTGGGTAGGCATCAAACTATTAGACATTCTGTTCAATTTATGGAAATCATTGCAGAAGGATAAAGTCCCGTCAGATTTTAGAATGAGTATATTGGGACTTGCCCACAGTGTCCCCTAGTGGATGAAGGAGAAATGTAGACCCTGACACTTATGGTATTTTGTAAGGCTTTAGGTTAATCGTAACCCCTGGTTCAGTGATTATGTCATGTTTAATGGCTGTTTAACCAGATATTTCAGAAAACAAATCTATTTATGAGAAATTTAGCCTCATGCTGTTGAATAAGGCTATTGTTACTATTGGAACCAAAAAAGGTACTGCGGTTACCAGAAGGACCGGGATGGCCGACAGAGCTACTCCATCCTCCATGGTTTTAAAAGATCTACATGGTAGATCTGTCCTAGGCTGGTACAATTTATAATTAACTTCACCCACTTTTTCCATGATTTCAAGTGGTCCTTGCCACTTGGACAAAAATGTACTGTCTACCGCGAGAACCAAAACATGTACCCTGCCCCAAGGAGCGTAATTGGGCATTATGATTGTATACCCTCTGTTGTGCTTGTTCCAAGTGCTCTATCACTATCAGCACTACTGCAACTATTATATCCTGCATCTGAGAAACATGCTCAATAACCATCTTATAAGAACTTGGTTGCCCTCCCATGTCTCTTTTGCAATATCGAGCAATCCGCTGTTTTCCAAACAGCAAAATAAAAGGCGAGAACCCAGTGGAAGATTGCATAATCCCTCTAATGGCCAGCAATAAATAGGGTAACAAATAACACAATCTTTTCCAACTTTATCCACCACTTTAACATATCCTTTAAAGTTTTGTTAAACCTCTCCACTAAAACAACAGTCTGAGAGTGATAGACAGAGGGGTCCCTAGCTGAGTAACAGGCGATACAATATGATTTTTTACATAAATGTAGTACCCTGATCAGCTAGGACTTCCTAAGGTATTCCCACTCTGCTGATGACATGTACTAGTTCCCTAGTAATTGTCTGTTAATTTATTGTGCAATGGTATCTCTTCTGGGTAGCTGGTAGCGTAATCCATTACCACCAAAATATACTGATGATCCTGAGCAGACTTTACTAGAGGTTCAACCAAATCCATAGCTATTCTCTCAAACAGGACCTCAATAATTTTTAATGGGACAAGTGGCCTTCTAAATGTGGCCGGGGAGCATGGTACTGATACTCAGGGCAGGATGCACAGTAGTTAGACACATCTTTATGGACTCCTGGCCAAAAAACTGCTGCAATTCTTTCAAAAGTTTTTCTACCCCTAGATGTTCTGCAGTTATGTGACCATGAGCTAGGCCTAACATTCTTCTATATGCCTTTGGACAAATTAATTGTTCCACAATATGTTCTCTTTTCTTGGACACTACAATAAATATTGATGTACTGCCATGTGGGAATGACAACCATCAGGCTTTACTGGGTTTTCAATCATTTTTACATTTTCTTTAGCCTTTAGCATACACTGTGTGAGGTTCTGGTTTTGTTGTGGCCCCGGGGTGGTAATAGGAGCAGACACTGAAGCAGATTTAAAAATAAACGTGGAATTTTTAATGAGTGGCTTAACAGACATGAATGTGGCAAAACAGAAAGTCTGGCTATAGCACTAAAGTGCACTTGGGAAGTGTAGTGAGGAAATGGAAAAAAGTCCAGGCAGTGACAAAAGAAGGCAGTGCAGTATTCCAGGACCTGTGAGGCTGAAATTAATTGTGGCTGAAGAAAATAATGTCCAGAGGAAGATGCAAGTGGAGGCAGGGTGCAGGGTAACAGCTGACACAGGTGCTCAGGCAATGGGGAAGGCAAAAAGGAGGAGGCAGTGGAAGTCCAGCAAGGTAAGGAGCAGGTCAGGTGAAGCAGGCTTAGGCAGAGATCCAACAGGCAGGCGGACAAGCTCAGGAACGAACGCTCAGCTTGCGCTGAGAAACACGTTGCACTGGCAATGCAAGGGAGCTCTGAACTCCTTTTTATACCCAGCTCCCAGCTGTGAGTGGTCAGAGAGTGAGCATGTGACACGCCAGGATTGGGGAATTAGGTCACAGGGCCGAAAGCAAGATGGCGGCGCCCATGCCAGAGCGGAACAGAAACACCGCCAGGCCTACCCAGCACAGAGTGACATGCCCATACAGGACAGCGCACAGCCAAAGCTCCCCGCCAGGCACCAGCACTACCACCAGACGCTCCCCGCCATAACATCTGCACAGGTAACGCCCGCCGACCACCATGCCCAGAAACCCTGGACGTGACACTGTGGTAGCCTTTAAACTGCTCTGAGGCAAAGATCTCTTTTCTTACTTCACAATCAGGCATACTGGTCGCTGGGTCAACACAATTTTCTACTTCAGTAGGGAGTACATCATTCTGCACCCCACTGCTCTCTTCACTCTGACTCCCCAACCATGCTTGCAAAAGGGAGCACTTCAGACTCAGGGAATACTCCCAAGGTATCAGTATCATCATCAACCGGGTTTGTGTTATTTACTTCTGGAATCTGTGGGAAACCCAACTTGTTACAGAAGTGGGAAAAAAAAAAAAAAAACTCTCCCCAATATAGCAGCATACATCATATAAGGAATTAATCTCACAGTGACTAGAGTGGGACCCCACTGTTTCTATGTTCACTTCAGCAGTATCAGAATACAGAGTATCCCCGTGGATGCAGGTTACACCAACAGTTTTCCCATGAAGTTTTGAGGGATTCGCCAACCTGGCCACCAGAATCTAACAGCCTCTAACCATTAGCCTTCTACGGTGATTATACACATTTGTTCATCTGACTCAGTCTGTCGGTCTGCAGTGCAGGCTAGCTGAGCAAAGAAAGACACTGCGATTATGTAAGCAGTATCACATTGCATAGGCTTAGAGGTAAGTGGACAATTAGCTTCATCAAGGCCTAAGCCACCACATCTAAAAACATCTGATCACATTTTAATAAAATTTTATATGGAGGCGGGAACCTTTCTGGCACAGCTGACCAATATCCAGGTTTAGAAAGGTAATGAGAAAGAACTCCTTTAGTGAGACACACCCCAGATTGCAGAAAAGAAAGATAGACGGAAGAAGAAATATCTATGGTAATCAAATGAAAACATACATTTATTAGATTAAAAAATAAAGCCCAACATGGACCAACAAACAAACCAATCCATAAATTCACAAAAAAAAAATTCAAATATTGTCAAGACAGCATTAAACCAACAGATATTAAATATACATATCTAAAATCATGTACCAAAACCAACCTTCTAATTTCAGGCTAATAACATTATTTGGTAATCAAAGCGAAAATATTTATGCAAGATAATATATCAATTCCCTTGTATAGTTCCAATGTACAGGAAAATATAATTTAGTACAAAATCAGCTGTGACAGATGGTATGGCATAAAAAATTAAAAGGATAATAAGTCAAAAAATTAAATGACCAACATCTGAGATCGTATATCTGAGCCAGTCATCTGATACCAGACTAATAGCAATGATGGGTAATCATATAGAAAATATTCATACCAATAATGTATAAATACCCATATATACTTTAAATGCACATAGAAATAATGTTTTAACCGCTGAGACACATGGTGTGCCAGGAATTATGAGCATGAAAGATACATCTAGTATTCAGTGATCATAGAGGATGAATCCTCAGACATAACAAAACATATATAACATCAGTATGACAACAACACATTACAATATTAAAAAGCTGTACACCACACCCACATAAGAAATCTTAGAATACACTAATCCAGAATTTGCATCCAGCATTGCATGCACTGCTGAATCAGCTCCTATGTACCACCTGTCACAGGGTCTCATGCAGTTAGTTTTATTTAGCAGCATAGAGTAAAAGACAAGCCTAGCCTGCCCAGCTCTAACTAAACAAAAGATTACCTCTCAGAGTGGAGGGACTAGCGTCCCTCTAACAAAACCGTATTAGCACAATACATTACAGCCAGTAACCAGTGTCTCAACAGGCCTGCTATGTTGATATATACATCTGAAATGTCCTGAAAATAAACCAGCGGCTGTGCTGGATATGCCCAGCAGCCACAGGGTATAGATCAGGATATTCAGGCTGGAGAAGGCTGCAAGATGCGACACTCCATGCCAGGTCAGGCTTTGCCCCCTGGACTATGCTTTTCTTAACCATTAACTATGGAGTAATGTCTAAAACTAGCAGTATATTTGATTTCTCCCAGTAAATGTGTGAAAAAGAGCCTAATGCAGTGATGTGCAGTCGCAAGCCGCATGCAGCCCTCGGAGTCTTCACTAGCAGCCTGCAGCTCCTAACTACTCGTACTTTGTTGTCATAATTATTTGTTATAACTGATGCTGGTTTAAAAGGTTTAGTGAAACGTTATTACAGATAGGGGTCTTTAATTGATCCAAAATATTAATTTAACTTGATAATCCTGGCATTCCCCATTTCCGTACTAGTTGTTGGAAAACGTCTGGGTAAAGAGCCCATTCTCCGAGATGAATGTCCTGGCGACTGAGATAGTCGGCCTCCCAATTGTCCACTCCCGGAATGAACACTGCTGAGATCGCCAACATGTGGCTTTCTGCTCATCAAAAGGATGCAACTTACCTTGTGTATGGCCATGTGACTGCACGTCCTGCCTTGCCGATTTATGTATGCGACAGCCGTCGCGTCGTCTGATTGAACACGAACTGGCTGACCTGCTAGCAGAGAAACCGCTTCAGGAAGGGCCTTGAAAATCGCCAGGAGTTCCAGAACGTTGATCGGTAGACTCGACTCCTGTCGAGACAAACGGCCCTGGAAATGATGGTCCATAGCCATCGCTCCCCAACCTCTGAGGTTGGCATCCGTTAGAATTATCCATTTCCAAAGGCCGAACCAGCGACCTACAGTTAGGTGGTCGAATTGAATTCACCAGAGAAGGGAGATTCGTGTCTTGGGTCAGTCGTACCAGGTGGTGCATATGAAGATGTGACCTGGCCCACTGGGCCGGGATATTCAATTGAACAAGGACGAGAATGAAATCTTCCGAACTGAAGAGCTGCCACCATCTTCCCTAAGAGACGAATGCAAAGATGAGTGGACACCCGCTTCAGCTTGAGAACCAGGAGGACAAGCTTACTAATATAGCCTGAGCCTTGTCCACCGAAAGGAAGATCCTTAAAGCTGCCATATCCAAGATAATTCCCAGAAATTGGAGGTGTCGAGATGGAATCAGACTGGACTTCTGAAAGTTGATCATCCATCCGTGATGGATAAGAACCTGGTGTGTTTAAGCTACATGTTCGTTGAGAATCTGAACAGATGAAGATTTGATGAGTTCATCTAGAAACTGAATAATAGTGACTCCCAATGATCTGAGATGAGCGATCACCACCGACAAAATCTTGGTAAAGATTTGAGGCGCCAACGTCAGACTCAAGGGCAGGGCTTGAAACTGAAAATGTTCCTCTAACATCAAATCTAAGAAAAGCTACCAAATTGGGACATGAAGATAAGCATCTTTGATGTCCATGGATGCTAGGACCCCCCCCCCCCCCTGTCCCAACCCTGAAATCACCGAGTGCAGAGTCTTATTGAATCGGTAAAATGCCAGATAAGATTTAAACGATTTAAAATTCAAAATAGGGCTGACAGAGCTGTCTGGTTTTGGAACTACAAAGAGATTGGAGCAGAAACCCAGACAACGCTGTTGGACTGGAATAGGCATCAGAACCTCGGAATCCACAAGCTTCTGTATTGCTGGCAAAAGTACTTTCCGTTTCTATTGGGAGACGGGAAGACCTGTGGTTAAAAACCGATGTGGAGGGGCTTCTGCAAATTCTAGTTTGTACCCCAGAGACACCAGATTGCAAATCAAAACTGATGAACTGGTTTGAAACCAGACATCCCTGAATCGCAAAAGACGAGCCCCCACCCTGGAGTCTCCCAGATGGGCCTGTAGCCCATCATGTGGCAGGTTTTTCGGCAACTTTGGGATCAGGACGCCGGGTCGAATCAGACTGTCGACCTCTGCCTCCATGGGTAGCTGAGGAGGTACCACGTGAACATCCCCAAAAGGAAAGAGGGTCTCGAAAGGACCAGTCGGAGCACGACGTGGAGCTGGAGCAGTGGATGGCAGAAAGGTAGTCTTACCCCCTGTAGCCTGGGAAATCCATTTGTCCAATTCAGGTCCAAAAAGGTTATCCCCCGTAAAAGGGAGGCCCCTCCACCACTCAGAGTCCACATCTGCTTGCCAAGACCTTAACTAGAGAGCTCTGCTATGGCTGACGCCGAGATCCTGGAACCAAAATGACCAGTGTCCTTAGACGCTTCTCCAAGGTACATAGCAGACTCCTGTGCCCATCTTTCCACAGCTTTGCTGATGCAAGAGCCAACCGAAGCCGGTCTAAGCAACGCCCCTGCTGCTGAATATATAGATTTTAAGTAGGTTTCCAGCTTACAGTCAGAACTGTCCTTAAGGGCTGTGGCTGCAGGGACAGGCAACGTGGTCTTGGAAAGCAGTGAAACTGACAAAACTACCAGAGGAGGAGATTCCCATTTTTCGGTGACAGATTTTGGAAATGGGTAAAAAAAAAATCGCTTGGGCATCTAAAAATATGAGATATGGTAAGAACTTACCTTTGTTATCTCTATTTCTACGAAGTCCATAGGGTTCCACAGGATACCTTGGGGTATAGGTGTGACGTCAGTCGCAGGGCACCAAAGAGTTAAGCTTTCAGCCTCCCAGGATGCACTAGGTCCCCCTCCTATACCCCGCCCCCGGGCCAAGGCACCTCAGTTAGTTACCAAGCCATAGGCCGGAGGAGGAGAAGGAAGAGAAAGAACAAAGATCTGGACACATACAAGAATCACATTCTCACCAGAGGGAGACGGAAAACCGGTGACCAGAGCAAAGCCCATCTCCAGCACAGGTGCGACAGGGCGGGAGTCCTGTGGAACCCTATGGACTTCGTAGAAATAGAGATAACAAGGGTAAGTTCTTACCATATCTCATATTTTCTACTTCAGGGTCCATAGGGTATCCACAGGATACCTTGGGGATGTCCCAAAGCAGTATCCTTTAAGGGTGGGGACACTCCTGTGCAGAAAGGAGAATCCGCCGCCCGAAGGAAGCATCCTGAGAGGCGAAGGTGTCAAACCTGTAATACCTCACGAAGGTATGGACAGAAGACCACGTAGCAGCCTTGCAGATCTGAACTGCCGAGGCACCACGTCGAGCTGCCCACGAAGGACCCACAGACCTAGTGGAATGAGCCTTTAGAGAAGGAGGGACCGGTAGGCCTTCATGAAGATAAGCTTCAGAAATAGCCATACGGATCCAGGCCGCCAAAGTTTGCTTTGAAGCAGGCCAACCCTTTTTACGGAAGCCATAGAGGACAAACAAAGCGTCCGACTTCCTAAACGAAGAAGTGCGGTCAACATAAGTCCTTAAGGCCCGCACAACATCCAAAGAGGCCTCACCCACGGAAAGACCCGGTGAGTTAAAGGCCGGAACAACTATTTCCTCGTTAACATGAAACTGGGAAACAACTTTGGGAAGAAACTCGGGCCGAGTGCGGAGCACTGCCCTGTTCCCATGAAAAACCAAGAAAAGGGGGTCTACAAGAAAGAGCCCCTAACTCAGAAACACGTCTGGCCGAAGCAATGGCCAGAAGGAAAACAGTCTTAGCTGTTAGCCATTTAAGATCCACTGAGCCCAGTGGTTCAAACGGCGGTCCTTGGAGAGCCCTCAGGACCACAGCCAAATCCCAAGGCGCCACAGGTGGAACAAAGGGCGGCTGAATACGGAGAACACCTTGCATAAAGGTGCGCACATCCGGGATTGTAGCAATCCTACGGTGAAACCAAACAGATAGGGCCGAAACCTGTACCTTCAAAGAAGCAAGGCGAAGCCCATGATCTAGTCCCACTTGCAGGAAGGCGAGAATCCGAGACAGACGAAACTCCCGCGGTGCATAACCTGTCGGTCGACACCACTGGAAGAACGTATGCCACACGCGATGGTATATCCTCGCGGAAGACGGTTTCCGAGCTCGTAACATGGTACGCACCACAGTCAGGTCCGGGTGAAGGCAAGGACCCTGAGACAGAAGTTCCGGTCGTAGCGGCAACCGCAGAGGACTGTCCACGGACAGACCCTGAAGGTCTGAGAACCAGTGCCGTCTGGGCCACGCGGGAGCTATCAACAGGAGCGTCCCTCCTTCCTGTTTGAATTTCCGGATTACCCGTGGAAGAAGGGAGACCGGAGGGAACAGGTATGCGAACCGGAACGTCCACCGGACGGACAGAGCATCCACCAGAGACGCCCCTTCGTCTCTTGTGCGAGACCCGTACACCGGCAACTTGTTGTAGTGCCGGGACGCCATGAGGTCGATTTCTGGAAGACCCCACCTGTCCACCAGTAATTGAAAAACGTCCGGGTGCAGGGACCATTCCCCTGGATGAACGTCCTGGCGACTTAGAAAGTCCGCCTCCCAATTTAGCACTCCCGGGATGAAGACCGCTGATATGGCCGGAAGATTGCGCTCCGCCCAAACCAGGATCCGAGAGACCTCTACGAGAGCCGCCCGACTGCGAGTACCTCCTTGCCTGTTTATGTAGGCCACGGTGGTAGCGTTGTCCGACTGGACCTGCACCGGGTGACCCTGGAGAAACCGCTGTGCCTGCAGGAGAGCATTGAAGACCGCACGGAGTTCCAAGATATTGATTGGAAGCTCCGCTTCTGTCGGCGTCCACCTGCCCTGGAACAAGTGTGGACCCGAAACTGCTCCCCAGCCCCGAAGACTGGCGTCCGTTGTCAACAGGACCCAATTTGGAACCCAGAACGGACGTCCCTTGTTGAGGTGGGTCGTCTTTAACCACCACGCAAAGGACAGGCGAACCTCCGGGGTGCGCACAATCGTCTGGAACTTCAGAGACTGAGGCAGCCCGTTCCACTTGGACAGGATCAGGTGCTGCAGAGGTCTGGAGTGAAACTGGGCGTATTCCACCATGTCGAACACCGACACCATGGAGCCCAGTAACCTCATCGCCGAGTGTAAGGACACCCGGCGGCTGTGCAGACAACTGCGCACCCTTGACTGTAAAGCAGAGATCTTGTCCTCCGTCACGAAGATCCTTTACTGTCCCGAGTCCAATAAGGCTCCAAGATGCAGAATCCTCCGAGACGGGATTAGAGTGGACTTCTGCCAGTTGATTAGCCAGCCGTGCCGTTGCAGCAGTGCAATGGTCAGGTCCAAGTGGTGTAACAGGAGCTCTGGAGATCCTGCCACCAATAACAGGTCGTCCAAGTACGGCAACATGCGGACTCCTTGCAGCCGCAGAGAAGCCGCCATGACCGCCATCACCTTGGTGAAAACACGTGGTGCTGTCGCCAGGCCAAAAGGTAACGCCTGAAACTGGAAGTGGTCGCTGCGGATTGCAAACCGAAGGAACTCTTGATGGCGCAAAAGAATAGGGACATGCAGGTAAGCGTCCTGTATGTCCAATGACACCATGTAGTCCCCAGGTTCCAGCGCCAGAATGATGGACCGTAGGGTCTCCATCCGAAACTTCGGGACCCGCAAAGACTTGTTGAGTGCTTTGAGGTTGAGAATCGGACGATATGACCCATTGGGTTTCTGTACCAAAAATAGATTTGAATAGAAACCCTGGCCCCTCTGGGAGAATGGAACAGGCACTATAACTCCAGCCTGGAGCATAGTGTGCAATACCTTCCGCAGCTCCGTAGCCTTGTTCCGGTCTGATGGTAGACCCGTGGTGAAGAATCGAGCCGGGGGTCTGTGCTGGGAGAGGGCGTACCCGTGGGAGACCACCTCCAGAACCCAAGTGTCTGTCGTAGTGAACGACCAACACCGGGAGAACTGCAGCAGGCGGCCTCCCACCCTGGGAACCCCCAAAGGGAGGCCCGGACCGTCAGGCCGCAGGCTTGTCATCTGGCTTGGGGGCCGGACGTCTGGTACTCCATGCCTGTTTCCGGGGCTTGACCGATTTCTTAGGGCCAGCCTGTCGAGGAAACGACTGTGGTTTGGGCCTGCCCTGGGCCCTAGATGACCAAAAGGACGATGGTCCAGAACCAGAAGGAGCAGCGGCCGACGGGAGACAAGCAGATTTGGCTGCCGCCAGCGTGGCCACAATCTTATCCAGATCCGGACCGAAGAGAACTTCTCCGGTAAACGGCAACGCTTCCAGACCTTTCTTGGAATCTGCGTCCGCCTTCCAGGATCGCAGCCACAAGGTGCGACGAGCAGCTACCGCTGCTGAAGAAATTCTAGACACCAGAGTACTAATGTCTAGAGCCGCCTCGTTGATGTAGGTGGCCGAATCACGGAGATTGCCAATCAACTCCGCCTGTTCGGCCGGACAGTCGGATTCAAAAGAAGCCTCTAATCAATCCGCCCAGCGCTCCATCGCTCTGGCAACCCAGCAAATGGCCATAGCCGGCCGTGCTGCCCCCCCTGCAAGGGAATAAGCGGACTTCAGGCAGATTTCTACCTTGCGGTCCGTAGCATCCTTAAGGGAGGACATGGATGGCATCGGCAATGTGGCACTACGGACAAGACGGGTCACGTGAGAATCCACCTGTGGAGGGGATTCCCACTTAGCAAAATAATTATCCGCGAACGGATAAGCCACCGCCAGGCGTCTCTGCGGCTGGTATCTTTTGCCAGGTTGTTTCCACGCCTCCTCTAAATGGTCCACCAACTGACCCGAAAGAGGAAAGACTGTGGCATCGCCCTTCACATCTTTGAAAAAGGCATACTTAGATTTAGCCGCTGGGGGAACTTCGTCCTCAATCACCAAGGCTGTGCGGACCGCCCGAATAAGTCCAGGAATATATACTTTGGACTTAGCATCAGCGTCCTTAGTATGGAGAGGTTCCTGATCGTAAGGATCCAGAATCTCCCCATCATCAGACGTCCCTTCGTCATCCTCATAAGGAGCGGACAGAGACGCCACCGGCCTTTTATGAGGCCGCATCACAGACTCCCCTTGCAACACATCCAACAAGTGCTGTACAGAACTCGTCAGGGAGTTAACCCACGCTGGCTCCTGAGAACCCGGGAGCGGGGAAATAGGGAGACTGTGGGATACCACCAATTGTCGTGGGAACCCCTGCATGGGTGACGACACCACAGACTGCTGGGACAAACCCATCGGAGTAAACGCGGGCTGCGGAGCTAACTGGCCCACTAAAGCTGTTAACGCCTGTGCGAAACAAGCCCAGGGCGGCTCCTGTACCAGTGCTGTAACCGTAATAGGCCGCGCAATGGACAAACACTGCCGGCAAAGGCCCTCCGCGCTACCCTCCCCCTCCGCTAACGGTACTTTGCACGTGGTACACTGTAGCCGGAGGGGAAAATCACTTTCAGACATGATGGCACCACGTATGTGACCTCTTTCACCAATTAAGTATTAAATAGGCGAGAGACCACCCTGCAGCACCGCACTGCAAGGGCTTTAGCAGAAAGAACAGGGACAGTAATAAAGCTGCAGGCAGCAGCGCTAGCACAGTCACATACAATGCAGAGAAATAACAATTCCTGCACTAACAGCGCTGATCACTCAACTACACAGACACAGGGCCTGGTAGGACACAGCGCTGCATACACAGACCTGAGCCACAGCGGAGGAGAGGTATGCGGGGGGACCCAGACCACGATGCTTCCTTCCAGGCTTCCAGCAGCGTTCACCATGCGTTGCAGAGAAGATGACCGTCGAGGAGCAGAGAGAAGCTGGCCTGGGGGAGGAGCGCTGACACAGGACCAGTCAGCACAGGGCAGAGAGGGCTGTGTGCAGCGGGGGAGGCGCCAGCTGTGAGACAGGGAAGGCGCGCTCCCCTGGCATGCATTTAACCCCTGAGACGCCGCAGCGCTACCGCTCTGCTGCGGTCCGCTGTCCCAGGGGGTAGTGGAAAGCGCAGGTTCAGTACCTGGCTCCACGCTGCAGCCAGTCCCCAGGGAGCCCCCTGCCTGGGGACTTAGGACCATGTGACCAGCGGGGACCCACCGCGGGACCCCGCTGCTTACCTTTGTCCCCCTTGGATCCGGCCATGGTCCGGAACATCTGGGGTCATCGCTAGCTGTGATCCCAGATGCTCACCAGCATCCCCGGATCGGTACCGGCGTTCTGGTACCGGCGGGGGTGTAGGGAAGACAGCATGGACGTCAGGACTGACTGTCCATGCTGTACATCCAGATGTGCAGCCACAGCTGCACTGAAGAAAGCTTCAGGGGCTCTTCTAGCCCCCACTCCGACAGGTGCACCCGACGCCGGCCGGGCACCAAACTAAACTGAGGTGCCTTGGCCCGGGGGCGGGGTATAGGAGGGGGACCTAGTGCATCCTGGGAGTCTGAAAGCTTAACTCTTTGGTGCCCTGCGACTGACGTCACACCTATACCCCAAGGTATCCTGTGGATACCCTATGGACCCTGAAGTAGAAATTTCTTGTCAGGATGCTGCCAAGCTGTAGACAACTGTGTATTTAATTCCTGTGAAAAAGGAAAGAAAATAGTAGACCTTTGTTTGATGCATCAGGAGATTCCGTGTGCTGCTCGTCTGAAATCTTCAAGACATGTCAGACCACCAGGATAAGGGCTTCCACTCCCTGGACACCTGAATCAGAGGTCTGTTGGTGAAGGTCGTCACTGAAAAAGCTTCCAACTGCTGGGAGAAGCCTTTTTTTCTTAGATGGTCGAGCAGACACACTGACCTAGAAGAGGCAGCAGAAGAACCCATGCATTGAGCCAAGCCCTCCACAGAATGGGCTAGGTCTCTCGCCCAACTGGGCTCTCTCTCTGCGGTATCCGAGGCAGGGCCTGGTTCCTAGCCGCTTCCCTATCTCTGGTGCTGCAGCCAGTTCCTCGGAGAGATCAGCCATAACACCTACCCGGGTAGATATTCAAGGAGGCATAGGGGCTGCATCTGAAGAGGGTCCTGCAATAACGGATTGATCAGCTTTATGCGATTCCTGTACAGTATGTCAGGACCAGAGTGTGCCTGAGGCAGCTTCGAATTACATATAGAGCAAGCAAACACCTTCTGTGATGTTTTAGCATTTGTCCCTCTACCTGTCATGATGTAGTACAGAGACACACAAGGAGAGGAACCACTGGGTACGTAGGGGGAGGAGCCCTCCTCCCACCATAATGTAAATTCCCCTATACTCAGCAGCCCATAAGACACTCCAATGTACTCGCGACCTCTTAATAGGGAAAGTGGGATGTGCTGTTGCCATAGCTTGCTGTGCTGCAGAAAGGCTGCTGTGTCTCTGTATTAAGCGCCTGTCAAAATGGCGCTGAAGAGGGAGCAGAGGGGCTGTCCTGGCCCTCCCCCAGCTGGGGAGAGCAAATAAATGCACTGGTCTGTGTCTGTGGGAAATATATAAATCAAAATATAATGGAAATAAAATACTATGTTTGGGCTAAACTCAGCCCCAAGTGACTGGCTCTCTCGGGCAAGATTCTAAAACTGGGGCTTCTGGAGGCTAGGGGGGGACGGAGAGGAGTCGTCGTCTCTCACACTTATAAGTTTAAAGTTCCAGCTCCACTCATCCACCCGTCTATACCCCAGTGTATTAGCCTCCAGTGTCCCATTGTGGATGAAGGAGAAATATATATACTAGTTACTCTGTAAATTTGTCAGTATTATGCATGGCAATGGCCACAATTGTCCCAGCTCCTCCCATCAGTCAGTGCAAACATTTTACACCCACAGTTGCCTTCTGGGTCCACATGTGAATACATACTGTAAGGTCAATACAAGACATCACAAATGCACATTTACGCTACAGGTTTGCACTTTCCCATAAATGAGCCATATCAGTGCTGTGGGTCAGGAGTGCATCAACTGGTTTCACATTTTTATATTTGCACTGAAGGCTTGCTAAATAGCATTATAAAATAACTACATACCAATAAATTACTGTATGTATGATGCAGTAACAGGTATAAAATAAGGATAATTTCCTAGGGACCACCTCATTTCAGTACCAAATGGTTACTAAGCTTTGGTAAGAATGGTTTGTCAGCCCTGAGTGACCACATGGCAATCACTATGAAAGCACACTAATTGTAGCAATACACAAGTACCTGCAAAGTGAACTGGCTGATCTCTTTGTACAGTGAAATACATCCATCCTGATAGAGGTAGCAGTTGGATGGCGTAACAAAATCGGTCACAAAAGCCTCACCAAGTCGCTGTTTCAGCTGCTGTGTAATGTAGAAATCCCATGGAACCGGCTGTAAGTCCACCTGCCAGAGACCACAGGTTACACACAATAATACAGTGTTCTCCCCCAGGCTGTTTTCTGCGGGTGCATCGCCAGGCATATACAGCCTACCGCCCGGCACTTTCCCCCGCCGACCCCCGCTGTGGAACGCTGGCCTCTGGAGTGACCAGAGGCTAAAGAAGCCTTCGATCACTTCAGAGGCAAGCATTCCCAGTGATGCACTGCGCGGGTGAGGTCATCCGAGACATGAGGAGCCGGCCCCGCGCGCCTGCTAGATCTAGTTAGATCCAGTCAGCGCGAGGCTACGGGAGTGGAAACGCAAGCGGCCAGCAAGTAAAAGGTAAGTGCTGGGCTGGGGCCAGGACCAGTCTGGAGGCACTGCCTAAGGGGCACTATTTAAGTCTGGGGGCACTACATAAGGGACCAGTCTGGGGGCACTACTTCAGCCAGGGGGCACTGCATAAGGGCAAAGCTAAACTACAGGGGGCAATGCATAAAGGAAAATTACAGGGAGCACTGTATAAAGGGCACAAATACAGGGGGCACTGCATAATGGGCACTTTTGACTGAGCACCAGTGGGGGAGCAGCCTGAGACCTGCCAGGGTGGATTGGTCTGGGAGATACCCCTTTTCCCGGCGCACACATAATTGCAAAGGCCCCCACCCGGCTACTTTTGGACGCCACCCGACTGGAAAAAACTTCTGGAGCGAACACGAATATTAGCAGTGGTGATTAATCCTCATTACCAAACCTACTACTTTCTCACAAAAGGTAGATCGTGTTCACAGTCTGACTATGAAAAAAAATAAAAGCTTTAATTGTGACCATAAATACTTTAGTACAGAAATGAACTGTTACAAACCTTTAGGGCAACACCTCTCATACTGTCCACATCAACATCTGCCTGGACCCCCATATATACTCTACTATTCTCGCCCAGAACAACTTCATGTTTCAGGTGGTAAGTTTCCCCACCTGCAAATATATGACCACATAAAACAGTGATAAATACAGGGAACAGACGTACATCCATTGCAGGATACATTTAGGAGTTGGAAAGGAGTGTGTTCTTGCTCTCACTACATGAGTGTGGAGGGTGTATTACTGCTGGTAGGGGATGCAAATTAGGAGACAACCTAATGTAAGTTGATGCAGCCATTACTGGTCACTAAGGATGAAGAGCTATAGGACACAAGAAAATGGTTTCAGTATTTTCTAACTTATTGGGTTTTTATTACACAGAACTGTTTCTGACAAGAACCAGGCACACATCTATACCTTTACCGGCCATTAGAAAGGACCAAAAACAATTCTCTTTTCCCACTGAGGCCAAATATGACTGCAGTGTAGACTGAATCCAAAACCTAAGCCTTCAGCCAGAAAGTGCAGTGAGCAGAAACCACTAGAGCAGGAATGCCAAGACCAGCATGCCAGATATTCAGATGTCTCTCAGATGTGCTCAAACTGCAGTTTAGTGCTACCTTCCAACAATGCTAACCCAGGATGAAATCGATCCCAGAGAGGAAGCAACCGCTGCATATAAAGTTAAAATGTAGCTCTCGATAATCCTATTCATACTATAATTAAGGGCAGTAGCATTAGATAGTAGCAGTCTTACATATTTATGCTATAAGGGAGTCGACTTCGGGTAGATATTCCAATCTGTGTTTCCTTTGAGCAAAGGATAAAGGGTGAAGAATCTTCTTAATCTTAAACCAGTTATTGTGTGTCTCTGCCAATTCCTTGCTGTCCTGGATGTGTAGTGCTTGCTGCACGGTCCCCCCTCCCTATATCAATTCCATTCCATCTACCAGACTTCTGGTCTTCGCATGAGAAATCTTTAATACCAAATTCCTCCACTTCCTCACCCGCTTCTTAGGTGGTGCGCTGAGAATCAGCATTTAATAGAACGGCAACTTTTAACTTCGATTTTATTGATGTTAATGCTACCAGAGTTTATAGCCCTTTAACATTCACTGCAGATCATAGGAGCACCAACACACACAACACTTTTAAAGACAGTAGCTTTTCTGTCACTTACCAAGCACCACCGTGTCTAGATTGTTTATAAGGGGAACCTGCCCAGCCTCATGACAGATTTCCTCTAATGCCAGAAGCTCATGCATGGGCTCCAACAAGTTCCTGCGCAGTGCTGTGCTTTCTACCACTACAGAGGTCTCTTCTGAAATAAAGGAATATAAAATATATATATAGATCAGTATAAAATATAACCAATTTGTTGGCTTAATTCCCCCCCCCCCCCCCCTCTTTATGAAACCCTATTGGGATCATATTGCAATATATTTTCATGAGCACTTTCTGGCAAAAGATGATTTCTGTATTTGTCATAAAACACTTCACATCTACCAAAATGGGAAGCAGATGCCGGCCTGCTGAGACATACAGAGGGCCGAGTGTAAGAGGGGCTTCAAATTGAGGGAAAGGGGATGGGCACGACATTGAGGACACTATTGCTGCATAAACCTTATTTCTCTGAATATTTACAAAAGCAATCATCATTCATGGATCAAAATAGAACAGTGCCATTTAGTGGTCAGACTTATTACAAATGAGAAAAAAAAAATAAAAAAAATATATATATATATATATATATATATATATTTCTACTTCAGGGTCCATAGGGGGTCCACAGGGTTGACCTTGGGGTATAGGTTGGGAACCAAATCCGGGCACCACGCAGTTAAAGCTTTTAGCTCCCAGGATGCACTGGGTCCACTCTCCCTATAACCCCACCCCCAAGCCAGAGGCACCTCAGTTTAAGTTGGTGCCCGGCCGGAGTCGGGTCACCGTTAGCGCAGGGGGAGCTGATTAGCAGCCCCTAAGCTTATTTTATTTTTTTAGGGACAAAGTTTTTTCATGGACTTTGGACTCTTCAGAGCGGCAGCGTCGGGACTGTCCATAGGACGTCTAAGCTGCCGCTCCGTCACCCCGCTGGCGCTGAGACGCCAGTACAGATCTGGGGATCTCAGCGGGACCCCAGAGTCTGTACTAGCCGGACTCTGCGGGCGCCCAGGACTGCTGCCGGATCCACGGGGAGCAGGTAAGGTCGCGGATCACCGCTTGCGGTGATCCGCGCATTTCAAATGCAGTCCTGTGCCTCCGGTCTCAGGGGACAGACCGGAGGCGCCGGCAGTGGCGGCGGGCCCCCCATACCCCGTGTGTCCACTAGACCACCAGGGACTTAACGATCGGTGCAGGGAGCCGGCGTCCCGGGGGTTAATAGCCGGCCAGGGGAGGCAGCCTTCCCTGTTACAGCGGCTCCTCCCCTCAGCTCAGCGCGCCTTTCAGTATCCATAGTCTGGCGTCGCTGAGCTGCTTCCTCCGCGGGCCACGCTTCCTCTGAGGTCTCCAGCGGCCATTTTATCTCTGTGGTGCAGCAGAAATCTCTCAGGATGGCAGTGAGTCCAGTCCCCCTGCGTACCTCACCATCAGGTCAGTGTACACAGCGCTGTAGCCTTCCCAGACACTGAATCTGGGCAGTTGAATGCAGTGTAATAGTGCAGTATATTATATGACATGTTTATGTATATATGTATATATCTGCATTGTATGTGACTTATGCTAGTGCTGACTGTACTTTATTCTCTCACCTGTCAGTGTATATCTATCCCTTTTCTTTATCTGCCCTAATACAGCTGTACTTAGGGTGGTTATGAGACCTCACATTTATATACTTGTTAATATTTGTGTGGTTTGTCACATACTGTTGCGTGCTGCACGTTGCCATATTTTAGATGGAACTGTGTGTTGCATACGCTGAAAATGGGTCCCTGCAGCTATTTTTGGCATCAGTCAGGACCAGTATAGTGCTGCTTAATATTTCCGCCAAGATGGGTCAGATATGTCTGACCAGGAGATAGAGCGTTATACTGCACCCATTTTTACTATCCTGCAAGTCATGTGCTGCAGGTGTTAGTGCGGAGGATTTGACTCATAAAGGGTTCTGTATGTGGCGTCATCTGGTGCCGGCCTCTTTCACGACCCCCTTGGGCGGTTTGTTTTCTCGGGATCCTCTCAATTGCGGATCGCCGGGCGGGCCCCATTGTTGTACCTCACTTGGGGTTACTTCACCATACTGCCCTTTTCATCTCAGGGTATCTCGCAGCTTCTTGCACTCTTCCCCTGTGACACAGACTACCGCTCCCTGCAGGGGTTTTTTGCAGTATATGAATTCCCCCTGGTGCCACAATAGTCTGTCATTCCCCTTGCAGGGATTACCACAACAGCCACCCTGGGTGGATGTCGTTTTCTACGAAACGCTAATTGGCGTGGTTGACGCCCTGTGGTTACTTCCCAGTTGGCTCTGCCGTGAACTGGGTACTGTTCGGGGCTCTTTCCCTCTTACACGGGGGGAAGCCTATTTCAGGTATTATTATCCCTGCTTTAGGGCTGGTAGCAGGTCCATTCTGGTTAGAGTGAATGTTGACCTGCACCTGTATCATACACCCTCAGTATTGCGTGCCTTCGGGTTACCTGTTGCTGACTAGCGGGTGGATCGCATAGCGGGACTCTGGCTGTTGCCAGATAGGAGGTGTTACAACAGTGTTTGGCCTCCTGTCCCAAATTCCCTGAGGGTCATCACGAGCCCCTCCTGGGGGGGATGGGCGTGTTACTCGTCTGATTACAGACGTTACTACGCCTCCCATTCCTGCGTGGTCGGATTCTTCGGATCCGTAGGTGGTAACTCTGCCTGAAATCAGTATACTTGCTTTCGGGAGTTGTTACCCATCCTACCATGGCTATAGCATGGTTGGTTAATACTATTGCATATTGGGTTGATGCATTTGTAACGTTTTTTCCCCTCCAACACGTCGGGGGTTCAAATGTATTTGGTCGCTCATGTAATATATGCAGTTGTCATAGGTGGACATGCCTATATTGGATACCAGTCTCCTAACTTTCAGAGTTCCGGCTGCGACTGTATCCTCCGTAATACCCTATGGCTGCGCTCTGAGAATGCAGAGGTGCAGATACCATCTTTAGGGTTGATATTGTTTGGTCCTGACCTTGACAAGATTGTAGTAACATTGGCAGTATTACTAACGACAAGTTTACCGCTTTCAGCTATGCACACTACAAGGCCTCAGACTAAGTCTGTTAAGTCTTTTTTGTCCTCTTGGTCAGCCTAAAGGTCTGTTTCTTCGTAGACTGTCGGCATCTACAAGGGCCGACATATCCAGTACCGAGCAGGCCTGGACTGCCAGCCGATCCTGCTTCTGAACCTACGGATATCTCTTCAGTCTGACGGGACAGGCCTACAACTGGGAGATACCGATTTTCTCAGTTCGCCCGGTATTAGTGTCAAGTTGCCGCGGCTACGTGGGTAGGAGGGTACGCCCTCTTTACAAGGGCCTTACAGATCCAGAAAGCTATGCAGTTGTTGCGGTAAGCGGAGCTAATTGGGCCATCCCCACTATCTCAGTGAGGGACTGGTAGTTCGGTTTTCTTTCTGGTGCGGTGGCTGAATGGTCCTCTTTGGCCTGTTCTCTGTCTCAATTCCCTGAACCAGTTCCTAAAGCTACCTGGGCTCAGGAGGAAATCCCTATGCTCCATCATACGATGTTTGGAACCTGGGGACTTTAGGGTATCACTGGATATACAGGACGCGTGCCTACGGGTACTTACAGAGACCTTTCCTCAGCATGGGCTGAGGTTTGCTGTATCACAGCAACACTTACAATTTTTCGGGCTCTGCCTGTTGGGACTGTCCTCAGCCCCACAGGGGTTTACCAGCGTTTTGGATTTTCTGACAGTTCTTCTGTTCAGTATATCCCAATGCTCCTGTACCTGGACGGCCTCCTGCTCTTAGCGGGATCACCGGGGTACTTTATGGCCAGGTCAGGATGACTGTGGCTTCTTCAGGGTGCAGACGTTTAATCAACGGGGAAAAAGTCCTCCCTGCATCCCTCTCTGGGTATTCTTCATCTAGGATCCCTGCTGGATTCTCAGAATCTGAGAATTCTTCTGGCGTAAGACGGAATCTCCTCTCTTCCATTAGGAGTACATGGTTGTCTGCGCAGTCGACAGATGTCTTTACACTCTGGGATGCATGGTGGAATGGGCTCAGTTCCATTCCAGGCCTTTCCATAATTGGCTCATCTCCAGATGGAATGAGTTTTTTCTGTCGGATAACTGTTCAAACGATGATGCTCTCTCCGGAGGCAAGTCGGTCCCTGTCCGGGTGGCTATGGCCATCTCGTCCAGGGTTTTCTTTGCTAGGGACAGTGTCTGGACCGAATCCTTTTCAGTGCAGTTGGACGTCTGTCGATTCCACCCTGTCAATTAACTTACTCTGGCATAACTCTTGTTTCCCGGTGAACCTGAAAAGGTTCAGTCCGACAGGGTCAGGACAGTGGCTTCCTTTTTAGCAACACTGTTCGTTGGGTGGCAATGACAGGTATGTCACATATTCGGACATAGTCCGAGGGTCTCCTCCCGACCATCTCGGCAGCGTTCATTTCAGGAGCTCTCCATTGGGAAGCGGGAGTCCTCAGCCGTCACGACGTGCATCCCGGGGACTAGTCTCTTCCCCAAGAGAGGTTTCATCTCCTGGTGAGCAGGGGGGGCCCCCCTGAGGTGACCCTCATGGCCTTCTGACTTTATCACACTAGGGTGTTACAGTTCAGCTCTGGGGATTCTGAAGCAAACTTCAGCGACTCTTTGTCGGTGAAGTGGTCCTTCCACTTTGTGTACCTGTGTTCTCCGGTCTCCCTTCTTCCTCGAGGTCTTTGGAAGTGTTTTCAATCGAGACGGAGATGCTTTCCTGCTGGTGGCTCCTGATTGCCCCAGATGTCAGGGGTACTTGGATCTTCGGAGTCTCTACATCGATACTCCATCCCTGATGCTTCACTGCCCGGACCTGTTGTCTCAGGGTCCTTGGTTTTGCCTTGGACCTGGGTCGTTTGTCTTTGACTGTGTCCTTACAGTGGTCTTACGGCTTCCCTGGCTTTCTCATCGTTGGAATGATTAGAGCACATGGATCAGCTTTTACTGGGACCTACCACAAACTGTGGCAGCCATAAATCTTATGGTATTGTACCTGTCGATACAATCCTCCGGTGTCCAGGATTTCCAGATATTCTGGCATTCCTTCCGGCTGGCTTGGGTTTCACACTTGGCCTGGTCTTCCTGACAGTGCGGATCTCTACACTGTCAGTATGGTTAAGATATGGAATTGCTTCACTCTGGTATCCAGTTCATCCTTTGGAGTGTTTTCTTGATTATGCCTCCATTTGTCCTCCCTAGGGACTCCTTGGGAGTAAGTAGTGGTTCTTCGTTACCTCCGGGGACAGTCAATGGAACCGCTGGTTGTGATAGCCATTACATGGTCTATTGCTTAGGCTCTCTCTTTCTCTCAGGGTGTTTATATCAACCAGGAGAGTGTCTGAATTGGGAGCGTTCTCATGTGGCTCCCTCTTCTGGAGGGCATCATGTCAGGGTGGGAGTTGCTCTCGCCCTGTGTTTCTTCTTAGTGGTTTTCAGGTTCCATATTATTCTGGAACTTATGGTACGGCCATTCTGTCCCCAGTCCTCTCGGCTGGTGTGGCCTCATTGACTGTGGTCTGGCCTCTTTGGATTTATGTGATCCGTTCAGGTTCCTTACGGAAATCGGACTCCTTATTGGTGGTCTGAGATTTCTGGTTTTCACAGGAAAGGATGGCCAGCCTATAACCAAATGTTGACTTGGATGGCCTCGTAGGTCTTCCTCAGGGGCCTACCCATGGGTAGGCCTTCCTGTTGTTGATGCTTGTTTTTTCTCGGGCCATGTGACCCTCGTGTGCGGCTCGCTGTGGCGCCTCGGCTGTTTTGCCTTACTAGGTGGCCACGTGGTCTTCTGTCCACACCTTTTTAAGGTTCTAGGCATTGGTTTCCTTTGCCTCTCAGGATGCTTCCTTTTTGGCGACGGATTCTCCTCTCAGCACAGGAGCGTCCCCACCCTTGGTTGAACTGCTTTGGGACATCCCCAAGGTCAACCCTGTGGACCCCCTATGGACCCTGAAGTAGAAAACAAGAGATATGGTAAGAACTTACCTTTGTTATCTCTGTTTCTACGAAGTCCATAGGGTCCACAGGGCGCCCGCCCTGACGCACCTGGCTTCATATGGGCTGTGTGGCTGGTCACCGGTTTTCCGTCTCCCATTTCGGTGAGTATGGTTATTGAGTGTTCCAGTTTTCTCTCTCTTTTTCTCTCCTCCTCCGGCCTTTGGCTACTTACAAACTGAGGTGCCTCTGGCTTGGGGGTGGGGTTATAGGGAGAGTGGACCCAGTGCATCCTGGGAGCTAAAAGCTTTAACTGCGTGGTGCCCGGATTTGGTTCCCAACCTATACCCCAAGGTCAACCCTGTGGACCCTATGGACTTCGTAGAAACAGAGATAACAAAGGTAAGTTCTTACCATATCTCTTGTTATAGCCCCCTGCGAGGAGACTGACGGAGGGCACCAGGACTGGATATATTTTTTGCATATGGGAGTGCCATCCACATACATGTTGTGTAGCCTGAAGAAGGGATTTTAAACTCCCGAAACGTAGATTAAAAGCACTAAGTTTTTCACTATTTCTACAAAAGTCTCCTGAGTGCCGCCAGTTCTTCATTTCTATATTGTGGGGGATTCGTACCCCAGTGGAGGGCACCAGGAGCAAGCTGTCTGTTGATATTGGAGGGGAGTGCCGGGCTGAATCTGGACACACATATATATATATATTACTTTTATTTTCTAGAAAAAAAACCCATGCGTCATGTAAATAATTCTTACGTACGATACAACTTATCGACTATTCATACACAGTGCTTTTAAAAAAAAACAGAAGGGTGAGTGGACAATGCTGACACTACTCCAATTCCAGACAGGAGAAAACGTACCCAAAATTTGCTCATATACTCCAGAAATCTGGGCCATTAGGTCAAGCTTCTCATGGACCAGCAGAGTCTTTACAGCAAAGCTCGTAGAACCAGTAGAGATGGAGGATGCGGAACAGACTGAGGAGTGAGTGTATTCTTGACTTGCTTCTAAAATTGGGCTGTTAGAGAGATATATAGTCACTTTTACACAAACCTCAATATACTGCAGGGAACAAACTTATTTTAGTATCAAACTAGAACACTCTCATAATACAAATAACTGTATGGCTAAAACATGCTGCTGTTATAGATGAACTACATTTTATAATATAATTAGAAAAAAGGATCACCTCAGCCACCCCTTCCAGCTGCCCGTACCCACCTGCTCCCTACCCGTTATACTTACCCCCTCCCATTCGTCTTCTGTCACTGTGGTGCACATGCATGTTGGGTTTGACGAGCACGAGCCAGTTGTAATTAGGTCATAACGCAAACGTGTTTGATGACCTAATTAGATCAGGGACCAGTTTTATAATACAAAGCATGTACACTTGCTGACACTCTTATACCTCAGCTTCTTGTGACAAAGCGCTTGTCCGTAGGAGTCCTCGCACACAGGAGTCTTCTCTCGGAGTGGTAGTCTCTTCAGGCCGGGTGTGTCGCCTTCTTCTGCCTCATCCCTGGCCTTGTGGAAAGGCGTGGATGCCAACTGTGCAGCTCTCACAAAGTCACAGGTGTCTTCTGGCTCAGCAAAAAAAGAATTGTTCCGGTCTGAACCAGACACGATTGCCTCTTCATTTAGGGGTTCAATATCACCCAGTGTGTCCTTCAAGGGAGCATTACACCAGAACATTAGACATGACAGGCTTAATACTCCCATCACTAACCAACACAAAGGTACTTATCTGAGAAAAGCTGCATTTAAAAAAAGTATTGAAAATGTAACGTGAACAAAGTATATTACCATATTCCTTCATAGTTTAGTCATTATGAGCCCCATTCAACTTAGCAAAGCCACCCTGAGCTCAATACCATTGTTCACTCAAGTCACTCCACTGAGCACTCTCCCTACATCAGCAGTCCTCACTAGACTGTGGGCATGGTGCAGCATTGGCAGGAGAGGTAGCGCGCTGCCCAGCAGAATACTGTATGTAGTCCCTGCTGTAGCAAGGTTCTATCAGGATCTTCAGTGTAAGGAAAAGGGACACGATCTCTGGTGAGGGGTCAGTCATTTTACTGTGTGAAGCTGGATGCTGTTCAAAGCTAACGCAATCAGCAAGTCTGTCTACGTATTTACTTCTAAATTACTTACTTCACAGGCTCACATTGTGCTTTAATGTTATTCTGGATGGAACCTTCCATACAGTAGGTTTGTCATTGTTTTGTGCTTCTATATACAGAAACTTACATAATATGCAGAGAACCTTTATATACATATATAGTACTTTTTTTTTTGTGGAACCGCCAAAATATTGCCATTTCTTTTTTAAAAAAGTTGCTTGACAATGCCAAGATTTATTAGCTAGATGAGATTATCTTTCCCAATATCAATAATAATAACTAGTTAGTTGACTACTGCTGCTGCCTACTCCTCTCAAAACACAAACATCATAAAAAACACATACGGTGAGTGGGGCTTCATCTTTAACAAGTGCTTTTGAAACCTCTGCCAGCTGGTGGCGTTTGGGAGTTGGCATCCTGCTTGGTGAAGCACTATAAAGATGAGAACAATAGATTAGTTACTGGTAAGAACAATATGAAATAGGGTAGTTTATGCAGTATAGGTACATAAGAAAACTAGTGCTTCTAATCTCTATCCCACTACTTATGAGCAGGATTAACAATCTTTCACAGTGATCTGGTTTTGCTGGTACAGGCCATGTGCACTTCCCAATTTTTTTCGGGCGCTAATGGATCCACCGGGGTTACCAAAACAACCCCAAAGTCCAGTCAGAGGCCAGCACTTAATCAAGGATTTTTTTTTCAGGACCTAATGTGTCCCGAAAAGTTGGGATAGGATGAATCAAAAAAAAAAAAAAAAAAACCCCACACAATGAAAAACTGGGATTATCAATGAAAAATCTTCGGCCAAAAAGACATTGGGGCTAATTGGATACCGCCCAAAGGATGGAAACCCAAAACACACTACACAAGTTACAAAGATTGGTTAGCAGACTCAGCAGCAGGATGTACCTGGCCTACCCAGGGTAGGATATGAGCCACACCAATCGTGCGGCTCCCTCCCGCCAGGTATGACTGTTACTGAACAATCCCTCAGCCAATTGCGATACGGCCATGGGGTCTCACAACCTGTAAGACAACTCCTATACAGCAAGCAGGTTAGCAAAGAAAAAAAAACAAAACAAAAAAAAAAACACTTACTTGCTGAGCCGTGTTGCACATGCCTCATCAAATATGGTAAAAGGGACATCAGAGGAGAGCACTGAAGACCAGGGGAGAAAATATTAAAAATCTCTGATATTTAACAAAATAGACCAATACACTAAACGGCATGGTTCTAAAAAATAAATAAATATATATATCTATCTATCTATCTATCTATCAATAAAAAAAATTATATGAACAAATCATAGTATAACACTGGGTGGAACATAAATTAGGATTTTTGGTCAACTTACTGTTGAATCCTTTTCTCTTAAGCAGGCTGGGGAACACTGGACCAAGGGGGGATTGCAGGTTGGGGCTGGAGCTGGCACTTAATAAAACTGGCTTTAAATCCTAAACTCCTCCCCGCTGCAATCGCACATTCCCAGTACTTCTTTAAAAGAGTCTGGAGAGGAGTAGGAGTAGCAGGAATCCCGTGAAACTGTTAGAACAACCAAACAAACCAGTAGTGAAAATACCGGTCAAGAACTAAACACCTCGCACAACTGAGCGTGAGGGAGGGCTCGAAGTGTTTCCCAGCCTGCTTAAGAGAAAATGATTCAATGATAAGTTGACCAAAAATCCTATTTTCTCTTGCAACAAGGCTGAGGAACACTGGACATACCAAAGCTGCCCCCAGGGGAGGGAATGCTCAGACTGCCTGACCGGAGGACCGTACGCCCAAAGTGGGGGCCGCCGAAGGCCAAAAAAAAAAAAACCTGGAACGTAAAAATTACCAAACATGCGGACAGGGGACTAGATAGATGCACAGTAGACCTGTGCTGTTGAAGTCCCGCACCGCACTGGCCAAAAGATCGCTGCCGCCCTAACGGAAGGCGATGTCACCCGGTCTGGTGGCAGATGACCAGCACCAGAATAGGCGCGAGTAATGATCGAGCGGTCCCAATGAGCAAGGGGCTGCTGAGTAGCCAGCCAATCATAAAGAACCCGCAGAGAACAGTGCAGCATACCAAAGAATTCTGCAGAGCTCAGCCAGCAGAGCCTGATCATCAGTCCCAGGAATTCACCAAGTGCGTAAGAACCGGAAGGACAATATCCGAAACCAGTGTCGGCGGGAATCGTAAAACCGGTACGGAGAACCGCACAATCTTCATGGAAGAAGAGCAAAGGCAGCTCTCAAACTAAATACAGAACTATGTCGAGGGAAGGCCAGAGCCATAAGACCATCTTCCAAGCAACTTAATTGAAGATTCATGGAATGCCAAGACACAATCGGGCTTGTGGGAGAGCTGATAATCTAATCTTAAGATTCCTCGGCTACACATGCAAATGAAACGGTGGCGAAATACGCAGCACACCGTGTAAAAACGGGTTGGACCTTTGGAAGGAGAGCCAAACGCAGCTGGAAAGAAAATGACAGGGCCAAAGCCTGTAACTAAGTCTGCAAGCGGCCTCCAAACCCTCCTGAAGGCAGGCCAAGAAATGAAAGGCGGAAACTTTTAACGGTTACACCATGAGAGGATTGGCCAGCAGCGGAGCGCACCCCCGGAGACCCACCCACTCTGAAAAATTGAGTCCCCGGTCTTCATTTGTGGGTAAAACACGTGCTATAGTGCATATTTGCGCTCACCGACGTCCTCATACCATGACCAGCATAGCTAGCCTGGAGCCACCAGGATTACCCTCACTCAGGAAGCCTGGAGACCTGACGAAACAGATGCTCTGGATGAAAAATTTCACAGAACAGTCGGCAGCCACTTGCGGAAGCCAGCGGATATCCGAATCCCATCCAAAATGTGTAGCCTTGCAAACATGCCGAGAGGCCATGAGATCTCCCCGCGGGAGGCTGGAGAGGGAGAGCCCACTACCTTGGGAGAAACATAGTCTGCTGAGAAAGTCCACCGTCCAAAGTCCCACTACCAGTATGACCACCACAGAGAGATGGACCAAAAGTCTCCGCCCCCGAAAGACTTAAGCATCGCCGCCACGCACTTGTACCTGCCGGAAGACATACCTGCGACCGGCCGGTGAGGATGGACAAGGCATCCAATAGAGCCAGAAAGATAGCATGGAGCTCGAGCCCCTCATACAGCCGAACTGTAGTGGATGGTGACCCAAGGCCCTGGAGACTAAAATCAATTTAACGGCACCTCCAACCCAGGAGACTCGCGGCCGTGGCCACAATGAGCTAATCCGGAAGGACCAAGTAGTGGAAATGGTGAAGCAGATCGGAAACCCTCCCATCATCAATGGAAAGTGACGGGTGCTGTTGGACAGAAGGGGAACTGAGACGAGAGGGATGCTGAGCAACCCTGTCAAGTTTGGGGAATTACCCACTGGGACTCCCGTGAGTAGAACCTGGTCCACTGAATGACCTCCAAATGTAGACCAGCATGCACAACAACCGAATGTTCCAGAGTCGACGGACGAGGAACCAACCAAACCTTTGAACATGATTAGTATGGTCCGTCACTGTTCTCTGCAAGAAAAACACAGCTGGAGAGGTGTTGGAGGCCACCCCCAGAACTGATGGCACAGAACAGGGAGACAAGGGAGACCTAGCAAAAGCCGGGATAATGCACTAATCCAAAAATACTTGAAAACAAGCAACCCAGAAAGGTCCAAAACTGTGAACCGCCACATTGTGATACAATCTCTGCGTGGCAGCCTCAACCGATCGTGTTGCAAACGGCCCAATACCACTGCTTTCTCCACTTCCTGGGGAAGAGCAATGTGAAAATACAATAAACTACGCCTTGCTGGCAGACCTCCGAGGTCCCACATGGAACCATAGCGAAAAATGGCAAGCACCCATTAGATGTCACTCAAGGGTCCCTGAACCGGAGCAAGTGCCCTAACTCTGGCAAGCGAACTGGGCAGAGAGAAAGACACAGCGTGAGGCCCAGTCTTCCTTGGGACCGTGTCCCCAGACCAGAGAAAGTTACTAAAAACTGCCCCAGGGAAATCTAACCCCTGCCAGGGAAGAATTGGCTTGTGTCAGCCTGACCTTCCAAGGACGCACCACCTCGAAGGAGAAGCGAAAACTTGGATACGCGAACCCCTGCCATTAGGATGGCCAACGGCCGAAAAGTGGCCAAAGGAGAACATCCAATTCAAATAGAAGATAGAGTATGGAACACTCAGATAATGAATATGTATGCGAATCGCAGAGCCAAATAGGGCTTGAAGCCGAACAGACCGTAGCGTAAACCCGGATGCTACCTGTGTAGCTTGGCCTTCCACACAGAGCTTGCCGTGAATGTCCAACCAATTCAGCAGGGAATCCCAGGGCGAATAACTGAAGTCACTCGACGAATAAGTCAGCAGAAGTGACCACAGCTCATGCCACTCCTGTCAAGGTTCGCCAAGACCGGATATCGACCCTAGAACCCATCAAACCAGACCAGAGACAAACTTTCAAGGTCCAGCTGGCGGATACCCATTGGGCGCTGAGCCTTGAAGTGGGTGTGGTGATCTAAATGGATACCACAGCCACTACCGTGGAAGATGCTTCCACTTGGCTTAAACCGCTAGAAGCTAGTGTGCGAGGAACGGAGCCCTCTGAATCTGGTGGCTCCTAAGCATCCCTGAGGAAACTGGAGAGATTCGCTGAAGGGAAAGAAGTGACTTTCCGTCGCCAACGCTTGGACAGACCCACAGCAGCAAGGAATCACCCTGGACAGTAGGTCCACACTCATTGAGACAGAGCAAAGCCTCGTTAAGTTCCTTCGCATGCGAAATGTGTAATGGGGCCCTGGAAGGAGAAAGATGCCTACAAGACCTCCCTATCTACCTGCGCTTTGCACAGCAGGGGATTCCTGAAAAACCGCGCCAGGAACCTAACATAAGTAATGACACCGCGAGGCATAGAGCCAGAGCGAGACATACCGTGGCTGGGTACTTAACCCTATGGAGGGAAAGAAGCCACTCGAGATGATGGAATGCCAAGTCTAAACTCTGTCTCCTAGCTTCACTAGTATGCGTCACAAATTTTCGTGTCCTGGCGCAGGGGCCATGCTAATCTGCTCCGTTTCAGTTCTCTCGGTCCGGAGGCCCCTTCGCTGGGCTCCAATTTTAGTACAGTATATGTGCTGCCAAAGCAAGCACTGCATACAAAAGCCAAAAGTTAGGGATATAGCAAGAATCCCAGTAAACAAAAGTCACAGTTAGGGCTGTAGCGGAACACGAACCCATGACCGCAGTGCGGTGAGGCAGTAATGCTAACCATTAACCCGCATGTGCTGCCCATTGTAACCAAAACCAGCAGGTGTAATTTACCTAAGGCAAAATAACCCTCCTCAGCTTGTAACTGCAGCTGGTGGGGAGAAGTGCTGTGTGCCATCTCCCGTGTGTACCTGACGCTGTAAGCGCAGCATATGCTGGGAAGGACCATGTAGGGGTATTACTGTATGTCTCAGCCCCTCTTTCAGTGCATTACAGCTGTTATTACAGCAACAGAATAGCAGCTAGAGTACTTGGGTTCTCCCTGCAATGAGTCCGGAAAGTACACAAGTGTCCTACACTCATTATCAATCATGGTAATGTCTAAATCCCCTTCACGGAGAGGACCCTGGCATCATCAGTTAGTGTCCAGCGTCATTCCCTACCATCCAAGTGGGCAGAAAGGGGGGAACATAACCTTGTGGCGAGTGCAGCGAGCCCGAAGCATGGAGAGCGCAGCGAGCCCGCGAGGGGACAACCATCTTCTTTAGGTGGGGACAACTTTCGGTACTTGTGCATGTAAAGTACACAAGTACCATTTAAAAAAACATTCATTGGGTTTTCTCTGCAATGAGTCCGTAAAGTACACAAGTACCGCAGCTAGTACACAGGTATTTAAAACCATTAAATTGTGCAGTACTTATCCTTCCAGGAGCCAACATCCGAAGCTAGCAGAGTGAAGCATTCTCCTAGAGTGGTGCACATGTGAAGTACAGCAGAACCAGCCATCCCTGCAGTGTGGCTGAAGGAAGGACCGTAACCCATGCTGCTGCAGGAGGGGGGAGTGCAGCTCCGAAAGCTCCGCCCCCTCCATCGTCACGCTCCCCGGACCTGGGGTACTTCCAAGTAGTGGGGAATGCTCCGGTTAAGTCTGGCTCACCAGGGTAGCCTGTTAGCTCGCACACCCTCTTGGGTACATAGCAGTCCATCCAGAATGTGCCCAACTCCTCAGGCACTTAGAGAACACTGCAATTGTGGGACTGCAGGGGGTAGGAGTATAGGATTTAAAGCTACAGTTTTATTACGTGTCAGCTCCAGCCCCAACCTACAATCCCCCTATGGTCCAGTGTTCCCCAGCCTTGCTGCAAGATAAACAATAATTACTGAGTGGTGTAACAGACAGAAGGCAGAACCATAATCCCCCATCTGTGTAAGCATATTGCAGTTCACGCTTTTGTAACCCAAGTATTTTTCAATATATCTACATAATGTAACTCCATACCTGTACATCTGTATTACCATTTAGGAACCTACCACATAAAGAAAGAGGACGCTAATATGTCGAACATCCCCATCACTCATTGGGGTATATTTACTAAAGTTAGTTTTTAGAAGTGGAGATGCTGCTCATAGCAACTATATTACATTTAACTTGCGCTTTCTAGAAGATAATCGCTAGAATCTGATTGGTTGCTATGGGCAACATCTCCACTTATAAAAACTGTCACTGTAGTAAATTTTCCCCAATGGAGAGAAGAATTTGCGCTATTGCCCACTAATAATGACAACTAAAAGATTACAGCAGCAAGCAGCCTAGAGCAGGGGGTGGAACCCTCAGGACCTGCACCTCTTGACCTCTTAATGTCGCTCTGCCAGAACCCATCTATTTTACTTCCTCTATACCAATGGTGGCCAACCTGTGGCTCTTCCGTTGTTCTGATGTGGCTCCCCCTGACTGACACTGACTGCCTCCTCTGATAGGTACGCAGTTGTTTAAAAGGAGGCTCGTCCATTGTGGCAGCAGTCTGCTCCGCTCCGGAGGCATGTATGGGCGATGTGGTGATGTCACGCCGCAAGCAGGAGTTCAACGTGTGACTGAATCTGAAGCCACGAGGAGGATGTAATCACAGACACCGGACCCTACCAACGTGACACAGGCCGTCGTAACACAGGGTAAGAACGGTGTGTGTGTGTGTGTGTGTGTGTGTGGGGGGGTTATTTATTTTTTTCATTTTATTTGTGAAATGTGAGGGAGCTGGAGTGACCCATGGAGTAAGAGGGAGTGTGGGGGAGGGTGGTTGGACTGGAGTTTCCCTGGGAAAGAGGGGGGGGGGGGGGGCTGTTGTGGCACATGAGGGTCTCCTGAAGTGGCATGTAGGGCTGGAGTGAAACCAGGTCGGGTTGGATTGTATTATGTGGATCTGGCTTGCTTCAGTGTATTTGATGTGGATCTATGTTTTTTTATGTTGTTCTGGCTTTTTCTTTCCCTTTAATAGTTACTTCCACAGTGATTGTGTGCATGCGCTTTTACATGATCCTACAAACATCATACCAGGTGCTTGGCCTAGCTGGCCACACCCATATTTGCACGTGCGCCTTCACCGTGCGCATGATCTTGGCTCTTTGACTTACCTACAGATATTTTTGGGCTTTTTGCCTCTGACTGGTTGGTCACCCCTGCTGTATACTCTCTTATGCCTGGCATACACTTCACAGTAGTCAGCCTGCACTTTAATGCCTATGTACGTCATCACCGTCCACCATCTCTACATATATCCACCACTGACAAGTTACACCCACTCTACCACCAACTGCAACCAGGTTCCCCATGGTCTCGCCACCTTCAGCATAGCCATAAAATATAATGCATTTACAACCTACAATATATCCCATTACTTAGATATCCATTAATGACTCTCCCTAGCTCTGGGCTCTGCAATGTCAATATATTCTGCTTTATAATAGTTACCTAATAAAGCTGCGTTACTTCACCACACACCATTAAGAACTTTCCACAATCTTGTTACATTCAGTATTTACTGCTGCTTACGGTCAGTGCAGTATTATTGTTATTTCATCAACACACACTACAACTGTAGCTTGGGCACTGCCAGAGTGTGCCATCCAGCTGACAAAACTACGCTCTACAACAGGGGTAGGCAATGGCCAGCACTCCAGTAGCTGTGTACCTACACATCCCAGCATGCCTTACAACAGTTTTAGCATGCCCTAACCACAAAACTGTGGCAGAGTTCCACAGCAGCTGGAGTGCCAGACATTGCCTTCCCCTGCTATACCAGATCAAAGAACCAGAAAAAGCAGGGCTCAAGCAGGAAACATACACAAAACGATGTATATGTATATATATATATATATATATATATATTTATTTTCGGCTACGTTGCAGTGGCATAGAAGGTGTAGCCACTTATATTTGCCATTGTACACTAAAGTTTGTCATGCTGGCCACATACATAGCAGTATTTTACCCGTTCTGGCCGATTCCGACACATTGGAACGACAGATCGTGTAAAATGTGGCCAAATTGAGAGTAAATCATGAGTACCCACTCACGATGCGCGTCCCCGCTGGTCGCACTTCGCATCTTCAGATCTGCCGTGCAGTAGGGCAGATCTGACAATCCAGGACACGATGCACTGTGAAAGTCTGGATGCAGGAGAGATCGTTTGAAGATTGGACATCAAATTGTGTGCAGAGCTGCCGGGGAGAGTTTCAAGGGAAATCATGTACATCAGCTCATGGCACATCTGCACATGGCACATCATGGCTCCACTGCACATCGCTATGTGTGTGGGCACCTTTAGACTGCATCTGCGTCACATATAAAAGTTAATTTACATCTCTCTTTACTCACCTGTAGTGTCAAATGGGGGTTGGGCTTTAGTCAGGGACTCACTGCTTTAAATAGAAAATAATATATTCAACTTTAACAAGATTCCAACTTTGTGTTGTCAACCCAAAAATACATACAAATAAATAGTGTTGCAGAGAAACAACTACACCTGGGTACAAAGGTCTCATTATACATAGGGTTACATTTGCATTTATGACTAGACTGGGAAGACTGTTACTATTATTAGGATAAAATATATCAAATGCCTCAACCTACTTGCTTTAATACTGGTTGGAGGACAGACAATATGGGGTTCCAGGCAAATATATATGCATTACATAGTAAAAAAAAAAAACAACAACTTCTAATACAAAATTGGCTTATCAGTTATGATGTACTGTGCAATATGTAAATAAGCATCTTGGTAACAATAAACACTACTTTATGGATTTAGGAGAGGGAGCTATAATATATTAAATAGTTTTACACACCCCTACAACGAATATAGTGTGAGTGTGTGTGTACACACATTCATTTGTGGGCATTTTTAAAGAGAAATATCCCCATCCAATAAGCAATTATTGTTAGTTTCCCATGCCAGAGAACCCCATCCATTTGAAAATAGGATTTCTGGTCAACTTATTGAATCCTTTTCTCTTAAGCAGGCTGGGGAACACTGGACCATTGAATTGTAGGTTGGGGCTGGAGCTGGCACTTAAATTAAACTAACTTTAATACCTAAACTACTCCCCCTGCAATCCCACAATCCCAGTACTTCTTTAAAAGAGTCCGGTGAGGAGTAGCAGGAATCCCGTGAAACTGTTAGAACCAAACAAACCAGTAGGGAAAAGACCGGTCAAGACCCAAACACCTCGCACAACTGCATAGCCCCCTACAACGTGCTCTACTCTGTGAAGCACTTAAAGAACACTGGAATTGTAGGATTGCAGGGGGAGGAGCTTAGGTTTTAAAGATACAGTTTAATTTAAGTGCCAGCTCCAGCCCCAACCTGCAAGCCCATAGTCCAGTGTTCCCCAGCCTTGCTGCAATAGAAAAATGTATTGGGGTGAGTGTGAGTTTTAGGTTCTCCTGACTTGCTTGCAGAGTAACACCACAGATTTGGGGGAGATAAATATCATCATTTTAGGTGTATTTATCCTGAAAGTGTGTAAATTAACGAGTTAGGGAACATCTGAAATACAGACGCTCCTGCTGAGAATAGTTGTGTTTATCCTTAGCTCCAGTGCATTACATAATGAGAAAGGCGGTGAAGCTGTGCAATGGCTGCTGGATAATGTAACACCTATTGAATGATAGAAACAAATCACATTAAATTTGTATTGAGCCTGCCTTGGTAATGTGGGAGCAACAACATTTCCCAGAGACGCCCCAACTTCTGCGCTTTGAGGAGATGAAGCAATGGCCCCTTCTGGTTTGGTTCTTGCGTCGCTATGTACTTTATCAGACTCTTCAGAGTGTGCAGGCTGTGGAGGGGAGATATTTCACGTTACATTTTCTGAAGACGCAGGTAATGTTCAGCAGTGGGTGCAAAGCCAAATAAATGGTGCTCCAGCTGGGGCACTACTCTATTTTATACTGAGACACGGAACAGACTAATGTAACTCTTTAAAACTAGTTAACTTGGATCTATCATGGACTTCTGACGCCCTGACCATGGCGCACAGTTTTATAATTAGACAATGGCAGTTTGATGTTAAAGTGGAATCAAACTCCTATAAAATCTAGTGGCTATTCCATAATGACTGAACACAGAAAGACTAGCCATTTCCGATTCTGCACTGCAAAAGGTCACATTAACCAGAGGTCCACTTTAAGATGATAGCAGATTGGAGAAAGTATAGAAACAAATTAAACTAAGCTTTATAAACAAATTGAAGAACCGGCCCTACACATCATTTTTGAGAACGCTCAAATACTCAAACAGGTGCTTTCAGAGCAGTTATGACGGATCGGTCTTGATATCCCTCAATAAAAAGAGAAAAGGATGCACACATGTGTAGTACATATGGACTGTTACACCATATCCTCCACCACTATCCTTCTCATTATAGATCTTGCCAATGTGAACAGATGATTTATCTTGAAACTCCTCCACTTGGTGTAATGTCAGAATATAACAGAGTGAGGAAATTGAGGGGTTTCACCCTTAGTCAGATTACCATGAAAACAGAATGTAGATGGAGAAACGAGTTATTGGTGGGAGAAGGTGCTCAGTTTACTCACACTGGACTTGACATCACTACAAATGTAGAAAAACTGCGCTACAAGCAATAGTGCAGTAGTACAACCGCTGAAGTAGTCACCACCACCCCCAAAATCAAATTATTATAACAAAGTACTTGCGTTCCTCTGCGCTCCCTGAGATATTGTAGTAATTCATGCATTTCAGTTCCTTAAGATTCCTTTCATCAACAACTGTCCTTTGTTTCCAATAGATATATTTAGGAATAAAAATCCCAGCGGATATGTTCTTAATAATCCTCTTAAACTTTGGCCTACAGTGTCCCCTTCCGGATCAGCAGACCGGATAGAGCAAAGGGGTTGATAGAAGACAGATATACATATTTGTTAGCACTGCGGATCAGGGAAGATCGGTGCTGATCAGTGAAGAATTACAACCACCCTTTACCCTGTACAGCACCAAAACCCCCTCCCCTCCCTACCGCCCCTTCTCTCCCTTTATTTTCCACATCAATTAATGGAACCAGCTTCAGATCTGGGCTAGAGGTGGCTGTGGGGAGGACCTCACACAGAAGTATTGGGACCTCTCGGAGTGGAACTCACGCGATAATAATTGAATTATATAACACTTTCTGGGATTTATATGAATATGATCCAGACAGGGACACTGTAGGTCAAAGTTTAAGAGGTTTAGTAAGACAAGGACTGGGTCTTCCTTGATTTACATTCATGTACATGGTTTGATAACAATAGGACAGCCTGGCTGCTCCATTATACTGCGTAATAGAGGAGGAATTGTGTATTAAATTCACTTAGAGCCCATGTGTCTTCAGAGGTGATGACATGTGACACTTTGCTTAGATACATAACGCCAAGTCATGCTTACAGGGCTGTATAACAGCATTATGCCAAGACATTAGGTCCTTAATGTTTAGTGGAAATAAGGAGTTCATGGTTCTATAATGGGTAGTGTTGTAGCTAGAGCACAGAGCTGGAGTGATAACACTACCTCCTCAGTGACTCCGTCTTGCCTTCTGACACAAGATGCTTTTAGTTGCTTCTCCATTTCTTCAATTTGTCTTTCCATCTCCTGTCTACGAAGAGCGCTGGCTTGGAGATCTTCTGCAGAATATTAAACAGAAGCTTCACTTTTAGATGCAAAACAATCAATCAGTTACAGACTGGTGCAACCTGCCATTGCTATTACAGAATAGCCATTTTTCAACCCACAAGAAGCTTCATCAAATGAGAAAAAAAAAAAAAAAGAATTATGTTGCTTACCTGTTAAGTCTCTTTCTTTGACTCCATAGGGGGCACAGGGATAACGCTGGGTATAGCCTAGAGAGGAGAGTCTGGGTACCAAACAGTAAAATGAAAATACCCACAAGCCCAGACTCGCACTCCTCTATACCCCGACCCCAGCAGCCAGTTTAGTTTGCAAGCCCATGGCAAGAAGTGAGGCAGAGAAGGAGAAAAAAGGTCTGAGACACACACACACACACAGCCGGACAGGCAGGGCCGGTTCTATGATTACGCATGGTACGCGGCCGCGTAAGGCGCCACATAGTGAAGGGCGCCGCAGCCGCGACCATGCAGACATTAATTTACTTAGCCAGCAGCGGAGAGGTTTTACCGCGGTGCAGACTGTCACTGTGACACAGCTGCACCGCGGTTGTAATGGGCGGCCGTCGGATGCCTTGAATGCGGCGACGTGACGTCATGACGTCACGCCGCAAGGTCACAGGAACATCACGCAAGGGCAGGAGCGCATAGGTGAAGGCTGGGATGGGAGCCGCGGTCTGCGCTTGGAAAGGCCTGGGAGTCTGACGGAGTAGTTATATTGGTGCCCCAGCGCCAGCGCCCAGCTCTATGTAAGCAGTATTGTTTTGTGGGCTGGACCAGCTGAACCGCCCACCCGGGTCTCCAGACCAGATGCCGTCACCAGGTTTTGGGAAGGCAATCTATCCTCATCCCCCCTGGCCCAGGGCTGCCTGGCTGGTAAGTTGGAATAACACTGTGACAGACTGACAGTATGTGTCACACTCAGATACTCACATCTAGTGATGAGGTGCTTGCCTGGCCCTGGAGCAGGGTATAAACCTGCATATGGTGTTGATTTATAGATGTATATCTATAACATCTATATCTCCAAAAATAATTTGACACCTAGGCTATCATAGCAAAAAGCTTTATCTATCCATAGGGCTTAAACATGGTAATGGTGTGGCTTTATATATATATAGCTATATCTGTAAAATCACACCATTAACATGTTTAAGCCCTATAGATAGATACAGCTATATGATAGGCTAGAGGCATATTCTTTTTGTTGAGGGTATATCTATATATGTAGATAGATTTAGCTGTAGTGAGGCCATGCCCCATCTGGGATTTAATAAACCAAAATGTGAGGTGTATTTATACATATATATATACACACAGAGGGCCGGTTCTCCCGTTACGCATGGTACGCAGCTGCGTAAGGCGCCACATAGTGCAGGGCGCCTCAGCTGCGTACCATGCGGGACGCGGGCAGACTGTGTCTCTGTGACACAGCTGCACCGCGTGTGTAGCGCTGACCGGACGCGGTGTCAGGTAAGTGTTTTTTTTTTTTTTTATTATGTCTCTACTGCGGGGGGAGGTTGATTACTACTGGGGGCACTACAAGGGGGGGACTACTGGGAGCACTACAAGGGGGGGAATACTACCGGGGGCACTACAAGGGGGGGGGGGGGAATACTACTGGGGGCACTACAAGGGAGGGACTACTGCGAGCACTACAAGGGGGGGGAATACTACTGGGGGCACTACAAGGGGGGGGACTACTGGGAGCACTACAGGGGGGGAATACTACTGGGGGCACTACAAGGGGGGGAATACTACTGGGGGCACTACAAGGGGGGGAATACTACTGGGGGCACTACAAGGGAGGGACTACTGCGAGCACTACAAGGGGGGGAATACTACTGGGGGCACTACAAGGGGGGGGGGGGGGGACTACTGGGAGCACTACAGGGGGGGAATACTACTGGGGGCACTACAAGGGGGGGAATACTACTGGGGGCACTACAAGGGGGGGAATACTACTGGGGGCACTACAAGGGGGGGAATACTACTGGGGGCACTACAAGGGGGGGGAATACTACTGGGGCACTACAAGGGGGGGGAATACTACTGGGGGCACTACAGGGGGGGAATACTACTGGGGGCACTACAAGGGGGGGAATACTACTGGGGGCACTACAAGGGGGGGAATACTACTGGGGGCACTACAAGGGGGGGAATACTACTGGGGGCACTACAAGGGGGGGAATACTACTGGGGGCACTACAAGGGGGGGAATACTACTGGGGGCACTACAAGGGGGGGAATACTACTGGGGGCACTACAAGGGGGGGAATACTACTGGGGGCACTACAAGGGGGGAATACTACTGGGGGCACTACAAGGGGGGAATACTACTGGGGCACTACAAGGGGGGGAATACTACTGGGGGCACTACAAGGGGGGGGGGGGGCGAGTACTACTGGGGTACTATATAAGGGGCTTACTACTGGGGGCACAAGGGGCACTGCACTGGGGGGACCACTACCGGGGGCACTGTAAAAGGGGCACTGCGCCAAAAAAATACTCGCTTACCAAAAAATTTGGGCTAGGGCCGGCCATGCGGACAGGTAACCAAGGAAACACACCCCGGCAATCAGGCATGTCAGGGTGGACGCCCTGTGCCTCCTATGGAGTCAAAGAAAGAGGCTTAACATGTAAGCAACATAAGCAATTTTCTTCTTCCTCCACTAGGGGGCACAGGGATAATGCTGTGACGTCCCAAAGCTGTCCGCTCCAGTGGGAACAGAACTCCCGAAGGTGCGGTCTGAAGACGCAAATGTGTCAAAGGCATAAAAATCAAATAAAGATAAAGAGCAGACGACCACGTGGCAGCTTTATGGATCTGTTCAGCAGAAGCAACACAGCGAGCTGCCCAAGAAGTCCCCACTGACCGGGTGGAATGGGCAGTAATCACAGCAAAGGCAAGAAGATTCACCAAGGTGTAAGCCTGGCGTATAGTGTAACTGAGCCAGCGAGCCAAGGTTTGTTTAGGCCAGGTCCTCTTGTGATCATCACAGGACGAACAGAGAATCAGACTTGCGAATATCTCTGGTCCTGTTTACATTAAGCCGGAGATCCTGCACAACATTCAAAAAGAAGGAGGTTTCTGGCTAAGAATATGAAACTTGGAAAAACAGAACCAAACTTTCTGGTTGATGTGGAAGCGCAACACCACCTTGGGAAGATAACCCAGGCGAGGCCGCAGCACAGCCCTAGCCGAATGGAAAACCAAGAACAGGCAGTGACATGACAAGGCGCTCAAGTCAGACACCCGGTCCAATGCGATGGCAAGAAGAAAAACCTGTCTTCTATGTAAGCCAACGTAGCTCAATCGCCTGTAACAGTTCAAAGTGAGCATATTGGAGAGCCTGGAGAACCAAGGGCAGGTCCCAGGGAACCATAGGGGACACAAATGGTTGCTGAGCGTAGAGAACTCTCTAGAACAAGGTCCGCACATCAGGTAACAGTGCAATCTGTCTGAGGAAGAGAACAGAAAGCCAAAACCTGGAACTTCAAGGACCAGACAGGTCTGCAGAAAAAGAAAGTACACGGGAGAGACGAAGACGACCTGCTGTTAGACCCCTAGTCGCACATCAAGCAAAATAGGTACGCCAAAACCGCAAACATTAAGCATGGTTCGAACGATCCTTCCATAGAACCCCTTTGCTCTCAAGATCCACCCAGTCAAAGTGAATATTGGGAATTTGCGCATGCGCAGGAACCATTCTGCAGAACAGCCCCTGCTATGCCTCTGCCCGATTTAAGGGGCAGTGCAGGGACAACCGGAGTTCCCAGAAACGGGGCGTGATACTCAGTTTTCCGGGAGTGTCAAGGCCAGAGGCTGTGTACCTGGCTTTGTAAGCGGGCCAGCAAGTGTAAGCTGAGGCAGTGCTGGGAACGCAACTGCAGTAGGGGGGAGTCATACAATTCCTGCTGCATTTGCATATTAGCAAGGACAGAATTGTAAAGCTGCTTGCATGCAGAGCTGAATCACCCCCTATGTCCGGTTGGCCCCAATAGCGGACCAGCATTTCAAAGATGTCCAGATGCAGCACCCACTCGCCTGCGGGAACGTTCTGACTGCTTAAGAAGTCAGCTTCCCAAAATCCTGGACACCTGGTATGAAGACCGCGCACAAAGTTGGAAGCTGATGCACCGACCAGCGGAGAAAGCGGCTGACTTCCTTCAGGGCACTATGACCGATTGCCGCCCTGGTGGTTTATGTAGGTGACCATGGTCGCGTTGTCCGACCGTATTTTTACTGGATGCCCTTGAAGAGGCTGCGCCTGACAAAGAGCCCTGTGAACGGCTCGGAGTTCCAGAACATTGATGGACAGCTGCCTTTCTGGAAGCGTCCAACGACCCTGGAAGGTTTGATGACATGTCAACGCCCCACATCCCTGAAGGCTTCCGTCGGTGGCAAGACCCAGCCCTGTATCCAAAAAGGAGTAGTCCTTGTCCAGGTGTGAACACTGGAGCCACCACAGTAGGGAGAGAAACATCTCGGGGAAGAATGAGCGTCTGCACCTTGAGCTTCGGGAGAGACTTGTTCCACCATCTCAGAATAACCAACTGAGGAGGCCGGGAGCGGAACAGTCCTTACTCCAGCATGTCGAAGGTGCATACAGGAGTGTATGGACATTCAACGGTGGCTCAGAAAAGTGCGGATCCTGGATTGCAGGATCATTATCTTGGGTGGAAGACTCATTGAGTTCTGGAGTCCAACAATGCTCCCAAGTGGAGCATTTCCTGAGAAGGGATTAATGTGGATGTCTGCCAATTGATTATCCACCCCTGTGACTGGAAGAGTTCCACAGTCAAGCGGATGTGATCCCTGAGGACCGTCGGAGACTGAGCAGGAGGCAGGTCGTCCAGATAAGGCAAGATCCGGATGCCCTTGCGGAAAAGTTTCTCCGCCATGACCTTCATGAACGCACGAGGGGCTGTGGAAAGACCAAAAGGTAATGCCTGAAACAGATATTGGTTGTTCCTTACCGCAAACCTGGAGGAAGTGTTGGTAACTGGCTCGGATGGGGTTATGTAAATATGCATCCTGGATATCCAACAAAGTCATAAAATCCCCAGCTCCAGAGCCAGAATAATGGAAAGAAGGGACTCCATGTGGAATCTGGGTATCCAGAGGAACCTGTTGAGATGCTTTAGAATGGGCCGAAATGAGCCGCCCGGCTTCTGGACCAGAAAAATATTGACTTAGAAACCCAATCCTCTTGGAGAGGAGGGGAAGGGAATGATGACTTTGGAGGCCAAGGAGAAAGCTCCAAGAACTTCTGCTTTACCTGGCTGTGCTGGAAGGCCAGTGGAAAGAAAAAAAAAACCACGGGACGGCAGATGCTTTTGAAATGTTAGAGCGTAGCCATGACACACAATGCCCCTGACCCAGGCGTCTGTCTTAGTCTGCATCCACACTTTTGAATAGAGTAGAAGCCGCCCTCCCACCCCAAGGTCTCCTGGGTCGAGGCCTGCCCCATCATGCGGCAGGCTTGTCCGCTGGCTTGGCAGTAGGACATCTGGTGGGCGAAGGTTGCTTATCTATGGTCTTTGAGTCCTTGGAGGCAGGACCCTTGCTTCTTGAAAACTTCTCTGGCTTTGCCCTGTGGACGAAAGGAACGAGAAACTGATATCCTAGGTCTGAGCGGAGCCACCGAAGGCAAAAAAGCAGACTTAGAGGGCACCAGTGCAGCCACGATCTTGTCCAATTGAGTTCCGAACAGTAGGACTGCAGAATAAGAAAGAGCTTCTATGGATGTCAGCCTTCCAGGTGCGCAACCATAGTGTTCTTCTGGCTGCAATGGCAGAAGTAGACACCTTTGAGGCCAGAATTCCTGTGTCTATGACCGCTTCGGACAGGTAGGAAGCTGCCTCCCTAACATGCCTCACCAGGTCTCCCCTGCAAGTACCCGGGGAAAGCCCAGCGGCGAACAGCTTCAGCCAACCAAGCAGAATCGAGCGCTGGAGATCAAGGGCACCTGCATTAACAAATGGTCGTTTGCTTCTTTTAAAGATCCTACAGATAGCAAGCTAGAAAATATCCTGTGCTAGGAATAGGAAGAAGAGATGACCCAATAAGATGTGTAAAATGGGAGTCTACTGAGAGAGAAGACTTCCACATATCCTCTACTCAGCAGCGGATAGGGCTAAGGTAGCAATGCGCCTAGAAACCTGAAAGCATATATTGGGGTGAGACCACGCCGCCACTAGGTCTTCCAGTTGTGCCGAAGAAGGAACTTCAGTTACCGCCTTCTTCTGACTCTTAAATACAGGTGCCCTGGATTTAGAAGGTTGCGCGGAATCTTCAAAACAGGAGAATAGATTTTAGATATCCAGCTAAAATTAGCAGGAAGGAGCTAAAATTAGAGTTATGGCAAGAACTTACTTTTGTTAACTTTCTTTGAAGTCCATAGGGTCTACCGGGATACCTTGGAGTGTAGGTGATGGATCTGGAATACGGGCACCACGCAGTTAAAAGCTTTCAGCTCCCAGGATACACTTGGTCCACTCTCCCTATACCCCGAGCCAGAGGCATCTCGGTTCGTAATAAGCAAAAGGCCGGATAAGAGAAGGAAGACTGGTACACAAGAATCACATTCTCACAAAGAAGGAGAACGAAAACCAGTGACCAGCAACAAAGCCCATATGCCAGGTGCGTCAGGACGGTGCCCTGTGGACTTCTGTTACAGTGTGTATATTAAAATCAATAATAATAATAATTCCTTATACAGCTAAAACCAAAATATATAAATGAGATGTGATAATTTTCCCAGAGCTTAGAAGTTTACACAGAACTGGTTATTCCAGCATATCAATAGAGGTAACAGAAACCACCCCACAATACAAGCTAATTAGCATTTGTTTACCCTAGCTAAGAGCCACAGCTTCCTGCCTAAGACCCTAATAATAAGGTTTGAATGTCCTTTTATGGGCAAGATCCCACAGGTGAGGAATGGGAGGAGGGCATTCACACAAACACTCTACAGAGACACAGGTAAGGGAGAGCAGGATGGCATTCACAAACACTTGGAAAAACACACATGCTTGCAAGGACACACCAGGGAGACACAAGGACAGCAGACTTTCTCCCCAGAAGACTGCCAAGATGCAGCTTCAATCGCCTGGAGATATCTGCTCATAATGGCTAAGTAAACTGTACATTAGATAGCCTATATATGATATCTATAACTAGTTTGATTTAATCTGTTTATAGCTTATATAGATAGTTTGTAGTGATTAATATTGTGGTTTATAGTGGAATCTTTGTTAAAGGCCAGGTTGTCAGGCTGTGGTGCTTTGGTTGTGCCTTGGTTTGTGTTAATCTGTAGTAGACGATATGAAGATTGATTTGCGATGATTTGGGTTCAGTTTTATATATATATATGGCTGACTGTGATATATACATATTAAGTTTCTTCTTTCCCCCTTCCTTCCCATGTGTTGTATTCTTGTGGTCTGACTATCATTGTGTAGTTGAGATTGGGATGGAGATTGGGTGAAATGTTGCAATCTGTAGATGTATATTTGTTTGATATCAGCTAGTGGTTGTGGTTCCATGGGAGTTGCAGATTGCTAGCCATATTGTGATAGTATTGTGAAGTTATATATTATCATAGTTTGGGAATTTAAAGATGCTACCTCCATGTGGTATGAACAAAGGAAATTCCATGTGCTCTCCCCCTTCCCCCATTGACCCATGTGTTCAATGGAAATTGAAGTTGGTCCATGTGTTTGGTGGATGCTTTATAGTATTATGATAGAATTGTGTACCATGAGTTGTATAGTGGTATTTTTAACTATTACAGAGGAATCAGCTTATATGTATTATACAACATTATAGTATCTGAAAAGCTTGTATAGTATAGTGGATGCAGTGTTATATCATGGAAGTTGAAAATATTAGACACTGGTATACAATATAATGTACTGTTTTGGTCCAAAGATATTACACAGTTGTAGTGGGTGAAGGTATTGGTATTCCAGAACATGGCATTATGGGAGTCTTCAATGTGAGTTTTCAAAATGGAGTCTGTGTTCAGAGACCATGCGGTTTGAACAATAGGACAAAGGGTCCCAACAACCCCCACTCGGCAATCATTTCCTATATATATATATCTATATCTATATATCTATATATCTATATCTATCTATATATATATATATATATATATATATATATATATATATATATATAATCTCTCTCGTCTATATTGTATTTTAACAAGCATTGATTTTATGAAGATTTGATATATAAAAACGTTTTACTTATAACATTTTGTGTGCATCGTTATCTTTATGAAAGGGAATTATCCAAATGATTTAAAAGGTATATAATTCTGGTTAACACTTTGCGAAGTTCATATATTTATGTTACGTATAACCTGATAGTTATTATATGAAAAATAGAATAATTTGCTTCAGATATATTGGGATTAAACAAGCTGGCAATGGCCGGTGTGCACAAATAGAAGGAAAACAAAAACCACCCCCTATCAACTTCGAAGAAAATTAACAAAAAGGTAAGTTCTTACCATAATTTTCTTCTTCAGGGTCCATAGGCTCCACAGGAAGTCCCAAAGCAATCTTTTTAAGGGTGTGGACACTCCTACGCTGAGAGGAGAATCCGGCACCCAAAGAAAGCATCCTGAGAAGCGCAGGTATCAAAAGGCATAAAACCTTAGGAAGGTCTGGATAGAAGACCACGTGGCCGCTTTACACAGCTGAACAGCCGAGGCGCCACGGCAAGCTGCCCACGATGGACTCACAGATCGAGTAGAATGAGCATTAACAGAAGCCGGAACAGGAAGGCCTGCCTGTGTGTAAGCCTCTGAGATAGTCATATGAAGCCATCTAGCCAATGTTTGTTTATTGGCTGGCCATCCCTTCTTGTGAAATCCAGAGAGCATAAATAAGGAGTCTGATTTCCGAAGGGAACTGGTACAGTCCACATAAATCCCGACCGCGTGGACCACATCCAAAGAGGCCTCACCTACCAAGAGGTCCAGTGATTGAAAGGCCGGGACTATAATTTCCTCATTAATGTGGAAAACTAGAAATAACTTTAGGAAGGAACCCAGGGTGAGTCCGAAGTACAGCCCTGTCCTGGTGAAATATCTGATAAGGGGAGCGACAGGAGAGCGTCCCTAACTCCGACACCCTTTTAGCGGAAGCAAGTCTTAGCTGTTAACCACTTGAGCTCCGAAAGAGAGAGAGAGAGAGCGAGAGAGAGAGCTCCGAGAGAGCCGAGAGAGAGAGAGAAAGGCCAGGCGGAGGCCAAGGTCCAAGCCAGCTTGAAAGAAGGCCAGGACTCTGGAAACCCAAAACACCTGGGGGTTGTAATTGCTTGGACAACACCATAGGAAATATGTATTCCACACTGTGGTAGATCCTAGTAGAAGTTGGCTTACGCGCTCTAAGCATCGTTTGGCTGACAGAGTTGGAGAACCCTTTGGACCTTAGGAGGGATGTATCAAGAGCCACGCTGTCAAAGACAACAGATCCGGACATTGAGGCAATAGGAAAAAAGTGTCGATGGAGACACTCTGAAGATCTGAGTACCAATGACATCTGGGCCAGGCTGGAGCCACCAGCAGGACCGTGCCTCAGTCTTGTTTGAACCTCCGAAGAACTCTAGGAAGGAGGGAGACTGGAGGAAACAGTTACACAAATTGGAAGGTCCACTTGACTGACAGCACGTCCACAAAAGGATGCCTCGGCATATCTTGTCCTGGACCCCTACACTGGTAATTTGCGATTGTTACGGGAGGCCATGAGGTCCACCTATGGGAGGCCCCATTTGTCCACTAGGAGTTGAAATACCTCTTGGGGAGACCATTCCTCTGGATGCACATCGTGACGGCTGAGGAAATCCGCTTCCCAATTGAGAACTCCCGGAATGAACACTGCTGAAATGGCCAGGAGGTGACATTCTGCCCATATCAGAATACGTGACACTTCTGTCACTGCTGCCTGACTTAGAGTGCCTCCTTGATGGTTGATGTAAGCAAACATGGTGGCGTTGTCGGACACAACCTGCACGGGTTTTCCGTGAAGGATGTGCTTGGCCAGCTTGAGGGCCCTGTACACAGTCCGAAGTTCCAATATGTTGATTGGAAGGGTTGTTTCGACTGCTGTCGAACGGCCCTGAAAGGGGTGCGGACCGGTCACTGCGCCCCAGCCCTGGAGACTGGCGTCCATTGTTAGAAGTACCCAGTCCAGGATCCAAAATGGGCGACCCTTGGTTAGATGAGAAGTCAGTATCCACCAAGACAGAGACAGACGTACCTCCGGAGAGAGCACCATTGTCTGAGCTTTGAAACGGAGCATATTCCTCCATGTCGAAGGTGGACACCATGGATCCCAGAACTTGCATCGCTGAGTGGACTGACACCCGGCGACTGCGGAGGCATCTGCGAACTCGTAGTTGTAGTGTGGAGATCTTTTCTGAAGTCAGAAAGAATCTCTGCTGTTGGGAATACAGAAGGGCTCCCAGATGAATCACACTCTGAAGGGATTAGGGAGGACTTTTTCCAATTGATTAACCACCCGTGCGCCTGTAGAAAAGCAATTGTCAGTTGCAGATGGTGGCGAAGCGCTTCTGAAGAACCCGCTAACAGGAGGAGGTCGTCCAGGTATGGCAGTAGCCAGACACCCTGACTCCGTAGATGGGCCGCCATGATGGCCATAACTTTGGTAAACACTCTTGGAACTGTGGACAGGCCAAAGGGTGACACCCAAAACTGGAAGTGTTGCTGTAATATAGCAAACTGGAGATAACGCTAGTGAGAGGGCGTTATATGAACATGTAGGTGTGCGTCCGGAATATACAGCAATACCATAAAATCCCCAGGTTCCATAGTCCCTTGTTGAGATAGTGGGACTGGCACAATTACCCCTGCTTGTAGCAAGGACTGTATGGCTTTCTGGATCTGTAAGGCCTTGTACTTGTCTGAATGAGGGCCTGTGCAGAAAAACTGGTGAGGAGGTCTCCGAAGGAATGAGAGGGCATACCTATGAGAGACCACTTCTCTTACCCAAGCATCCATGGTGGTTTGTCACCAGCGCTGGGCGAACTGAAGAAGTCGGCCTCCCACTCAGATCCCCCAGAGGGAGGCCCGTCCCATCAGGCTGAGGGTTTATCCTCTGGTTTAGAAACAGGGCGTCTTGTGCTTCAGGCCTGTTTTCTGGGTTGGTGGGCTTCTTGGCAGCCGACTCTCTAGGAAAGGACTATCCTTTGGGTTTACCTTGCGGACGAAAGGACCTAAAAGGAAGAGGTTTGCGGTTTAGAGTAAATAGATGGTACAGGTGGAAATGCCGACTTTGATTTTGCCAAAGTGTCTTCTCCAGATCTGGGCCAAACAAGATCTCTCCATTGTAAGGTAAGCCTTTCAGGCCCTTTTTAGAATCAGCGCAACCACAGGGAACGTCGAGCGGACACTGCAGCAGCAGAGACTCTGGAGGTTAGGAGACTGGTATCCAGTGTAGCTTCTCCAATATATGCAGCCGCATCTCGAATGTGACCAACCAACACTTGATCCCCAGGAGTCTCTGAGGGGAAGGAGTCTTCCAGTACATCAGCCCAGCTTTCTATAGCTTTAGCTACCCATGAAATAGCCATGGATGGGCGGGCAACAGCTCCTGAAGGAGTACATAGATTTCAGGCACATTTTTCCACCTTCCCATCTGTAGGATCCTTTAAGGAAGAAATGGAAGGCATAGGTAATGTAGCACTTTTGATTACCGTGTAACATGTGAATCCACCGCAGGGGGAGATTCCCATTTATTACTATGAGCCTTAGGAAATGGGTAAAATGAGGAGAAAGGCTTGAGAGGTTGGTATCTCTTACCAGGCGAATGCCAGGCTGCAACTAGTTGATCTGACAGAGGAAATTCTGCTGAAGCCACTTTGTCGTTTAAAACAGAGGGTGTTTGGATTTAGGGGCTGGCTCATCCTCTATGACTAAGACGGATCTGACAGCTCGCATTAAGGCAGGAATATTAATTTTGGACCGAGCCTCCACCTCCTCCAGAGGGGAGTCGGGGTTAGAGGCAACAGCAACCTCTCCATCATCAGATGATAACTCAAGACTCAGAAAGCTGTGTGGACTGTGAAACCTGCTAAGCGTACAGTATTGTCATCAGAGTTTTCTCACCCTGCAGCATGGTCTTAAGAAGAAGCCGCCAGGCTCTGTACAGAGGTAGAGAAAACATCCACCCATGGGGTAACCTGAGGAAGTCTAGGAGAGGACAGAGTTCCACCTGGACGAAACACGTTGAGTACTTTACTGTATGCGGATTCTCAGATAAACACTACTGATGTCAGTGACCTTATGAGGATCCACAAAGGACATGAGATAAGCTGTTAGAATTTTATGCACATGGTTCACTTAGCTCTCTTCACACAATTTGTGTTGTTTCAGTTATTGCACCTTGTTTTTTTGTTATTTTTCACATTTAAGGAGTTGGTGTGCTTGACAAGGAGCTTTGGCCATCCAATATGAGTGGATTTTTCTAGGCACGAAACACTGACTTTTTCAAAAGACTTATACCCATATAGGATGTTTATTTTTATTATGGTTTCATTTCACATTGTCATACACCGGCCTAGCGCCGAAATATATACAGGCAAGTTTTAAAAACGTACCTTCCCTCTTCTTGCGGATCTTAACCATGTAAATCTCCGCCCGGATTTCCTCAAAAGAGAACTCCTCCACCCCAGCATAGACTTTGTTTTTGCAGTACATGACCATCTCCTCTTTCCCCTGTGAACTGCTCTGCAGTCGTTGCAGAGGATCCTCTTCCTTACATTGCTTGTGAGAACTAAGTACACTGGTCACTGAAGGGTTAATTTTGCATGGCGTTCTAAGAAGAAAAAATCAAAGCAATGCAGAAATGTATTTAGGAGTTGGCTTTATGTAAACCTGTACATTTTCATGGATGTCTACACCAGAATAAAGGACATTTTTCAGTGAAACCAACGTATACAGTCAGTTGAAGGTCATTTCTAAAACAGTTATCAGCTAGGGAGAAAGACTGATAAAATCAGTCTTGCTCTATAAGTAGGGCACATCCCACCCCCACAACTGTTACCTGAATCACTGGAGACCATCTCCCTGCTGTCTGCCAGCATGGTAACAATTGTACAGCTGCAGTTTGTTGCACATTATAGAGGAATCTTTCAGCAAAACATAGAATACAGAACCTTACTGTATCCAATGTGCTGTACATTCATCAACTTGTTTCTATGCAAAAGAAGCAGGAATGGAAGCTGTGTATAGTGTGTCAGTACACCACTCAGTCAGTGCTGAAAAGCCAATGAGGCAAGTACAAACAAATATACTATGATGGGACGTATAAGGGGAGAAAACGGTGAATTATAATTACTGATAATACCTGTTCATCTAAAGTAAAAACAGGCAAATAAATGCTACCTTAATGGTAAGATTTAACAATCCCATTTCAGCTGTCCTTTAAGGTCGTCCAGTTGCAAATGGGGATAGTGTTGGCCTTAGTCAGAGGAGCAATTGAGGCATCCACGTGAGGCACATTCTCCCACTTACCTGAATACACTTTAGAGAGGGGATAGGAAGATGTTAAACTAAGACCTGATTACACCAGTCTGGCTTCTGCCAAGCTTCCCCCAGGAAATTCGCAAGGGGACAGTCGGATCAGAGCCCTAGACAATGGTGCCCACTCCATGAGCACAGAAAATAAACTGAAGCAGTCTGCATTGTGGGATGTAGAAGGTGAGGAGACAACCCACAAACAAGTTGGTTTGAATATATTCATACTGCAATGAACAGCACCCTCTACACCCCAGTGTATACTTGTGTCCCTTAGATAGATTCATACTTATCTCTAGCATGCAAAGCAATGCTTGCAAGATTCTTACACTGTTTGCTGCTCTGCCGATTCCTCCACATAGGGAGTGAAGCTGGGACAGCTAGGGGGCTCATTACTAGACATCCGACTGCTGCAAGGTGGCTGGGAACAAAAAAAAAAAAAAAGTTATAAAACAAAACCAATATGAAGTACTATGGCACTTTAAAACACATTTTAAATTTGCAACATTGCATTGAAGAGAATGGCGGGAAAAAAAAAAAAACTATTCGCCCAAACCCCTGTTGTTATGGGTACTTGAAAACATGGTCTCTCTTCACACTGAAGAACAGGTAAAGGCAAAAACCCACACCAGACCTCCAGCCAAATCCTAGCCAACTAGTCTACCTTCTTGTGTCTGTTACTTTCTATTCTTACCCGCCCAGAGTTCCAGGTTCCTGCTCTCTGCTCATTTTCCTTAGCTTTTGCTGGTGGTATCGCTGGCCAGGGCTGTGTGCCGAGCAGGGGGCCTCCTGAGACTGGAACTCCTGCATTCTCATCAAGCACCTGAATATGGGAGCGGCTCGGAATTTGTGGTTGCAGAGCAAATGGAGCACTTAGTCCTTGGCTGCGAGCTAGGAAACCAAAGATTTACACAAAAGATGTTGTTATTTTCTTGGCCATGTCATATCACACCTTACATAATTCATTTGAATACTCAAATGTGCACTTTGAATAAAGGAAAATGCTTATTAAATGTTAGAAAACACACGGAAGAATTATCTGCATTTCCAACACTTTATGTACAGACACTGAAGGAGCATCATTAGGAGCAGACATCCAATTCAAACAGCCATTCTCTTCCATGCTAACAGCTGGACCTACATTTTATAGCATCCCCTACGCGGCTGACTGGAGCTCTTCCTTTATTCTTTCCTCTTGCCTTTAAATCCACCAATGAAGTGCGCTGTGGCTCAGTTATGCTGGAGTCCCCGCTGTCAGCATCCTCGGTGATTCCTTGTAATACCCGACGGGAGACCCGAGCCTGGAACTGTCTGCAAAAGTAGCAAGCATTGAAGAGCTAGGAATGAAGGGGTACGGTCTTCAGTCATTCTGACTTCGTATCATTGTAGGGCACATAACGTACTCCCAGCTATATGATGTAGGAGTGGTATAGACTACACAATATGCACCTGAAAGTCATCACTAAAATAAATGTAAACACTTACTAATCAGTGCCTGCCAATGTTTACACTCTTTGGACTCTGTTTTGAGCAAGAGTTATGGTAGACTTACTTTTGTTAACTCTATTTAATCGAAGTCCATAAGATACATAGGGATACCATGGGGTGTGTGGTTGGAGAGGTCCGGGCACCAAACAGTTAAAGCTTTAGCTCCCAGAATGCACTGGTCCTCCTCCACATATACCCCGCACCCAGCCACAGGCAGGAGCAGGCAAGAGGCTAAGGAAGAATGGTATACTCAAGAAACTCTCCAAGAAGATGACGGAATCAGTGATCAAGAGAAAAAAATACCCATTGAAGCCAGGTGCGTCAGGGTGGCTACCCTGTGGATCCTATTGACTTCGAAGAAATAGTGTTAACAAAGGTAAGTCTACCATAACTCTTAGATTTCTTCTGCAGGATCCATAGTGGAACCACAGGGATACCATGGGGACGTTCCATAGCAGCTAAGGGTGGGGCCGCTCCGGAGCAGAAAGGAGAATCCGGCGCCCAAAGGAAGCATCCTGAGAGGCAAAGGCATTAAAGGCGTAGACAGGATAATGGTGTGGACAGAAGACCGTGTGGCTTTCTTGCACAATTGTTCAGCAGACGCGTCACGAGGGACCCACAGACGGGGTAGAATGTGTTGTAGACCTGTTTGGAACAGGAAGATTAGCTTGCATGTAAGCCTGAGAGATTGTCATGCGGAGCCATTGGGCCAGAGTCTGTCTGTTAGCTTGCCAGCCTAGTTTGTGAAAAGCCATACAGCACAAAGAGAACCAGGATTTCCTAAAGGAATTAGTACAATCCACGTAGACCCAGAGAGCACAAACCACATACAAATGAGGCTTCACCTGCAGAAAGATACGAGGACTGGAACCACAATCTCTTCATTCAAATGGAACAGTGATACCACTTTAGGGAGGTAACCAGCCCTAGTATGGAGGACAGCTCTGTCCGGATGAAAGATCAAGAATGGGGCGCAACAGGAGAGAGCTGACAAATCAGATACCCTGCGGGTAGAGGAGATAGCGAGGAGAAAGAGCGTCTTCGATGTCAGCCAGCTGAGGTCTACTGAGTTCAGAGGTTGAAAGAGAAGCCTGTAGAGCCCAGAGCAGAAACCTGAACTCTAAGGGAGGCAAGCACCCGGGAGACCCAAAATACTGTAGAATCATAGCCTTTGGGGGTGCACCATTGGAGATAAGAGTGCCAAATTCTGAAATAGATGCGGGCTGAGGCTGAATTACGTGCCCTGAGCATCATCTGTACCAAAGAGCGAGAGAAACCTTTGACAGCATGGCTCCTGAGTCATCCCTCTTAAAAGAAAAGACAGACAAGGTAGGTCCAGGTCCTGCCGTAGTGGAAGAGAAGTGTCTATGGAGAGACTCCATAGGGCGGTGAACCAATGTCAGGCCATGAGGTCTACGTCTGGCAGGCCCCATTTTTTCACCAGGAGTTGAAAGACATTCGGGTGGAGAGCCCATTCCACTCCGTGAATGAACACTGACGATACTGCCGGGAGATTACCGTCGGCCCAGAAGAGAAGCTTTGACACGTCCCGCATGGCTGCCCGACTAAGGATGCCTTCTTGATTGTTGAGACAGGCTACCGCAGTCGTGTTGTCAAACTGGATTTCGACCGGCTTGCCCTGGGAGGAGATCCTGCGTCTGAGTGAGTGCTCTGTACACGGCTTGAAGCTCCAGAATGTTTATGGGCAGGTAAACTTTCCTGGGTTGTCCACAATCCCTGAAAGTTCTGACCGGTTACCGCACCCCATCCGCGACGACTAGCATCTGTAGTTAGAAGCTCCCAACTTATAATTCAGAATGGGCGACCCTTGCCAGATGGGACGTCCATAGCCACCATGCGAGGGAAAGCCGAAACTCCGAAGAGAGGAAGAGAATAGTTTGGGACCGGATCAGATTATGCTGCCCATTCCACTGGGAGAGAATCAGCTGCTGAAGGGGCCTGGAGTGGAACTGGGTGTATTCCACCATATCTAAGGTGGATACCATGGACCCCAGGACCTGCGTGGCTGAGTGAATGGTTACCCTCCGATTGTGGAGCAAGTTGCGCACCCGCAAGTGTAGTGTCAAAATTTTGTATGCTAGCAGAAAGATCCTCTGTATTAGAGAGAATCATGGAGTTCCTCCAGATTTACCATTCACTGTCGGAAATAGGGAGAACTTTTTCCAATTTATGAGCCAGTCGAGTGTCTGCAGGCAGTCCACGGTCAGCTGGCGATGGCGTTGTAACACAACCGGTGAGTGTGCCAAGATTAAGAGGTTGTCTAGGTATAGCAGGATTCTGACTTCCTGGTGCCTGAGGTGGGCTGCCATAACGGTCATTATTTTGGTAAAGTCCCAAGGGACTGTTGACAGACCAAAGGGCAGCGCTCGAAACTGGAAGTGTTGCTGCAGAACAGCAAACCGTAGGAACCATTGGTGGGTTGGAATAATAAGTACATATCCAGAGAAACCATGAAATCCCAAGGCTCCAAATGCCAGGACAATTGAACGTAGAGTTTCCATGCGGAACTTGGGCACTCTGATAAATTTGTTGAGGGGTTTGAGATTCAGAATAGACAGACAGATGAGACCCAATCGGCTTTTGAATATTTAAAACAAAAAAAAAAAATAATAAAAAAAAAAAAGTTCCTGGGATTGAATGGCCTCCTGGAGGGCCAGGGTTTAAATGGGTCTGGCAGGGGACCTGTACAAAAAAAATAAATAATAATAATTAAAAAAAAAAAAAAAAAATTGCTGGGTAGGACGCCTCAGGAATTTGAGAGCATACCAACTGAGAGACCACTTCTCGGACCCAGGCGTCTGTTTGATGCCAAGAGTTGGAAAATTGAAGAAGTCGGCCTCCCAACTCCCCCAGGAGGAGGCCCGTCCCATCAGGCAGAGGGTTTGTCGTCAGACTTGGAAGCTGGACATCTGGCCGACCAAGACTGCTTAGATCGCGGCTTGGTGATCTTGTGAGAACTAGATTGCCTGGGAAAGGACTGTCCTATTACCTTACACTTGGGGTGAAAGGACTGAGAAGAGGACAGCCTAGGCTTCGGAGCAGCTGCTGATGGCAGAAAGGCAGATTTTGAGGCTGCCACAGTAGCCACAATCTTGTCCAACTCTGCGCCGAACAGCATGTCTCCAGAGAAGGGTAAGGATTCGAGTGCCTTCTTGGAACCTGTGTCCACCTTCCAGGACCATAGCCAAAAGGACCCAGCGGGCGACTACAGAGGTCGCAGATAACTTAGAGGAATGGAGTCTAGTATCAAACACACCTGCTACCAAATAGGACGCTTCCTGAATATGGTAGATGTATGCCAGTTGTTCCTTGGCAGCGTCTGAAGGCAGGCTCTCTTCCAGTGCCACTGTCCATCCTTCAATAGCCTTAGCCACCCAGGATGCAGCCACAGCTGGCCTAGTAATAGCAACTAGAAAGAGAGTAGGCTGACTTTAAACAAGTTTCTAGGTTTCTATCCGTGGCTTCTTTAAGGGAGGATGTAGACGGTAAAGGCAGTGTACAGCTTCCGACTAAGCGTGCCACATGCGAAACAGTGGGAGGGACTGCCCACTAAGTACACTCCTTAGTAGGCAGAGGTTAAAAAGACACTAGTCTTTTTGGGACCTAGAACAGTTTGCCTGGAGAACCCTAAGCTTCTTCCATGAGCTGTTCTGATTGAGGTAATTCAGCCTTAACCACCTTTTGACGTTTAAAATTCGGTGTTTTAGGCTTAGGGGCCGGTTTATCATCCTCTATATTCAGGATTAATTTAACCACCCTCACGAAAGAAGGGAAATCAACCGTTGAATAATGGTGCTGCTCACTTGAGTGCGACTCGGAGAGAGAACCTTGTGCATCATCTGCTTTCTCAGATGATGCATCAGAATCCGAAAGCTGGGTTGACTGAGAGGATGATACAGTCCGCCTATGTGCCTTGGTGGCTAATGGTTTGCCCGCCTGTAACATTTGCTGATAGGCGGCAGATGTTTGAGCCATATTCTGAACTGAGTAAGCATAAACATCCATTCAGGGAGGATGCATAGGGGTTACCGAAATAGCAGGCTGTAATAGATGTGGGTACCCCACGGTGGCTGATAAGCGGTCCACTAGCTGCATCAGAACCTGGGATAAGGAGGACACCCAAGGTGGCTCCTGGACATGGGCTGGAGAGGTGATACATAAACCACACAGACCATCCTGCACAGAATCCTGAGGGGACAAGCACTCTGAACAGGATCTGCTAGGTAAATGAAGTAATAATGAACCCCTACACACCTGGTAGTTGAGGGTTAAACAAGAGCAGCAGGCATAGATCTAATGTCTTAAAACTTTCTGACTGTTATATCACCACAGCAGAGCTAGCACAAGTCACATACAATGCATATAAATATACTTATAATGGGCACTAAATCAACTACTGAAGCCTCACAGGGCTGGTAGAATTTGTGCACTTTATAACATGGCCCCAAGGAGAGGTATACAGGGAGACTGAACCCAAATCTCCCGAGACCTGTAGCTTCAGAAAAACCCTGATTAATGGCTGATGAGTGTGTCATATAGGGAGGAGGGTGAGGGGAGGCACAGCTCAGAGGCGGGAAACCTCTTGTGAGGTATTGCGCTCTGGCTGGGGGAGAGCCTACCTCCCCACCGCTGCACCAACCACCGGGTGCCGCTGAACTCTACATGGTCCCAGACGCCAGCTTTTAACTGCCCCAGTGGTCTAGTAGGGGAGCTGATGAGCCAGTCGCCCCACTGCAGCATCCTCTGGCAGGTCTCCACCACCAGAAGCAAGGACTGCACAACACACGATTTGTAGTATAAGTATAAAAGTAAAGCTTGGGACTGCCTAAGCCAGGGCTTGACAAATCTTTCTAAAACCTAGGAGCCAGGATGAAAGTGTAGGAGCCAGACACCCCCCTTCCCCCAGGGCAGCATTACTGAGCACCTACGCTCCTGACAACCAATCCCCATGGCCACACCACTAACGGGGTACCCTAGGTAAACCACCCGCCCACAGCCACATTACTGAACAGCTAACCCCCCTCTCCAGGCAACCAACCCCAAGAAAGACCACCCCTCTGCGGCCAAAAAACTCCGGGCAAGCAAAGCCACTGCCGGCAGTGGCCGAACCAGAGAGTGGCAGGCCCAGATGCAAGAATATGCTTTGGGCACCCCTATGCAGTGCCCTCAGTAGTGGTCCCCCCCTCTGCAGTGCCCCCAGTAGTAATCCCCCCTCTGCAGTGCCCCCAGTAGTAGTCCACCTATGCAGTGCCCCCAGTAGTAGTCCTCACTATGCATTGCCCTTAGTAGCACCCCCCTATACAGTGCCCTAGTAACACCCCCCCTTATACAGTGCCCTAGTAACACCTCCCCTTATAGAGTGCCCCCAGTTGCGGTCACCACCCTATGCAGTGCCCCAGTATCGGCCACCCCCCCTATGCAGTGGTCCCCATATATAATGCCCCAGTAGTGGTCCCCCTATATAGTGCCCCCAGAAGTGCCCCCCCCTATGCATTGCCCCCAGTAGCTGTCCCCCCAGTAGTATTCCCTCTATACAGTGCCTCCAGTAATAGTCCCCCCCCCCCTCATGCAGTGACCCCAGTAGTAGTCCCCACTATGCATAGTCCCCTAGTAGCGTCCCCACCCTGTATAGTGCCCCAGTAGTGGTCCCCCCATAGTGTCCCCACAGTAGTGGCCACCCAAACTATGCAGTGTCCCAACAGTGTCCCTAGTAATGGCCATCCCCCCTATGTAGTGCCCCTTAAAAAGAAAAAAAAAAAAAAAATCTCAACTTATCTGATCCACACTCCTGCCGTCGACCGCCGCTGTCCACTCCTCCAGGCCCGCTCTGCACTATGGGAGAGACGTCTCTCCCATCACCTGCTGCAGGGTGAGTCAGAAGGTGGAGCTCATGAGTGAGCTCCAGCTGGCTCACTCCGTGGATGACACAGCAGCCAATGAGAGTCTGACTCTCATCTGCTGCTATAACAAACATATAGCCGACGCTGGCGGCTGTGGTTTTTACTCTGTAGTGTGGACCGCGCTCACGGTCTGCACTACAGGGCCTGGGGGTTGCTGAAAATCTGGTCGCCATGGCGACCTGGCCCCCGGGTTGTGTCGAGCCCTGGCCTAAGCAGTCCCCGTCTACAGGTGTGACAGGTCCTGCCGGCAATAAACGAAAAACTGTCTGCCTGTGGCATGTGTGGAGAAGGACCAGTGCATCCTGGGAGCTAACTGTTTCATGACCGGGCCACTCCCACCACACACCCCAAGATCTCCTTGTGGATCCCCTATGGGCCCTGAAGAAGAAAGGTGCCAAATGTAATTTATAGGTATTACATATATTTCATCAAACACAGAGCAAAGGTAAAAGTAAATTCCTGCACAGGAAGCTGGGAAAGCTGTTGCTGCATGTTAAGTATACATCTCATCTCATTACATTGTGTGCACACATCCTTCACTGTACTGTAACTGCTCCTGCAGCCAGTCACCTGGAGGCACATACGGTGAAGGGAATGGAAAGGTTTTGCTCTTTCCCTCATATTTACTATGATAAACGGCTTTACTTCCTAAAAGAGAAAAGCCTGATTCTCCAGCCAAAACGTACATTTTCACCGGAGAGAGGGATTTTCTACTGCAGCCCCAGATCTCTCTGGCAAAGGCTTCCCTATGCAAAGCACAGGGAAGCCTATATAAGATGCATCAAGACAGTGAAGGATCTAAAGATGAAACATGGTTTTATTTGAAATATTTTAAGAAAATCTTTTTTCCACTCATATTTCTAACAGATAGATTATTTTTTTTTTTGTAATGGAAAGTGGAACTGGAACCAAGCCTGGGTGCAGACTATCACTCAGCTGCCTCAGTGATATTTTATTGGTAAGTTGGGACAAGTAAAAAAAAAAACAATTCTATCATTGTGATCAGCAGGAATAGAAAAATGTCGTCATCACCAGCAGATTTACAGAGGTGTCCTCACTCATCTAGCCTTAATACTCCATGCAGCGCGATATGTCTGGTGTGAGTGAGCCGCCTGGTCTCTGGTAACTGCTAGCATTGGGCGTGTAAATCGCAATGTGATGTCACTAGGAGACCAGGTTGGAAATTGTATTTATTTTATTTTTTTTAAAACAAAAAGTATTTTATGGTTTTAAACCAGGTTTGTTTTGCATTAATGTTTTAATGGAAGAAAAAATAATAATAATATATAAATATATATATATATATCTTGCTTATTATATTCACACTTTGAAACATTGCTATGTATTAGAAACCTTGATCAACCATGTTTTAATGCTTTTTTAACATTAACAATCCAAAGTTTGGCTTCTTTTTGAAGAGATGAAAAAAATCATGACTACAGCTGGGTACACACTAGAATGATTTATTGCCCTGACGCGGACATGAATGATAGGCTGTACACACTACGCAATTTACACGATCTATCTGCGCACTCCCACGGTCTCATGAGATATCATACGGTCAGCTGACTGTATGCCCAAAGGGACAATATTGCATCTGGCGCCGTTGAAGGCAATGAAGGACGGTATGAGGGATCATTCCATCGTTCATTACATAGCTCAATGTGTACCCGTGGTATGATAGGTCGGCCCGACAGATCATCTGGGTACACATTGGCAAGTGTGTACCCAGCTTAAGTTTTCCTTCCACTCATCTCAGTAGGACTGAAGGTTTTGAATTTAACTAAACATGAAGGAGATTAAACCATGAGGTGTTTCTCTGTGTATTGCCTCTTTAGTTGCTGGAGTTGTTTACCCTTTAATATTGAGATGTCTGTTGTAGTTTTCTCCTGTCCTATAGGATATTAGAGTAGGATTTTCTGTTTTAGCTGATGCCAAGCAGATATAGAACCTCTCTGATCTGGTCCACCCTCCTTATTTCTCTGTTGGGTGTGAATTTACTGTATTGGTTCAGCTAACTCAAATGAAGACTACAAGCAACAGGAATATGGAATACTACCAGGGGGATCCTTTAGAACAGGCTTTTTAAAAAAAACAAAAAAAAAAACAAATCATGGCACTGTATCTGTAGTCACAGCATAATAAAAAAATTATATATTTGGTTTAAATCAAGCATTGCCAGCCTGCTCCTACAAAGTGCTCAAAACCTTACTTGTGATGGGCCTCCAATTTCTCCAAGGGTTCAGCTCTGCATTGGATGCCCTCCTGAAAAATGGAGTCTGCCTTCTTGTAACTACCCCTGGCTTCATACTCTTCTGCCCAGGTGATATAGAGCTGAGCGTGTAGGATACCGATCCCTTGGCTGTGCAAGTAGCTGTACAGATCTATGGGTTCGGTGCAGAAATTTGCCTAGCGGAATAGCAGCAACAAAACATTTATTCATTAGCAATTTAAACTTTGGCTGTGGCTGATTGTATGCATATTGGCTGCACAGAGATGAAGATATAGGGCAGGTCCGACCAACCTGAGGCTCGCCACCTGTTGTGAAACTACAAGTCCCAGCATACCCTCCGACCAATAACCTTGTAAAGCATGCTGGGACTTGTAGTTTCAAGAGCCACAGAATGGCCAGGCCTGATGATGTAGGGCATGCACCTTAGATCACTACTGAAACAAAGAGGTGGTCAGGAATTATATCCAACTGCTGACAAAATGACTGGAAGGGGGCCAATCAATTGTTAGCGATGACTAACAGTTGCCAGCAGCCAGACTGCTTCTCCAGCAGCTTGTGGCCACCACCATTGCTTCACATATACATTTCTTTGTCATTGTATCTGTGAAATTTTTTTTTTTTTTTTTTTTTCTACAAAAAAAAAAAAAGCTTCCCAAGAATTACTACCGCTTGTTATTCCGGAGTTACTCAGTTTGCAATGATGACTGCCCAATTTCATCAATAAACATTTTCCTTTGGCAGAGCAAACATCTGTATAGTATCCAAGTCAGTCTGAACTTGTGCTGATTATGGAACACAGACAGACAATCTTGTGTTCTAAAGATAATTTTTATCTGTAAATGTATGGTATTCCATTGGGCATTATTCTGTGGCATGTAGTAGCTTATACATGTGAGGTATCTGGTTACTAAGTAAGTTATACTTACAAATTTGAGGCAGAAGCTTAGATAGCGTAAATCTCCATAATATCGATGCTCCTGGTGAAATATCTTGACAGCCCTCTCCAGCAGTGGAGATAGATTGCTCTCTTTACCGCCCTGGGGGAAAGCCTGCTCAGCCCATTTTATATACCTGATACAGAAGGACAAATCTATTTCACATTTCATGAAATCTAATTGAAGATTAAAAATGTGCAAACAATAGGGCAATCGATGGATAACTCAATGCTCATCTTTAGAAGATTGTCCCTAAACTTCACTAAGTATAACATGGTGTTAATGTGTCTCTAAAAGAATTCATATCATTCGATCCTATTGTCATGCCGCGGTTTTGGATCCCTGGCAGGCCAAATTCCAACCAAATTGTGTTAGGACACGTAATGAAGTGTACATTGTGACATAGAAAAACTCATTATTGGTTACGTAACTCTCATTGCCAGAACATGTGTGATACAGGGGTCAGCATACGCTCAAACATTCCTTAACTGGCAGTCAATGTGATGTTTTGCTTACAAGATTTAATTCTATTCCAATGCTGTTATATCATTCACTTAATTTACCATAGCCAATATTGAAATAGCGCACAACTGTGTAATATTGTATTTTGTGTCAATGCTGGCAGCACAGCGTGACCTCACACAGGGCCCGATTCAGAGATGGACGCTAATGCAATTTTCACGCAGATCGAGCTATTGTTTGCCATTGTACATGCGTTGCAGTGTGTATGTACAAAGGCAGCTCTGCGATCACACTGCAATCACGCAGGCCACAGAGACTCATCGCAGAGTGACTGACAGAAAATGAGCGTTTGTGGTGGTCTGAAAAACGCATGCGCCTCTGTCCGTTTGAATGCAGTTACATGGGCGTGCATACATCATCCACTGCTACAGCAGCACCCAAGGTTGTGGCAGGTCAGACCTGCCACAAGGGTAAGATGGGCTTCGATGTTACCGATATTTACACAGGTATAAGTTGGCGCACGCAGGTAAGAAGGCAGCAGTGGGTGTCTTTATGCTCAGTTGATCTTTGCAAACAGAATATTTTCGCATCTGCGTTCTGTATGAAATCGCATCGCATTAGCGTCCATCTCTGAGTCAGGCCCACAGATTGTTATGTAACCAGCGCACTATATAGTCTGTAAAATTATAATCTATGCTCCCTACCACACAAGCTGCTTCAGAAGTTGTGGACAGATGAACAATCTGCTTTATACTTGGTGGGGATGTCAAAGGGATCATCTATTAAAGTTATGTGTCAGATGGGACTCAACCCTCTCAAGACTATCCTCCCAGATCACTAATCGAGAAATGGATTTTGTTTTTCTCCAATACCAGGGCCCCCATTTACTACAATCCGCATTTAAAATGCGGTTGTAATGCAATATTTCCGACTAAATTCGCAATGCAAATTTAGGAGATATCACATGGATGTACTAACACCCGCATGCAGGGATAGAGCTTGCGATAAAGCTCTGTCCCTGTGAATCCCGTCCACACACTTCTCCCTGTATTTTTCCCCCCCCCCAAAAAATACAGGGAGAATGTGTCCGTACATGCGCAGCCGCTGAATACAGTTAACCCCCTCCCCGTTTACACTTACCTCAGTGATCGGTGCTCCAGTGATGTCCTCTAGGTCTTCGGTCAGCTGGTCTCCCGGCTCCTGCACGGTGACCCCGGTCAGCTGTTCTATGCAGCAGCTGACCAGAGTCATAGTGGAGGAGCCCGAAGACTAGCTGACCAGAGCACTGATCACCAAACCATGCAGTTAAGGATTTTTTTTTTTTTTTTTTTAACAGTGATTAGCTGTGTGGTCTAAATAGACCACAAGCTGATCTCTGGGGCAGGGTCTGCTCTGCCCATTAGAGCAAAGCGGGAGTCGGGGGAACACCCTGCATAACATCATCTATAGGTTATTAAAGAGCTTTCCCCCGGTATTTTTTCAGAACATATTTTTAGTAAATCTGGGCAGATCACATTTCCCATTACAAGTATGGGAAATGCGATCTGCTTACTAAAAATGTGTGATAACTAGGGTTTGGAGTACAATTCTGCAAATTTTACTACAAATTGCCCTTCAGCAAATTCATGCGACACTAAAATAATGTGAAACGGGCATGAAAAATAAGAGATATGGTAAGAACTTACCTTCGTTATCTCTATTTCTGCGAGTTCCATAGGGTTCCACAGGGATACCTTGGGTTATAGTCATGGCTTGGCCATCGGGCACCACACAGTTAACTTTGTGCTCCCAGGATGCACTGGCCCCCCTCCTATAAACCCGCCCCCAGGCCAAGGCACCTCAGTTCAGTAATAAGCTAAGGCCATAGGAGGAGAAAAAGGAGAGAAGGAAGTCTGGAACACACAAGAATCATTCTCACAACAGGCAGACGGAAAATCGGTGACCAGAACCAGACCCATCTGAAGCACAGGGCGACAGGGTGGGCGCCCTGTGGAACCCTATGGACCTCGCAGAAATAAGAGATATGGTAAGAACTTACCTTTTTGTTATCTCTATTTTCTGCAGCAGGCTCCATAGGGTATTCACGGGGATACCCTGAGAGTTGCCAAAGCAGTATCCTCAAGGGTGGGGGTGCTCCTGAGCAGAAAGGAGAATCAGCCGCCCGAAGTAAGCATCCTGAGAGGCAAAGGTATCAAATGCATAAAACCTTACAGAGGATCACGTGGCCGACTTACAAAGCTGTACAGCCGAGGCGCCACGTGAGCTGCCCATGAAGGACCCAGAGACCTCGTAGAATGAGCAGTAACAGAGGGCGGAACAGGAATGCCCTCATGAATGTAAGCCTCAGAAATCGCCATGCGAATCCATCTGGCCAACATTTGCTTGTTGGCCGGCCAATCCTTCTTATGGAAACCATAGAGGACGAACAAAGCGTCCCACTTCCTAAGGGAACCGGTATGGTCCACGTAAATCCGTAGAGCTCGTACCACATCCAATGAGGCCTCACCTGCTGAAAGGTCTGGTGAGTTAGAGGCCGGCACTAGTATTTCCTCATTAATGTGGAAACTAGAGACCACCGTTGGCAGGAACCCAGGGCAAGTCCGAAGCACTGCCCTGTTCCTGTTAAAAACCGGAAGGGGGGGCAGGAAAGAGCCCCCAAATCTGACACCCTCCTGGCAGAAGCAATAGCCAGGAGAAACACAGTCTTAGCTGTGAGCTATTTGATATCCACTGAGCCCAGTGGTTCAAATGGAGGTCCTTGGAGAGCCCGAAGGACCACAGCCAAATCCCAAGGAGCCACAGGAGGCACAAAGGGAGGCTGTATGCCAAGGTGCGAACATCCAGGAGTGGAGCAATCCTCCGCTGAAACCACACAGAGTGCGGAAACATGTACTTTCCATGAGGCTAGATGAAGACCCTTGTCTAAGCCTGCCTGGAGAAAAGCCAGAACCCTGTATCCGAAATACCTGGGGATCGTACCCCCTGGAGCGACACCATTCAAAGAAGGTATGCCACAACCTGTGGTAAGTCCTGGCAGAAGCAGGTTTCCGAGCTCTAAGCATGGTGTTAACCACCAAGCCGGAGAACCCCTTAGCTCTTAGGAGGGATGTCTCAAGAGCCACGCCATCAAAGACGACGTAAAACACAAGGACCCTAAGACAATACATCCGTTGCTCTTGCCTCAACATCCGGAGTGTCTTGTCTCTTGTTCTGGACCCGTACACTCTTAGCTTGCGGTTGTGTCTGGAGGCCATGAGGTCTATCTCTGAAAGGGTATACGTTTAGGATGCCGGCGGCCACAATACCGACCGCATGCTTCCCGACTCCTCAATCCCGGCTAGGGTTAGATGACAGGCATCTAAAATCTAGACGCCCATCATTACCCCTACACCGGGAGACTGGCACCCCGATCGAAGTGATGCTGGGCGCCGCAAGTGGACAGCTGCGGGCAGGGGGGGGGGGGGTCGATGACAGGGTGAGGCACCCCCGGGGGGAGGTTAGGGTTAGGCACCCCCTCGGGGGACTCGGGTTTATGCAGCGGGATAGGGGGAGGGTTAGGTTTAGGCACTTGGGAGGTGGTTAGGGTTAGGCAGCCCTAAGGGAGGGTTAGGTTAGTACTTACCTGAGGACGATCCGGATTTCCAGCTCTGTCGGGCTGCAGCGATCTCTTCCTCAGTCAGCCTGACGCTGCCGGGATTCGAACTGCCGGCCATTACATACCGATTCCCTCTGGAAGACCCCATTTGTCCACCAGGAGTTGGAAGACCTCCTGGTGAAGTGACCACTCCCCTGGATGTACATCGTGTCGACTGAGGAGGTCCACTTCCCAGTTGAGGACTCCTGGAATGAACACTGCCGAGATGGCTGGGAGATTTCAGGATACCTCTTTTAGAGCTGCCTGCCTTAGAGTTCCGCCTTGACGGTTTATGTAAGCCACCGTGGTGGCGTTGTCTGACTGAACATGTACGGGTTTCCCCTCGCAGAACCAGTCTTGCATGGAGGATCGCTCTGAACACTGCCCGAAGTTCCAATAGATTGATCGGAAGGGCAGATTCCGCTGACGTCCACCGTCCTTGAAAAACGTATGGACCTGTCCCTGCGCCCCAGCGACAGGCGTCCATAGTGAGAAGTACCCAATCCGGGACCCAAAATGGGCACCCCTTGTTTAGGTGAGATGTCTGTAACCATCAAGTCAGATGGCATCAGTGAGGACTTTTTCCAATTGATCAGCCAGCCATGAGTCTGCAACACAGATATTGTCAGGTGCAGATGATTGCGAAGTACCTCCGGAGACCCTGCTAGGAGAAGTAAGGTAAAAGGCGAACCCCCTGTAACCGCAGACGAGTTGCCATGACCTTGGTGAACACCCGCAGAAAGACCAAACAGCAGCGCTTGAAATTGGTAATGGTGATCCAATACAGCAAATCTGAGAAACCTCTGATAAACCGCAGCAATGGGGATATGTAGGTAGGCATCCTGAATATCCAGGGACACCATGAAATCCCCAGGTTCCATAGCCAATATAATGGAACGTAGAGTCTCCATCCTGAACCAACGGACCCTCAGAAACTTAATAGGATGGAAAGAACAGTTCTGTTTTGGTACCAAAAAGATTGGAGTAATAACCCGTCTCCCTGAGGGACAGGAACTATGACCCCTTCTTGGACCATAGAATTTACCACTTTCTGGATTTCCCGAGCCTTTGCAGAATGAAGGCCTGTGGGGAGGCCTTCTGCTGAAGGAGAGGGCGTACCCGTGAGAAACCACTTCTCTGACCCAGGTGTCTGTGGTAGTCATCCACCAGTGCTGGGCGAACTGAAGAAGTCGGCCTCCCACCTTGGGGTCCCCCAAGGGGAGGCCCGTCCCATCATGCTGAGGGTTTGGAATCAGGCTTGGTGACAGGGTGTCTAGCACTCCAAAGCCGCTTCTTGGGCTTGGGTGTCTTCTAGGTGGCTCCTGATGGTCTGGGAAAAGACTGCACCTTTTGCTTACCTTGAGGACGATAGGCCCGAAAGGAGGAAGTAGCAGTCCTAGACAGAGCCGACGGCAGACATGCAGCTGCCAACGTACTTTTTATCCAGGTCTGGGCCAGAGAAGACCTGACCATTAAACGGCAAGCCTTCCAGGCCCTTCTTGGATTCCGCGTCTGCATTGCAAAACTGTTTCTGCTGAAATCCTGGAAGTAACCAGGCTAACATACAACGCTGCTTCGTTAATATAAGTAGCAGAATCACGGATATTACCTACCAGCACCGTCTGCTCCTCAGAAGCATCAGAGGAGAATGACGACTCCAGAGCGTCAGCCCATTTTTCCTTGGCCCCAGCCACCCAACAGACCGCCATGAGCGGTCTGGCGGATCCTCCGGTCAAAGAGTAAATGGATTTTAAGCAAATCTCTACCTTGCGGTCCGTAACGTCCTTAAGTGAGGACATAGATGGCATGGGTAAGGTTTCACACTTAACCAGGCGTGTCACATGGGAATCCACCTGAGGAGGGGTGTCCCATTTAGTGAAGTAATCCTCTGCAAAGGGATAAGAATATGTCAGTCTCTTTTGGGGCCAAAACCTTTTCCCTGGGAATTTCCACGCTTCCTCCATATGATCCACCAGCTGACCAGATTGAGGATGACTGTGTTTTCCTCTATGAGCATAACCCTGTGAACAGCTTTAATTAGCCCAGATACAAAAATCCTGGACTTGTACTCAACCCCTTTAGTGGGTCGTTCAGAGTCAGATTCCGAGAGCTCACCTTCATCTGACGTCATCATCTTAATCATAATGTGGTAACAGTGGTGCTACTAATGGTCTCTTAGCAGGCCGCGGAGCGGGCTCCCGCAAAACATCCGTTAAGTTCTGTACTGTGGCAGACAGAGTGCTCACCCAGGCAGGTTCCTTTTGGGATACCCTCTGAGGAGAACCCTGTGCCACCATCAACTGCCCCAAGTACAGGGGAAGGGACTACAGCTTTATGCGTGAACCCCAATTGAGGGAACACAGGAGGAGGGGACATTCGCCCTACTAAAGGCATTAACAGTTAGCGTAAGCGCCGCCCAAGGAGGCTCCTGGGACATGCTGGCCGTTACAGGGGCGAGAGGCAGGGACAAACAAGTGCTGCATATCCCATCCTGCAGAAACTTCCCCTCCCCCACACGTGTTACACTTGGAACAGTTAAACCGGGGGGGAAGCACTTAGTGCGGAATCATCACTACCAGACATGTTAGTATGTGACCCCTTACAGGAAGTAAAACACTACCCACTGTGAGGTTTAATATGAACCCTGACAGTACTGTGCACCGATTAGGGTAGAACAGAGCAGAACACAGGGACAGTAAAAATGGCTGACAGAAGAAAATATACAGACATCACTAGCATAAAGTCACATACTATGCAGAAATAAATGCCTGCACTTACAACGTTATCATCAACCACTCAGATGCTAAGCCTGAAGTGGGAATAGCGCTACCTGACCAAACCTTTAGTAGTAGAAGAGGTAGGGGGGGGGGGATCCAGGCTCCACACTCCTACTCAGCGTTGCTGCGCATCCAAGATGGCCACCGAGTGTTGTGGAGACGTAGCCGTGGGGGAGGATCCCAAGCACCAGAGCGCCAAACCTCAGTAGAAAGGCGGCTGGTGCAGTGAGGGAGGGGCCTTCCCATGGTCTCAAACAGGAAAAGCACCCACCCTGGCATGCCAGTAACTCCTGGGATGCTGGAGTGCTTCCTTAACGGCCCAGCCCCATATCCATGGCTCCACTAACTGCCGCCCTCAGGGAGCCCCCATCCCTGAGGACACTGGACTGTGCCGCAGCGGGCACCTTCTGCAGTCCACAGTCCTGAGCTCCCGGGGCCCCGTTAGCTGGGACCCCTCAAAAAAGCCCGCTGAGTTCCCCCAGATCAGTACCGGTGGCTCAGCGCCAGCAGGGTTAAAGGTGCGGTAGTGGGGGCTTCCGCTGGACTGTCCGCACTTGCAATCTCAACTTCGGGGCTGTTTTGCCAGCAACCCCCATGCAGTGATCAGACTATGGCCGGGTACCAACTGAAACTGAGGTGCTTTGGCCTGGGGGCGGGGTTACAGGAGGGGGGCCCAGTGCATCCTGGGAACACAAAGTGAACTGTGTGGTGCCCGATGGCCAAGCCATGACTATAACCCAAGGTATCCCTTTGGATACCCAATGGAGCCTATTGCAGAAACACCCGTTTTCACAAATATTTTAGTAAATATAATGTTAATATATATATGCCGCCAAACGTGGACGAGGACTCTTAGCAAGTCTTTCTAATTAAAGGAATTCCAAGTATGCTTAGAAGTCAATCTGTTATATTTCAGATAGTTAACAGCTAGAGAGCAGATAGCTGTAGGATCTTCCAAAAGAGGTAATGGGGTAAAGGAACAGGTTTGTAATTTGTGTTAATGGCAGAGCTCAAGTAAGCAGAACTGTCATGGAAATACTGTTAGACTACGCATTTAAAAACTATTAATCTGAGTTGTGCAGCACTGTGTCATTAAAATAAACAGTTTCGTAAATTTAGCATGATTTATACAATAAGTCTCGGCTTTGAAATATTTATAAAAACTATTACAGGGAGAATAGAGAAAAATATATATGATACATCCTACTGATGAAGTGTCAATAACTTAATAAAAAGTAAAGTGACATACTACTGTAATAATGGCAATTATTAAAATGGTTTGCAACAGTTGAGTTCGTCTCTGAATTGAGAGCATAAGGGCTAGTACCATCTGCAAGACAACATTTTACTTTCTAAATCCATGCCCCATACCTGTCCCAAACATCCAAGGGATCGTCTCCAGTGTAGAAGCGAAGTTCTAACTCAAAGGACCTGGGAAAAGTAGAGGAAAAAAATACAAAATAAAGATCAGCACAGCATAATTTGTGTCCCCAATTTAAGTAATGCACAGTTTAAAACCATGTACAGGATAGATATACTATGTCACATGCTGCTGAAGGCTAAAGCTTCATGTCACAAACAGGAAACCTTGTTAGATGACAACTGAACCACTTCTAGTTATTTTCGGAATCTTGGCCGCATGGATTGCAGACCTTGATGTATAATAATACACCCTGTGCATAATAATGGGTAGCGCAGGTGGTTTATTTCATAAACTCCAATGTGGTTTTTATACTCTGCAAGCACTCACTCCTCTGGTATGTTTGTAATAAGACAGATTGCGTGTTACTTTTATGGAGACACAGTATATGGTGTCTATTTCTGATTAGGTGTTTCATAATGTATTTTGAGTTTTCATAATATGCAAGTCTTTCCCTTTCCTTTTCACTTTATGTACAAAATATTCAGGTTATTGGAAAGTAATTTACAGTAAAGCCTCATAAAGCAGCCATCCTACACGTAGCGATTACACATACTAGGTCATCTTTCCGATAGCAATACCATGCAACGTGAGTGATGGAAACTACAATCTCAGATAAACAGAAGAGCAACATCAGCTTGTTATATTAAAAGGCAGAGTCAGTTTTTACACAACCCTTTCTTTTTCCAGAATTGCCTCCCATTATAACGTCAGCAGTAGATCCACTCCCACTGTCATTAACGGTATGCAGCAAAGTATCTGGTAGATGAGCAAATTAAAAACAAGAGATATGGTAAGAACTTACCTTTGTTATCTCTGTTTCTACGAAGTCCATAGGGTCCACAGGGTTGACCTTGGGGTATAGCTGGATCTAGATCCACGGGCACCACGCAGTTAAAGCTTTGCTGCTCCCAGGATGCACTTGGGTCCGTCCTCCTCTATACCCCGCCCCGGCCACAGGCACCTCAGTTGGTAAGCAGCTAAGGCCGGAGGAGGAGACTAAACAGAGAGAAGGAAGACTGGAACACACAAGAAACCATACTAACAGAAATAGGAGACGGAAAACCGGTGACCAGCCACACAGCCCATTTGAAGCCAGGTGCGTCAGGGCGGGCGCCCTGTGGACCCTATGGACTTCGTAGAAACAGAGATAACAAAGGTAAGTTCTTACCATATCTCTTGTTTTCTACTTCAGGGTCCATAGGGGGTCCACAGGGTTGACCTTGGGGATGTCCCAAAGCAGTTCAACTAAGGGCGGGGACGCTCCTGTGCTGAAAGGAGTACCCGGCGCCCAAAGGATGCATCCTGAGAAGCGAAGGTGTCAAACGCATAAAACCTCAAAAACGTCTGAATTGAAGACCAAGTAGCCGCCTTACACAGCTGAACAGCGGAGGCGCCACGTCTAGCAGCCCAAGAGGGACCCACAGAACGAGTGGAATGAGCCTTAACAGAGGCTGGCACAGGTAAACCCTCCTGCGCATAAGCCTCACAAATAACTGAACGAAGCCAACGGGCTAACGTTTGCTTGTTGGCAGGCCAACCCCTCTTGTGAAAACCGAAGAGGACAAACAAAGAATCCGACTTCCTAACCGAAGCAGTCCGGTCCACATAGATTCTAAGTGCCCGGACCACATCCAAGGAAGCCTCACCAGCAGAAAGATCAGGTGACTGAAAAGCTGGCACAACAAGTTCCTGATTAATGTGGAACTTTGAAACCACTTTGGGCAAAAACTCAGGACGCGTGCGGAGCACTGCCCTGTCCTGGTGAAAAATCAGAAAAGGAGGGCTACAGGAAAGCGCCCCCAATTCTGAAACCCTCCTGGGCGAAGCAATTGCCAGGAGAAAAATGGTCTTAAACGTCAGCCACTTGAGCTCCACCGACTCAAGCGGCTCAAAAGGAGGACCCTGCAAGACCCTCAGTACCACCGTCAAGTCCCACGGAGCCACCGGAGGCACGAAGGGAGGCTGGATCCTGAGAACACCTTGGAAAAAGGTGTAAACATCTGGCAGTGTAGCAATCTGTCGCTGAAACCACACGGACAAAGCAGACACATGAACCTTCAGAGAGGCCAGGCGTAAGCCGAGGTCCAAACCCGATTGAAGAAATTCCAAGATTCTGGAAACCCGGAACACCTGCGGATCATAGTTTCTGGATTCACACCACTGAAAATAAGTGCGCCACACCCTGTGGTAAATCCACGCGGAGGCAGGCTTGCGTGCCCTAAGCATGGTACCAATCACTGAACTGGAGAAACCCCTAGACCTCAAGACGGCTGTCTCAAGAGCCACGCCGTCAAAGACAGCCGACCCAGATCCGGGTAAAGGCAGGGCCCCTGAGACAACAGGTCCCGACGCTGAGGAAGAAGGTACGGAGCGTCGATGGAGAGGCACCTCAGATCGGAGTACCAAGGACGTCTGGGCCACGCCGGAGCCACCAGCACGAGCGTGCCGCCGTCCTGCTTGAATTTCCGCAGAACCCGAGGAAGTAAGGATATCGGAGGAAACAGATACGCCAGGTGAAACGTCCATTTCACCGACAGAGCGTCTACCAGACAGGCGCCTGCGTCTCTTGTCCTTGACCCGTAAACGGGCAACTTGTGATTGTGACGGGAGGCCATCAAGTCCAGCTCCGGCAGCCCCCACCTGTCCACGAGTAGCTGAAACACCTCTGGGTGAAGCGACCATTCCCCGGGATGCACATCGTGACGGCTGAGGAAGTCCGCCTCCCAATTGAGGACTCCGGGAATGAAGACTGCCGAGATCGCTGGAACGTGACACTCCGCCCAAGCAAGAATGCGAGACACCTCCGACATTGCTGCCCGACTGCGAGTTCCCCCTTGGTGGTTGATGTACGCCACCGTGGTGGCGTTGTCGGACTGCACCTGAACCGCCCTTCCGTGAAGAGCGGGGCCGGACGACTGCAGGGCCCTGTACACAGCCCGCAGTTCCAGGATGTTGATGGGGAGAAGTGCTTCTTCCGCGGACCAACGACCCTGAAGCGATAATGAGCCGGTCACTGCCCCCCAACCCCGAAGACTGGCATCCGTCGTGAGCAGGACCCAGTCCGGGATCCAAAAGGGGCACCCCTCGACCAGATGCACCGTCTGAAGCCACCAAGCCAAAGACTGCCGAACCTCCGCGGACAACACCAGCATCTGAGAGCGGATCCGGTGAGGTAACCCGTTCCATTCCGATAGAATCAGCCCCCGCAGGGGCCGGGAATGGAACTGGGCAAATTCCACCATGTCGAATGTCGACACCATGGACCCCAGAACTCTCATAGCTGAATGGACCGACAGGCGGCAACTGCTCAGGCAACTGTGTATCCGCAGCTGCAGGGAGGAGACCTTCTCTGGAGTCAGGAAAATCCGCTGCTGACTAGAATCCAGCAGGGCTCCCAAATGAACCATCCGCTGTGATGGAATCAGGGAGGACTTCTTCCAGTTTATCAACCACCCGTGTGCTTGAAGACAAGCAATGGTCAGGTGGAGATGTCGAAGAAGCACCTCCGGGGAGCTCGCCAGCAGCAGAAGATCGTCCAGGTACGGCAACAGACGTAGACCCTGACCCCGAAGGTGGGCAGCCATAACCGCCATCACCTTGGTGAACACCCTCGGAGCCGTGGAAAGGCCAAAAGGCAACGCCCGAAATTGGTAGTGATGGTTCAGGATAGCAAACCTCAGATACCGCTGATGTGCCGGTGCTATGGGCACATGGAGATAGGCGTCCTGGATATCGAGGGAGACCATATAATCCCCGGGTTCCATCGCCAGAATGATGGAACGTAACGTTTCCATCCTGAACCTGGGAACTCTGAGGTATCTGTTCAGAGACTTCAAATTCAGGATAGGGCGATGAGAACCATTGGGTTTCTGTACCAGAAACAGTAGAATAGTACCCCGTCCCGCGCTGAGACTGCGGAACGGGAACAATGACCCCTGCTTGTAGCAAGGATTCTATAGCTACCTGAATCTGACCAGCTTTGGTCTTGTCCAGAGAAGGACTCGTACAGAAAAACTGGTGGGGCGGCCTGAACCGAAAAGACAGGGCGTACCCCTGAGAGACTACTTCTCGAACCCAGGCATCCGTGGTGGTATTGTGCCAACACTGGGCGAATTGGAGAAGTCGGCCTCCCACTCTGGGGTCCCCCAGAGAGAGGCCCGTCCCATCAGGCAGCAGGCTTATCCTCCTGCTTGGAAGAAGGGCGCCGAGCACTCCATGCCTGCTTCTTGGGCTTGGGTGCGGCCTTGGTCGCCGAATGTCTCGGGAAGGACTGGCCCTTGGCCTTACCCTGAACCCGAAAGGACCGAAAGGCAGAGCTCCTCACTTTAGCCGGCACAGAGGCCGAAGGGAGAAAAGCCGACTTGGACTTAGCCAAAGTATCCACTATTCTGTCCAAATCCGGACCAAATAGTAAATCACCATTAAAAGGCAAGGCCTCCAGACCCTTTTTTGAATCTGCATCAGCCCTCCAGGACCTCAGCCACAGGGAGCGCCGAGCAGATACCGCTGCAGCCGACACCCTAGAAGTGAGCAGGCTGGCATCCAAAGACGCTTCCCCAATATAGGAAGCTGCATCCCGCATCTGTCCCACTAACGCTCTCTGGATATCCGGAGCCTCATCAGAAAAGGTATCCTCCAAGGCATTGGCCCATGCCTCAATGGCTTTAGCCACCCAGGAGATAGCCATGGACGGGCGAGCCACCGCCCCGGAAAGAGAATAAATGGACTTTAAACAAGTCTCCACCTTCCTGTCCGTGGGATCCTTCAAAGAGGAGATAGACGGCAATGGCAACGTCGCGCTTTTGACCAAGCGGGTAACGTGGGAATCCACCGCCGGCGGAGTTTCCCATTTCCTGCAATGAGCTTCAGGAAAAGGATAGTTCGCCGCCAACCTCTTCTGTGGATGGAACCTCTTACTAGGTAATTGCCAGGCCGCCGCCATATGATCCGATAATTGATCAGACAGGGGGAACACAGTTGAGGTCACCTTGGCCTTTTTAAAATTAGGAAACTTCGACCTAGGAGCCGGCGCATCATCCTCAACATGTAGGATAGCCCGCACCGCCCTAACTAAGGCTGGAACATTAATGGAGGACTTAGCTTCCACCTCCTGCCCCATGACATCAGAGTCAGAGTCCTCATGGATTTCTCCATCATCTGAGGACACTTCCGAGTCCGACAACTGCGCAGCTAGTGAACTCACAACCGGACGTTTAGACACCCTTGGTGGCACATCACCTTGCAACATGGACTGAAACGCCGAGGATGAAGCCGCCAGACTCTGTACGGAGCTGGATAGAACATCCACCCAAGGCGGAGGAGCCGTCGGAGCAAAACTCTGCAAAGGCACTACAGACTGACACGTCCCTGGGGAAGACTGCACATACACAGGCAGTCCCGAGTAAGGACCCACAGTCTGGGCCCCGGGGGAAGACCGCAACGTTTGTGGAACCCTCGGGGAATGGGGGATGGTGGGCTGCGGTAACGCCCTAGAAAGGACCGCTGATGGGACCGATAACCGGTCCGCAATAGACGCCAGCACCTGTGAAAACATCGCCCAAGGAGGGTCCTGTGATACAGGGGGGTTGGAGGGGCCCGGTACCAGCTGGCACCGCCCGCACAGACCATCCTGAGATAAGTCCTCCCCATCAACTCCAGCAGCACAGCGTCTGCAGGAAAATAGCACAGGAGCCACAGAGCGCTCAGTCTCCTCATCAGACATGATACCGTAGATCACAAGAAACAGGTATCACCAGAGGAATTACGGTTTTAACACCCGCGCACTCACCAGTATGCGACACAACAGCCCAGATATGGTACTGTGTAGCACACAACAGTATGTGACTGACCCCACAAATACGTGTTTTATATAAGTGAGGGTCTCAGAAAAACGCCCTTCCCCCACACACCTGCCGGGCCGTAGGAGAAGGAAAGGGATAGGTATAAGCTGACAGTAAAGGAGAATAAGTCACAGACAGGCAGCACTAGCAATAGTCACATACAATGCAGAAAAGTTATACTCACTGCACCTTCCGCTACAATCAACCGCCCAGATTCAGTGTCTGGGAGGGCTATAGCGCTGTGTACACTGTCCTTTAGCAGGGGAGAGGTACACAGGGGGACCGGTCCACTTGATACCGCCTGGGAGTCTGCGATGTGCCAGTAAAGATGGCCGCCGGAGACCTCAGAGGAGGAGTGGCCGAGAGATAAGAGCAGCTCAGCGACGCCAGACTGCTTGTTGAAAGGCGCGCTGAGCTGAGGGGAGGAGCCGCTAGACAGGGAAGGCTGCCTCCCCTGGCTAGCAATTAACCCCCGGGTTGCCGGTCCCGCTACCAGCCTGATACCCTGGTGGTCTAGCGGACACGCGGGGTATTCCTCAATTGAGGGGGAGCCCGCCGCCGCCGCTAGCGCCTCCGGTCTGTCCCCAGAGACCGGAGGCTCCTGACTGCATTGAAGTATCCGCGGCCCGCCGCACGCGGCGACCCGCGGCTTACCTGATCCCCGTCGCGTCCGGCAGCAGTCAAGGGAGTCCCCAGAGCCCGGCTAGTACAGGCTCTGGGGTCCCGCCGCGATCCCCAGAGCTGTACTGGCGTCGCGGCGCCAGCGGGGAGAAGGAGCGGCAGCGTGGACGTCCTAAAGGACAGTCTGATGCTGCCGCTCTATCAGTGTAAAAAAAGTAGAAAAAAAATAAAAAATTTCTCTTTTAAAATAAAGCTTAGGGGCTGCTCCTGCAGCCCCACTGCGACAGGGTGACCCGACTCCGGCCGGGCACCAACTAAAACTGAGGTGCCTGTGGCCGGGGCGGGGTATAGAGGAGGACGGACCCAAGTGCATCCTGGGAGCAGCAAAGCTTTAACTGCGTGGTGCCCGTGGATCCAGATCCAGCTATACCCCAAGGTCAACCCTGTGGACCCCCTATGGACCCTGAAGTAGAAACAGGGAATTCAACTGCCTAGCCCAAGGGGAGTAATAAATGTGATGCCTTAATGCAGAGGCGGGGAACCTTTTTTCTGCCGAGGGCCATTTTGATATATATAACATTACTCACGGGCCTGGTGCAGGCCAAACCCCCTTCGTGCGATGTCACACAGGACGGGGCCAAAATCGCCAGCGATTACAGCAATGCCTGGAGCATCCTGAGAATGCTTTGGGGAGCTGTAAGGGCAGCGGTGTGACCGTCTGTAGCATCCTAAGGATGCTGCATATATTCTGGCTGCTGGGTACCATTATACGCACCCTACTATCCAGATGAGGCTAGCAGAAAAAAAGCTCAGAGGGCCTGACCAAATGATACAGGGGGCCTTATATGGCCCCTGGGCCTGAGGTTCCCCATCCCTGCCTTAATGGATAACAAGGACAGTCAGTCCAATCAGGTCCCAAATTGGAGGCCAACTCCTATCCATAGTTTGTGTGCCAGGACTGTGGTAGGGGGTGCTCTGTTAATCAGTCTTCTATTATTATGGCATTTAAAATAAACTGATTCTTGGATTAGGAGAAATTAAGCCTCGCAGGGCAAATATGTCCCTCTCCCCAAGTACCTCAATACTAGAGATGAGCGGTTCAGTTTTGGGTTGTAATTTACCCATCAAGTTCGGATCTCATATTGAGGCAAAATGTCATCTTTTATGGACAGGTGTGCCCAGACGTCCATGAAAGAACATTTTGCCTCGCTCTGAGATCCGAGCCAAAACCAAACAGCTCTACTCAATACCTGGGTCTCCTGCTGTATTACAGAAGATCCACTGTACAAATTTCTGTCAGATATCTGGCTGGTTGGAATGAAAAACTGGTAATGTATGGGAGCAAATGACAAACTCACAAACACTGGAAAATAGCCAAAAATGGTTGTTCAGACAAATTGGTTAAAACACACAAATGTAACCAATTTGAACAATTTTTTTGTCTTTTCAGTGTTTAAAAGCATATGATCGACTGTCATTTGCTTCCATACATTACCAATTGTTCATTCCAACCAGCCAGATTGGACAGATAATTGTATAGTGGATGGCCAGCTTTAGCCATGTCAACACACTACTCCTACAAACCTAGTACACCATAAGCAAACCAAGACACAAAGGTAAAGTATGCAATCTGTGTATCCTTATGCTTTATCTGCAACTTTATACTAATTCCTTTGCAAAAAAAAAAAAACATTAGTACACTATGGCCCTGATTCAGAGCCGGACGCTCTGACAGAGCGCTCGCTCTGAATCAGGGCGGTTTTTTTTTTTATGGAGCGGCCTGCTGGCAGCTCGCATTGATGTGGGTTGCCACCCACAGCTAATGCGAGCGGCCAGGATGATGGTCGCGATGGTCAAGACCATCGCGACCATCGGGTTTGCGACGAGTCCCCGAGTTGTAGGGTCTTGTGGCCGCAAGCCCCAGAGAGCTTTCGGCTCAAAACAGAGCTGCAAGCTCTCCCACTGACATCACTTGTGATGTCAGTGGGGCCGCCCCCAAACGGTAGGCGTTCTCATGGGAACGCCTCTGCCTGGAAAGCCACCCCCCAGCCCGCCCACCAAAGGGGGTGTGCTGACACTCAACATTGACAGCACGCCCCCTTTGGTGCGAGACCCGGTGCGACGGATTGCCCGTTGCTATCCGGGTCTCGCGCATGACTGAGCCGGCTCAGTCGTGCACATGCCCTCTGGGCCACCAACGACCCGGTTGCAAGCGCTCAGCGCTTGCGACCGGGTCTGAATCAGGCCCTATATGCAATCCAAGTCATGAAATTGAGGAAAAAGTAGCATAATTGAGGAAGAAGTGCACAACACGGGAATCACACCATATGGTCAAAAAGGACAGGTGTATGAGCACACACCAGTAGCTGTAGATAAATCCCAATCATAAACAAACAATGCATTTTAAAATGACCAACATATCTATTTGCAGTAGGGAAGGCCATCGGAAACTGGGCAAACATGGATGTTTCCAATCCGATGGAACTGCCTTCTCTGTTCCATTCAAGGATTGTGATGGTTGCCACAACCACATGCTTGTTTCCGATGGCTGACACCAGGAAGGAGAAAAATAGAGCTCTGCAGAGCTCCCTTTGCGCATGCACAAACTTCAGATGCCCACTGCGAACACGCACCAATACACCATTGGGTGGTTAAACCATGGAATGGTTTGCATGCAAAGGCTACACTCGCAATTCTGACACTATTCTATGGCACCTGGCCAGCAACAAATGCCTGCAGTATTGTAAATGTTGCCCTGCACTACAACAAGTTCATGCAATCAGGCTTATGGTACGTACACACGGTACAATCAGTCATCGATAATGATATCACTGACTGATCTCCCTGCACCTTCCCGGTGTGCTGGATGATCGATATCGTTCATCCAGCAGACCACCAACGACGGGCCAGCAACCCGCGATCCCCATGTAACCTGGACGATATCGTCCAGGTTGGCCTGCATGCACGGCCGATGGACGATATCGTCCTTGCGTGCCTGCGCTTCGTAAGGGTTGGAAGGCACAAAAAAAAAAAAAAAAAACACGAGAAAACTACTCTGGTCAATACAATAAAATGATGACGGGCTGACTCGCCCTGATACAGGAATAACATCACAATTAAGCTACATACACATGGTCAGATCTGTCAGGTGTGTCAGATGAACAATTTGACCAACGATTTGTACTATGAACGATTTTTGACTGCATTAAAATGACTGAAATCATCCAAAACTGACTGCAAACACATCAGATGTCAGATATCGTTATCTGACCATCAGGAACGCGCATCATTCAGATATGTCAGATTTTCCTTCAGATATGAACGATTGAATGATTTTTGAAATAGTTATCGTTCAGATCTGAAGAAAAATCTGACCGTGTGTATGCACCATTACACTTACTGCTTCTTTTGCTGGACAGCATTATGGTTAGTGCTTTCTTGCTGGGAGAGGACCTCCTGAAGAGTGGACATAGCCCTTCCTTGCCTAAGAGGTTGGACATTTTCCTTGCTCAGTTCCCATTCATCAGCAGCCTCTGCCATGACTTACTGACTTCCTGTTGGATACAGAGAAATAAGTGCTTATTAATGAGACATTTGCTTAACAGAATACATACATATACACACACACACACACACACACGTGTATTGGACCTGGCACATGCCGGGTAACCTTCCCAGGGCAGAGAGGTTCCCTGTCTAGATCTGTCCCATCGCTTGCTGCTGGAAGGGTGGCACACACCCCTGCATGTTGGAGACTGGACAGAGCTTACAAGATTACTATATACTAGGTCAAAAAGGGGCCAGCATATACCAGGTTACCTCAGCCTGGCCACTGCTCCACCCTCCTCTCAGTTCACTGTCTGCACAGAAGAACCCTGCAGCTATACTCACCTTACCCATTCACAGCAGGCCCTCCCAAGAGAAAATATTTATATTTCATAATTTGTTTATATGGCACCACAGATTTTCCCACAGCACCTTACAAGGTACATGAACAAATAAGTGAACACGAAACCAGTGACTTACAGTACAATACAATGCAGGTCAAGGACATGGTTTATATATATTACTGTATAAGCGATCAAAACACTCAAAATAAGTAGCTGGGCGTAAGTAACGTAGTGTTAGGTGCCCTTGCGGACAGTAAGGAAGGAATAGGTGAAAGGAGAAGCACATAAAGGGAGAGGTCCCTGCTCATTTGTGTATTAATAAATATATTACACTGGGAACCAATTAAAGGTTGTTGAATTGATATACAAATGAATATGTGCACCTCCACCACTCAGATTATCATGCTTGATCTATCAAGGCCACTTTTTTTTATTTTGACTCCTCAGGATCAGGCTGCACACCATTCCCTGGCACTAACAGCTATGAGATGGTAAATGCTTACACCCAGGCACAAGGCCAGTGGCAGCCTCGCCATACCACCCGTTACTGACAGTGGACGTGTAATAGTTTCACTCTAGTCCCCGAATAGCAGAGGTAAGGCATCCCGTGATTCTCCAGCAGGTGTGGAACTACAGGTACCAGCTCGGCCTCCACAACCACCGTGTAACTGGATCTGTGACTGGCAGTGACATGGAATATGTAACTGCTGCCACACCTGCCCACCTCACTGCACAGCACTGACAGCGCTCTGCTGGTGCGTGTGCTGTGCGTATCCAGAGCCACCCACAGCCAAGCATAAACCCGCCGCTCACCTCCTCCCGATGGTTACTGACTCCCGACAGGCAGACCCGGCTGCTACTACACAGAGAAACCGAATTCAAACTGATACTGCGGCCTCCCGATTGGCCCGCTGCGTGTCCTGTCACATGTGCCCAATGCCGCCGGCTCCTCCTTCTTAGTCCTGAAGGCTCACGGGAGATGTAGTTTTTATTACTTTTCTTTTTTTCTTCTTCTTCAATTCCAAGCTTTATTCATTTTATTCTGGCTCACATGAGCAGAACTTGCAGAAGCAGTAATGCACGTGCCTTTGTAATAAAGGAGTGTTGTCCAACATCGGTCCTTACTCCTTATGGCTAATGGTGCGTACACACTGGCGATTAAAGTGGACGACTGAACGATAACGATATCGTTATCGTTCAGTTGTCCACTTTATTGTCCATTTTTAACACAAAAACGATGAACGATAACAACAACGCACGTTCCCGCGGGTCGTTCATCATTATCGTTCATCGGGTTAACATGCAGGCCAACCTGACGATGTCGTCAGGTTGCTGCATGTCAGGGAATGGGGGAGAGAGCCCGGCGCTGAACGATATCGTTACTGATATCGTTCAGCGGGTGTGCTCAATGTCATGAACGACACTGAGCACAGCCTGCCGGGGACACACTAGACGATATCGCTTAGGGAGCATATCGTCTAGTGTGTACACTCCTTATGCTGGGTACACACTGAGACAATGTCGGCAGGATATGTAGTTTCCGTCCGAATCAGAATGACATCCTACCCTCCAACATGACCCATCCCACCCAGTACAAATTGCTCTGCTCCTGGACTTCCCACCTAATGTATGATTGCAGACACCTGTGTTGAACTAGTTAATTGATGAGAAAGGTGTTTCAGCACAGGGGTCTGCAATCACAAAGTCGGTGGGAAGTCCAGGAGCAGATCAATTTGTCCCAGGTAGAATTTGTCATGATGGAGGATCAGCGACATATCGTCTGAATCGCTCAGTGTGTTCAGCCAATATGCGCACTCCCGCAGTCGCATGCGGTATCGTCCGGTCAGCTGTGCTGCGCGTCCAACATGCTGCCGCTTTGTTGCAGGTAATGAAGGATGGAACGAGGGATCGTTCCGTCCTTCATTTCCTCGTTCTGATGTGTACCCAGGATCCAATATGTCAGCCCGTCTGGCAGACATTTCGGCTGGGTGCACAACGTTCAGTGTGTAACCAGCTTTACTGTCCAGGTTTTAGGGATATCCATGCTTGAGCACAGATAGACAATTCAAAATTTCCTTGACTCCGGGCGAGATTGTGCCGTTACAACAGCAACTTGCCCCCCACCCCCATGGCTAAGGTTGGGAAACATTGTCATTAGGGGTGTGCACCGGCCACTTTTCGTGTTTTGGTTTTGGATCTGGATCTTTCTTCGTGTTTTGGATCTGGATTGGTTTTGCCAAAACCACCCTTCCGTGTTTTGGGTTCTGGGTTTTGTGTTTTGGATCTGTATTTTTTTGAAAAAAAGCATAAAAACAGCTTAAATCACAGAATTTGTGGGTTTTTCTGCTCCTATGCAATTATTAACCTCAATAACCTTCATTTCCACTCATTTCCAGTCTATTCTGAACACCTCACACCTCACAATATTGTTTTTATGGCCAAAAGATTGCTCCAAGGTAGCTGGATGACTATGCTAAGCGACACGAGTGGGCGGCACAAACACGTGGCCCATCTAGGAGTGACACTGCATTGGCAGACAGGATGGCAGTTTGAAAAACTAGGCCCCAAACAGTACATACTGCAAAGAAAAAAAAGAGATGCAAGATGGAATTGTCCTTGGGCCCTCCCACCCACCCTTATGTTGTATAAATAGGACATGCACACTTTAACAAACCAATCATTTCAGTGCCAGGGTCTGCCACATGACTGTGGCTGAAATGATTGGTTCATTTGGGCCCCCACAAAACAAGCTGGCAATTAATGTGTCCCTGCACAAACTGGCTCTACGGAGGCAAGATGTCGTCATCATCCTCCTCATCCACCGATTCCTTGGATAAAACAGGAAAAAGGGATTTAGGTGTCCCTGCACTGCTTACGGTCTTAGCCAAAGTTTCTGAACTTGACAGTAACTTTTTATGAACGCGCTGCAGGTGCCGTATAAGGGAGGATGTTCCTAGGTGGTTAACGTCCCTACTCCTACTTATTTCACCTTTACATATGGTACATATGGCAAGACAGTTGTTGTCCGGATTTGGATAGAAATATTGCCAGACCAAAGAGGTGGAATGTTTGGTCTTCTGCCCAGGCATGACCGTGATGGGCTTTTTCATCCCACGGACAGCAACTGTCTCCCCCGGAGCCTGATTTAAACAAACCACATCACCATCAGAATCCTCCTCGCCAACTTCCTCCTCAGTGCCAGCTACACCAGTATCCTCATCCTGTTGTACTTCAACAGTGACATCTTCAATTTGCATATCAGCAAGTGGACTGTGGGTGCTCCTTTCAGCATTTGCAGGGGGCGTGCAAATGGTGGAAAGAGCCACCTCTTCCCGTCCAGTGCTGGGAAGGTCAGGCATCGCAACCGGCACCACACTTGGACTCTC